>JBAJFG010000454.1:0-1200000 GCA_037903475.1 Ancylostoma caninum | reverse complement strand
GCATGGTCACGCCAATTTGGTTGAAAAAGCGTAATCTTTGGGCAAACAGCCACTTCTGCGATCCGATTTGGCTCTGGATAAAAGCAGCCTTTCTGCGAAAGCTGGAGAGCTCCTGAAAAACTTTACCCAGCCATTGCGGGGACACGAAGCATCGAGTGCCAACCAAAATTTGCCAGGGATAAGCAGAAGTCTCCAACCGAACGTTCGTTCTTACGGCTGTCACAGCTCACTATTACATTACGAATGAATACAACGTTGATCGTGTTTCTAACATTAGCCAAGAATTAATTGGCAGGTGTTGCTGAGCAGCGAACAGCAGAACAGCCATCGTTCCCTGGATATAAATAAGTGTTCCACAAGTGTTCAGCAGCGACTCCGAACTACAACTCATCCTTCTTGCACATCCCGTGCAGCCGGTGCACGCTGATGAGCACGCATGTGTACGACGCGAAAAACGTGCTGCTTTGACAAATAGCCACTGAATCATAGAGGTATAGAAGAACATATGGAAGAAGCTGCACGAGCTGCACGACCCACCAGTCCAGCACTTCCGCACTTAGGCCACAAATCCGTGCCCGTCGCACAACCACCCGTAAGTGGGACGTTTACGAGCGGTATGGGAATACAAGGACAGGGCTCAGAGCTTCTCTGCGATGATTAATATGACACCAGTTGAGTTCTTTTGAGTTTGATGCTCCCTGGAGAACGTGGTTACTGCCAGGAAAAACATGCAATATGACATTTTGTTGCGAAGATCCTAACGAGGAAGAAAAAGGGGCGAGAAAGATAAAAAAAGGGAAAATCGAATAGTTTCAAGCTTAAAAACGGAGCATTTGCCTTCTCAGACTGTGAACATAATTGCGCAGGAATGTACTTCGAGGTTTTCTTTCCAGGAAGCTCCAAATCTTCCAACTAAAGATGAGAAAAAGCCGCCGAAAATAAAGAAATTTATAGATAAAGAGTTGATGACCGACATTAATAAGAGTTTTAGACAAATTGCCGCTTGACGACAAAAGCGGCTCAGAACTTCTTGTGATCCTTTTATCCTTTTTGAATCATAAGATTGAACCTAAGTTTCTTTTTATAGATCATTCAATTGTTCCAGAGAAATTTTTGTAGCTATCGCCACCACCAGCTTGCAAAAATCATAGCTTCATCAGGTGATACTGCTGATTCATGCCGGAAAATCACTAAAATTACACAGGCCACTCTCATATCCCTCAGGAAGGCCTCTTTTCCTGTCTACTGCACAGTCGTTTTGGAGTTACTTCTAACTATCTGGACCCTTACAAGACTTTATAAAGGAGAATCTCTATTTTATATTTCGCCATAATCCCATGAAAGGGTATGAATTCATTTTTGCTTGATAAGTAAGACTATTATTCTCAGCCGAACTGAATCTGAAAACGCCAAGGATTACATAGGTATACTGTGGTAAGCTGAAGAGTGCGTTTGCGACTTCTTCTGCAATCACGGCTGCGTCGTGGTATCGCACGGCTAATCAGCTTGCTCTTTTTAAACGTTTTTCTGCGCAAGTTCTAATATACGTATATATGGAGCGATTGCTATCATTTTGATACCTTCTGTTTCCATGTCTTCTGCCAAACACATCCAGCTGCCTTCCACCATCGATCAGACCAGCTGATCACCCGGTTGACAGCACGCCGCAGCCGCAATTGCGGACAAAGTCACATAAGCACTCTCTAAGCTACCAGAAAACATAATCTAAGCATAATCTAAACGTGATATGCAGTGATGGACTGACGTAGTGTGGAGCACATGTGAGTAATAGATAGTTCTTCAGCAGATAAGCTCAAGTACGTTACACATTCCATCTATAATACACAATCTCTCGCAAATGTGCGCACAAAAAGCCAATTCCTATTGTCGGCAATCTATATATGTATAACAAATGTAGTGGAAAATTAAGTGCGAAAAAAAGTTGAAAATTTCTACAAAGGTAAAAATGGACGTTTCAGAATTTGATGCAAATTGTGTTTGCCTCTCTTTTTCCTATTTACAAAGAATCGAAATAAAAATCTTTGTGCAAACAAAATGTACTTGTGATAAAATTTTCACAGAAACTCACAGAATCACAAGAGAACTCGGGAGAATTTTGTGCAAGAATCACAAGAGAACTCGGGAGAATTTTGTGCAAGTAGAAATGAAATCTAGAAGGATTCACTATTGTTGAGTCAAGTCATACATAACTTTTACTAATGAAGGAAATGCAGTAATAACAATGACTTCTCCAACTTAGCAGCCGCATTTGTAAAGTGTACAATACTTCCTTTATGGTCAAAGTCTGGCCCAGGTAGGCCCAGATCCAAGCTTCTTGTTTTCCACGCATCATTTGCACCCATCTGACACCCATCTGAGAATCTGCGCAGACCTGTCCACGAAGGAACACATTTTCCACGCGTTTCCCGGGAAACTTTTAACTGCAATTGGTAGCTACATGGATATTAATCCTCAGGAAATGAGCCGCTGCCATTTTGCTCCCTTGTCGCTCGTAGATTTCCCTTTATGGCCGGTAATCTCCGGTGGCAATAAATTTGGCAAGGAGGTAGCAGGGTTGCAGAGCTACTGTCACTCACTTCACAACGGCCGGAGAGCTCTGCTGTTTAATTTTTTCCGGTTCCTTATGGGATAGTAATTAGGAGCACGGAACAGTGACAGGAACAACATGGAGGAGGAAAACAAAATGACTCATGCCGGACCACGGTGACAGCAAAGAGACAGCAAGAATTTGCAATTAGAGCCATCCAGCAGCTTGTGGACGACGCCTGGTGGGCGGGGCCAGAGCCATGACAGTGGGCGTGGCCAGCTGCCGAACGGCCGCCAATAAACTTCGTCGTGGAATTCACAAACAGAAGATTGTTTCCTATAGATATCGATGGACGCTGCAGTGGATTGTGTGGCTGCTGGGATAAACTCGTCTGCTAAGTGGCGCAGATAATCGTAAAGGCCCCAAGTGTTTTTAAAGAGTTGTTGGAGCGGACTCAGACCAAACATCTGCCGGCGCGACAACTCATTTGAAGCTTGCCCTTCTGAAAACACCTGCACAGCTCGCATTTCAGTGAAATGGACGAAGGGCAGATCGAAAGCGTCAAGTCAAAATTAGATTTCAGGGCATCGCACTTTCTCTCCACCTTTATTTATTTATTTATTTAGTCACGCCGGCCAGACGTGCCAAACTTAGAAAAGGAAGAATAAATACATTTCGAAATACACGCAATAGTATGCTAGATGGACCTATTGCCGAAAAACCAGTATAACCCAAAAAGCCAAATATAGAAGTTCCATCCGGTAATACCATTTCTCAAAAATCCTATGCCCAGTTTTCTGTCTCCGCACCTCATTGTAGCCCATTACCGGCACGCGGTTCATCATTAAATACGTCACTCACTAGATGAAACTTTCGATGCAAGCAGAAATTAAAGCAACCTTTTGATTGAAGAACCTTAGGCTAACTTTGCATAGTTCCGGAATGACGCACAGCCTAGTATACAGCAAGGATGAGCGGATTGTCCGTATCCGGTTGTCCGCTTTGCCGTTATCCGTAGGTTTTGGCCTATCCGTTATCCGCACCGTTATCCGGGCTTTTGGTGCCGGATAACGGTGCGGATAAGGCCAAAAATAAGTAGTAACTTCATTTCTAAGTCTTCAGCTGAGGAGAACTTCTATTTCAAGAAAAGCCATCATATTACGCGATCTAGCGCATATGAGTAAAGTTTTACTACACCGATGTTTGAAGAGCAGACAACAAGAACCCTCATAAGTGATTTGGAATCTTGAAGCGATGTAGGAGACGAGTTGTATTCGCCTCGAAAGCTCTTGCTCAGCTTTTCTGGGCTTTCCGACATTTGAAGCAATGAGCTCGAAATCATTCATTACCTGTAAGATTATCAACAACGCTGAGTAATGGTGTTATCACTGACGAATTTGAAATTGATGCCTTCACAGCTCGCGGATGAGCGGTGCCTTCTTGCTTGCGAAGTTCGCCTCGACCATTCATTCAACCCTACAGTTTTTATCAATTTTTGGATCTATTTATCACACATTGTTTGGGAGTGAATACCATCAGCCAGTACTAGAACGTTTATCAGAACTCCGAAAGATATATGGAGCATGCGTAGCATCAGCCTATGTGACGACGTCATTCTCAGCGTCGCTTTGAGAATGATTTTGATGATTAACGAGATGGAGAACTTGTGCTAATTCTTATCCACAATGCTGGGGTAATATGTCCTTTTAATCCTTTTTGATTTTAGATATTAGTATTAATAATATCTTCATATTATTCCTAATAATATTGAAAGGTGGTGTCCTGTGGTATTTGGAACACTTACCCGTTATCCGTTATCCGGTAATTTTTGGCCAATCCGTTATCCGCACCGTTATCCGGGTCGCGAGAAATCTCGTATCCGCTCATCCCTGGTATACAGTCTAGTAGGCTGTACGTCCTTCCGGAAATAAGCGGAGTTAACCTAGGGTTCTCTGGTCAAAAGTAAGTTTCCAGTTCTGCTTGCATTCAAACGTTTATCCTGTGACTTTAGTGGAGCAATTCTTTTTTTTTATTCTATGAACTTATACTGTATAATAACAGGGGGATACAGTTCATAGAACACTCAGTATACGCTACATGCCCTATGCGCCGTATACTGTGATCGTCTGTGCTTCCACAGATTTCCCTCACATCACTGTTCTCATTTTGCTCCTTGATCTACTCTATTCGAACAGGTCGTGAGGAGCGTGCGTAGAGGCCTCAAGCCACGCACGTGCCTTGCAATCTGGAGTTTCCTGTACAATAGAATGGACAGAAAATAAAAGCCCCAACGCTAGTACTCCGGAGAACGCACAGAAGCTACGTATGTTACCGTTGGATGCTACATACCTCGCAGGTTCGTGATTTCGTTTAGGATTTCAAACCTTTTTCTGCGAGAAAGTGCGCTAGTGATGTATCTGAAGGAAATATGAAGTTGACCAGTTTTCATTAGGGAAGTGCATATTTCCTCCACATTTCTGGTTCGGAAACAAGCCAAGGAAAAAGAAAAAGAGAAGCGACGGAAACAGAAAAATAACCGGGAATAGACAGCAGAGACGAGCTGGAGGAGTACTGCGATTGATCAGCCAATTAGTTCCCTTGACCGTCTTAACGTGCTGGGCTTGGATTCACGAACGCATAACCAAGAAACACCTGGCCAGCGAACCAATTTTCACGTGCTGTGCCCCCTGGCATTACGTGGTCTATAAGCTAACCAACCAGGCTGACCATTATTGGTTTGCTTGGTTTGGTTATAATTTCATTAACTCCAGCCCTGGTCCCCCTAGCACTCACATTGCTACCGCCAAGGAGGGCTGCAGTACAGTTCTTTCTTCGTAGAATACTCCATACTACCTATTTCAATAAGTTTCCATTAATAGGGTGGTAGAACTATGTTGATATAGTCCGTTTCAAAGCCGACGATAGTTGATTATTTGGGCCAATGTTCTGCATTTCTCGCGTAGCTCACCGAATACGGCACTGTATTTCTAGCGTTCTCTCTCTGATATCTTCACAACCACGTTCATAGGTGAGAGGGGCAACACAAGAGCTATCTTTACCCATTTTCGAGTTCGTTTTCATGCCAGTAATGTTGCACTATTTGGAAATAAAGCCTGATCAACTAGTCGAAAGTTGACTAGAATAAAACAGCAACGAAGAAGGATCTCAACAAATCAAGAAAAGGTCGTTGATGAGATGATGAAAACTGAAGATGTTGTTTCAATTTTCTTTATTCTTGCAACGCCTTGGGTCTACTGTCCCATCATCAGGCACTAAAATCAGTGCGTTCTCATTAACATGAACTACATACTGATGAAAGGGTAAGAACACGGGAGCACCAAAGAAATCGCACACCCGTACTATGTAGTTCTTAGCCTCAAAACCGGAAGTGTTGCAAATCATAAAATCTGAACAGTTTACAACACTGTGAATAACAACACATCTCTCATTCTAATCCTTTCTCTTTTTTGAAACTTGTTCGACTTCATAGTTTCATGCATCTGCGTAGAATTTCCTTCTTATGAGCACTAATACCTCGGTACATACCAGCAACCTAGTATGTAAAACATACGATTCTAATGTAGATGCCACATAGATACGTAAACCGGTGACAACTTAGTGCTATGAAGGACAGCAGCACTAATAAAATCACGAGTAGCTCAATACACAGCTTACCAATCTGATCTCTGGCCGCTGCTGAAGCGCTAAATAAATTAATAAAATTTGCTCGTAGCAAGATTACGGTGGTACCGAGACAGAGCAAAAGCAACCCAGTTCATATACCCACTGCACGGGGTGCATATTCCTCTCACTAACTTGCATATTGATATATTCCTCATATTAATTTGCATACTGCATATTAATTTGCTAATTTGTCCATCTTAACCCGCTAGAACTGTACATTTTCCTCCTCAAGTCCTGTATGCCTGTTAATCTTCCTGCTGTGATGAATATTTACTGTGTAATAGACAAATGAATGAAGAGGAAGCAGATTACAGGAGCTTCTGAAAATTTTTTGGGACTTCATGCGATAAATGTTTTCAATTTTCAAGACTTCCCTGCGAATTTTGTAATAAGACAGTACTACATATATACTACAACGAAGAAGCTGCGCCGGAGTAGGAACAAAGCACTCCAGAGCAATGAGCCACTGAAAACGTCCTTCAGCGACAATAAGCGTCGGCTTACTAGAGTATGCCGAGATGACTGGGGCATTTACTCAAACGGCTGCACTCGCGGAGCGCTTCCCAGAAAATTACAGGGAAGATTTTGCGTGATAATTTGAGATGGAAGGGAGTAAAATAGCAGGAAATGGGTGAAAGAATATTAATGAACGCGTGAACAAATGAATAAATGTCGAAAGAAGTGGGTGAACCCGTCGCTGAATGTATACATGGATAGCACAAACCATAAACCACTAACTTGTTGTGAAACAGGATGAGACTACTTACAACCACACCGAATAACAACAAGCATCGCAAAATGCTCTAATTGCAGTGAAAACAAGTATTTTGATGTATTCTAATGCTTCTTGGAGCGGAAAACATCAGGCGTAACATTGTGTTTCACAATGCTTGTTTTTTGATCGTGAAATCAGCTTCTGGTGGCAACAACTCCGCCATTACCGTCTATGAAAACGCAGGTCAATTGACGACGAACTTATTCGTCAAACTCAGAGAGGTTCTGGCATAATCACTGGGATCCCGGATCAAACATCAACGTTTACAAAAGAGTCACACTATGTGTAGTGCCCAATGTGGGGGAGCAGACAACAACTTGAAATCAGCTATGGAGCTGTTTTGTGGTCTATGCTGGCAACAGCCTGCGTTTTTTTTTTCTTTGAATAATGGTACATTTCCAGCGGAACAAGAATTCTTGAATAGAAACTATTTTCTGGAAATGTAGCCGTTGAAGGTTAAGCGCTCCCTCCTTGTAATGGTCGTTGTATTTTACATGGAGTGAATTTCTTTAGGGAATGCGTCCCACTGCCTCTTCGGACAGGTAATAATAGAAAGAGGAGCATTAGGGGAGAATAATACCATTGAGATGTATGGATGCGTAGACAATAAGAGTGTCATGTAGCGCATGGTGTAACGTTCATTGTGCCTCTCGAGCACTGGAATCACGCCTATTTGATGTGCTATAACATTTTCCTTTCGTTGTTTGTTGTTGTTTGTTTGTTGTTGGCCCTGGATTTGGGAGTTTCCTAGCGGGAAATTATGTCAGGTTCCTTGTGAAAATTTTGCTTTCAGACAGGCTTGGATGTTAAAATCCGTGAACAATCAGGAATACCGTTATAGATGATCCAGAAAGTAGTACACAGATAGAACGTGAGACATATTTTTCATAGTAATGGCTTGAGAACGGTGGAGGCAAACAATGGAAAACAATAGAATATGTCAGTTTTACCCATAAATGCGCGTAGCACAATGGTAAATGGTGCACTTCCCGCACATACGTATCAATGGTTCGATATCCACCCCTGCCCAACCTATATACATGAATACAGTTCAAAAGCTACCCATCAACGATTCCTTCCTGGGATGATTCACAATGCATGGTTTTTTTTTCTTGAGGAAATACTGGGATATTAAGGGATGGGGTACATCATAAGAGGAGGAGAAACGAGTTATTGCCCAACAATTGGCGCATTCGTCAACTGTTTTCACCCTTTGACGCAAACCCATTTCTCACAATTATGTAGATTCGCGCACATACATGTAGTGGAGTTGTACGTGCACGATAATTGAGGTGACATCAAGAAAGGCTGAGAACCAGGTAACAGAATTTTTAAATAAATCAATTTTTTTAAAGAAACTCACCCACCTAAAGATGAGAGGAGGATAGTAAATTTCTTTTCCTATTTGTCATGGATTTCATTGCAGGAGAAAGCACTCATCAAGCCTCTGTGACACATTTGATATCCTGCTATCCAGAAGTGGATCGCACTTGTCTTGAAAAGCGACATTTTCGCCATGAAAAACTCGTCTGTGCGCTTTTCACAACAGCAATCAGTGTCGAACTTAAAGGGTAATTCAGAGATAAAAAACGAATAGCCTAAAGTTCTCCATGCTCAGAGGCGAGTCTGCAGGATGCTGTGCGAAATTTTCCAGATAGAAGCTGCGAAATTTGTAAGAAGTAATCGAATCTTCTGCAACTATCTATGAAGTCGTTCTATGTAGGATTACATTATGCGTTTCATTTACAGAACTCTCTTGCTTCGAACGAAAGGGGCTTTTTGCAGAGATCCGGAAGGTTCACTCAAGAAAAGAAAGAAGACACAGTGCAGCGTTCGCAATTTAATATTCAGAAATGATCCTTATGTTTTACCAAGCACTTTCTTTCATCATTGAAAGAAAGGAAGATTGAAGAAATTCCCAATGTTTTAGAAAAGGTGTGTGGGGTGGTTGTTTCCTTGCGATACTGCTCAATTTCATGCATAGATAAATCTTCGAAGGAAAGATGAAGTCAAGAAGTCAACTGGAAAATTGAAGTTAGTTCAGGTGCCAAGAAGATATATGCCTTCAAGTGAAATCAAAGCGATTTCTATCACCAGTACATAATTCTATTTCAGGATAGGAATTGGGTTGTAAAACAAGAATTCAAATCGAATTCAAATTGCTCCTAAGCATGTTCATCCCCTGAGCCCAGACATGAAAACACGGATGTTTCCCTGACGAGGATGCTAAACGTAAGTCTGAGTGAGTGGTCGCGCGATTAGTAGAGTTTAAAAAAAGGAGCTATTTCAGCTTTCTGCTTTAGGAATTTTTCAGGATAGGCTCAGTGGAAAATCCTCCAAATTTGGTGGCATTTTCAGAGGTGTCAACACATAAAAATAAAAATGATGTGAAACAGGTCACATCTGGAGGTTGATAAATGTGGGAGAGTTTTGTGTTCATTGAAACTAACGTCTTGGGTATGATTCAGTAACAGGATGTGTGTTACAGGTCTGGGATTGAAAGTGCTTTGAGTTCTAGTTCTTCATGAGCGAAGATAGAAAACACAGAAGACTCCTGTGCTCAAGGCACGCCAAGCTATACCACAGCAAGAGAAAGAAAACGATGAAGCGTACAGATGCGCAGACATGCAGAGTGGGGCAGAATATGCGGCTCGGGGAGCCTGTACGGACTCAATGGAGTCCTCCAAATGCAAGCACTGCATTGGATATGTGAGAATATGCAATAACCAACGCTATGGCATAACCTTAAAATTTCACATCAATCTCATAATTGATATGAAACTTTAAGTTGTAGATAACGTTTTTGGGAAGTCCAACCGACGGAAGATTGACAAGAAGACGTGGCTCTGGACAGAAGAAGTGAAAGCAGCGGTTTGTGAGAGAAAGAGAAAGTATCACACCTTCCCTGAGCACAAGACGGCCGACAACTGGCGCATTTACTGTGAGGCTAAGAAGGCCGCGAAGAAGGCTGTGGCTGTGGCGAAGGCAGCACATTATGACGATGTTAGCAGGAAGCTAAGCTCCAGGGATGGCGAGCGATTCGTATACCGACTTGCTAAGTCTCACGAGCGCAACGCAGAGGATGTGCAGAAGTTTCACGTCATTAACGACAAAAACGGCCAACTTTAGGTGGATCGCACGAAGGTGATGAACGATGGCGCGACTACTTCGAAAGAATTCGCACATCCGCCTATCCCGAACGCCCACTCCGCCTACGGTCCCATCCAACCGATTACCACTGAGGAGACTGCAGCTGCTGTTGAGCGAATGAAAGCTGGTAAAGCCACAGGCCCGGATGACTCAACAGCAGAGCTGTGGAGGTCACGACACTGGAATCCCGCTGACTGGCTGACGAAGTTTCTCAATCAGGTCGTCGCGGAGAAGGGGATACCTTCGGACTGGCAGCGAAGCACGACAGTCCCCAATTTCCCACACTATGAATATATTCGAGCGCATCGTTGGCACCCGTATTCGCAACATCATACGGCTTAGCACCAATCAGTGTGGTTTTGTAGCCAGCTGCGGCACCATGAATGCTATCCACTGCGTTCGGCTCCTTATCGAGAAACACCGTGAAAAGCAAAAACCATTACATTTCGCCTCGACTTGGAGAAGGCTTTCGACCGCGTTCCACCGTTATTATTTACCAACGTTATTCGGTACGCGCTGCGACGGCACGCCGTTCCCGGACAATTCACTGAGTGTATGCGGTTCCTCAACGCGGACCCTAGGAGTCGAGTGGAGGCGGCCGTCGGTACATCAGCAGAATTTCCTATTTCCGTCGGCGTGCACCAAGGTTTAGCTCTATCTCCGCTTCTATTCGTCATCGTCATGGATGCCGTAACACGAGACTTGCAGGAACTTGTACCTTGGACGTTTCTGTTCGCTGATAACGTTGTCCTGGCCTCCGAGGACAAGCTCGAGCTAGAGCAGTAAACGCAAGCATGGATTGAGCGCCTGTCAATGTTTGGTTTCCGTCTAAATGTCAAGAAAATTCTTAACAACGGACGTGTATGAGGGCGGCACCATCAAAATTGATGGCACCGATCTCCCGAGAACCGATGCATTCAAATACTTCGGCACAACGGTTTCGTCTGACTGTAACCTCACACATGAAGTCCTAGCGCGTGTAAACGCCGCATCGATGAACTGGCGTTTAATGGCAGGTGTACTGTGCGACAAGAAAATCCCTGAGCGTCTCAAATCGAAAATCTATCGAACTGTTGTACGTGCTGTCCCTTTGCATGGAGCTGACTGTTGGGGTGCAACCAAGGAAGTAGAACATCGGCTTAGCGTCATGGAGATGAAGACGCCACGTTGGATGGGTGGAGTTACCAGACTTCACCGCATCTGTAACCAGGACATCCGACAGCGTTTTGGTGTAGCCTCAATATCGGAAAAGCTCCGCGAAACTCGTCTGCGATGGTACGGTCACGTGCTCAGGGCTGACAACGACAGCATTTGCAAAATCGAATTCGATCTTGACGTACCAGGCAAGCACCAAAAGGGCCCCCAAAACAACTATGGATCAACACGTTGCACGTTGATCTGAAAGTAGGGATCCACCCTGACCAGGCACACGACAGAGCAAAATGGCGTCAAGGGATCATTAGAGCGGACTCCGATTCCGAACGGGACAAACGCTGAAGAAGAAGATAACGTTTTTGAGAACTTTTTCAGAATTCGAAACACATGCCAAATCATCATAATTTATATGTATAAGTACATATGTATCGTGAAATTGTCAACAAAGAATTGCATTTGGTTGCATGAGAGAACCCACATAAGGTCTGCCTTTTTTCTCCCATGGAAACGTAACCATCATATCTACGGTATTTTTGCAAAATAATTTCTACAATTCATTGATCATCTTTTTCCTTATCCACATGGTAACCTTATTTCGACGACGACTATACATTGAACAACATCAAATTCTACACAGTCAAGAAGAACTCTTATGTAGCTCTTTGCAACATCGACATAGTTAAAAAAAGCTCTGGCTTGAAAGCTTATTTGCTGTATAAGGGTAGTCGGAAGGTAGATAGTAGAAAACTGAATAGCCATTGGATCCGCAGATTTGAACTCCTCTAGGATACTGCAAAAACCCATCAACAATGAGTGCTCAATGTGTACTCCACGACATGTTAAGTTGGCAGGGAAGTTCTTTTAGAGAATTTTCTAAAAATCCCTAATGTTAGAGAAATTGGAGGAAGGAGCTGTGCAACTAAAAGCGTTTTGAGTAGATTTTCCAAGCCCTCCGTCCCCGGGTATAGGAAGACAACCGCGGGACTGCTGCTTCAATCCTGGCTCGAGCTGCTAAAGGTACCTCTGGTCACTCTTCCTATTTCGAGATGTTGCAGGGTACTCTAGCAAGCGCTGGGACCGGAAATATCAGTTATTATCACTAGACCAATCGAGAAAATCATGGCAATATGCTCCAGAAGACCTTGCTTATCTTCTCCTTCACGTGTGGACGTTCAGGATCAACCGTATATTGCATCACTCTATAGGGCTAACAGCGTTATAAGATTGAAGAATGCACGGTCATGGCTACCAACGGAGAGGACTACGTCCCCAAAGGGAACAATGTAGCCAATGAAAATCTGCAGATGTAGGATACCCTACACTATTCCTCCCATTTCGCATTGAAATTTGCCTAAACTTCGCGGTAAGGAGACTTAGTGTTTGTGGCTTTGCACCTTTTCAATTCTTCTGGTAAAGCTTGGCCTGTCTCTATGAGGTCTCCTTTTATAAACTATCTCTGATACTTTTTTGACAATATCCATGTCAAACTATTGGCTCATTACTTAACATTCAGAACTGTATTTGCGGAAAACAGGGGTCAGTCACCCCCCCCCCCCAAAAAAAAAAGCTCACAAGCATTCCTAACAATATCGATAAGAAGGGGATAAATTTCGAACAGACCTTCCCCGCCTAACTAATATATGAATTATGACTACAGTAGCTCTACTCTTCATGAAAATTTTTTTGAGGCACTCTCCCAGATGCCGAAAGCTGACTCATGAAAAAATGGATTTATAGCAACTAGAGCTCTCTGAACGAATTTTTTGTTGTGAGTTCTTTGTCATATGAATAGCTTATTAGAATCCGTTGAGTAGTTGGAACGAATGTGGGGGGAGGCGAAATCAACAATTTTGTCCCCTTGTTTGACTGGACGCTTGCAATACAAGAAACTAAGAAGTTTCGTAACTCGTGGAAGAAAACTCGGCTAAGTCGTCTCGCCCTCTGAGCCATGCATTTCCGGCGTAGCGAATCAAGGGGTGAAGTGAGGTGAAGATTTTATCGAAAGTACAACTTGTGTCGAAGCGTTTTTCTTCGAAGAGGTGAAGCGTAAGAAACGATGTCGCGTGTTATGTTGTGGGGTAGGGGGTTGAGCGGGGGGATTAGAGAGGGACCTCGAGAAGTGGGCGGAGCTGTAGTAAGCATGTGAGGCATATGCAAAATTTAGCTTGTGACAGTTGTGAGTAGAAATTGTGGAAAATGAGCTTTGGGAGACTCCAGGCATGGGGAAAGACGTAGGCATGGAGAAAGACGTGCTAACGAGGTGAAGACCAAAGATGTCCTGAGCGGGCCTCCTGTGTGCCGGCATATTTCATCAACTAGGCAACTCTCAGTGATATACAATACCAACGGTGTCGCTTGATGAAACTGCGCGATGTCTGCGATTTCGCGTTTTTTTCGTCGTTTCTCCATAACTCCCTTCAATCTCAACCATTTTCAAAATGGAGCAGATATTCGGAGTCAGGATGGTCCAATCTATCTGGTAGTGCAGTTAAAATTTGAAATTCTGAAAAATTTTGGTGATCAACCTGCAAAATCACCTAAGGACACAATTAAGAGAGACTCGCTGCATCGAGTCTCTCTTGATTATATCCGCAGGTACTTTTCTGAAAACGGATCCCGCTAGCTCCCCATTCATGTGAAGGAGTTGTTACACTGCACTGAAAATACATTTTTTCGAACTCAGAAAGTGATTAGAAGAAGATTGGTACCTCATACGACTATCGCAGGATTTCCTAAGAACTTGAATTCAATTTTCGCCGATTTCAACCATTACTTTCACATTTTGAACTTTCTGAAGACAACAAGATTAGTGAGGTCTTCGAAAATTATTCCGAGCTGTCGCGAAAATCTGATGACTGCGATTGCGCTTCTAATCGCGCATGGATGCGATTTAGACAAAGTTTCACTTTCTCATCCCCGAAAAAAGATTTTTCAAGGGAAATAATCTTGAACGCACAACTCGCCACTAAGTGTGATTTTTGGAACCCTGTAACGCTAGCAACCGCACAATTTTGCGGCTGAACATGCGATTTAGGCAAAATCTCGGTTTTCCGAATTTCACTGAAAATTTTCACTTTTCCCAGTGGATCCTATGCAAGTTTCCATCAACCATCCAGAGAATAACTTTTTCATTGACGATAAATCCATTACAATGTTTTCGTATTTTCCTCCCGAGCTCTAACCACATCCCTGGCAGGCTATTATCGCGGCCTCGGTATCGCTCGATCGATGGATCGCTAGACCTCGCCATAGACTAACGCGCCCTGCGGTACTTTAGCAGCTCATGGATATGATTACATTTGAGAAGATGAAGGAAATATTGAGAAGTGGAAACTTGTTAGGAAACTAAGGAAATTTCATTTTATCAAGGATTTTTTTTTGAAATCCGATTTTTGCAGTTTTTCGAGCTTGCTGTCAGAAAGTTAGAAAAAAAGAAAAAATTTAAAAAAAGAAAAAAATTGCATAATTGGCGATGAAGTATTGTATGATGCTGGAAATCATTCGACTGAAGAGTCATTTGATCAGATTTTCGTGCACCATGCCGGAAAACAATCAGAAACGCGCTTGAAATAGTGTCAATAGTGTCAAGAAAGCGAATTGATAAATAATCTCTTATTTGAGGCTCTTCTTCCAGTTTCCACAGTAAAGAAACAGACAACGGTAGAAATTACCGCTGAAAAGATCGTTGTACGTAAAATTTTCAGACAGCAAGCTCGAAAAACTGCAAAAATCGGATTTCAAAAAAAAATCCTTGATAAAATGAAATTTTCTTAGTTTCCTAACAAGTTTCCATTTCCCAATATTTTTTTTCATCTTTTCAAATGTATTCGCATCCATGAGCTGCTAAGGTACCGCAGGGCACGTCCATCTGTGGCGAGGCCCAGCGATCCCTCAATCGAAGGATACCGAGGCCGCGAAAGTAGCCTACCAGGGATCAGGGTAGAACGCTGGAAGAAATAAGACCGGGATCGACTTATAATGGATTTATTATCAAAAAGTTGATATTCTCTGGATGCTTGGAGCGAATACTTGTGCAAATTCGCAATGGAAAGTGGAAACAACCGACGAAATCCTTAGAACTGCGATTTTGCCGATGCTGCTGCCACCGTTTTAGAGGTCTGAAGAGAGTTTTAGAGGTACCAGGTTATGGGTTGTGCGTTTCAGGATTATTTTCCTTGAAGAATCTTTTTTAGCATCGAGCAAATCATTTTTCGGAGATGAGAAAGCAAAATTTTGCCTGGATCGCACCACTGTGCGATTAAAAGCGCAGTCGCAGTCAACATGTTTCCGCAATAGTCCATAAAAGTCCAAAAGTTTCTCAAAGCCTTTACAAATCGCATTGGCTTCTGGATGCTGAAAATCTGAAAATAATGGTTGAAATTGATGAAACTTTAATCCTATTCCTGAAAAAACCCTAAAATAGTCGTGTGAGGTACCGTTCTTGACCTAATCTTGTCCACATCCTGAAAAGTGGATGTATGTTGCAGTGGTATGACTTTCCTTGAAAATGGGGGATTAACGGGCCCCACTTTCAGGAAAAGTACCTGCGGATATAATTGGGAGAGACTCGATGCGGCGAGTCTCTCCTAATTGTATCCTTGGGTGATTTTACTGACTGATCACCAAAAATTTCCAAAATTTCAAATTCTAAGCATACTATCACATAGATTGAACCATCCTGATCCCGAATATGTTCTCCATTTTGAAAATGGTTGAGATTGAAGCGAGTTATGGAGAAACGACGAAAAAAACGCGAAATCGCAGACATGGCGCAGTTTCATCAAGCGACACCGTTGGTATTGTAATGTTCTCATGAGATTGCTCATATGCTATTCAAAGGTAAGGGACGAGGTTATCAGGCGAGCCAAATCATCGATTGTTGTCCATTTCGTCCACCATGAACTCAGGTGCAGTACTACGTATTTCATATAATTGAATAATATAGTAGTTATCTAAGTACAGTTCTTGCGAAACTACTCGAACCATGGATGAGCTGAAGATCCAAATATTCTTGAAGACAATGTTTCTCTGTTCATTTCAACCATCACACATGAATGAATGAATGAATGAATGAATGAATGAATGAATGAGTGGGACGAATGAATGAATGAATGAAATGTATAACTATAAATGCAAGAATGGTACATCATGACTCACCCACTCTGACTGTACTAAGGGATACCCTTCACTTCTATCGAAAGCCTTTCAGCGCAACTACAAATAATCACTTAAATGTTGGCGAGTCATTCTTATCATTTTTGAGAAAGTTATATTATTGCGGTACTAATGCAAAACTGGTCACAATATCATAAGGGATACTCCCCAAAAGAGTGTGTCAAGATAGAATTTTGGGAAGAGTTACGTAGGCGGAACACCCAAATGATTGCAAAACATCTGCTACAGACATGTAGCTTCGCTTAGTGGCTCACTTATTGGCCCAGCGCTGAGTTTAATGCGACAGATCTACAGAGCATTACCATGAATGCAAAACACGGGTTCTAGCGCGAAAAAACTCTGAATGAGCACTCCTCGGTTTGGCGATGATGTGAATTGGCGTGTTTCTTCAAATCTCAGTATGAGGCAGAACATCTTCGTATTTAAATAAACAGTGATTCGTTTTAGCTTAGAAAAGGCAACCTCCATTCGTGGTAGCCCTTAATTTAATTTTTTTAAAACAAGAAACCACAGCATACCCTCCTTTGTTCTCGGACGGACTCCAATAACGGAAATTTCGTGCGGTGAGTCTAAGCTGGTGTAAACACTACATAGTTCACAACTAGGCATGCACTAGATTTTCATGGAACGAGGTTGCTTGGGTGAGCAAGTGCGTGTGTAAGAACCCCTTTGCTCAAAATTGGAATGACAGCCAGCTACAAACAGGTATGGCCGGCCTTTCGAAGTCCATCCACTTTGTGTGCTGCTGGAGAACCGCAAGTTACGTAGCTGATACAACTGTTCTACTTCACAGCTGAGACCACCTCTCTGAGCGAGGATTCTAATTTAGAAATTTAACTGGCCTACTGCCCTTCCCTTCTGCGGGCACAACACCCCACACACCAAGAAAATCGTGAGGGGATATTCAGGAGCAGGAATGTTAACAGGTTCACGCGATTGGTGCACTTACTATCTCTTTCAGCCATCGCTTCATTGTCAGCTGGGGAGGGGGGGGGGGGTGGAGTTAGTTCTGAAACGCTTGCTTTTGAAATAATCTCATCAGGTAAGATTCGAAAAAAAAACTTTGTGAGACATCTGCTATACACACACTGTCAGTAAAAATGATGTTACGGTACGAAACAGAAATGATACTAGTTTTAAATGCAACACCTTGACATCCAAGGGCCCAGAAAACTTTCAGCCCGAGCGAAAAAAAAATTAGCGTAGTCTCCAACAGAACAGATCTGTTGCACTTTATCCTTCATATTAAAGATAATGCGTAAAATACTCTGACAGCAGCCGAAACGCAGCAGTAACGCAGCGCGGACACCATAGTATTCTGAATACAAGGCCTTGGGTCGCCCCTTCCCAGTTGCTGCCGTTGTCCCCACAGTTGCTGCTCAAGCTTCCCTCTCCTTTGCAGTAACTTACGAAAGATGGCAATTATTGCGGGACGAATGACGGCAACCCGGAGAACTACATGCGTACAAACGTACAGAGATACAAAAACTAGTAGATATATCTTATGCTTTCCTTTGAATTTGAATGCAGAGTAAATGACCTCACGTACCAATGAGCACAAAAGCAGTTCGTCATTAGTAGGAAACAGCAAGTAGTCAAGGTAATCAAAAGAGTAGCTAGTCAAGGTAAGCGACAATTACACGGCTCTAATTGGCACGTTCAACTCATCGTTTTGACGTATACACATCCGAAGGTTACAAGTCTCCGGTTGAGTTCACTGTGCATTAAAAAAAACTTTTGTTATTTTTGAACACAAAGCTCCGAAAAGCAAGATAACATTCTGTATATAGTGTCTGTGCACGATCTTATCTTTGGAAATTTCAGGAAAAAACCTCCTTGGGTCAGTGTTCGTAGGGCCATCGTTTCCGAGAAGCTCTCGTTCTCTTTCAACTACTACGCACTCTCTTAAACTTTAGCGTGCCTTACATACGAATTTGAACAAAACATGAGAAGCAGCTACCGTCATTAATTGAAAGAGCTAACAACGACAAATAGGATAGGAGTAGTATGGAGGCTGTAAAAGGAGCATACGTTGACATTTATATTGAAAAAGATCTGGACAAAGCTTTTGAAGTGTTTCATTACGATAACTACTCAGAAATGTTCTCGAACTGCGTCACATTATTTCTATCGTGTACAACATTACGTAAACTCCCATGAGTAGTTTACGTAAAGTTGTATAGAAATAATGTGGCGTCCTTTCTGTCGCAGACATCGTCATTTTCTTTCATCATAGACATGATCTGTGAGGTGAAACTCCACGCCAGGTATGTTGAATGTGAGCAAACCTATATCCAAAGCGTGTTGAGCATGAGCCGGACCCTAAAGAGGCACTACTCATCCCTTCCTATCGACGTCACAACCTCTTTGATAAACCCGGTAGCAATCTGTCGAGATGGAAAGCTTTGCCGAGCAGGGCGCGATTCTTAAGGTTATGAACACAATTGTCATAAGCGTATCGGTAGCGCATATAGCTCTTCACAATTCTCAGCTATTCAGAGTTTTCCACCGGCCCTTTTAAAGTTCAATCTGGAATCATAAGTTCCAGGACGAGACCTTCCGGGCGTACAGCACTGCTGCGCTAAATGGTAGCGAGAGGGCCGGTCCCATCATGAGACGGAACCCTAACCTGTCAGTTTTCTTCAGAGGCCCATCATTTGAAAGTGCCGAAGAGTATTTGCACGGCCTCACTCATTTCCGTCATGAGCCATTGACTTGCTTTCAGAGGGGCAACAAAAAGAAGCAGCAAACCTACAAAGCTTAACAGGTTGTTTGCATAGTGAATGAGAGCTGCTAGCTGCTAGAGGTAACACATTTAATTACAATCACAACCAGGTTCGTGAAAGATTGAAAAAAAAACAGTAAATAGTCGCGCATTGAGTGCGTGTGAAACTTCCTTATATGCGAAGTCGTGTTCTTCACTATGCCGACAAGCTCTATTTCTATTTTCTTTTTTTTTTGTATTTGTATTTGAGTTTGAAATGAACAAATGAAAAAAATCCATTGCAGGAGTCTCGACTATTGTATTAGGTCGTCAAGAATGAAATATCGGATTTTGTCGCTTCCAATTCGCGGCCTCATATCGTTGGCCGCCCAATCGCGGTGGGACCTCCTCAACCCGCTCACATCTAGCATGCTCTCTCCGCATCTCTCGTTCAGGTCCTACCGCGTTTTTACAATCACAGAATCCGTCTTTATGAGAAGGACTATATATTGCTGACGGTTGCATAGGGGCATACTTGGATTGCTTGTACAGCATCGTGCTTGAGAAGCATAACTCAAAACCTTCTCGTTCAAAATCAGACACTTTATACTCGACCACCCAATGTAAAGTACTTTCAAAAGGTTTGATGAGTCACTTCCTATCCTTCCACGTTCGTCACTGATAAATATAATTGTGAATAAATCACAGGCTGAATAATTAGTAAGGAAATATGAAAGTTCTTCCTCCACCTCTCCACTCCCCCCCCTTGCTTCTTGCTTTCGAGTGAAAGTGTAGAAAGCATCCTTCCGGGCAACCAAAGTACACATTCTACTGCTAATCGCGTCTAGCCACTTAAGCACGTTCTCGAGATTCTTTTAATTCTACTAATGAGATGAAAAGTGCATAGGAAAGTATTCAATCAAGGCATTGTGGTGGATGTAATCCGGAATATTTTTGAGGCTTCTCCTGAAAATTCCCCTCAGCTCTATTGGATTAAAATATGTGCTCATAATTGAGTTAATGTTACTCCACATGTAGAGAGACGTGAGCCGAAAATCTCATCAATCTTGAGCCGTCCATTTAAAAAAAAACGCGGACAGCATCTTGACCATTTGGTGCTGGCGATTTTTTTTTCTATAATGATTATCAAGAGGGCGGAAATAGTGCTAAAGAAACACACGTCGGTTACACGTAAACCCCCATTCGTGACCAGGCTAAGGTAAATGTTTTCCTGGTAAATACATGGGAATAAACCTAACTCATGAAAATTTTTTCAGGTAGTTTTTTCCAGTCCTTTCTTCCACAGTCCTCTCATGGGCACCCCGGGCAAACTCAACCTTATCTATTATTCGACCTATTGATTCTAAACTATCATCATCACTATGTTATTTGCTGCATGTTGATGTTTCACCGAATTATTGCATTGGAAAATTCTGGGCCACCATACTTAGATAGAGCCTTACCAGATCTGCGAAATTTTTAAAATCAAAGCTACATCAAGCACCGATTTTTCTATCAGAAAAAGGGAGGCAGCAGAGGAGAAAAGATTACTTAATGAATAGGAAATTGAGCGCTAAGCGTAAAAAGCCGCGCCAACCAGACAACGGTGTCGATCACGGGAACTCCATTTGAGGTGGGGGGAATGAGCTGTTTTGGCCGTCCAGACTCAAGAACGGCGGAGTCATCAGCCCAACATAATAGAGCTGTCGCCAGGAAAGGCGCTATAAATCCGTGTGCCCGGAAAACATAACAAATCAACAACACGCTAGCAGTCGCTGGCAGCAGACCGCTTCAGGAGAAGGAATTCTGTCGAATTTCTGGAGGGTTCATAGTTGCCAACTGCTTTACAACTCCTACTGCAAGTGAGCAACTGTGTAACTTAACGGCACATATTTCAGCTGAAGTGTAAAGACCAATAGAAGTGAAACGATTCGCTTTACACAAGCTCTTAGAGCATATGCCTCCTTATCACTTCTCTAAAAACCTGGAGAGAACGAATGTTGTCGCGTCCTCGAAGTGACAACAGGGAACAAACTTGACTTAGGGACGGCAGAGGAAAATTAAGCCACTCTGCAGGGGACCGCAACCTTTGTATTTTACCTCGCTTACTTCTTGAAGAGTACCCCAACAAAGTGAATATTGCAGTAGGGTCGCTTGCGTAGTTTTAATCGCCTCGCACGGATGTGAGCAATCATAAGGTGAAAGAGAGTTCTATCTTGTAGGAAAGCCATGACATGTCAAAATTTATTGTGATTATGACTAGTGTAAAGAACTAAGATTAAACAGAAACATGTCCAGAGGGTTAAAATAAATTTTCACCAGAAATTAGGAACTGGCAACTTCACCGAGCTAGTACGCATTGTTCTTGCGGGATCTGATTTACAGTTCGGCCTCAGACTGCAGACTATACCTCGTATTATACCGAAAATCTACAAAATACGAATTAATTACCCAATTCACCTTTAGTTACCCTCCGCCCCCTATTTTCACTCATAAGCCTTTATGCAGCGAGAAATATGTTGAGAAACTCTTTCAGAATTTCGGTGAAAGCTGTTACTGCTCAATTGACGAAGCTGATCTCAGCAAATCAGCCTTGGATACTCCCAGGATAAAAACTCATGGCCCTGTTTGCCTTCCGATTCCCACAGGCTTGATTCCGATATGACGGTTAACGGAGAAAAAGGGACGGGAAATAAGAAAATGAAAAAGGAGTAAGAATGTAAAAAGTTTCAGATCCTAATTCGGATATCCACCGTACCCGCATAGTATCACGTTATGAACAAGTTCATACTGTTTTCTTAGGGAAAATAAGAAATAGAGGCTCCGTTAATCGCGTATTTTCTGTGTGCTAGCCTCGTTTACCCGGAGCAACTTGACTATATGAAGGTCATTTTTTAACTTCCAGCTCCTTTCAAGCATACACCTGTGTGTGAGACATTCCATGGCGAAATACGAAGGTCCATCAGAGTGAGCTCTGCCGTCCGAACGAAGTTGGCACTCTGCGATATAGCGAACAAGTTTCGAGCAGTACTATCAGGTAAAATGTTCCCTCAGAAAAAATTGGGGCACGGAAGGCTGCTTTCCAATCACAACGAAAAAAGTAATAAACTAGGCGTCGAAAATGCAAATGTAGGTTTCTAGTGCATGGAATTCAAGTTTATAGTGCATACATTTTGGATTGAACCAGGTTACTCAGAAAAAAGATAGACATTTCTGGGAAGCAGGTGAAACGCTTTCAAAGAATTATATAAACAGACCACATCTTCGGAAACGGAGGAAGAGCAAACAATCATTAAAAACGTGGGAATAATTTGACAATCCGATAGAGGAATACTCCTCCATTCAGCATTTATGGCATAGTGCAACTGGTTTGGAATAATGTTTTTGAGCAAAACTGGAGGGAATTTCAGCTACATATCAGCTGAATGCCAGTGTGAAAATTCACTAAGGATTTCAAAGTAAGATTACGTCTTGATCCAACACAAATTTGTGCCATATTTATAGCAATTTCTACAGCTTTTGGTCTTATTCTAGTGGAATTCAAGACCTATGTTCTTACATATAAAGCTCGGAATTTTTCTCATGTTTCTTTTTGAGGAAATTATTGACAAATATTTATAGTCAAGTCGATAGAATGTTAAAAATTTTGCGAGATTTGCTGGTTACGCAAACTTTTGGGCTGGCTGGTTTATGACATACCGCTCTGTAATGTTCTAAAAAAAATATATATATATATAAATGTATCTTTTCAACTTTTCTCGTTCTGAAACGTCATTAAAGTTGACTGCATGAGTAAAATAAGTCTAGTTCTATAAACAACATCAAAAAAGATAGCTCCTGCCGCTCTCAACTACAACAACTTCACGCTGTTTCCCCTGTTACACACAAACAGAAAAAAGGTCCAAATCAGAGTTGAAGATACTAAAAAGTATGTATTGCAAGGTGCACAACGAATGAAAAAGACAGGTACATGTTACACTCTTGTACACTGCAACTTCTTCTTAAAAAATTTTTGAAAGAGAGCAGAGAATCGGGCAATGAGTAAGTGATCCGCCAATGTTTTCCACGGACACCTGGCCAAATGACGCGAAGATTACGTGTGAAGATTGATGGCTGTTTCTGGTTCCAGGCATACTCTTTGGTCTGAAAAAAAAAAACTTAAAACTCAGGAAAATGCATACTTGGCTCCATTTGTTCCATATATGCTCACCAGTGGACGAGAATGGAGGAGGATGTGGTGAACATTACTTCGGACAAAAAATTTGAAAAATAAGTTCGTTTTCATAACGGTGATGTCTTACGTCACCAACTGCTGTTTGCATACCAACGATTTGTACAGAGTCCATGAGCATACCAGCCAGCTTCTACAGTTGAATTAAGGAGAGCTCTGAATACCGAAATTGGCCCAGAAAATAATCCAGCACCCCGAATGCTCCAGAAGAAACTGGAGGTGGCCAATAACAAACTACACACAACCACTCTCCACGCTTTGAATTCATGAGCAAGCCGGGCCTTGAAGGCTTTCGTCGCAGCCAAAATTACAACATAAACAATGTGATACAATAAATATGATAAGCATCGTATTCACAGAATTCCTAAGAGTTCTGCGAGTACTGTGAAAACAATAACAGAATTGATTGAAAGACAACCACCCTTATGGCCTGAGTGCGAGAGATTATTGCTAAGGTGAGAAAATATGATTAAAATTGACTAATTAGATCACTGTAACCTACCCAACATGCGTATGAAAGAGCTTAATTTGAGTGGAATGGCTTGCTTCTTACTGAATTTGATGAATTCAGGCCCCGCTCGATTAACAAAGAAATGATGCCTAATGTTGCTCATAGCCCTGGGAATGGCTAGTTTATTAGCCCTGCCCATAGTGTTTTATGCTTTCATTGCAACAAGCTGTTCTGGTTCTAATCCTGCGTATCCATGGAGTATTTTGTAAAACATTATTTGATCAAATTTCCTTCGTCTAGAGAAGAGGGTATCTAGGCAATCGTTCTGAATCCTAACCTTATTGTTAGGTATTCCGTCATATAGGAACCCCATTACACGGGTCATAAACTTTCTAGTCAAACTATGTTGCTAGCCTCGCAGTAGCTCTCCATTTTTTCGGATTGAAAACCACTGCACCATACTCTGTTTTAAAGGCTTTTACTGGGATTGCTGCGTTATTTTTAGAGAGAGCTCTGAACAACCTATAAACCATGCTAATGAACCTGCTTGCCAAGCGTTCACAATGTGGATTGAACGTAAGACCCCTCTTTACTAAGAAACCGAGGTCCGGCATTTCTTCCACAGAGCCTAGCTCAACACCGTTGATATAGTAACTGAAGCATTGGTTCTTCTCACCCAAATGAAGCACTCTTGCTTTCAATGATTCAGTGCCGTCCCCAATCATTAAATGAAGTATGTCCAAGCACGTGATCCAGTCGCCACGACTGGATCGCTCGTGCAAAACTCAGTCGCGGCGAGCACATCGCGTCCCTTGAAGCACGCCCAGGGCTTGCTGGTCTAGTCAATCTTTCTCCATCGCAGTCATCAACAACTGCGCCTTTTCAAGGCTTTTCTCGAAATCTGTAACAAATGAAGGTATTTGGAATAAGTACGGTCGTAATCTTTCCATAACTCATCTGGACGGTGCCCTCCTGAGAGGTTGCTCTCAGAATGATAGACCTCTGAGAAATAAGAAGCAATTAATCAGAACTTTTTGCTTTGTTGATTTTCTAGGTGAACATGTGGGTAATTTCTCACCTCATTAGTTGCCTAATAACACAGCAGTGACATGTCACTTATTTGCCCACCTGAAAACTCTTCATTATGAACTTGAAATAAGAATGCTTGTAGACAAGCCTGCACAGTTTTTGTGATGTTCAGTCTTGTCATGTCGTCATGGATGTGCAATAGGTCATTAAGTGGAAGAAAAGCTCAACTGAAAAAAAATTAAGAATGTACCCAAACGACATTTCCGAGTAGAATGCGTCGTTTTTGCAGAGGAATGACTACTGTTAAAACAAGTGATATGCGATGTTCAGCATTCCCATCGTTCTCTTTTAGAAACTAAGAATTTTGAGTAGCGTTGTAGCGATGGGATGGGTAGCAGACTCTGATGTACAGGGAAAGTGAAGGTACTGGAATCAGTTCAAAATTCAGGCGTCAGCAGAGGCTTGTCGCCCAAATTGGTTTATTTGGCGCGACGCTATATGATCCAGAAGAATTAATGCCTAATGCTGTTTTCGCTGACGTCACATCGTACACTTTTGGCCCGTTGTGCTACCAAAGAAGTCCGTTTATTCATGGAGACAGGCAACACGTTGCCGACATTAAGTAAGGCAGGAGGTTTATGAAAGTACAATATTGCTCACGAGATCACGAAAACCGACGGTCCCTCAGCGGAGTCACCGTCGCTCACCGTCGTTCTGCCATAACTTTCGTAAAACTGCACCAGTCCAGGCGAATTGGTCACCATTCGATTTGTCTCGAAGAGTTGAGCCTTTAGGTGACTTATCCATTGTCGAGGAAAACTTTTGGTTTACTGGTTTTACCAGTCCAAATAATCGATATATCGACTGATTCCGTGTAATGGATCGGGCTAGTAGTAGCTCAAACATGCGGCAATGAAGTGAATTTCAAGCTTAGATCCGATTATATATTGTGAATTGAGGCAGAAACCCCCCAAAGTTAGGCATCTGGAAGCTGATTTGGGTAAACTCCACGCTAATTCAAGAGAACCTCCTTTTTAGAAGTTGCTGGTAGCGCGCACTATTGCACCGGGCAAACTTGAGCAGGTAAGAATAACAGGTTAAAAAGAACTCTTAGTGAGCTTTATGTTCTGCAAGTGCCGTTGCTGAAGGCTTACTATTATATTAGGTTGATTCATAAGTTTTGCCCTTATTAGCACACTTTCCTTCGAATTTTTTTGTTTATTTTTCCTTTTTCAGAAAAGAATAAGGTGTATGGTAAGTGACTTTCCAACTGGAGTCTCCAAAAAATCTTACGAAAAATTCTCAGGGTTGGGCCTTGGCCGGCGTGAAGAAGATTTTGGCGCTCAGGTGCAACTCCTGACCAAGTTCTTGAATTGGAGTGATTCACTTGTCTTATTTCTCCTTAATTGGCAGTTTATGTGTGTGGGTGTATGCACGAGAACCAGCCACCAAAAACGAAAGTACCTACACCGTATGTTCAGCGCGTTGAGTTATGTACGAAAATATGGTGAATTTTGATTTTTACCTTGAATTACAGGTGTTTCGGGCCACTTCAATCGTGTTCAGACATTTTAATGGCCGTCAGTTGCTTTCACTACAGTTGGAATGAATGAGATAGGATTGTGATTACAGAACCGTATGAAAGTGAAGAGACGGATAGGGTGCGTTTATAACGAAGACGGGGAACAAGGCGGACGAGGAGACGCGGATGAGTATTAGGTCTTAGTGTAGTGTTAGAGGTGGGGTGGCGGTGTGATCAGGCTGCAAGGCGGAGAAACGCGTGGAGTCGGCTCCAACGGCGTGATAGGGGTGTAATGACGTTAAAAAGTGGAGGAACCTCTGGAGATAGGTCCCAACGGGGAGACAATGGAGCACTGGTGTTCAGGTCCAATCCCAGTTTGCACTTACTCGGTCAATTCTTACTACTATTTACTATTTACGTCCACCACAGCGAACCGAAATGCGTTACCACAAATTGTTGGAAAGGAGCTGTCCATAGAGGGTCAATGTTTCCATGAACCGCGGTAAAGATTACTTCTCTGTGGATAGTGTATGTTCATCCACCTACACTAATCTTGTCTGAGGAGAGTGAAAATATGCGAGCGAAGCGAGCACACAAAAAGAAGCCTGAGAGTCCGGCGTTAGCAGGACTCTCAGGCTTCTTTTTGTGAAATTTGTAAATCGAAGCAATCAGGCTGGTATATATAAATCGAAGCCATTACCGTACCGTTCTTATTTAGCCTCTAGCGCTCAACTCCTTGAACACTGCACAAGACATGCAGGAGAAATTAGTTCTCGTATTGGCCGTATTGGTTTTTCCGGTTTGGTGCTGCTGTTCGGGTGGTAATCATAAAGCTACCCATAAGCAGCAGTAGCTCACACTCCAAGGACTCGTATTCAGTAAATGAATTCCTCGAATCAGAAGAACTTTGGAATTTGCTCAGGAGTTGAAAAAGGCACTTGACCGTCTATCCTTGCCCGTCTGGGTAAAATCATGTGCAACAATTTAACCAAGCGAATGGACGAGACCAATTCTTTGCAGTACACATACAGTAGATGGTTGAAAGCGCAGGAAAGCATCCATCAATAAACATATTGTTTTGAAGGTTGCCTTTCAGCTGCGTCTTCATAGCCTCCAAATCCATCTCGAATGGACTTTTCAAACACGGTTTATTTTGAAGCACATTATCTTTGTAAGAGGACGTATCGGGCCATGGCGTCACAATTTTAGAAATGTGAATGTCCTCGACAATCTTAGAGCACGTACGTTGGTGCGCTTCGGGTTCCTCAACGTTCGCAACAAACCAGAACAGTATGCACTGCTGCAGATGAGTTTCACTTGGTGCGGGCTTCTTGCTGACCATGGCGAGATTCAGGAAGAATGACTATTCTCTCAGTAGCGGGTACATAGTGCTTCCTCATGATCCAGGTTAGGGCAACAATAGATCTTATGATTACGAGATGCAATGCGACAAACAAATAGGGACAGAACTTATGAATCAACCTAATAGTTTCGATGTTACCCTTGCCCAAGATACAAACTTCCGTTGTGCCTCACAAAAACCTCTACGTTGGGTGAGCTAATATTCGCTAGTGAGATGCTACGGAACTCCTAAGAAAATCTTGTGAAGAACATTGTGGGTACTTCCAAATAGTGAAATTGATGCGGTTTTAGTCTTCTTCATGATGTGCCAATTGTGAATGCACTCATTTTGCAGAAAATTTAGCCGCAGTTCTATAACCGTCTCTAGTAGTACTAGAAGAGCGTTCAGACAATAGGAGCCTATGGATTACGGAAGAGGTCTTCTACCGTCATATCCTGGTCCAAAATGAGAAGTTTCCAAGAGGTACGGATTTTCAGCACGGTTGGCCGCTGCAAGGCATCCCATGAAGCCTTGAGAGTGGGAGCACAGCCCATTTGTGGTGAGTCCCAGTTTCAATGCCTACAATCTTTTTTCAAAACATTTGTTCAGATTAACCCATTGACGACCGCGCGCATTTCTGCGTGTCTGGCGCGTGGACCAACGCCCCTTTCAAAAGTGCGGCTCCCGCGGAGTTCCACACTGTTACGATAAGAGGACTGGGAATAAAATAGATCTTTCTGCGAAAATAATCTGAAATCTAATTCTAGAAGATCGACGGTATCATCTGACCAGAAAAGGAGAAAACCTAAAAGCTTTTTTCTTTCAAGGCCGAAAGAAGTTTGTAAAAGGTGTTTTGAGTGCTGTGGGGAAGCGTCCAGAGACTATACACGTTCCTAAAGATCTAGCCTGACTAATAAGGAAGCGCAAGATGTAACGAACGTGTTTCTGTGTAGGAAATATGATTTTTGGACAGAGTATTTCCATCCACTACAAAAGAAATGTAAAGCAATATTCTTCTACTTCAAAATTCCATCCTTTTCATGATGTTTGTCCTATTAAAGGAGAACTCCTATTTGAACTGCACTTGTCTGAGACCTTTTTAGAAAGGACTGTAACCACTCAATATGGAAATGGTGCAAAATAGTTCGAAAATAAGGACCAGTACTTGTCAGAAAGGGCGCGGCTCACCGGTGAGCCGCGCGGTCCCACGCGACCAAAAAAGTGCGGCTCACCGGTGAGCCACGCGGTCGTCAATGGGTTAAGAAAGCCTTTATTTGGACAGACAAATTAATACTTTGGCCGGGTTTTTAGTGGGTATAATAACACAAAATGCATAAGAAAGGACTCGTAATTATCCAGTAAGAACAGCATTAAATCCAGCTTCAGTCCTATGGGACAATTGCTGATATTTTTAGCACAAAATTTCGAACATTTTCTATTCGCCGCAATTTTGTCGCATAGCGCGTAGCGCGCGGCGAAGACTGCGACGAATCCCCGACGACCTGAAAATCTGCAAAAAAAGTAAGTTTTTCGAGCTTTCCGGTGCGATATCGTTGCAGAATCACACAAGAGCTGCATCCACGTAACCTTACTTGTTGTTTTGCCTCAAATTTTTGAAGTCTTTTCATGTGATACGGGAATAGTTTTCTCCTACGCCCTTTCAGCCCATTTTTGCTCGATGTCAGGAATGAAAATCGAATAAAGGAAGTTTCGACAAGAGGAACTTGTCGAGTGAGAGGCTGGGAGCTCCCGCGGATTTATCGACCACAAAATGATGTTATAATCGTTGTTTTGCGCCTGCAAACATACGCATTCAGAGCAGTAACGAGCGACGGTAGATAGAAATTATAGAATTATAGAAATTAAAGAAGATTGTTTGAAACTGTGGTAGTCTCAGCAAAAATGTAAGCTTAGCGCTTACTGGAATGCCCCTCCCACAAATGATTAACAATCAACTAAATCGGTGACGACTGAAAATTTCGCAGAATTTCACGAACTTGCGGCAGCGATCGATAGGCATCAGCTACATTTATAGTTCATCGGAGCTCGACCCGGTTGGATAACAGATGATACGTATCGATCTCCGGATATATATATATATTTATTTATTTATTTATTTATTTGACGATATCATATTGTTCAACATTTCGTTGCATGCTTCTCTTCCATTTCATTTGGTCGTTGACTGCCGCTTGCATTCATGTTTCGCCAAGGTACGATACAAACGCATCTCTCCATCTCATTTTTGGACGCCCAGATGATCTTTTCCAGGTCCATGTTCTGTAATTCTTCTTGCCCATCTTTCGTCTTCTGCGCAAGCTATTCTTATTGTCCACATCCATTTTCGTTTGATTGCCATCGTTTCTCTTCAGTTGCGTCAACGGTCTTGTGTACAGTTTATTTTTTTGAAGGGCCTTCCGCACACTTTTTCTTTCGCAGAAAGCTTGGTGTAGTCGTAGATGTTTTCTTTCGGTGTCCATTTCTAATGAATCACATAATGTTTTGATCACCAGCGAGAGTTCTGCTGTGTTTCTAGGTGAACCCTGGTGTAAAAGGCGGTGTCTTTCTTCGTACTGCCCTCTCGTTTCTTCAGAAAGCTGTTTTTCTTTTATTTGTTTTGTTGATGAAACAGAAGCCGCGAGCTTCATTGCCATCTTCAGCTCTTCGTAATTGCTTAGTTCTGTGGTAACCGCAAGTTGTTCTAAGGCAGATGGGAAGTTTTCTTCGTCCAACGTTGTTTTTTGCTGTGGTCTTCTGAAGAAATGTTGTTTCTTATTGAAGCGTGCCTTGGCCATAACTAGTCGGTGATCACTAACAAAATTGAACCAACAAATTATGTCGACATCAAGGAATATGGTAGGATCCGCTGATAACACAAAATCGATAGCATTCCTTGTTTTCATATTCGGAGAGATCCATGTCGAAGGCCTTTTCTGGAAGCGGTTATTCATGAGATGAGGGCGAGTTTCGAAGCAAAATTTGACGAAAGCTTCTTCTCCTTCATTACGTGTTCCAGTGCCATATGGTCCAATGAATTCTTCGTTTGCAGTTCCACTTCCAACTATGGCGTTGAACTTCTGAACTGGCCCTCAACTCACTTGTTGTGGTGTGTTTTTCCAGGAATACAGTGAGTATTGAGTGCTTGCGAGATATGTTCAACGAATTCTTCGTACTCTTCATCGGCGTGAGTAGTAGTCGGTGCGTACACTTGAACTATACGAACAGATCCAGATGTCGTTGTAACGTCAACGAACGAAACTCTTCTTGAGATGGTATAGAAGGAACAGCAGTCCGTCCATTTCATACTCACAACAAATCCTGTCATTTCACTGAGCAAAATGAAATGGTCTGATTTCTGCAAGCGTAATACCGCTGATCCAGTCCTCTGCATTTCCGGGAGTCCGATTATGTCAAAGGTTACCTCCATGGTGGCGTCTGCCAGCTCTGCTATTCTGTTCTTCCTGCGAAGTGTCCGACAGTTGAGTGCCAGTTCAGAAGTTCAGCATGATGGACGACAGGGGAGCATCAGGTTGTCCAGGCTACCAATGCGCGATGATGGTGGTAGGAGGTGAGCGGGTGGTTGCAGGAGTCTAGTAGGGTTTAGGGAGGGGGGGGGGGGTTGGGGTAGTGGAGACGAGCGCTATATGAGCCGACCGCTCGCTGTGGCAGCTAGTATCTCCATAACGAAGATCAATAGGTATCTTTTGTTAACCGGCCGGATCGGACTCCGATGCACTATAAATGGAGCTGTCGTTTCCACTATCACTATCACTTCCATCGCCAGTTCATTTTGAGCACATTCTCGAGAAAAACGGGCAATGAGAAGCGATGAGCTCCGTTTGGAGGTGATTTTAGGCGATATAACGTGGCGATCGATACGTATCGTTTCCATTTTTGACATCTCTTGTACCGCCGGTTCATTTTAATTCAGTTTGAACTGGCGAAGTCTGGGGATACTTTGAGTAGGGACTCCTTCACCTCTTGTCACCATCTTCCTAGGAGAATTATTCTAAACTTTTTCCAGCATTTTCACATCCTTTTTTATGCAGACAAAAAATCACAGAGTCGAATTCAGCTATGGGCCTGAAATATGTCTTATAAGATTTCAACAGCATTGCTTATCTTTCAGAGTATCCCCAAACTTCGCCAGTTCGAACGAATTAAAATGAAACGGTGATTTAAGAGATAAGGAAAACGATAAAATGATTGTGGGAATGATACGTATCCATTGCCACGTTACATCGCCATGGATCGCTGCCAAACGGAGCTCATCACCCGTACTCTCGAAGATGTATCCAAAATGAACTGGCGATGTAAGCGATAGCGATAGTGGAAACGATGCCTATCCATCGCCACGCCCCATTTATTATCATCGCTCATACGTCCCCTCAATCACTCTATCTATGTGTCGATCGCCGGCGGTCGCGGCGATCGCGACGACAGCTGGCTGTAGCGGTGATCGCCACGATCGCTGGCGAAGTCTGGGGATAATCTCAGGCAGATTCCTTTGAATATCTGATAAATACGAGTCAGCGCCTTTCTGCAGAGATCTTTGTGATGGTCTAAGAAAGTCCTTTTGCTATCGTAAACCTTGATCAATAACCCAGTTTCTAAATATAACATAATTCTAAATACTGTAGTACCGCGGAGGGAGGGAGGGGGGTTAAAACTGCCTACACGCATGTGAACTGTTTCTTAAGGGATGAAGGTAACCTCCACATCTCTGACCACTATGACATCTGATTTGTAGCAGCCAGGATTTTACAAAGCTGATTTTCGCAGTCAATTATGTTCGAGATGCTGGTCTTTATCATCGGCAAACTGCTTGCGCTCAAAACTTTCTCTCCGGAAGACTGTGGCAAATCTGCAGTATAAAGGGCAAATAAAATTGGTGATATAATGAATAAATCACTTTCCTGAAGAACACCACTTAAGACAACTATGCATGAGGACTACCAGGAATTAATTTCAACTTGAAAATTTCTACCACTAAGACTATTTGAGTCAGTTGCAGAGCTTAGGGTGTATTCTCAACTGAGAAGACTTCTAAAGTGGCAGCTCGTCACCGATTCAATCGAACGCTTTGGCGAAATCAAAGTTTATAATATCACATGGCTTTCTTCATCGAGGTAGCTGCTGCAGCCATTCAGACATCCTCGCAAATTCGTTTCTACAGATTTCGCATTGACAAAATAATATTGGTTGGTTGGTGCTTTTTCATTTTTCTCTGGATAAGTCACCAAGTTAGTTTTTGTGCCTCTCTGAAATAGATAGAAGTTATACTTTCATGCCTAAAATTTTCAGCTTCAGACAAGAACTTTTTTTGATAAAGGTGTGAAAAAAGAGTGTCTCCTTGCGGTACTCCGTAATAAGCCTGCAACTTAAAAACGTATGTAGGAGGAGAAGCTGCAGCAGCAGCAGCTAGTATAACAAGTGCAATGTTTTGTTTATACTAGCGCCCCTTCGGGACGCTAGAAAGTGGGGTGGGGCAGCCACTTGAGGCATGTGCAAAAGCTCCACACGTGCAAAATGCTTAGAAAATTAGCAAATAAGCAAAATTAATCATTAACTGAGCTCAAATTCAAAAACCTTCTTATAAGTTACGTATAAGAGAAGCAGAACAAATCTTCCAATGGGCCCAAACATGAAGTCCTTCTTATGAGTTGAGTATGCGAATGAGAAGTTCGTTCCCCATCGTATGGCGTATTCGTGCGTATTCCTCACTATCAGGCCAACGCAGACGTCTCCATCGGCGGAACTGTATCCTGCCGTACCCCACATTCTTGGACAGAGCGAAATTGTATCCGAGTGTTTTCCACACTACTGGGCCGCAGCGGACTTTCCTCCATCGGTGGACCCGTATTCTGGCGCCATCTTCACACATTAGGCCTGAACCGTATCCTAGTATTTTCCACTTTACTGAGTCACAGCGGACCAATCCTATGTTGGCGGACCCGTATCCTGGTGTTATCCACACTACTGGCCCACGGCGGGCCCTTCCTCCATCAGAGCGCCCGCATTCTGGCGCCTTCCTCACTGTTAGGGCAAGCCGGATCCGTTCTCCAGGGGCGGGTTCGCATCCTGGCATTCTCAACACTAAAGTTAACCCGTATCCCGACGTCCTCCACACAACTGGGCCACGGTGGGCCCTTTCTCCATCGGTGGACCCGTTTCTTGGCGTTCCCCACAGCACTTGGCCACGGCGGGCCCTTTCTCCATCGGTGGACCCGTGTCTCGGGGTCCCCCGCACCACTGGGCCACGGCGGGCCCTTTCTTCATCGGTGGACCCGTATCCCGGCGTCCGCCGCTCCCTTGGGCCACGGCGGGCCCTATCTCCATTGGTGGACCCGTGTCTCGGCGTCCCCCGCACCACTGGGCCACGGCGGGCCCTTTCTTCATCGGTGCACCCGTATCTCAGCGTCCGCCGCGCCATTGGGCCACTTCGGGCCCTTTCTCCATCGGTGGACCCGTGTCTCGGAGTCCCCCGCACCACTGGGCCACGGCGGGCCCTTTCTTCATCGGTGGACCCGTATCCCAGCGTCCGCCGCACCATTGGGCCACTTCGGGCCCTTTCTTCATCGGTGGACCCGTATCCCGGCGTCCGCCGCACCATTGGGCCACTTCGGGCCCTTTCTCCATCGGTGGACCCGTGTCTCGGAGTCCCCCGCACCACTGGGCCACGGCGGGCCCTTTCTTCATCGGTGGACCCGTATCCCGGCGTCCGCCGCACCACTGGGCCACGGCGGGCCCTATCTCCATCGGTGGACCCGTGTCTCGGCGTCCCCCGCACCATTGGGCCACTTCGGGCCCTTTCTTCATCGGTGGACCCGTATCCCGGCGTCCGCCGCACCATTGGGCCACTTCGGGCCCTTTCTCCATCGGTGGACCCGTGTCTCGGAGTCCCCGCACCACTGGGCCACGGCGGGCCCTTTCTTCATCGGTGGACCCGTGTCTCGGCGTCCGCCGCACCACTGGGCCACGGCGGGCCCTATCTCCATCGGTGGACCCGTGTCTCGGCGTCCCCGCACCACTGGGCCACGGCGGGCCCTTTCTTCATCGGTGGGCCCGTATCCCGGCGTCCGCCGCACCATTGGGCCACGGCGGGCCCTTTCTCCATCGGTGGACCCGTGTCTCGGCGTCCCCCGCACCACTGGGCCACGGCGGGCCCTTTCTTCATCGGTGGACCCGTATCCCGGCGTCCGCCGCACCATTGGGCCACTTCGAGCCCTTTCTCCGTGTCTCGGAGTCCCCCGCACCACTGGGCCACGGCGGGCCCTATCTCCATCGGTGGACCCGTGTCTCGGCGTCCCCCGCACCACTGGGCCACGGCGAGCCCTTTCTTCATCGTTGCACCCGTATCTCGGCGTCCGCCGCACCATTGGGCCACTTCGGGCCCTTTCTCCATCGGTGGACCCGTGTCTCGGCGTCCCCCGCACCACTGGGCCACGGCGGGCCCTTTCTTCATCGGTGAACCCGTACCCCGGCGTCCGCCGCACCATTGGGCCACTTCGGGCCCTTTCTCCATCGGTGGACCCAAGTCTCGGCGTCCCCCGCACCACTGGGCCACGGCGGGCCCTTCCTTCATCGGTGGACCCGTGACCCACGTCATGGCGTTCCCCACAGCACTGGACCACGGCGGGCCCTTTCTCCATCGGTGGACCCGTATCCGTATTTAGTTGATTGGATATACAATGTCATGCCTTCCTATTTAGAGGCGATGCAGCAATAGCACCCACCAGATGAGGCGACCGCGTACCTCCCGAGCTTCCGAGACGCGGCAGCCCTCAGAGCACCCGTCCATTTCTTCCTGCGAGTGCACTCAGCGTCGCATCAGTGGAAGGCTGGTTTTCCTGCTGCGTATGTTGTGCAGCCTGAAAGCTCGTAAACACTCCCTCACTCCTATGCGGCGAGACCGCCAGCGAAGGTGATGAAATCACCATCCCGTGCATGCGGGAGAGCCAGCAGTGACGTAATTTCGGGTCCCGAAGCGAACGTGTCTGCGTCCATGGAAATCGGCCATTTCGCCCCACAGTCTGCGCCTCAAGATTGCGGTGTCTATGAGTGCCGCCCCGTATCTCTAACCGCTCTAGCCCCCTTACGGCGCTTTGTTTAATAGATTAGGTCATCAAGTATCAAATGTCTGATTTTACAAAGGATCATATTGACCTCTCCATCTTCGAAGATTTACTAGATCTCTCCTCATCTTTGTTCCCATCATTAAGATACATCCTCTCCCTTTCAAAATCACTCGCTGGATTTTTGATCAGTTTTCGAATTTTTATTTGAAAGCATTTTTTGTAAAACTACTCAAAGACGAAAAATCGTGTCGTTTTGGAACACAGGTTCCATTTTCCAGCCATTAGAGCTGAGAAAGCTAGGAACATCAGGATAGTGTTAAGGGACATTTGGCTAGTAAACTCACTGAACAGCGTTTGCTTGGGAAGTTCTGTTCAGGTGACATGAAGCTCCAAAGTGAGCCTTATCATGAACCTGGATATCGATGAGCTGGAAGACGTAGCCGAAGCGGATAGGAGTCAAACTAGGTCAACGTAAGCAGCAAGATGTGTCCTTTATAATCCAATAGTACTTAGGTACTCAAGGCAATATGACCATTAAAAGTGGTTCGATAAACGAATTTTTCCCAGTTTGACCCTCAAAAATGGGTGCCAATTTTTGACAATTTTTCACAAATCCACACCGCTTAGGCCAGAGGAGCAGGAGTGAGGACCCACCTCTGTACTGGGCAAACCTTGCTCTATTTGACCACAACTTCGTTCAGGGATTAGCTCAGCTCTTGCTGGAGAAAATGTTCAATTTTCAACATGATGTTGAAAACATTCTTCGCCAATTGATTGCTACTAGCTTCCCACGTTTCCAAGCTGTTGGCGCAATCAAGCTGCAATTAATATGGCAAGGCTGTGAGGATAGTATAGGAGCATATCCGGATGTCTTATACTGCATCTTGCTTTAGAAACAAAGCTTGAAATCTTCCCATCTAAAATCGGACATTTCATATTTGACGACCTAATACAAATGACGTAGCTATAAAATCAGATGTAAAAGAATAAGATGCCTACCACTTTCTGATCCTTCCATGTTAGCAGTGGATATCATAGAAATATCATAGAGATATCCCCCGTCGTAACGGTGTCTTCTGTTCGAGATTAATGAAACTCTGTTTTCTCGGTTTTTTGCCTTTCTGGTAGTCCCACTATTTCTTGTAAAGAGATGAACTACAGAACACAACTATTACTGCAAATTACTCACGCAAGATACAACTTAGAATAACTCGTCCGTTAAACGAAATGAGGCGATACAAACAAGGAATCACCATGTCGATTAAAGTTGTGAATTTGGTGGTGAATAGTCCCATCTGGAAGCAGTTTCCGTCAACGTCATGCAACGAAAAGAAAGCGTGCTTCGACTCTCATCAAATTCTAAAATTTTGGTCAAATAGCTTAATCGCAAACTAAGTTATGATGAAAAGTTCCGCCTCCAACATAGCACTGATCATATTTTATTGACGGCAACTGTATACACGGCATTTGGCTTGAAGTAATTGTTTTCTAGAAAAATATCGACCAAGAATATTACGTAACCATTGGGCAATGATTCGGGGGAAAACTACTATATAAGAAAAATGTTTCGAAGCAGTATCAATATGGCACCCACCACTCCTTTTATGTCTCTCAAATCTAATCAAGTAATAACAGTTAGCCATGTCACATGAGGGCGCTGACAGCGTATGCTTGGATTCTACCAAAGTCTCAGTAGGCACGTACAAATCAAAGCTTATCGAAGCGCATGAAAGTCAAGTTGCATTCTTAGAGTGCAATCTAATATTCGAATAAAAGCAAGAAAGATGTGTGAGACAGATGTGATCCTTTGCCATGACATCTTAGTAATTTTTGATACAAAATTATGCGGTGACAGGACAGAAGAGAGTTGTGGCTTTCTTAAAGATTTTGCGACGCATCAGTCTTTCACTACGTATCCGGCTTTTCTTCCCTTGGGAGCGATGGTCTAACAAACACGCTTCCGTTGAGAAACCTATCCACAGCACCATCCGGACCTCCGATTCCAAATGTTGTACCATACAAGTCATATCGGTGACGCCGAGTACTGCATTCCTGGAGAGAGAAATGAACACGAGATAGGTCCATGATTTATCAAGTAAATGAATGTTGGTGGGAAGGTATAAAAACAAAAATGCACCTGAAAATTTGGCAGAGTTGACGACAAACGTTACTCTTAGCTCTCAGCCACATAGGTGCTCACAGACTCTTCGAGTAGGTGAAATCGACTTGGTGTTGAAACAACACTCTCAACACAAAGTGAATTTGCTGTGATGAAATTCTGTTGCTCACCGTACCCCGGCAATACCAGAGGTCGAATGCGTCTAGCACTTCTTCAGCTACTTCCTTTTGTAGGTTTTTTCTACTAGTACTACCACTACTACTACTACTACTACAGGCTATATACAATATGTACAGGGGCCGAATGCATCATTGAAATTACCAGGATAAAAGTGTTGACAAAAATTTATACATTGCGAGAACGACTATCAATTCTATTGGTCACCAACTCTAATACGGTGTCAACACGCCTCTCCTGGTAATCTCAATGATGTATCCAGGCCCAGGACGGATGTCAGCCCACCCGCTTACCCGCCCACGTTATTTCCGCCCGCCCACTCGTCCGATGGTACGCCCGTCGGCTTACCCAGAGGGTATCGCACGGATGTGGCCTACGTTTCTGAAAATAGAGGGCTATGTAGCTACTTACCTTTTATTATCATGCGCTGCTCCACCTCCCAAGCGATTTGGGCCGGCACCCCCGTAGTTGCCTGAATGGCGCGAGTGCCGTACCCCCATACTAATCATATGGGGAACAGTGCATCCTGCCTGCGCTACAGCTGAAAAAAAACAGTGATTTCCATCATTGACAAGAATGATCGTAAGCTGATCTTACCGAAAATCTAGCATATTCTAGTATGAATGTGCAAATGAGCCAAACAGCAAGACTTCAAGACTTACTCCAATGTGCTAGAGCCATAGAGCCATAGCCATTTGTGCATAGAGCCGACTCGCAATTCCGGAAGCTGAACAAATCTTTTCCACCCACTAGCTTCTACTCTTTCTCCAGACTAGTTGACAGGTTTGTGAAGCCCTAATCATGTGTTTTATACCAGTTTCACCTCATTTCTCCTCTCGTTGTCTTTTAATAGTTTTTTACAGTTATTAATTACGGTTGTCCCCATTTGATCTTGGCCTGGTTGTTTTATCCATTTTACAGTCACATGTGTTCTGCGCATGTAATAAATAAATTAAATAAATAAATGTCTTTCAAATAGGTAACGCTTGGGATCATCTTAGCTGTGGTGAGACCAGTGATGTCATAGTATGCCGTGCTAAAAATGACACCAATTTTGTTGTGTTCCGCCTGTCGCCGGGCACACAAGTTGTTTCTCTCTCTAGGGTCTCTATCTTGCGTCCCTTAAACTCCAACCCTCTCTTTCCTGCGAGAGCAGCTCCAACCAGCACTCCTGTACCGAACACCAGAATATTATTTTTTTACTAGTACCAAATACAGAAGAGGACGGAGGCGGCTGCGGTTTCCGGCTGATTCCACTCTGAACACACCTAAGGGCCCAAACCACGGCCTTATATACAGCTCTGTTTCCAGCCACGGCCTTAAAGGCAACTCTCACGCTGAAAAAAGTTCTCTCGCATTTGTGCTTATTTCAAAGGCGCCATTAATTGGAGTGTAATTGCAAAAGGAATCACTCCGAATCATGCAGTTACTCGAGTGATAAAATCCGTACGTACTGTCTTTCTCACGAATCTTGCCACCTGGCCGTCCGCCAAGATGAGGTAAGTCTTGCCACGTTGTTATAGGAAAGATATGTTTTGGCGTGCTTCCAGCTATCGACCGTCGATGGATAGCGCCAGTTTTCATGATTTGGAGTGTGATAAAATGCGCGCTGTGTAATCAAACAAAACACATTGAATTGCTCTGATTTTTGGAACAGATTATATGTACAAATGCGCCCGCCATGTTCAACCCCGCTCCATTCTTTCTGTTCGTGTGCGGCTGTGTTTCTCAGCTGATACAGGATCGATCAGTATTTTCGCGGTGATCGTTTCCACACCTCGGCGGCCGTACCCATCTCAAGAGATAGATCTCGTACAAATGGACATGTATTGGCAAACTACAACATAGTATTTCTCGCAAAGGTAGCCCTTTTTGATGGCCTTTCCTCTACTATGGGCACTAGAGTGGCCTCCAAAGTAGAATTTCATCGAAAATAGGCGACGTTTTTTTTTTATCGTGAGTGCTGCCTTTAACATGCGATCAATTCGGACGGGGGATCTCCACTCCACCTAGGGAGGTCCGATAACAGAGTGAAACTTCCGGCATCACGCCATCAGCCACAACAAATTTGCACTATAAAACACACAGTTATAGTACCTGTCAAATCAGGGATTTCATCTATAAAAACATGGATCAGCTCCAAATCTAGATAAAAAAGAAGAGCGGCACAAGATGCAGGTTATATCAGATTTTAGATTTCAGCACGGTCAAGTTAGTCTAGTGTTCAGTCCGATAGCCGGTAATGCGATAAAGACAAAGATAGAAGACTAACAGAGTAATGGAACACCAACAGGCAACAGGGGATGGTCGCCAGTCTTGCCTCTTTCCAGTCGGATTAACTTACGAGTCAAAGTGAATATGTAGAATTATCCTCACTGAAAAAGAAACAAGCGAAGGATATAAAACGATTAAAAAATGCCTTTTCAAAGGGTCCATCAAAGCCAGGAAGTGGATAAATAAATAGTGAGTAGATAAATAGAATGCAAATGAATAATTGAACAAATAAGTTAATAGATAGCACTTCTGGGAGACACAACGGTGGGGAAAAAAGAAAAAGAAGATGGGGGGAAAACCCGAAGTTGATGAGAGGTTGCTTTTTGGAGAGGAAGCGATGGGTTTACAGGGAAGAGTCAATGTAAAGACGATCCCAACATTATATTCGAAAGCTTAATGCAACCCACAGCATCCCCCTTCATGCAAGACAAAACGCGTTGAAACTAGTCCGCGGTGTTGTTTGATTGGAGAACATGTTCTACAGGTTTGGAGTCCGTAGGATTTTAACGGTTCCTGAGCAGTGCAAAGGAACGAACGAATTGAAATCTTCAGCGACAAAAAAACTAAAGCAGTACTACAAGTGAATATTGCGGAAGACCGAAAATTATGTAAACTAAAAAAGTGTGTGCTCCTTATGCATGCTGAATGCCGAATTACCTCTAGTTAGAAACACACCAAGAACTATGAACTCCAAACTTCATGGATCGAATTCATCAGGTGCTTGAACGATGAATCGGGCATTGTTGGAAAAGTGTAGGGTGCAGAAGCCCAAAAATTATGTGAACTAAAAAAGTGTATGCTCATTAAGTAACTAAGGTCGACCTGAGAGACCTCAGGGAAGACGTAAGGTCTTCAATAAGTCCTTTTCCTGTCATAACAAGATTAGGTTCTTTGTAGATGATTTTCTCACAGTCCAGGTTTAAAGGCAGCACCCATGAAAATTTTCAATTCCAAGATTTCAAGACAACCTTGGGTTTTCGACCACGAAGAACACGAACATGAGAGTCACATCTACTTGAAAGTCACCGAAAACAATTTTCGGATACTCTGAATTTGCTGCGACTGAACCTTACGGTGTTGTCCGGCTTGGAGAGGGCAAAAAGTCGATAACACTGACTTGATGGGCACGTATTTCCTCAACGGATTCGGATATTTTCGTGGTTTTGCAGCATATTCAAGATAGAAAAAAGCAGAAATCTGAAGAAAATGAAGTGTGGGCCGCACAGACTTACTGGTGGAGAAAAAACGAGTACAAGTGGGAAAGAATAAAAAAGGAATAGTAAAAACACACAAAATAGGAAGAAATGGATGTTATGAAAACAGAAAATGGAAAATAGCTGGTGAAAAGTGAGATTAGAAAGCAAACAGACAGTTGCAGCCACAGTAGTGTAAGAATGGCAGGGAAAAGCGCACGGAACAAAAATTTTCTCAAATAAAAACTGAGCGATTTTAGGTGAAAACAGCTGATTCGTTCCAACATCGCCCCACGCCTATTTCTGCGCAGCAGGTCAACTCGTACCAGCAGACTAGGTTCGAACTGTTGAACTGATGTTATTCTAGTGATATCCCATGGAATGCGGGGTCCCTGACAGCACTTCCATCTCAGAATTGTCGGGACAATGCCTGAGGTTCGAAAACTCTCAAAGTGAAGATTATCGTGGATGCTGCCTTCAAAAGGGAACTCCATCAACCTTATATTTCCGAAAAGTTGAAAAAAAGTTAAAATTAAAAGAAAGGTTGTAAAAAATTGTAACATCTGCCTTACAGGAAGAGCGGACAACTAAATGAGATCGGGAGTCGTCTACCTCATCTCTTGCATGAACTGTGGCGATGATTACGAAAAGTGCGCTTTTTTTGTGCACACAGATTAAGAAACACGTAGATGGCTGAGAAAGATCATACCAAATCAGTCCTTCAGGTACATACAGAAGGATACGTCATGATGGAAAGATATCTGAAGTGACTGTAAGAGTTTTGGCGCAACAACACATAAATACGATACATAAAACCAATTTTTGAAGCCATCAAGGCTGTGAAAGCCTTTGCAAGCAGGACCAATGATAAAGAATCTACACCCGTGCGACCTGTTCCTTTGCCGCCAAAAATACGACCCCGCCCTCTTGTACACAAATTTCCTACCTCTTTTGCAAAGTATAGAGGTAATTTGTTCCAATTCTAGAGATGATGTTCGCACTAAAGAGATATGGTCAGGACAGCGTACAGCCCCCTACGGAGGAAGACGCTCACCGGCATTCAATCACTCATTCAGAGTAAAAAAATTTCTGAGTTGACAAAAATAAAGTGTGAAAAGGGGCAGTATGTGCAACAGAGACCACGACTGAATAAAAGTACCAAATCATCAAAGACGTTCTTAATACATAAAATCAACAAATCAAGTTGAAAAAATCTTATGAAACATTTCAATCCTGATTCTCGCCTCAAAAAAAAAACGCTGGGGCGGCAAAAACGCCCGCAACCCTACTGTGTGTTCTTCAACCGCCGGGGTTTGGAGTGCTTGTGCGTTCCTCCTGCACCAGGCCTATTAGAAGAACAACAGTTGAGGAACAAAAAATTAAAGAAGCCCTCCCGTGCCAGCGACGAGGGAGCGCGAAGATGGCCTCCATCGCTGCAGAAGTGGCAATGGCGGTGTCGCACGGATCCTTTAGTGGAAGATTTTTCATGAAGATCGGTTAGAGTAACAAGTATAACCTCAATGAATGGATGCAAACAAACACGTGAGTCTGGGCTGCGTCAACTATGCGACTTACCCTATCCTTCATCATTCGGCAGCGCCAAACTATTGCTTGGCAGCCTATAGACAGAAGAGAAGTCTATAGAGAGGTCTAAGCAATGAACAAGTCAGAAGGTTTCCATGGCTCTATAGGTGGCCAGAGAGGTTTTTGCAAAGAGGATGAAAACAATAGGAATAGGATGAGAAAAATGCAGATTCCTCTCGGACTTTCAAAAGCAGCTAAGTAGATATGAAAACAAAATTTAGGATGAGAACAGAAAGCAGACACGTGAAGAACTCTCAAGAAAGGTAAGGGATTATAGAAACAAGATTGTGCGATCGATCTCGAATTGCGTCGCGGTGGGACTTGCATACATGTGATCGATGGATGCCCAGCAACGTACCGACAGGGTAGGAATGCGCAGGAGCACTGCAAATAGTGTTTGAACTTCAAATTCAAATGTTTTAGCAGTAATAGGAGTAGGCAGGTCAAAGGTTCGATTCCCTCTCAATCTAGAATTTTTGCAAAACGTTGAAATGAATACAGCGGGCGAATATCGCCCTGAAAGGGTTTGCTCGGACTTGCTCAACCAATTAGCCTTAACCCATTGACGACCACGCGCGTTTTCGCGTGTCTGATGCGTGGGGCCAACACCCTTCGCGGGCGCCCGCATAGTTTAACGCTGTTACGAGTAGAGAACTGGGACTAAACGAGATGACCTGAGAGGAATAATCAAGAACCTAGCTCTGGAAGATTGCTTTCATCATCGGACAAGAAAAGGAATGGTCCTTACCTGTTTCAATGCTGAAAGAAGTTTGTAAAAGCTATTTTGGGTGTTTTAAGGTAATTTTTCGAGAGTGTGCATGTTCTATGGCTGCAACCTCACGAGTGATAGAGTGCAAGATGTAAGAAAGACTTTTATGGAGAAAATATGGCTTTTGTACAGATTTGTTCCATTCACTATACAAAAAATGGAACTCATTTTATTCCGTTTTCAGAATCCCTTCCTTTTCATGGTATTTTTCGAAATACCCAAAGATATCTGTCCCAAATATGGATAGAAGATATCCGTTCCAAGTATAGGAATACCGAAGATATCTGTCCCAAAACACAGGTATCTAATTCATTGTTGGAGAGTAAGACAGCCATTTCATGCAGAAATACCGCGAAATATTTAGCTTGGATATAAAGTCCAGTACTTGACAATGAGGGCGCAGCTCATCGGTGAGCCGCGTGGTCATCGATGGGCTAAATTCGTCACAAAAAAAACATCGCTATGGGTAATCTATATGCTCGAAGCTCCGATCATCTATTGAATTTTCGCATGACGTAATATTTATGGATTTGATGATCGAATGTAGTGCCCGAGGTGGCATTTTGTCGGTTCGAAAGATCGAGTAGAACTGGCAGTACGAACGCGCCAAAAATCTTCACTCAAGATCATTTTTTGCTATTTACGTCAACCGCAGCCAACCGAAATGCCTTATAACATTTGGCTGGAAAGGAGCTGTCCACAATGGGGCAATGCTTCATGGGGCATGGACACGTATGACACCAAGAATCAACTAAGAGAAAAAGAACTACTTTGGATTAAATACATAATCACTGCATTCCCATTTGGATTCAATGATCAAATTAAGGGCTTCGGTAATATATCAGATAAAATTAGTCCTTTAGAAAGGAAGGATCACCCATATTTCAGATTCCCAGTAAAAAAGAATAGAGTTAGAAGTAAAAAGAGAAGGTCAAGAAAGAAAAGTAAATGTAGTGATAGAACAGATAATATAGTGATAGAACTTAATGCTCGTAACGGCAATTCTCTTTATAGATATTTCAGAACTTTGAACAAACACGATATCAATAGGTTGATTGATCTAGCATTTAGTACGCAGTTTAGAACTTTTGAATACGAATTAAAATATAAGATATATGCATTAATAGCAAATCCATTTTGGGACCGAAGATGTACGGATAAAAGGGAAAGGGGAGAATTATTTGGGAGTGTGCAATATTTTGGAGATATTATCCGTAAACTAAACCTGGGTAAGGTATGCAATAAACCTGAGTTAAAGGACATAATTGCTGGCTGCATACAAGACCCTGTAAGTGTTCAGCAAATTAAAGAATTAAAAATAAGAGTGACGTATAAAACAAATCCACCGTTGGCTTTGAAACTGTTCAATTATAACAGTTTTCTTAGGCAACTGAACAAAGAGAGAGTTGAGTATTTAGTCAGCAATGAATGTTCATGCGTGAACTATATGGAATATGTAGACCCACAACTGGGACATGTATGCACCGGAAATTTAAACATAATCGGGGACGAAAGGTTAAGAAAGATCTTCAGCAAAGGGACTAAATATAGAGCTCATGTGAACGTGACCAAAGAACAAATACTTCTAGAAGTTAATAAATTAGCAACAGAAATAGCTAAGAAGCTCAGAATTAGAATTAGGTACAACAGAGAAATAGAACTACAGATATCAGAGCAAATAAGTAAGTACATACGAAAAAGCATTAGAACTAAGCTATATAACTTGTGCAATACAGTAGCAGTGGAAGAGGACAGGTTTAAGAGGAGCGAATTAGATGAGTTACATAGAAATTTTGTAGTTACACCGGTAGATAAGGCCTCATCTAACTATAGCATAACATGTAAGAAGCTGTATGTTATTATGATCAAAAAAGAAATGGAACAAACTAGTAACGAAGAGAACACTTACGTTCCCACCTCTTTCGTAGAAGAAAACATTAGAGAGATTCATAGGAGACACATGATTAGTTTAGGTATTAAAACTGAGGAGAAGTTTAAAGATATACCCAATATTTATGGCATACCCAAAATGCATAAAGACCCTATTAAGTTCCGCTTCATTACCGGGGCAAAGAAAAGTACGCTTAAGCCGCTAACACTGATATTACAGAAAATACTTTCGCACTTCAGCAAACATTTTAGTAATTATTGTAACGTCATAAAACATAGAACAGGAATTAAACATTATTGGTCCATAGACAACAGTATGAAAGTAGTTAATGATATACTGGTAGTTGAAGGAAATACGCAAGTTTTTTCAGCCGACTTTTCAAGCCTCTTTACCAGCCTCCCCCATCAAGTGGTTAAAGAAAATATTCGTAAACTAATAACACAATGTATGAGGGGATATAATTATGTTAGATTGCTAGGAGATAAAGTTAGCTATACAAACGCTGACACGGCCAAAGGTAGATATTATAGAAAAGAAGACATCTTTTATATGATAGATACACTACTAGGATCTAGTTTTGTACGTTTCGGTGGCACTGTATATCAACAAATTAAAGGCATTCCACAAGGAGCTTCATGCAGTCCACAACTGGCAGATCTGACTCTAGCGTTCATGGAGTATGAGTTTATCAAAAATAAACTAAATATAGGGGATAGAAGAGCTGTGCAAATATATAATGGAACGTATAGATATATAGATGATATACTTCATATCTCAACCAATGCGGTAGAATTCGAATCAAACCTGCATGAAATCTACCATTCATCTCTGCAAATAGAAAAGACCAATACTGATATTAAAGAAACAAATTTTCTAGACCTGAAAATATGTATAGGAAGAGAAAACATCAGTTACAGCCTTTACAATAAAACAGATAATTATAGCTTCAAAGTTATTAGATATCCAAATTACTACTCTAATATACCACTTTATATAATAAATAATACCTTTGTTGCGGAAGTCATTAGGATAGGAAGAACGTGCACTAGGTTAGAAGATTTCAAAAGTAGGATACTGGAGCTATGCAATACTAACATATCTAATGGTTGGAACTCGGTTAGCATAATTAGGATTCTATGTAACGCACTTAGGGACAGGCCATTCATTTTACGTAGATACGGACTCAGTAATGCAGTACATCTTCCTCTGATTCATGAGATAAGAACCAAATTGGTTGGCAAGCCAACGTAGCACATCTGTGGCGCACTTTTTGAATAACTAGGTCAAGTGTACAGGACATATAAAAGGAATTAGGGCAAGTCCCTTACACATTGCTTTGCCTGTTGCTACACATTCCTCTGACGGACTCATCTTGTTGACTTAGTACTAAGATCTTTTTGTAGCTTCCTTGGGAACTACTGATGAAAGGGTCTACGACCCGGGGGCGCCAAGGAAGCTGCACTTCCGGTCTAGTTCAAGCCCCGAAACCGGCTAGTGCAAAAATCCTAGGAACGTTGACTGTGTTCTTCTTATTATCCTTACTCGATCACTTCATGCTCTCAGATTAGGTGCCTTTAACTTCTCACAATAAGTAAGTTACTAGCAATCTCCATTTATGCGCTGATATGAAGAACATTCCTTCATGAATAGTGTTTGTTTATCCACCTGCACTAATCTCTTGTAGATTATAAAAATATGCGAGCGCAGGGACGGCCACACTGGTAATTATCAAACGCAGGGTATTTATAAGCAGCTTGGACAGATATGGCAATTTATCAAGCACTGCCCTCTATCTTTGCCCTCGGTCCTCGCAAAAAATTGGACTTGGTATGTTCATCTCATTCTAAGGGCTTAGAAAGTACAACTATGTAAAAGCAGCCATATTATAAAACACTACCACCGTATGAGTCCTTAGATGTAAGAACAGTATTGAGCGGACAGAACAAAGAATAGGGAAGTGTTTGCCAGAGTGTACATCCTTAAGGGCTAACACTGGCCATTACGCTTGTAGTCCGCGCTTAACTGAGTTTATTATATGTAGTGTTCACAGGGACGTTCAATTCTTATTGAGGAGATCTAACGTCTTTGAGGTGATTCACCATTCAATCAACTATTTAAAGGAGTCTGAAAGCCAAGCTTAGTCGGTTACTGTAGAAAAACAGTCCTCCATGGGCTGGCTCAGTTTGGGGAGTATGACAGTCATTTCATGCAGAAATACTGCAGAGTGAGCGCAATCGGAAAGCGCGGTTACGTCTGGATCCCGCCACGCGCGCGCAGACGGTACCCGGTTACACTGCCGCTATAGTCCTCGAGACTGTAGCACCTTGAGTCGCCGCCGCCGGCGACTGTGTCGCCGATACGCATCAATTGTCGGAGCGGCGGCGGCGGCCGCCATCGCCGGCGACTGGCGATCGCCAACATCGGCGGCCGCCAATGTTGGCGACTGTGACGTCGGTGCGTATCGATTGGTCGCCAACATTGGCGATCTGCGGCCGCCGATGTTGGCAACTGCGGCGCCGGTGCGTATCGATTGTGAATGGTCGCCAACACTGGCGGCCGCCGTCGCCGGCGACGGCGACGCAAGGTGCTATGCTCCTCGAGAAACATGGCGGCTACCTTAGTGCGGCCGGGTTCGAGAGACAATAGCTTCTCGCATGCATTGCCTTCGACCACTGGGGTTTCCTATTTCATTCTAGTAAATGGGCAATAACGAAATGCATTCGCAATCTCGTAAAACAGTACATTCTTGTATATCACTTCCTTTTCACTTTACGGCGCCTTTGCCTAACCAACGTTATTGTCACATTCATTCAGGTATTTGACAGGGTTAGGTCAGCCATACAAACGATTGCAGCATTGCAGCTGATAAACGCTATAGCATCTCATCCAAATGTTTGTGCCTGGCTCTCACAGTTTCTTTCAGACAGAACGTTTTGAGTAAGAGTTAACATATCTCTAGCCACAGGGTGATCCAAAAGTTTTTGGCCGGCGTTCAAGTGCTGCGAAAACTCTAAATGAGAACCAGTGATGGTCAAACTGAGGGAATGATTTACCAGAAACAATGCCAACAAAATTGCCTTATTCGGATCTTAGAAACCTGTTTCTTATTGGTTTGGCAGAGGCGAAAACGTTCCAAAGCGGAATTACCTCTGGACATTTGTGCGTTGTCCAAACTTTCCAGATGTGTGCCAGGAAGAACGATAGCTGTAAATTATGGAAACGGGTGGGGCCCCCCCCAAGATCCCATGCATGCCAGGCCGAGCCCACAATGATGTGGACGAGTTTTCCAGTCGATACAGTATCCGGACTGTTAGCAATCGTCCACGCCAGATGACGATTGGTCCACATTAGTTGCTACAGCTTCTGCTTGACTAATTATTAGCCTGTATTACTGATATTCGCTTCCCAGCTCTTGAGTTCAACCGAAACTTAGTATCATGCTACAACCTGGCGTTGTTACGAAGGTAGTCATGTAAAATAATGAAACATTAACCCTTGCGTGGCGAGCTTAGGAAAGCATGTCTGATCATATCAGTGTCTCCCATACGCACTTTACTGTATCCATACATTTTTGTATTAGGCAATGTGAATGACGTTGCATTAGGTAATGTGGATGTATGGCATGGTTGTTTTCGAAATACTGTTGTTTTTTACATTTACATTTACATTTATTTGGTCAATCACAAAAACGCTCACAATGAATATGTTGAAAAAGTTATAGGCAATTGATTGACTTGAAACAAGGTAATCAGCGACATTGTTATTCGCCTCAATGCGCTTCAAGTTAGTCCCAGAGAGAGAGAGAACCAGTGAACCTACGGGCGGAAGTTAGCTGGAGACACCCTATGAAAACATTGAGGCAGCACATTTCGGGGAAAAACAATAATGATCCGGATACAGCAAGATACTTCTGACGGGTGTGGTTGCCAAAGGAAAATCAAAGGAGGGAAAAAATCAGAGAAGAAATTTTAGACAAGAAAACGTGTTATTAGTAGTCAAACATTCTATAACGTGCGATCGATCAGATTTCTTGACTGAAGACTCTGGACAAGATGGAGCTGAAATGTCGATGATTTACGATATCTAAACAAATTCGGATCCAGACTGTTCCATAGTGACTGAACTCTGTGAAGGAATGAATTATTGCATGTATTTCCATTAACGTTATCCAGACAAACTTTGAAGGGATGGCCTCCTGTTTTGTTCGCAAAAGCGGAGGGTTGGAAAAGATCCTAAATGGAGAGGTCAAGTTCATGAGTGGTTAACTTGTACATAAGGGTTAGGTCAGCGATAAGTCTGCGATCCTTGAGGGAAAAGGTGCCTAACTTTCTGAGGCGGGAGCCATAAGAGGTTCTCAAAAGGCCCCTCCTAACAAAGCATCTGCAGGTGTACGATCTCTGTACACTCTCGATTTCATCAGCAGAACAATTCTCTGAGGCGACCATAATGGGGAACAATACCCTAATAATGGTCTAACATAAGCTGTGAAAAGTTTAAATAAAATTACTGGGTCTCGAGTTTTGAAGGCTTTAAGGATATAGTTGGAGCGACATTTGGCTCTGGAGACAACATCCGAAATGCAGGGAGTGAAGTCAAATATGTCGGTGTAGGTTAAGCCTAGATTGCGCATTATATGAGTTCTTGCAAGCGGTGTTCCGTTCAGCATGAAAGTTACTTTAGGATGATTTTCTCCAAATTCCATGAGAAAAGTTTTTTCTTCTGAGATTGTGAGATCCCATTTACGAGACCATTGTTCTAGAGCAACCAGTGCGGCTTGTAAGGTGGTAGTATCATTTATGGTATAAATCTTGCAATCATCCGCGTAGATTGAGCAGAAGGCACCTGGAGGAAGTGCGTTCGGAAGATCATTTATGTAGATGAGAAACATTAGTGGTCCAAGACAGGTACCTTGGGGTACGCCGCTCGTGTTAGCGTAAGCGCGGGACTTTTCGCCATTAATCACCACTGACTGGGTTCTTTGGGTAAGGAAGGATTCCAAAAAAGATGTAGTCGACCCACAATACCTAGAGCACGCAGCTTCTTCAACAGTAATGGAATTGAAATTGAGTCGAATGCTTTACAGTAATCCACGTAAATGACGGAAACAAAGTTACCCTTGCTTACTTTCCTCTGCCACATTGATACTGTTGATAGAAGTGCAGATGTAGTGGATCTATGGGTCAAAAATCCATGTTGAGAATCTGTGAGAAGATTATTTTCAAGAAGAAAATTCGTTATGGCACTGCACAGAATTCGTTCCATTAATTTACTCGTAGAACACGTGAGAAAAATGGGTCTGTAATTTTGCACCTTATCTCTAGCACCGTTTTTAATAAATGTTTTCGGAATACTCGTGTGGTTTTTAATAAATATTTTCGAAATATTCGTGTGATTAGTATGCATCCAGGAGCAGTTGTTAATAAAGAATTTCAAAACACCCATAGCAATCAGTATCACAAACATAAATGAATCTAGTATGGCATATTGCTGTTTTGCTTCACACATGTTAGTACCGTGACCGCAAACAGGCATGGGTCATGACCCTCGAGTGCCAGGTGTGAACTTCCGAAAAACCGAAGTCTGGTCGACGTTGCAGATAGACAATGCCGTAGGGGAAAGCTCATAAGTAGGGAGAACTACATGACACTTCTTCTCTCGATATAAAAGAGAGGAAGACAAAAAATGCGGTGAATACACTTCGAAATGCTTCCCCGTACGCCACTGAGTAATACTTCTAGCTTCTATGTGAGCTTCAACAACCGCGAGGACTTGTTACGCCAAATTGAAGTCCAGCAGCGGTTAAGCGAAGCTTATTCGCTATTATCTGAACAGAGGCCAACAGGTAAGTCCAGTATATATGAAGTCAAAAGATAGTGATACTCTTAGTTTTTGAACCTTGTTTTTTTTTAGAACATTATGTTCTTGAAGAGTCAAGCGCTGTTGCTGCTCCCGGGCCCTCAACGAGTACACAGCCCCAACGTCTTCCCCAGCGTAGAAGATCGTTGTATGCTTTGAATGGTGAAAGATTCCCTGGAACGGTGGAACCCAGCATCAAGGTAAAGCATCCCGTGATTCTCTATTGTATTTCAGGTGATAACGCTAACTTATACGCATTTCATGACTTTACATCTATGCATAAGAACTAATTCAACATATGAGGTTTACCGATGTACAGGATGCGGGAAAAGCAACACTAACACGATGATAGCGGTGAGTGAACTCCTTTTTCATTTCTAAAAATTGTAATCAACCACATTTTGACATTTATATCCATAATTTTGTCATTCAGGTGATCGGTGACCAGTTCATTGGAGACCCATGTATGCTGGACCACAACTGCATTCCTGCTAAATCAGTACAGGACAAGGTGGAAAGGATGGTCATAAAGGTATAGAAAAACTTTAAATACATGTTTGACGGTGCCAATTGCTGATTTGTATTTAGGAATGTCGCCGAATCAAAGAGGACAAGAAGTGCTTAGGACTTAGCTCGAGGGTGGCGTGGCAAGATCTGGAAGACTTTATCGAGGAGTGCGGAAGTGAAGGTAAGAACCTTACATGCTAAATACTTCAAATGTTCACTGTGAAAATGACTTCATTTCAGATCCTGAAGGAAAGGATGTTATGCTCCACTGCTTCCATAGATATGGTTTTGCAGCAAGACAGCGAACATTCAGGAGGTAATTTGAGAACTGATTCCATACTTGTACTAACTGAATAGTTCATTTTAGAGCAATAATGCATCTACATAGCCAACCTCAATTGCACGATGGACAACATATCGCATATGCAGGCTGTGTTTCCCGACGGGTCCCGCTTTCTTCACTTCCAAATCCCTGACATGCACATATATTACTCCAGCAACACGATTCAAGTGAGTTTCCAAGACCCAAATTCGAATGAAGCTTAAATTGATGCACAATTGTTTAGATGGTGCAGGAGCAAGGGCTATGGCGCTGGTAACAGATGGTGATCACGACTTGCAATCCGATGCTACCAACAAGCTTGGCCAGCTCTATACTGTGCATGGAGTATGCAACAACACCATCGACATGCCCCTGCTCTACGCCATTGCAAATTCGGAGACGGAGATGACATGTCAGCTTATTTTCTCCCAGCTGAAGTCAGAGCTGCAACACAGAGGGATCCCGAGAGACCTCCGCATAGTCCTTGATTTTGAAAAGGCCTCTATTACGCAGCACGGAAGGTTTTCCCAAATGCCTGCTTTCAAGGCTGTGGATTCCACTTGGGCGTTTGCTGGAACAGAAAAGGGACTACTTTGGTTTCAGGAAATATCTATTGGGCCCTCAGAAGGACAGAAACGTATGTCGCTGGGGACACTATTAAAGGGCTTTTTTTTGGCTCCATAGGAAAGTCCCCGCTTCGTTCCGTCCCAGCCTCCCTCGCACACACCAGGCGTATCAGAAATGCGAAGAATTTCTTGAATACTCACGCAGAACATGGTATGAGGGATTTTTCAAAGATATGTGGTGCAAGTGGGACGTCATGGAAATCAGAACCACGAAGCTAGCAGATGCTTTCCACAGGTAAGCAACAGGTGGAAACAGAATCATTCAAAGCAATCGCTGTCATGAATCTATTCTAGGCTTATTGGGTATTTACTTCAATCCAAGTACCCCCCTATGGCTAAACTACTGCGGCGTCTTCGAATGGCTAAACTACTGCGGCGTCTTCGAAGCTGCAATACTAATGTTAGAGGACATCTCTTAAACATGGATCGGGTAAGCTCACTCAGCTCCGAAATTCGTTTCACTCTTCGGTATTACTTTCAATTTCAGAGGCGCACTGATGGAAGGAATTTGAAGAGGTGGGACAGGCTTCGTCGCATCAAAATCGAACGCGAGATGAGGTGACACAAGAGATACTTCAGCCAGCGGATTCCTTGCATGAGGACTGTAACCATTAGCACTTATTGTAGAAGGATGTCCCAGTTCGTAACCAAAAGTCCCGTTAGACTTTTAAAGAAAAATGTAATCTCTTCCCCCATATGTGAGTGTATATACATATAGTATATTATAAATGTGAACCTACACTGAACTTACACAATTATTAATAAATATTTAACTTCAAAAACTAGCAATACATTCAGAATACAATTTAAAAAATAAAAGAGAAACAAAGAAAGTAGAGCAACAAAAAGAAATACATGAAGAAGAAACATGAGAAGAAAGAAAAGAAACATGAGAAAACAAACAAACAAATGACGAAATACAAACAAAAACAGGAAAACAATAAGTAGGCAACAATAACAAATAACAATAACAATATAACAATACAATGTAACAAAACAACAAAACAAAACTGACCCCGGGTGCAGGACCAGAGTCATGTGTGAGGTAGACGATGACGACCATGGCTGCGGACGACGGGTGCGGGTGATATAGTCCCTACAAAATCACACTATAAATGAAACTTCAACAAAACATGGAAGAAAACCAATAAAACAACGTCGAAGAACAGCAAATGTACATTAACCTTCCTAATGAGCAGGTCCCTCTTCCATCTCATCAGCTACAGTTATCTGAAACTGGAACTATAGGTTATTTAGAGGAACGCATATACACCTGAAAACGATGAAAGTCGAAGGAAATGAGTTACAACTATGATGAAGGACGATAGAGGAGGATAGCAAACAAAGAGAACGGGTAGCAAAACAGTATTTTCGAGAGAATGGCAAAAAATACAGAAAACATTAAAAGAATAACAAATAAATAATGAAAATAAGTTGCATGGGGCGCGCTTTGCGGCTGGCAGGTGTCCCGAGCTATCGTTCTTCATTACCGCCACCCAAACTTTCCTCTAGATGCCGTTCAAAGGACGTCCGAAAAGAGACAGTCTTTATATGAACTCCAGCAGAATATTCTCTTCCAAAAACAGTGGACTGCATGGTCAGGGAGATTAAACGTGGGTTGTGAGAGTGCTGAAGACGAAGTGGGTATGCTGAGCACGCACCCAGCTTTGATGGGGTAGAAAACCAATACCCTTCCTGGTAGAACGTTTAACGCACGGTTCTAGAATAATTTCAGGGACGTTGTTAGCACCTAATCTCCTAAAGTCATCATGACATGAGTCCACCCTTGGAGCTCCACTCTTGTTTGAGAAACGATTCGATAAACGCGCGAGAATGCTCACATTGGGATCACTCTTCTCTTTACCATAATCTGACTCCCATAATGGCTACCCTCAGCAATTCTACGCGATTTGTTTTTTGATGGCATAGGCATTTATGCTGCAATTGCTTTTTCTCTTCAGCAGATCCTGTCACAGAAAACTCCAGAAAACTTTTGTGCGAAACATCCCTTAGCGGAGTTGTCCTGTTGTATGTGAACAAAGGAAGAGCTTTGGAGATTAAGTTAGAGCCTATTTTGCTGGAGGCACTCTTGGTAAATCACCCTCCTAGTTTGCTCACGATCGCTCCATATATTATATAAGGTTTTTTTGCTGCATTTGAACACCGGCCAAAGACTTTTGGGTCACCTTGCGGTGTAATAAAAACTCGCAGTGGAGTACCCCAAGGTGGAATTTTGTCTCCAATCTCATTTCTTCTCTTGAAATTCGGAATTGCAGAGTTCTTAGAAACTAAGACAGTACGCTGCATGCAATATGAAGATTATATCAGTTTGTCGGTAAAGTTTCCCGCCACTTAGTTTAGTATCTTGTATCTTATTCTAAGATTAATTTGAAACTTCTCATCCTGTGTGTATATGAAATTTGGTCAATAGTCTACTTACATCTAATTTGCTTTCGCATTTCGTTACGGTTATGACTGGAAAAATTGTCCTTGACACCAAGTAAGTTCGACTGCTTCTGGTTTACAGATTCAGAAAACATAGTAACGCAAGCGATGCACCGAAGAATTATGTGATGCAATGTGCGCTTCGACTGTCTCTTACGATACGGCAAAAGTTTGTTTCCGCAAGTTCAGAAGCCGCGACTTCGACTTCGGTGACAAACGAAGGTCTGATAGGCCGACCAAAGTGGATGACGAGCGCCTTCTAGAGATGGATGAAGAGGATCCGTGGCATGACACCCGTGAGCTGGCAGAGGAACCCCAGTGCCATCACGACGCTATAGCTGCCCATCTGCATCACTTCGGAGAGACGTGGAAGTTCGGCGTATCTATACCTCATGATCTGAGTAGGCACCAATATCACGTGTGGAGGGTTGCATGCATCAACTTTTTAACATTTCGACGAGCTTTCGCCTGGCTCGACAACCTGGTCAGCGGTGACGTGACGAGAAGTGGGTGGTCTACGTGAACGACAGGCTGAGGCGCCAGTGGCTCAAAAGTGGAGATCCTGGGATTCTAACACCAAAAAGAGAACTCAATCCTCAGAATGCAATGCTTAGCGTTTGGTTGAATTGCAAGGGGATTATTCATTGGAAATCCCTGCCACCGAATTCCACCGTTACAGCTGAACTCTACTGCAAAAAATTGGGTTGCGTCGCTGCAGCTCTACGTGGAAAGCAAGAGAAAGTTTACCTTCTCCACGACAACGCTAGGCCACACGTGGGAAGGGGACGCAGCAAAAGCCTCAAAGCCTCGGGTGGCATGTCCTGCCCCACCCATCGTACTCATCAGATCCGGCACCAACAGACCGCCATCTGATCCTGTCGCCGTTCAGTCAGATGCAAGGGAAAAAATTCGACAATATGGACCAACTCCAAGAGTGACTCACAGAGTTTTATGGCTCAAAACCCCAAGATTTCTATACAAGCGGGATCTGAAAATTACCTGTTAAATGGCAATATGTTGTCGATTTTGGAGATGCATATCATTGTTAATTGTTTTATTGGATTAAGCAAGAAAAATCGAATGAAAAATAAAAAATGGAAAAAAACTTTTCCGACACCTAATAAAAACATCTACCGGAGAGTTAATGAATCCGAAGACGTAAGTAAAGTACGAAATGTAATTAGCTGCTTTATTGATTGGTCTAGGAAGTGGCAACTAGAGTTTAGCTCACATTATACAACAGTGGTTAAGAAGACACACATGTATGCGTTCCAATTATTCAACGCTATTTCCACAACTGATCAACGTTTAATTTTGCAAACCTGCAAAATGCAGGTTGGTGCTTTAGTGGAATGTGGATCTACTGCTTGCACTCCATGCTAGAAGAAGCGTATTGCAAAATTTCAAAGAAAGCAAAATAACTTCACTAGAAAGTTGTTTATCAGGAGGGAATCTTCTCTTACTCGTGCATCTCTCCACATCTATAAGGAATCGTTGTCGTGATCCCTTTTCTGAGTCTAGACAACTCTTCGACGTTTGCATAATTTATGAAATACCAATGGGTCGCTAAGAAACAACTATTATTTTCTTCAGTAACATCCTCAACCAAAGCTGACAAATTCAAAATCTTTTATTGGCCGCAAACTTCTGCAAAAGCTAAGTATTTCACATTTCGAGCGGGTGCGGCATACCATCCTGTGAGCAAGGATGCATTACCTCTCTTCCTATATTCAAAGGATTTGCCATCTTTACGCTACCTGCCTACTAACTAAGCATCCTCTTATATAAATCATGGTAGTGCAACAAAATTTTCTAGAGCGCAGACGTAGGAGGACTAGCACGTGATCGCATGCGCTCGCCGTGAGAGTCGGTTATAGACTGTGCCTTGCGAGGATGCGAAGCTGATGGGGCATTCGGCCGATGTTTCGTCATAGGAACATAGACGTAGTGGAAGTCGGCTAGCGGTCTCGAGCCCTCCAGGCGAGACAGTGTTTACAACAATTTGACGATGCGTAGCAGCAATGTACGGAGCAGAGTCGCCCCTCTGCTGGAGCTTTGTTGTTGACTTCACTCAGCTTTGGAACAGTGGACGATAACCACTTCGAAAAGAAGTGTACATACCATGGAGGATGTATCGAAGGATTCACTCGGAGTCCTCAATTGGGATATGATCCTTGCGCGCCTCTCTTTGAGGTTCTTTGGGGATTATGCAGACTGAGGATCCGCTTGTTTTTGAGAAGTATAATCAAATACACAGGATGAATGACGCGTCATCAAAAGCTGTTGTGACATTTTCTGAAACCATTTGTGCAACTTGTGCAGTTGATCAAACTTTCTAAATATTTCCTAACCTCGTTCCATCACTTTCGAGATTTGCAAGGAGTGCGCCTGCAGTGATGACGGACAGATGAGCCGGGGCCCCGTAGTCCAGAAAAACATCATGATAGGTGTCCACCGATCGAGAAACAGTCCGCCGTGGCCCAATAGTCGAGAAAGCGCCAGGATACGGGTCCACGGATGGAGACTGGGTCCGCAAGGGCCGATTAGTGGGGAAAGCGCCGGGATACGAGTCCCACCGATGGATCGGGTCTGCGCTGGCCCAGTAGTGGGAAGAACGCCAGGATACAGGTCCACAAATGGAGGATCGGTCTGCTCTGGCCCAACAGTGGGATAAGCGCCAGGATACGGGTGCAGAGATGGAGAATGGCTCACTGTGGCTCAATAGTGGGGAAAGCGCCAAGGTGCACATCTGCCGGTGGAGTAGGGGCACGCTACGCGCTCACTCGTGTCTTAATCGACCATCTCTTCTTCCTCTCTGTTGGCTGTTCATAACGGGTCCATAGGCATGTAAAAAATGTGACAAAAAAGAGTAGGTATTATCAGTGCATCGGGAATGAACTTCTTATGAATGTAGATGCGGGACTAAGAATTTGCAAGCAAGGCTAGGATGGCGAGAAGACTCGAACGTCGATGTTGGCGAGGCGGCCAGACCCGTAGAGTACACGCAACCCACAAGGAGAATTTCGTATTTGAGCTCAGCTAATGACTAGTTTTGCTTTTTTGCTTATTTCAAAGCATTTCACTTTTGTGAAGCTCTTGCACATACCTCAACTGGCTGCCCCATCCCACTTTCTAGCGTCCCGAAGGGGCGCTAGTGTTCATATCTCCAAATTCAAAGAAAGTGTTGTTCAAAAGTGTTGTTCATGCCTCCAAACGTGCTGCAGTCCGCCGGGATTCTCCAGACGCTCTGCCATTGAATTATTTCATTTTGAGTTGAGGAAATTTCACCATCTTAATGTGCGGCGCACGTTAGCTGGATGTACTGAGGAAGGCCTGCGGCGCAAGTCTAAAAGCGAACTTGAATTTGGGTGTGTAAAGCACTCAAACCGCGAAATGCTTGCTCTTCCATGAGCAACATTGTTACGAATCCACGGCGATGTTGCTGCCTCGGCTGTTCCTGAGAATAGCGTGTCGAACATGCAGCGATCTGCGCGCACATTTCAGCAGATTTCGCTCAATTCTCGGGCTCAATTTGCGCAAAATCGTGCGTATTTTGCTTATTTTCTGGAGATTTAAATGTATTTTTTGGGTGAAATGTAGAAATATTGCGGGGAAAAATGAGAGAAATCTGCTTGAAAACACACACAATCTGCTCAATCTTTGTCATCTGAACAGGTGTGAAGAAGCCGCATCCCTTTGCGGGATCGGGGATAGCCGCGAAGGCATGTGGGGGAACGTCCGCAGGGCATGTGGGGAACATCTGCGGTATGTGTGGAGTGAATGCCACGCGATTCGGGTCCACCCCCCAGGTACAACTGGGGATGGACCCGTTTCCACCAGTCAACCCCCACAATTGCCTCAGTACTAGTTCATCTGAAGGATATCCCCGCGCGGAGTTGAGAGTGAGCAGCCATAACAGGTCCACGGGAATGTAAGAAGTGCGATGACAACAAACGGGAGTCTATCATTGCATCGGAAAGTTGCTTCAATGTTGATGAGTGATGAAGAATCCTCAAGCAAGGCTAGCATCGCGACTACAAGAAGTCCTGGTTTCGCTAGGTGGCCAGCCTAGTAAAACACAAGCAACTCATGGGAAAGAATTTCATATTCAAGCTCAATAAAGCTATTATTTTTGCCTCTGCGTTAATTTCCTAAGGATCCTGTAGGTGTGAAGCTTTCGCACATATTTCAATTGACCCACCCTACTTTCTAGCGACCCGTAGGGGCGCTAGTTTACATAAAATTCACCAATATCGATGCCGTAACTGTGTGGGATCACATGAAGTTTGTTATAATTTCGTTGCACCCGGTGTTTACGTATGCTTCATGTAATGCTTTTTAGTGATTACGACTTTACGAATGTTGAACTTTTCGAGATATCGATATCGATTTAGATGCCTAATTTCACGGCGGAATCCTCTTTGCTCACATGAGTACGAATACCGCATCAAATCGAACTAGCACTTTACAGTTTTCAACGCCAGCTGCAACGTTATTTCAGAATGTTCATGCACTGAAGAGCTAACATGAATAGCAGAGCACCCGATATTAACTTTCCTTTCGCTCGAACGCAGTGAATCACACCGACAGAACAAGTGAATCACAGCAGCAAAGGAAATGCTGTCAGCTCCATCGCATTTTCTCAGAAAATGTTTCCATCCTTTTGCCAATCAGCACTAGGAATGCTGCATATCCTGCGTCCGCAATTGTTCTCTCTTAGCGCCCACATTGGATGACTTTCGTCACGCTACCATAATTCAGCGGGTGCTCATTTTCGAGCACGAGGCTAAATCACCAAAAGCGTGCAGCTGGACCCTTGAGTTATACGGCACATATTTTGCATCTTCTGCCTAGAGAACGGCTTTTCATGTTCACTGAATCTGACCATTTCCGATTTTCGTTGTTTTCTTTTCTTTTTTTTCACGTCCGTATTTTCTCGGTGACTTCCCGGAATTTGTTTTTCACAGAGATTTTGTGATTTTCCAAGACTTATTTCTTGTAGTAATTTTACTGAAAGGATTTTATAGATGGTCAGATTGGCTAGGAGCTCATCACGAAACTAGATAGCACTTTGGAAAAGTAAATTTCTCAGTATCTGCCTTCTCCGAAGATTTCGTTGAAGCTTCTTATTGGCACTAAGGCTCCGGAGGCTTCGGAGATTCTCTTGCAAGTGAACATTCTTTGGAGACTTCTATTTCGCTTTTTATTCCTTTACGATAATGAGAGAGTGGCTCTTCTTGGAATCGTGGGAATAGGAGCACTCTTCACCGAAACTCATTTGGGACGCTGTAAAATTTCGGATATGTTTCAAGTAAGCAGTGTGTACCGCGGAGTGTTTATTTTTCTTCTTGATGCTTCTTCCATCGACATCACTTACTTCTTCTGAGAAGCATGGATAAAGAACGTTTCCTCAACAGAATATGACCAGTAACTCTGCGCTGTCCTATGTGAGCATTGACCCCTCAGCCATAGTTTCTCAATTCATCAATAGCTGTCTACATGGTTGCGGATACACACGCAGCAAAAGTACTGGTGGCCAATGGAAAAGTGCATTTTTATGGGTGACCCGTGCTAACTTTTGAAAAGCAAGGCTGTGGTATCTGTAATGCAGGAATTTTCGGCGGGTACGGATTTTCTTCCTCCCTCCTTTCCTTCATTTTTGCACTTCCTCTTCCCTTTCACGTTCTACGGAATTACTAGCTTCATTTTCGAAAACAAACTTCGCCCAACCGATACCAAATAGGCTACACTTCGGATAGCACAGGGGTATAAAGAAGATTCTGGCCTCCCTCTGCCTACTCAATATTTCTGAATGATTTTGAGGGCGTCATGTAGGATGGTGTCCTCCGTGTTGATTTGCAAAATTTCATGACACTTCGTCCCTCTCAGAAATAAGAACCTTTTGCTCAAGTTAAACTTTGGTTATTGTCCAAAAATGTGTATCGTACGAAAAACAACTGCTAAATTTTGACTCTGAAAACGAATCATTTGAACAAAATCTAGATCAGATCCTTATTATGAACAAGCTGGAGGTTTTCTAGCATGCTCGTGCAAATTTTTGGAACGCAGAGTTTCTGTGTTAGTGAGAATCAGACTGTAACAACAAGGAGTACTTTTGATCAGTGATTAGAGACAACGAGAGGGCAGATTATTGCTGCAGTAGAGAAAATTATCGTGCAATGTAGGACATTCTGAACGCAGAAATTTTACAAGGATCTGAACTATTGCAAGTTCCCTTTGTTAACTACCTAGGCAACTAAATAGTGATTTTGAGCTTCGCAGAAAACTGTTTCTCTAAACCATCCTTGGGGCTAACGTGAATATTCCACTTAAGCACTCGGATGAAATTTCGAGGAGTTTTTTTTTAACTTGAGAAAATAGTCCGTAGTCCTTTTCGATTACTAGTGATTAACGAATTCAGTGCAAAGAAATGAAATAGCAAGCTCAAATCACGTACACAGTGGGTAGAGATGAGCGTATCGCTAAGACCAGGCGATCGAACATGGGACGTGGAGGTGGAAACGTTTCTACCGAAGTTTTGTGGGAGAGAGAAAACATCGTGTCACTTCATCGCGTCCGGAAGCTACCCAAGAGCAATAACGGCAAGGACGCTCCCTGAAAAGCCATCCTTTTCCAGAAATATTCGCTGCCTCACGAGAAAGGAGATGCATTTCGCTATTCCCTCCAGTTCATAGGAGGAAAGCAGGGTCCATTCACTTAATCCAGTGGGAGCTTTGAAATGACATCTTAGTGACACCAGATAGAAAACGAAGAATGCCCTTTTTATCTTTTATACTCATGTGATAAAAGCCCTTATAACATTGAATAATAAGTAAATTAAATGAAAAAGCAAGGTGAAATCTGATTCGAACGTCAAAGGTACTAATAGTAACGTCAAGGTGTGAGTATATTTATTTTCTTCAAGCTTTCACTGCAGTATCTACGCAACCAAAAGGGAATGAGCCGAAGTTAATGCTACTATGTACGTACAAAACATATGCACAAATGGAAATTCTATGTCAAATTTTTGAGCCAAGATGACGGGATTGTTCGAAAGTATCGACTATCCACGAGCACAGAATTTTTGAAGACTATCAGTGATGACATTTCTGCTACATATGCACTATTATCCATATTTATCCATAATTGGGCGCGTGTGGCGCAGTGGTAAGAGGCTCGCTGCGCACGCACACGATCGATGGTTCGATCCCGCCCGAGGCCAACCAAGCCTTCCATCCCTCCGGGGTCGGTAAATTGGTACCAGAGGAGTCTGGGAGGATGAAGCACTGACTTGGTACATCGGGTGCCCCCCGCAAGTCATTGTACAGGGCACATACGCATTCAACGCCTCTACGATGTTCAGATGAAGTCGAATGCGTGGCGCATCCCTCGTGACGGGATTGATTAACGCCGACCACTTTATCCTTTATCCTTTATCCATAATTCTTCGTGTCAATGCCAGATGCCAGCTAGAACATCGAGGCACAAGCGCATAATGTTTATCTGCTCATTTCTGCCCGATCTCTCTGAGAACGTGGAATGGTAAACCATTACATTGACGTCATCCAAAGGAAATGGGCGCTAGTAAATTCTAGAAAACCCATTATTCTGAATGGTTTTTTGTATCAATAAAAGTGGTTGCTCTGGCAATGCAGCGATCGTCAAAGTTAAATCCCTCATTTTCCAAATGAAATGCTGCGATACTGTCCACGTTGCCGCCTTACACATGGAGAAAAAAAGACGCAAGCAAAAAATGAGCCTACATTTAACAACAATAGCATCCGAACAAAGGGTTCGATGTAGTTGAAAAAATGCTTTTCATCGAATGAAAAAGCGGCTGCCCTACGTGGAAAAGCTTTCAATGGTTTTGATTTTGTGGACGGTGTGGCTTCTATTGTTTCTCGTACGTATGCCTGCACGCTGCAAGCAATGTCAGCTCTGCAATATTCCCACATGGGAATTTACTTTTCAAGTGACAAGGTGACAATTATGTACATAGTCATGTGAAGTGCCGTCGCAAGACACATCACACAAATCGGGGTCATTTTTTCTTCAAGTTTATGGTTTATACAGTAGTGTCCAAGAAGATTAAAGTTTTAATTATTGATCCGTAAATTTGTTCAAATTGGAGTTTGGAGTCTCCAAATCTCTTTGGGGTGACTGTTTTTGGTGACGAACAAACAGCTGCTCATTTCCATCCTAAGACTAATCCAGGCTAGATATACAACTGCTCTGTTCCATCTTGATAACGCTGAAGCGCTTTCTTGGAATTATTCGGGTGATTGTTCGGGTACCGAATCGTACGAAGATTCTGCTGAAAACTATTGCGGACTAGGCTCTGAAAGCAGTTCTTGCCGGAATTCTCGAGACTGTCTTAAGGTGCCACTGGTGAAAAACTGTCAGCGCATCACCAGAGGTAAACAAACATCAAGGCTCATGATTTACATACCTCTGACAAAACCGAGCTGTCTTACACAGTCCGTCACTCCCAGAGAGGGGCCCACAAACGCATATCAGCGTTACTATTTATGTACTAGTGCTTCAGCCACATTTAAGTGTGTTACGCCTCGAATTTTTCCGGACTGTCCAGTTATTCCAAGTGACCACATATCCCGCATTAGTATTTGAATGCCTTATAGACAACCAAACTCTTAACTCTGGATCAAGCTTCTCTCACTTTATTCCTGCCATACATCCATACTCCAGGTCTAATTCGTGTTTCTTCCACTACGTCCCCCTCCCTCCCCTTCCCTTTCCCCCCCTCAAAAGATGAAAGAGAATCGGTTACTTGTTGACAACCCTACGAGTAGCGATGTTTCATGTGTCTTCAAAAACCTGATCATGAATACATCCCATGAAAAAGATCAATGGCTCATCACATGTTTTGATGTCGCCGACTGGACTTTTTTTCAGGAGAAAACGCGGCGGAACCCACCTAATGGAATCGGAAACTTCTTCTCATCCCGCAGGCGAGCAGAGACAGACTGATGGATGAAATTTATCTATCCTTTCGACCATTGTCTTCCTTTCGGTCTCTAAATGTCTGAGTGAGCTTCTCTGATCAGCTGTTATCGACCTATGTGACTGGTTACAGCCTTTTCACTGGTGACAGCCTTGGACGGACCATGTATGTGTTCACTGTACCGAATCTTTCTATGATTACTAGAATAATGGTTTGTTTCGACAAATTGTCGTTGAAAGAAAGTACTCTTATTATTTTTATGACTTTATGCCATCAATATGTTTTCACCCTGAACTCATGTAGAATAATAGGCAGTCTATTAATTTTCCAGAAAACACATCCAAGCTCTAATGAGGTGATCTGAATCTTTGCTTCTGACGTGCTCTCTTCATAGATTTTTGTAGCCAGAATAAACCAATTAGACTTGAATCGAAAATTTCGTTCTTCCTCTGGATTCGAAAAATCTTCAGTATTTGTGCAACAGTTATAGTCTGTTCCACGGGGGAAGATAGTTGGAGAAACACCACAGAGAAGAAGAGGACCGGAACCATCGACAGATCGATGATCCTTGAAGTATTTCAGTTCACCGCCGATACTGTACCTCTTTTCGAGGGGGGGGGGGCTGACCCGTCTCATGTTTGAGATACTTGTTCCTAGTCAGAATGATGCTGTACGCCGTACGAGGCGCTCGTTACTCACTTTACTCTTTGCACTCACTCTCTTTGTACAGTCGGATAAAGATATCCACTAAACCACCATTTCTACATTGCATACGGACCACACAAAGTCTAAGAGTCTCAGCGCCCACAACATTTGGTGCATCGGCTAAAATAAAGCCATTTCTCCCGCGTCAGAGCGTAACAGCTCTAGAGCCTGGAAGAGAGACTAGCTCACACCAGAGCAACCAAATCTCCCGTGCCAAAGCGTACCAACCTTGGGGCCGTGAGTAGCAGCAGCTCACACCAGAGCAGCAATCAGCTCACACCAGAGCAAAAACCAGCTCACACAAGAGCAATTTCACGGCTCACCCTAAGCCGTAAGAAGTTAGAGAAGTCTATCCTAGGTGCCAAAGTGCCCTAAAATCACGGATCCGATCAAGGATCCAGAATCGATATCGATTCAACTCAGCCTAACTGGCACTACAGTTAGCGGTTGCGTGAGCTGGTTGCAACGCACACGGTCGTCTCTGAATGACAAATCTCACGGGAACCTTTCTGAAGTGAGCCAAAAAAGCCATGGCACTTCACTTCCACAGAATTCCCATTGTCCTTAGCGCCAGATCGCTAAGAAAAGTAGTAAATTTTTACAAAGAGAGTGCAAAAAGTGTAGAATATAGAGCAGACAACGAAGATAGTGAGACCTGTAGCTCTACAACAGCGTTACTACAAAGTAGCATCCTGCGAATCAATGAGGCGAAAGGAAACCTCCAAAATTTGTACAGAGAGATCCTAGATGACTACAGAAACTGCGAGGACAACACAGAGAAAAAGGGAATTCTAGCAGAAATTCACCGAATAACGGAAGAGTCTGAGCTGCACATATCGATAGCGGAGGCGAAAGACCTCATCGCTGTTTCAGCCGCAAAGCTCAACGAATCTAATAAGATTCAAGAAAATATGGAGAATCGCCTAGAATATCCAAAAAATAGAGCTCAAAAACTATGTGCTCTAACCATAGACGATTCAGATATCGTTCAAAATATTGCTGAAATTACAGAGCAAAATAGAAGTTATGTGTCAATGTCGTCATTTTCACGGGCACCATACTCGAATCAACACGACGGTGGCCCAGTTGCAGTTCTCGAAGAGGAGATTGTCGTAGGAAGATACAATGAAAGCATATTATGCCAGAAAAACAACGGCAGGGTCAAACAATCAAGAGAGAAGCACCCCAACTATCGACCGAATTACGGTGAGGGATGCATATTTTGCCACAAGGGCAATCACTCATCCCCACGATGCGGTACCGTCAGCCATCAAAGCATGCGCCCAAAAGCACTTAGACAACAAAATCGCTGTTGGAAATGTTTCTCATGAGCTCATAACAGTTTTGTCTGCCAAAAACAAGACTGTGCAAACTGTGGTCAGAAACACCATGTCATCCTGTGTTTCAAGAAATACAGGCCACATAATAATTATGCTAACAAGCTACAGCCAAATCACATGCCCTTCAACCGTTCAGATCGAGGAAACTGTCGAAATTACGATCAGAGGTCAGATAGTAAACAGTCTAAACAATCTGATCGCAGAAAACATGCATCATTTAATGCACAAATGTGTGTGGATACTTCCATAAACTCTAACAGTCGCGTCGAGAATTCAACAAGCGAACAGCTCGTGTTAATGACTGCCGAGAGCAGCGTATGGAATGCGAGAAAGCAATAATACTAGAAAGTTCTTTTCGTTTTTGGCTCAGGTGCACAAAAAACCGTTATTGACGAGAAGCTCGTAGAACAGTTTAGTCTACCAAAGCATATGACCGAAAAATGTTCAATTTCGGGAATTGATGGACGTATTGAAACGTTCGCAAGCCATATTGTTCCTCTTAAAATCGGAACTGCATTTGGAGAAGAGATTGAAATGACCGTGCGTACCAGACCGATAATCACTAATGGATTTTCCAGCAGTCAAACTCAACCAAGATGATGTCACCTCTCTGAAAACCAATGACATTTTCTTGGCAAGTACGAAATTACGTGGAGAACATCAAATTCCACGCGTCTTGGTGGATCTCGACTATTATCATGACCTAGTTATCGGTAATGCCGCCAGAACTCCATCCGGATTACACATTGCCAAAACAGTTTTTGGCCATACAATTTACGGTCGTGGTTTGAGCAGTGTGGGTCACATTAGATCTGTCAGTTACAACCTGACAGCTATCCATGACGAAACAGAAGACCAGACGAGACAGGAAAACTCTGAGCTCGATGGGCCAACAGAGAGCCAAAGAGGTGAAAATCCTAAATATTCTGGTGAAATCCTCCACGCCTACGGTTTCACAACTGCTCCATTTGCATTAAAGAAAAATGTGACTGATTTTGAGCACAACTGTTCAGTAGCCATAAGGAAGCTACGATCTCCACATCTCCACCCGTCTGCCTTCAACTCCAGCCGCCACCGTCCTGTACTCCACGTCAAGCCGCCTTCCACGCCGTCCAGCCGCCGTTGCCCTTCACGTCCTCAAGCTGTGTTTCGCCGTCGTCCACCTCAAGAAGTCTATCCTTGCCGCACCACGACGACAAGGAAGGAAGCTAAGATCGGTGATATTAATAGTGATAATTCTTGTCGCCCGCCGGAGTATCATCGACAGATCGATGATCCTTGTAGTATTCAAGTTCACCGCCGATACTGTACCGCCTTTGGAGGGGGCGGGGCTGACCCGTCTCATGTCAGAGATACTTGTTCCTAGTCAGAATGATGCTGTAAGCCGTGTAAGCCGTACGAATCGCTCGCTACTCACTTTACTCTTTGCACTCACTCTCTTTGTACAGTCAGATAAAGATATCCACTGAACCACCATTTCTATATTGCATACGGACCACACAAAGTCCAAGAGTCTCAGCGCCCACAACAGCCGGAAAGTGCGCACAGATTAGAGAGGGTGCAGAGAAAAACGGACACTGTGCACGAATACTCAACTATCATAGCTGGCGAGACAGACTATAGTGCTTGAACTTATTTAGTTGACGATTAAAATCTACCTATCCACTTCGCTTTTTTTTTTGATAATCCTTCTTAATCGCATATTACTCAACACAGTAACATTGGGTAGATATACAAAAATATTCTATGTGATTTTTCATTCAGATTCTCTCAATCAGCGTTACACGTTACACAAAGTTTCTTTGATTACTAGAATAATGGTTAGTTTCAACAAATCGTCGAAAAGACAGATTGCGCGTGCGGTTTCATATTGTCGGGGTCGCCGAATCGTAGCAGGACCTACTCCGCCCTCCCACTTCTAGAGTGCTCTCGGCATCTCTCGTTTAGATCTCACCGCGTTCCTGCAGTCACGGAATCCGTCTGTTTGAGAAGGGCTGTAGCTCTTTGTCACTGCTCATTCCTAGCATCATTTCCTAGAAATAATGAGGTATATGTATATCCGGCTGCCAGCTCTAGCTTTGTTCTATCGAATTTGCCATCCAGACTGCAGTTATCCTAGCTCTTTCCCAGCTCTGCAAAGCTGCTCCCGACCATCTGGGTACCATACATGTCATTATTACCCTTTTTCATCTTCTCTGCACCGGCTTCGCCCGCATTCGCATTTGATTAGGCCACTAATCTTTCCGAATTACTGGAGGCAAACGAATAACTGATCCAAGCGGCTTCTTGGTTTCCTCCTCTGGAGAAGGTTCTTGAGGGTTTCCATTATTTTTGTCCTCCAAGAAGAGGAAACTGTTTTGCGAAGGTAGAGAGAGAGCCACAGATGACGTTCGTGTTCCATAGAGGATTGAATACAACGTCCTTTTGTGCCTCTAAACTCTGAGCCCATGAAAGTAAACGACTGGGGATGGTGGCAACAAATTTTTTCGAAGTTCTTCAATAGCTAGGATATATGACGCCTTTTTTTCGATTTTCTTGGATTGTTGATAGAGTTCTGCAACACTTTTTATTTCCATCTCTAAAACGCAAAAGCAGCGTGACAAGTAGGATCTGATGTCGATATAAGGTGGTATATTCTCGAAGCTTTCAAGTGAAGGGCATACGAGGGAAGCTCTATTAGTAACCCAGTAATAATGCCTTCGGCCAGTCGAGTCTCACTTCGTTTCTTTCTCTATTTTGGTTTCTTGCAAGGAAACCCTGTAAGAAGCGAAGTGACGCCGCTATATGTACAGTGGACGTCAATGACGGTGGCCCATCCGCGGCCTCGAGAAGGACGCCACGCAACCGTGCCGAGCGCACAGAAATCGGTGTCGTCTGCCGCTGGAATGCCACTCTAAGGGCTTCCCTTCTCGATTCGGTCGAAAGTCCTCAAAACGGGTAGAAAAAAGATGATACCAGAACTTCGAGCCTGGCGAAATAATGCTTGAAAGCCACCCACGGTCTTGACGTGAGTCGACCGTTAATAACGGCGATTTGCGGGACACCCTGAAGAAGAGTAACTGCAAGTTGATGAAGACACTCTAGTGCGACTATGCGACCGTTATCAGGCATCCTCGCTTCCTCGGTTTTAGCAAGGTTGTCCATATATGAGTACCCCGTGAGTTGTGCGGATCTGATAACTCATGCCGGGTGAGCATCGAGGAGCCGCTGTTTCCTCGTCCACATGGAAAGGACTTTCTAAAGGATATTGTAATTGGTAGTGGATGCTTCGTCCTATGCTTCGTACAATGCATAGCAGCGCAGGTGGATTCCGTGCTCGGAATCACTTCCAAAACAGTCAAAAACAGGCTCACCCGAAAGGAGGGTTTTTCCATGTTGTCGGTGGAGCCACAAATGCTTTAAAACAATAACGAGGGATCTCTGCGTTACCCAACTTCGGAAGTTGGCAGGTGCTATTCGTGAAAGACACCCGTAACGAGCAAATGTTCATCTTCTGCAAGATGATTCTCACGCGCACTTTGCAAACACAAAGTAAAAGTCGCACCTCTTTAAGTTCACCGTGGAACGATGTTTGTGACGACCGAACGCGTCAGACTTGTTAGTAGAATGAGACGTTCTGCCACAAATCATATTTCGACTTAGATGTTTCACAGTCTAAGATGCGGTAGGAGTTCATTGGTGACAGTGGGGCGGTCCTCCTTGCGATTCATTTTTGGATTTTTGACATGAATCCAAAACGCCTCGAGGGTTTTGCGTGCGGAAATCTCAGTTTCAAGCTCAAGGGTTGTGGTTTCTACTTCGTAATCGACTCCGTTGTGAACTCGCATTCGATAAAAACCGAGAGGGGGGGGGGGGGGAGGTGCGAGAGCTTGATTTCCTTCAAGATGTTCTTTGACTCGAATGCAGAGAGCTATTTGGTTTAGTTAACTCGGAGAGTAGGGCTGGCTCATCTCGGATAAAAAATTTGAGCTCCTCGAAAGTCGCTATCTTGGAGCACTCGTACAAGATGCATTGTTGGTCTTGTCGGCCGAAATTGCACGATGACATCATCAAATTTCGATTGGTCTGCTCATGAGGAAATTCCAAAGATCTTACTCTATATAAAGCGCAGACCCCCCCATCGCCGCGCGAGGGATGACAGGTCACGCTGTCATTGATCCACTCGCCTCGCCCCACCTCTTTTGCCCGCCGCCACAGGCTCAATCGCGCAAATTGACACGCCCAATGACACGCCCATGTATATGTATGTGTACAACATGGAAATCTTCAATTAGGACGTCTAATTTGCAACGAAAACGGAATATCTAGGATCTTTAAAGCAGAGTGGGAGAACCACTGATGAAGCAAGTGTGATTTCGCAATCAGAGCCGTGAATCATCCAAATACAGCAGAGTTGTACGGGAATTTTCGCTGCACTCCTTCTAAAGCATTAAGTAGTAATGGCAATTAGAAATTAACGGTCAGGGGAACAAATGGTGCACTCCATGAGCTTAATATTGTGCTTACAAAATAGGATTAGAACCTTTACGCAGTTTATTCCTGTTAAAAGCTAATTGTGCCCGAACCATAACAATTTCGACTTTCAGCGCTATCCCAAATGAAAACGACATGACCACGTGAGGACCTGTGTTGCTACTCATATAAGGGACCATGTAAAAGCTCTTTATATTGAAAATAATAAGAGTTAACCTCCAAACCACATAGGAGCTACGCAGCTTCGCAGAAAATCACTGTCATCCGCGAAGCGCGGCGAAGTTCTTGAGTTTACCTAGCCCTGAGGTAACGTGGCACACGGGTCCGAGTCAGAGCGCCGCGAAGCGGCGCTCTGGCTCGGGATAGTTTTTTTTTCAGAGTTTACCTAGCCCGGAGGTAACGTGGCACACGGGTCCGAGTGAGAGCGCCGCGAAGCGGCGCTCTGGCTCGGGATAGTTTTTTTTTCAGAGTTAACCTAGCCCGGAGGTAACGTGGCACACGGGTCCGAGTCAGAGCGCCGCGAAGCGGCGCTCTGGCTCGGGGTAGTTTTTTTTTCCAGAGTTAACCTAGCCCGGAGGTAACGTGGCACATGGGTCCGAGTCAGAGCGCCGCGAAGCGGCGCTCTGGCTCGGGGTAGTTTTTTTTCCAGAGTTAACCTAGCCCGGAGGTAACGTGGCACATGGGTCCGAGTCAGAGCGCCGCGAAGCGGCGCTCTGGCTCGGGGTAGTTTTTTTTTCCAGAGTTAACCTAGCCCGGAGGTAACGTGGCACATGGGTCCGAGTCAGAGCGCCGCGAAGCGGCGCTCTGGCTCGGGGTAGTTTTTTTTTTCCAGAGTTAACCTAGCCCGGAGGTAACGTGGCACATGGGTCCGAGTCAGAGCGCCGCGAAGCGGCGCTCTGGCTCGGGGTAGTTTTTTTTTCCAGAGTTAACCTAGCCCGGAGGTAACGTGGCACATGGGTCCGAGTCAGAGCGCCGCGAAGCGGCGCTCTGGCTCGGGGTAGTTTTTTTTCAGAGTTAACCTAGCCCGGAGGTAACGTGGCACATGGGTCCGAGTCAGAGCGCCGCGAAGCGGCGCTCTGGCTCGGGGTAGTTTTTTTTTCAGAGTTAACCTAGCCCGGAGGTAACGTGGCACATGGGTCCGAGTCAGAGCGCCGCGAAGCGGCGCTCTGGCTCGGGGTAGTTTTTTTTTTCCAGAGTTAACCTAGCCCGGAGGTAACGTGGCACATGGGTCCGAGTCAGAGCGCCGCGAAGCGGCGCTCTGGCTCGGGGTAGTTTTTTTTTTCCAGAGTTAACCTAGCCCGGAGGTAACGTGGCACATGGGTCCGAGTCAGAGCGCCGCGAAGCGGCGCTCTGGCTCGGGGTAGTTTTTTTTTCCAGAGTTACCTAGCCCGGAGGTAACGTGGCACACGGGTCCGAGTCAGAGCGCCGCGAAGCGGCGGGTCCGAGTTTCAGAGTAACGTGGCACACGGGTGCGCTCTGGCTCGGGGGTTTTTTTTTCAGAGTTACCTAGCCCGGAGGTAACGTGGCACACGGGTCCGAGTCAGAGCGCCGCGAAGCGGCGCTCTGGCTCGGGGTAGTTTTTTTTTTCAGAGTTTACCTAGCCCGGAGGTAACGTGGCACACGGGTCCGAGTCAGAGCGCCGCGAAGCGGCGCTCTGGCTCGGGGTAGTTTTTTTTTCAGAGTTTACCTAGCCCGGAGGTAACGTGGCACACGGGTCCGAGTCAGAGCGCCGCGAAGCGGCGCTCTGGCTCGGGGTAGTTTTTTTTTTCAGAGTTAACCTAGCCCGGAGGTAACGTGGCACACGGGTCCGAGTCAGAGCGCCGCGAAGCGGCGCTCTGGCTCGGGGTAGTTTTTTTTTTCAGAGTTAACCTAGCCCGGAGGTAACGTGGCACATGGGTCCGAGTCAGAGCGCCGCGAAGCGGCGCTCTGGCTCGGGGTAGTTTTTTTTTTCCAGAGTTAACCTAGCCCGGAGGTAACGTGGCACATGGGTCCGAGTCAGAGCGCCGCGAAGCGGCGCTCTGGCTCGGGGTAGTTTTTTTTTTCAGAGTTAACCTAGCCCGGAGGTAACGTGGCACACGGGTCCGAGTCAGAGCGCCGCGAAGCGGCGCTCTGGCTCGGGGTTTTTTTTTCAGAGTTTACCTAGCCCGGAGGTAACGTGGCACACGGGTCCGAGTCAGAGCGCCGCGAAGCGGCGCTCTGGCTCGGGGTAGTTTTTTTTTCAGAGTTTACCTAGCCCGGAGGTAACGTGGCACACGGGTCCGAGTCAGAGCGCCGCGAAGCGGCGCTCTGGCTCGGGGTAGTTTTTTTTTTCCAGAGTTAACCTAGCCCGGAGGTAACGTGGCACACGGGTCCGAGTCAGAGCGCCGCGAAGCGGCGCTCTGGCTCGGGGTAGTTTTTTTTTCCAGAGTTAACCTAGCCCGGAGGTAACGTGGCACATGGGTCCGAGTCAGAGCGCCGCGAAGCGGCGCTCTGGCTCGGGGTAGTTTTTTTTTCCAGAGTTAACCTAGCCCGGAGGTAACGTGGCACATGGGTCCGAGTCAGAGCGCCGCGAAGCGGCGCTCTGGCTCGGGGTAGTTTTTTTTTTCAGAGTTAACCTAGCCCGGAGGTAACGTGGCACATGGGTCCGAGTCAGAGCGCCGCGAAGCGGCGCTCTGGCTCGGTTATCCGATAAATGAGATTCGTTGCATGGTGGGTAAGCTCTTACGGACATTCGGACTCACAACATCTCATTGTATGGGTTAAGAAATAACGTATTTTCATACGGGTGAGTTTCAGCAATCCTATAGAAACAACTGTAAACGAATTTATAGTGAATGTTGTGTTCTCGCTTATTCAAAGTTTCTAAACCGTAAACATTCACAGTCAGTGTCGATGGATGGGACAAATTTGCATCCTTAAGCATTCACAGCGAGGCTGGATCTGCTGTACTGCGCTACCTCAATCGAAGGTTTCACAAGGAGCGAACACTAAATATCTTTATAATTATGCTATTATGGTGGCAGAGGAGAGCGATTCCACCGCGCTGCTTAGACGCATCATCGAAGTCCGCGAATTCATCATCTTCATCGTCGCCCACTGTACATATTTCAGCTCGGACCGGGCATTGAAATACTGAATACTTAATGAAATATCTGAAACTTGTTGGTCTTGGCAATCGTTGTTTCTTTTGGGGAAACCTTTGCTTCATTGAATGTTGTGGCATGCATCAAAGATCCACTCTCAGAAAGATGAAGAGAATTTGTTTTGTTGGAATGTAAGATTATTAATGTTTTTTCGAAACTATTCTTTGCTGTATTTCTTGCATTTCCACATGTATTTTCGAGGAAAAAATTTGTAGTCGATCTCTAATCCCTGCGATACTCAGAAGAATGATTTCCGTGAAATATATGTGTATATAAAAGAGTTTAGGACGTCGTAGCATTTCTAAGATGCGTGTGCTCTTGTCATAAGGCTCTCGTGCCCTGAAGTATTTATCGAGATGGGAAATTGCAACAGAGAAATTACGAACAAGTCAATTTCTATGGTTACCGCCTTCCTGCCTTCTATGGATTTTTCCACAAGCCCAAGCGTTTTCCAGAGCAGTTTTTCAAAGTTTTCCATTTCCCGCCTAGGCTTGTTTATCGGAACGCAGGCAGCTCTATGGTCTTTTGGGCTGCTTGCACGTTCTGTGCGCTCCCTTCTGAAGCTGCACCCCTTCAATTCCGCAAATAAGGTACTTTCTCAATGTGCCTTTCGCAATGTGCACGCGGTACCCTGCCAGTCACAGTGAGATCCAGCAAAGCCGAAAAAGCGCGAGAGAACGTCGGATTAGCCGCGATTTGTTCCCAGCACTCCCTGAGAACCCTCTCTCTCTTTCAATGCGCCATTGTCGCTGGAGTGTTCCGCCGGGAGCTTCTGCTTCCTGCCTCAGCCAGAGACTTCTCCTTATTCAATGCTGCATAACCACAAAAAGCTCGTCTATTGATTATGGTTAATTTTAGCGTAGGCACTCGCTGACATTCAGCTGCTAATGCTCTCACACACGCATACAAATGTAAATGTGCGCTTTTTCCAGCATCATCGAACGTGTGTCGTAAAGCTTGTGAATCGGCCACGGTCGGCTGTGTGCAGTGGCTCACATGGCCGGAGGACGGAGGCCTTGCATTCCACCGTGACTCTACCGAACAACAAACGCATTCCTGCCGCTTTTCTACGGTGTTTCCTCATTGTTTACCGTTTCCTGCATTTCCATTCCATACAATGATTTCTCCTCCCCCTCAATGAGAGTAACGCTTGAGCTAATCCTGCCCACAAGTCTTTTTCCCTCACCCCTCTCTCACACTCCTTTTCTCCTGACACCATTTTCCGGGAAATTTCTGGATGCCATCCTTTTTCTCATGGAATTGCTGCCACTTATCGTTCAGGAATAGGGGAAAGGCCTTTCTTTCCTATATGTGCTTGTGTTCCAGTGGCCTTTATCGTAAGTATGTAAAACATATGCATGTTCTACTTTTGACCACTGAAAGCCGAATAATTTTGTTACTTTAACTTACAATTTAGAAAACGATCTGAATATTCAGAAGATATTTGAAAGATCCTCTAAGCGCTTTTTCTCTCTCATACTACATTGGTCTCATTTTTCACATTTCTCAACACACGAGCTTTACATCTATCCGAAAAATTCGACGATTTCGGATAAATGGAAAGTACAAATGTTCCGACATTGAAGAGCTGTACGAAAAAGAAGGACAGCTTTTGGGCTTTCTCATTCTCGAATATCTTGATTTAAAAATATTTCCTAAATTGTTAGTTGGAGTAAAAGAATTATTCGGTTTTGTTAGGTCCCAAGGGTAGTCTGTACCTAAGGTGAACGTTCTTTTTTCAACTTTTTGTTCAAGCACGTAAGTGTTAACGATTTCATGGAATTCCATGAAAATTCATGAAATCCTCACGTCTACATGATTATCGCTCTCCAACTAAAGGGGGATCTTTCAGAGGAAAATATGGAATTGAAACAAAATACGTACGACTATATTAACTAACTTTTCTGCATAACTAATATGACATTTGGCATACTTCTTGCATTATCCTTTGAATCTACCTTACTCCTACCCGGCAAAAAAACCCTATGGCCGAGTGAATTCAAAATAATTTTTTTCCAAAAGAGTTCACATGGTATCCAAGCTTTTCATCAACTTACTTATCCATTTGCTCGTCTAAAACTCATCCAGCAAATTCCCAGAATTTACGGTGTTGCTCGAGCTGCTCACTAACGAAGACATTTATGACACTGCCGGCTCTCGAGTAGCCATGTTTCACCTCTTTTTCATGGTGGTGAAAGGAACTGACTGTCAGGATCTCTACGCCTATTCCATCCTAACTCATTATCCAAGCTCTCATTCCAAGAATCGACGCTGGAGCCCAGTGATTGCCGCTTCAACGGAAGCTTCGCCGAAAATGTCCCAATTGGCCAATTTGTGGCTTTTTACATACATTTTCTGTGTATGTGAGGGGCGAGGGTCGCAATGCAAGAAACATGAATATAATTTCGAACGTGACTATGCGTATACTTACCCGATCAATACATAGGAGAGAATATTTCTAAAGAGTATAACCAAACAAGGTCTAAATTCAGCTAGCGAAACTGAGAAGAAAATCCCTGAATATTTGTGCTTTAACCAGATGCATAACTCTATTGAGGAAATCCGATTTCGCTTGAATGCTGTGTAATAAACTAATAACATCGCATTCGCTCCGCCAGTGTCCTGAAATCCGTCTGCTATCCATATGATCGTGATTTATTCAAAATAATTATTGCCTTCATGCGCCTTAAAAGACGCTCATCACTTTCATTGGCATATTTTATTGGCAGTAATACTGTAGGGAAACAGTAACTTGGGAATTACCAAAAAAGGCCCTCCGTATGAAAAACTTCAGGAACCGAAATCCACCATTTCCACACGCGGAAGACGAGTTTACCGAAGCCATCTTTGATACTTGCCAAAACGCTGGGAATCTTGGAAATATGGCCAGTGGAAGGGCTGGGAATTGCTAGGTGGAAAGCTTGGATTAGGAAGGAGTAGTGAAGGACCATGGAGCGGACGGGCAGCACTCACATCAGTAAAGAGAACTCCATTTCAGTGCAGCTCTTCTGAGAAAGACATTGTAAAGTCGATCATCTGCGCTGATGAAGGTATTAAGTGTATGCTTAATTGTAATTAATTGTATTAATTTTATCCTAATTGCTTGTATATTTATACTTTGCTTATTTTAATATATTACGCTTATATTTTACGCGAACGCACATAAAGTAATACAGTAATTACAGTACGTAGGTGCATGAAGCTTAAAACCTAGGTAACCATTTTGGAAAATCAACTTCTGCGAGTACTCCTGAACCCTGATGAGCATTTTCAACTCAGACTGAGTGTTCTGGCACCCCTCTGAAGATCATGGGAATCGGCGAACGAGCGATGATTTACACGCGATCGATGCTTGTGCTGTCAGCTGTTCTCATGTGCTACTTTCGCCCTCTTCTCGCCCCCCTCTACCACCCTCTTCGACCACACAGGATCCTATTTCATTGTTAGTCAGAAAAAAAGAGCGTTCTTCCCACTAATCCCCATCTTGTTTGCTGCCCGTTAGCTTTTTCTTCTTCGTTTGATGGTCGTTCTAAGGGCGCGCTGGTCTTGAACGACTACTCTTTACTCCATTATTCTTCCGGTATTAGTATGTATGCTTAATCCATAGCGATTGCCGTGTTTATAGAAAAAACATTGGACGCTCGATCATCACGGCCGTCAAAAGTATGCAGAAGTCTAATGTTTCGTAGGCAGAAATTATCACCTAACGTAAAAAAGAACTCTTAGCCCTTGCCTTGTCACAAGTATACAGGTAGGCAGCGTGAGAAGGTTGGCATAGACGACTGACAGTCTTTTTTTTCCAAGGCACAAAAAGCAGTAAACCTTCAAGACATTGAAGCATTCACTTTTCTTCTGCCTACCTTAAGAGAGACCATAGTTGCAAGTGGATTCTCGTCTCTGGACCGATTGCTTTGTCAAAATCGAAATTCTACCTCAAATTCTATGTATTCTTCTAAATTCTACTTATCTGACTGTAAATGATCAAAAATTTGTTTAGAAACTTGCAGATCTGCTGCGCATGGTCCTACATTTGTAGAAGTCTCGCTGAGGCTTCAGTAGATTTATGAATTCCATCTTCCCACTGAATCTTTCAACAGCTCCTCAAAATGTTCTTCGGATGTTTTTTATTATGGGACTCAAGAGGGCTCTCCGATGCCATTTCTCTAAATAGATAAAGTAACAAATAAAATGATTAGCACGTAAATTTCTCAACATGAGCAACAGCAACTTTTACAACATTGGATATTTTTGCGCTCAATGAAAATTCATAGTTAAAATTGCACCAATTCCGTTCTATTACATTTTTCACGAAATTCCGCTGGAGACTACAGAGTAGCAACCACCAAAGCTTGAAGTGGATCCTCGTTTCTGAGTCAGTTGCTTTACAAAAAAAAAATCGGTTTCTAAATTCCAATTCTTTGATTGTAAATGATCAAAATTCCGTTCAACAAGGAAAAAATGAGAATTTGCTCCATTTTAGCAACGCGATTCGAAGCAGTATTACATTATGCTGTAGGAACTTTGAAACCTCCTCACCACAGAATCGGTAAACTCAAGAAGCTATTGACTGGAGGGCGCTTCACAGTTAGCAAAGAGCCTTTCAGGCACATGTGCCACTAAATAAAGTTAAGAGCAAGTCTAAATGTGGTATTTTTTGTCCGCAAAACACGATCCCCTCATTTCCCTCAGCTTTCCCTCAGTTTGTACCCACCCCCATTTTCTAGATACAGTGGCGGCCATATATTTAGCCCGCTGCCAATTTTGAGCAATCAACTGATGAAAATGTGAAATCCATATTTCAAGCTTGGAATGAGCTATCAGGTCAATACTCGACGATGTGATAGGGCATAACATTCACTTTCTTACCTCTACTGTACTCCTCAAGAACAAGTTTCTCAATAGATTTGTATTCATTCTTTGCCTTGAGAGCTGAAAATGTAATACTTTTGAAAACATTTTCGTTCCTCTCCTACCCGATTTCATCGAATCAAGGGAGAATGTAATTTTATTGATGATATCAGTGACCATTTGCTTTAGTAGTTTTGATGCGCAGTTTTTTGCCCTTATAGGAGAACATGATCGGTCCACATATGTAGCTAAAAATTGGCGAAAAAAAAGGATTCATGAAGAATACAAACAGAAAACATGTATTTTGGCTGCGGATTTTTCCTTTATTTGCGCTACTAGCAGGCATTCAGATACTCACGGGAAAATCCCAAAGCTTCTTATATTCTCGAGATTCAATAGAATGGAATTTTCGACAAATTTGACGGTTCGTTCCTGTCCCAAGCTTCAGTTATTACAAATAGTACGCTAGTAGCTTTCACAGCAGAATGTTAAGCAGAAATGTGCCTAAGTCAGTCACCACTTCACTTCTCTCCATAAATAGATTCAAAACTTTAGTAGTTGTTAGTAGTTAGTTAGTTTGAAAAGCCGACGAAATTGAAATCTCATTTTTCATTCCAGTTCCAACTGATGCTGTGACAGTGATAAGCAAGAGAAAGGAAGCTTCCACAGAGAAAATTCTTGAGTCAAAAATCGTGGGTGTGCTAAATACAATACCCGCGCTAACTTCGTTTAAAAAAGAACACGCGATACGCGAAATTTCGTTCTTTTCGTTCCATTGCTATAAATAAGGTAGAAGTTAAGGTACGGCGAAGTAGAACTGATGGTAGGAACAATATTTGATCCAGCTCCAGATCCATCTGACATTGACTGGATGTTTTCATTTCCAGCACAAAATTTTGGATGTTTTCTATTCGCCGCAATTTTGCCGCATATCGCGCGCAGCGAAGCCCGCGACGGATCGCTCTACGACCTAAAAATCTGCTTAAAAGTACGTTTTTCAAGTTTTCTGGAGCGATGTCGTTACAAAATCGAACAACAGCGGCATCTGCATAACCATACTTCTTGTTTTTGTTTAGGATTTTAAGAGTTCTCTCCATGTGATGCGCGAATATTTCCCTCCTATGCCCTCTCAGCCCCTTTCTGCTCGATGTCCAGAATTAAAATTGAAAATAGAAAGCAAAAACTGAATGTGACAGCTCCAGCAAATTCATCTTTCACAAAATGATGCTAGAATCTTTCTTTCGTGAATGCAAATGCATGCCCTCAGAGCACTACTGTGCAGCGGTCACCAAAACTTGAAGAAGAATGTTTGAAATCATAGCAATTTCAGTAAAAATGTACGTACACCGTTTGCTGAGATGCCTCTCTCACAAATGACTAAGAATTCACGACATCGGTGATTACTGAAAATTTCGAGAAATTTCACGAAATTGCAAGTTTAGAGCATCACAGCCCCAGACCTACGAGAGCTGAAAAGCTCCAACTCTGCGAGATGAGAGTACCATTTCTTTTTCAAAAGAATTCGAAAAGAAACTGTATGCCAGCGAATTTCGATTTCGCTCGCGACTCTGAGGTGTGACAAATACCAACTTTTACATCCGTAACAATCTCGGATGCCTCATAGCACCTCATTGCACGTCTTCCAGAAGAAAAGTTCAAGCCAAATTTTTATGAGCAATACAGAAGTTTGTATTCTCGCATACTACGATCATTTATACAATGAACTCTTCACGATCATTTGGATTCCACCTTCTAAAAACGCAGTAACACTCAACAAAACCCATCCATAAACCGTCGAATTTGGATTTGTTAGATTTTTTCCTCTTTTTGCACTGTCTCAGATGCGTACATCGCTCTGTCCGATAGCCTCGGCATATGTGGGCAGAACTGACCATGAGGCGGTGCAAAAACGAGGGGAAGTCGGATGAATCCAAATTTGCCTGTTTTTGGGTTGCGATATAATACGGCGACAGTGAGATCAATGACAAGGTTACTAGCTCATAAGATCTTTTTATACAGCGAGTAAAGCTTATAGTTTGTATGTCGCAGGAATTCCCTGCACATTCTTGAGTTTTCAAGGGATCCGATCCAAATCATTCAATCAGGGTCAAAACATAATTCTTAGCCTTGCGCAAGAACACAAATTTCTCCACTATTTTTGGAAATTTGGCTCTGATATCTTCTCCGAGAGACATGCAGTGACATGCCGAATATGGCATCCAATATCGTTACGGTTTGGTATTTGTCACATCTCAAAGTCGCCCAGCGAATCGAAATTCAGTAGCCGCGTTCCAAATTCCTAGTGTATAGAAACATTACTCTCATCTCCAGAGCTTCTTAATTACAACAACGCTTAAAATACAATGCTCTAAATTCGCAAGTTCGTGAGATTTTGCAAATTCTTCAATCGGTACCGATTTCGTTGATTCTTATCATTTGTGGGACGTGTATCCCAGTAAACGCTGAACATGAGTTTTTACTGAAGTTACCGCACTTTCACACAGTCTTCTTTAATTTCTAGCGACCATTGCAAATCACTGCTCTGAGGGGATTCATTCGCAGGCTTGAAATCACGATTTTAGCATGATTTTTTTTCAAACTCAGACGTCATGCAATGATTGCAGAACACACAAGAAAATGAAAAATTACCATTATTATTGCTTATTATTATTAATTATTGCTACATTACCGTCACATAACGAAACGGCAGACCAGCACATCTAGCAAGAATCCTCCCCTTCCCCCTTTCCCCAAGTGAAATGGTAATAATTCACCTCTCCTTTCAGTCAGACCACAAATCGAAAAAGGAAAGTGGTTTTAGGACCAAAACACAGTCTATTTTTGTCATTCAGCTGTCAAATCATTTCTTGAATGTCTCAGCAAATGCTCAGAAAATGTATACAAACAACATTCGTTTTAAAATCCCCTCTTTCCAATGCAATCCAATACATTGTGCCAAAGTTCGAGTCTGCCAAAGTTTATGATGATTTGCACCTGCATATTGTGTTATGAAGTGACATTCTAACTGTTGTTGACGTATTCTTTTTTCAAACACAATGCCTGGCGAACCAGTCCAGGGTTTGATACGCTTTAGTTTTCATCGTGAGTTTTCCGAACACTACACTTGAACCAATAGACAAATTGTGGCACAGTTCGTCACTCTCCCTATTCTCCTTCACTTCTTTTTTTCTAGGATTGTTATTATATATTTGATCTGTTATTCGTTTATTTTTTTATCCCTTTATATGTATACTCAAGGGTGCACCACAAAAAAGAAAACAAAGGTAAGCTGGTCGCAATTTCCGCACTTACACTGCGTAATTCTTGTTTTATTTTCGTAGCTGGTCTAATAACCGCAGGAAAACTGGCGTTCCGCCCACTTCGTAAACGATGTTTTCGCTGCTGTTACACTATATCTAGAGCTTTTCTGACCGATTTTAGGGATTTTTGATCAAATCGGGAAAAAAGCGACAAGAAATAGCATTCCGACAGCAGATTACACCGGTCCCGGCGCGCGCGACGCGGTTGCGCCGCGTCCTTCTCGAGGCCGCAGATGGGCCACCGCCATTGCCGTCCACTGTATGTAGTTCAGGCTACAGCTGTCGAGTATTTTGAACTAGGTAGGACCTTGGGGGAAAACGTCTGATGCAAAACGTCAGCAGAAACACACAGTCACTTCCACATTCTTAAATCATCGCACCTCTAACATTAAAAGATAACCCAAGAGGCCTTGGTATTACACGTAACCAGCTTGACTCTTTTTTTCAAATCTGCCCTCAGAATTTTCACTGTTTTGCTCTTGATTGCATTCCATTATACTTTCACATAGAATTTGCCATATAAGGTACGCATGATATCCGAAATCGGATGATGCGATTGTGGACCTCTTACTCGGCAGATATTCACCCTCCCTTCTTAACCAATACATACTTCTTACGCAATATTTCTACAGCAGTTCAACCTTGGCCAAAGACTTTTATATCTGTATATGAACAGTTTTCCATAAACAATAATGATGCTGTGAGTTCGTCACTCAAAGCCACGACATCTTCGTTGTCCTCGAGCACATGAGGAACGGACTGAAAAGAAGAGCACAACGAGGATAAAGGAGCAACAGCTTCTAGCATCATCATCTTTTCGCTCACTATGCTATAGGCTCTAACCCGCTTTTGAGAGAGGCAGTTTATTTCCTTTGTCAAGCACGTAGGGGAGAAGCGAAACACATTTAGTTTTCTGTCAACATTGAAGAAGAAAGCAAATTTTCGAGAACTTCACTTTAAAGCTGTGAAATTAACAACGAAGGGAAGCATTATTCGTTACTGTCTATTAGCTTACAAAAAATACATGATGCGCTTTTCTCTGATCAAAATTTGAATTCGTGTGATACTGTATGGCGTATGAATGTTTGTTCAATTTTCGATTTATGCACGAACCTTACACGTAAATAGGCGCCATTCACGCCCATTCATCCGTTAATATGATGACTGCCCAATTCAAGGGGAAAGGAATGCTTACTTCAGGGTGTGGTCTCTGGGGAATGCTCTGGAAGAGTTCCTAGGGTGGAAGAGAAGAATTCTTTTCTTCTATTCTTATACCATCCTTCAGGATAACCCGAATTGGTGGGTAGCCCTCATTACATGGCCTATAAGGGGTCAAAAAATCCCGCTGAAATTTTTCTGAGGAGCTATATATTTGACTTGCTACCCAATACATCTGTGATTCATTTGTAATTCGATGTCTGTTTAGTATCGTAATGCCATTTTTGTAGTGCTATGGTACATAGGTGAGAGATGCCAGTTTATTCCTGTACCATGGTCAATTTCTTTGTTAGCTTCTGTTCTTTCATTTACGTAAGCATGTCAGAAGCTATGAATAGAATAGAAAAAAGGGTTCCATGATCCACCACAACATCGCCTGCAAACATTTGCCAGCCTTTTTCAATGCAGATCTGCACAGCGGAAATGAACTGCGTCATTAACCTTCCACTAAGAATAGAAACTGAGATGCTTACTTTGTTATCGGATGTCACTTCTTTCGAATTGACGCAAATCCATGATTGTCAGGGATTTCGCCCGTGGTTTATGCATTTTCTGGCGCTGCCCCCTAATCTCATTCGACAACGTGTCTTTGCTTCGACTTCTAAATACCATTCATGTCTTGTGAGATTGCATTTGCCCGGATTCCTGCGACTTCTACAGAAACGGACAGACAGTTTCCATGGCAATTTGTGGATCATTCGAATCCTGCATTTATTTTTCTTCGCTTCCCCATTACCAGACAATGGGAGGAATGGGCACATTGAGATCGTAAAATTCCAAGCTTTTGAACTCGAGACAAATAAACAAAAGTTAATTTTATTTTGAACAGGATAGCTGCTTCCGCAGCATTGAGTTTTTGTTAACCTACTCCTGTTAAACATCGCTTGTCATGCTTTCTTTCAAGCATTCGAACATCAGATTTTCGCACTATCGAGCTATTAGGTTGATGCAAAGAAATGGCGCTTCTTCATGTTGACTATACATATTTTCTTTCACAACTTTAATGAACGATAACTACGGCAAAATCCTTTTAAATTTTTTTAATTAGCAAGGACCAGTGATTATCGTACGCGCAAGCCCCTGAAGCTGTACGCCTATATCTCGTGAGACTGCGGAGCCATAAACAACGAAGACCTTTTTTCAAGCCGTCATGTTTGGCGAATTTTTTCTCACGGAATAGGAGCTTCTGGAGCTGAGAGAAGCGGCACAGAAGCGACAGTTTTCTTGAGGAATACGATGCCTATTCAAATATTCCCCAGTAAGACTACCAAAGTTCAAGTCAGCTCTGGGTAGCAAATTTTGGCCAAAATTTGGGGGGGGGGGGAAGGAGGCAGGAAATTCGCTGTTGAGCTTCTCGAGCGTTTTACCATCAGATCTTTCCCATCCTTCCCGACTTTTTGTGGCCAATGACAGCAATAGGTATTGGTGAGGGTGTTCTTCCCGAAAAGGAGCTTGGAAAGAATCATTCGGCAAGAATCCTAGAAATAACGAAGGAAATGCTTCAAAAAGTACTCATCTACGTTTCCCTAGAAGCCAAGCCCTTGCACCAGGGCTCATATGCGCAGTGGATTGTGACATCTGTTCCAAATACAAAGTATTTTGGACTGCATTGCTTTTAGTGTTGCAGAAAAATCAAGGAAATTCAAAAAAATAGAAGGAGTTTCCTGGACATTTTCAATTATCTCACGACTGCTAACTGGAAATCTCATATGCCAAAGATCGATAGAGCTTTCTTTACTCCACAAGAATATTATCATATCTGAATGTCAAATTTTGTCTGAACGAAGTAATATGTTTCTGAGAAAAGTGGCGCCATTTTTTAAACATCAACCTAATAAATAAGAATTAGAATGGAATTGTCAGGTTATAAAAATGTAACGTTTACAACTATTCGAATATTCAAGTGACGAGTTTTTTTTAACTTCTCGAATAACCCGACTGCTCGCTAAGAATGCTCTTCGACGATAGACGATATTGAAAAAAATTACTCTGGGAACATTCTCAGTTCTGTGTTGTGCTGTTGGGCCACCTGTATGTGTGCGTCGCCCAATTGCCGAGCGACATCACTGTCGGTGTCTACTCAGGAACTTCTGAGCACCGGTGCCGACCCAAATAGGCACATGTGCCTTTATCGGCGCCAGTAGTGGAACTACTCATGGCGACAGTAAAAATCCTGGAACGGCGCCACTTCGCATTGCGAAGAAGAATATAATAATAGAAATAATCCATGTGTGGACTTTTCGTGCGCTATGCGGTCACTGATGTGTCGCCATTCCTGTCGCGAATGGATAGTGGTGCCGGCCCGGGATCTTTACGGTCGCCGCGGTCCAATTTCGTCACTGGCACCGGTGCCCGTCTGAGTGCGCACCGGTGCCCCAAAGCTTCTGAGTATACGTTAATGTTCTTGGAATTTCCCAACAATGCCTGGAATTCCACCGCAGTTTTCGCAATTATGTCACCTGAACTTACTCCAGAAGTTACTCATCAAGTGAAATGTACAGGATTTGGATCACAGTGAGAGAAATGAACGTGTAGTCACGGTAGCCTACATGAGCGATTTAGCGGCGATTTCTCTGAAGCACGTGCGCGTATGTGTATGCGGCTCCAACCGAAAGCATGATTTTGTCTTTTACTTCGCTCCAGCAGCAGTGCATGACCTAGCCTTCTGTTTCTTTGTTTTCAGTGAACGTGCTTGTTCTGCCCGGAGCTTGTCCTACAGCTGCAGTTCCCTCACTCCACTAAATCGTTCACGTGCCCCCATTCTCAGGCATTCTTTGGGAGTCCAGTGGGTTTCAAATCATCTCGGGGGAGCGCCATTATTCATTTATTTTTTTATTTATCTATTTATTTACTAGCTGCCGTACCCGGCTTCTCTCGGGTGTTTTACTACCTCGGCTACATCACACTGCTGAGGCAAATTAGTGTCACCAATAAATTCATTGAAACATTAAAATCTCCGTGATTTTGCTGATCAGCATGTTAGCGAAGTCCAAGTGACCCTTCCCCATCGACTTGTGGGTGTAAAAGTTAGCAAAGCTATTTCGGTGCCATGAATGCATTCGTACAAAGTGGTTGACATATTCATATTCAGCGTATTGAGAAACTCCAGGAGACATGTCTTCACAGCTCCATTCTGCAGAAGAGCTAAAAGTCAATAAAATCGATAACTCGATGTTTCGTACGGTTGTCTACGGTTGTCACAGCTTATTGAGGAACCCCAGAAGACATGTCAATACCGACTCCTGGACAAAAATTACGAAAAATCAATAAAATCGATATAATCGATAAATCAACCGATAATACCGAGTCCAAAGTAGCTTATAACCTCCGCCGATCAGCGTGGGACGTACGTGGAAAACTTAGTCCGGATCGGTTCACTCTCCACGATTTCTATTCATTACATACATATACACATACATACAAACTTTCACTTTTATATATACAGATTTATTTATTTATTCATTTATTGGATACACCACTGGGGTGTGCCATTAGTACATTGTAGTAAAGCCTATAGTCGGACCAGTAGAACGTTGTAGAACTGGGAACTCAACATATAGAACGCCAGAAAAGTACCATAACGTAACCAGTATAACTAAGAAAGACCTAAATTCTAAACAAAACAGAACAAAACCAAAACGAAACATTGCGGGACTGACCTGAATCTTAGTTTGAAGCTGTTTTGAACTAATTCCACGGTTTACAGGAAAAAAGCGTCCGGTGAGAGCTTGTGATATTTGCACTAGAGGAATTCGAGTTATAGGTAGAATATAGTGCCAAACACCCTGATAGAATACGTATTCAACTAGTACTTTCATGAGAGCTTATCCGGAGCACAGCGACTAAGTAATGCTGTGAATGCCGTGAAATCCCTGGGCTTCGTAGATTTTCTACGAATGGAATGGCTCAGGACGGATAGCTCTGGTCTGCTGTTCGTATCCCAACATATGTTTCCTGGCCTTTTTCTGCGAATCTGTAGGCGACGCCGCGACGACGACAATAATTTATCATCTCCGTAGTATGAGTCAGCCGATGATGTTGTTTCTTCTTCCACTGGCAGTCGCTTATCGCAAAGTTCCCATGGCTGCCACACACACGCTCACACACCGTTCACAACCTCCTTATCGCGACGTAAACAGTTCGAATGAATGAGTCTATTGACGCCGTCGTCGAGCATTTCTCCTTGCTTTCCCCGGCACCCTCAAGTTCGATTCTTTTAGTTTTTGATCCTTCTTATCTCGCATGCGCTCTTTTCCTATCGGAAGGCGATTATACGCTATCAAAATCTCTCACCTCCGGGTCTCACAGTACCCCTTTTTCTACAACTCTCGGTGATTCAGCTGCTGTACAACGTAATTCTTTGCACTCACTCGGGTGATTACTTATTCCCCCCGGCTCGAGCTTCAGGTGCCCCGTTTTTTCCAGGAATGTGCATTTGGAATACCAATTCTGTCGACAAACGAAACATTCTGAGAGGAAATGGCACTGAATCAGCAACAGCCCCTTTATATTAACAGAACATAATGCCAACGCTGGTTTTGTTTACTTTTTCTATCGTATCGCTGCGACAGGGTAAACAACTGGTTATGAGTCAATCATCTAAACTGGCAGTACTATCCGAGGTTCAAAAGTGCCCTCCAACATTAGTGTACCTGCGCCCTGAATTGCTAAAGGGAGTCGTTTTTGAGGGCCAAGTTTGTGCCTCCGCTAGTATTTCGTTTTTCTTGAGCTTTCATGTGTTTACTTATTCATTTGCTCATTCATTCATTCATTCATTCATTCATTCATTTGTCTGTGAAGGTGTTCAAAACACGTTAGAAAAGTGGCTTTCTGACAGGTGCTTTCAATTTCACCAACCCAAGGTGGACGCGTTCACTCGTTCCAAATTTCGTGCTGAAAAGGGTAGGTACCGCCACGTTGTTTTAGATCAGCACACTCCATCAGGGCAACAACTGTGAATTGCCATCAGCTCGATAAGTTGTTGTACAATACACTCAATACGTTGAATCTGTACGATAGGTGGAAAAGAGGTGATACATTGAGGAATGCAATTAGGCTGGATCTTCCCTTCAAAAGAAAAAATACTGTGATGCCACAATGATGTTTTTCGCGGACTCGAGGAACACGCCGCGCGACCGTGCCACTCGCGCTGGAATCCTCGTCACGACAACAAACTGATGTTCCCTTAGTAGTTATCTATTATAGTTTTTGTTTTTGATAGTTTACATCAAAAATGATGAAAATCTATCAAGAGGCCTAAATTTGTTGCTACGGCGGCGGTTCCAGCGCGAGCGGTGCGGCCGCGCTGCGTGTCCACATATTTGGACAGGCTGGAACAAGAAAACGAATCGGTACTGCGACATCAATGATTTTTGCAAATGCGCAGACCGTCACGTGGTGTTACACGTTCTTTAAAGCTCGTCCACTGCATTCTTCTATGTATATCTGCCTTTACTGCTCTACTCCTAGTGTCGTTCTTCCCTCTGTGTGGGCAGTAAAAGTGTGATTCACAAAAGAATACTTACTAATTCACGTTTGACAGCTGTTGCAAGGGTTATTCCCACTTTTGCTCCATCTGCCACCGGGTCCATATCTTGTATCCACTCAATCTTCATCTCTTCTTAGGGTATTTTCATAAAGTCAATGAACTATGGAGGAGCTGGTACGAGAATGTCAGCAACAGGTGTACCATCCAAATCAAGCAATGTAAAGCCAGGATTAAACCACTACAAGGAGACATATTCATATTTTCAGTGACTCGCGACGAATTGTTCTCTGGAGTACTTCCAAATTAGTGCTGTCAGTTGGTCATTTTCGCCTAGTGTAACCCGCTTCTGTCAGTAATGAATCTAAACCTGTACTGGTCCTATAAATGACCCCTAAACTATCCACAGTGGTCCTTTTTGCAAGCTGACTGCCTCAGAAATAGCCGAGAAATACTCGAAAGAGTATGTTCTTCATGTTTGTTATGACTTTTTTTCGAATTCATATGAACTACTTTGTGATATTCTCTCTTGAGATTTATTCATGCTATCAGTACGCAAAACGAATCCTGAAGGAACACATGAACCATACAACGTTATTTTGCGCATGAGAACAGACAGACTTGTATCATTCAACCACTTTCTCCAGTGAAAATATTCGGACTTTTTTTTTCACAGAACTAGGATTCTTTTGTGTAAAACCGGTTTGAAGACTAAGGACTAAGTTGCATTCTAGAATAGTTTTCGAGATTCTCACATAACCTGTTTGAGGGTGCACTTCTAGTATAGAAGTACACGTTAAGGAAATCTTGCACTTTCTCTTCGGCACCGCCCAAGTGCTCCACAAAAGAAGGGGCTTCAGAATGCGTCTTTATGAACTTTTGTACGAAATCATGTATGCCATTGCTATCTGTGGCTACTCATATAAAAATCTCGAAAAGGACGTTGGGATGGTTCTGGGTCCTTGAGTATACGTAGGTGTTTCTTCTCTTGCCGTCACTATTTAGCTAGTTTTACCTCAACAATGATATTTTCTGCCTTTCCTATTCTTAGCAAAGATAACTATGTTATTTTACCGTGAATCTGCTAACCAACTGTGGGTGGAGCGAGACAGGTGAACGAGCATAACGTCATGCAGACTTTGGTTTTTCAAGACAAGCATCGGATTTCTGTCACAAACGTCATTCATGCGCATAGATGCGGCGCACATCCTGGGTAACCACTGCTTTCTCAGTTTTCTCTTGCAGACTTGGGTTATGTCTTGCAAGCGTTGGTTGCTCATATCAGCTCAATGGCGAATCGGTTTTGCACTATACCTGCGTTGATTTCGCATGATATCGAAAACAGCATGCATTATTTATAACTAGTACAAAAATGCGACATGAATGATACTGAGAGCGGATCCAATGCAGTGCTGAGTTTTGCATGGATTCTACAGTCTGGTAGTCCAGAGAAAGCTGCTGCTGTGACTTTGTGTGCAATTACGACCTCATCGCAGTGTCGGCCAACCAGGCCCCGGCACGAGCCTGTCTTACGGTCGTAGGCAAAACGAAGCCCCTTTGAAAAATGCAGATTTTACGAAGCCCCCTTTGAAAATAGTGGTGTGGGAGAAACCCTCAAAAATGCATATAAAACCGAAAAAGTGCGGCTCACCGGTGAGCCACGCGGTCGTCAATGGGTTAAAAGTATCTTACGGCTCAAAAGAACGAGTTCCAAAAATTGAATGTTGGCAGCCACTGCTTAAGTGTCGTAAAACAATTTTGATGAGGAAAGGTGAATTCAAAAAAAAATAACTTCAATAGCAGAATCAATACAACACTGTGACGAAAAAGCAAAATTTCCATCGATTCACATTCAAGCGCTCAAAAAAGAAACGAAAAGTCGGAACAAAGAGCATACGAATTTGATGAGAAAACAAAAAGAGAAACAAAAAAAAAAACAAAAACTTTCGACAACACCTACTGAATACAAAAGTGAAACTAACCGTGGTCTTATTGTGAGCCTTGTAGAGATAAACGGCGCGTTTTCCAATGTAGAACTGAGCGTCGCTCTTGTTGAACACACCATCGAGCTTGAGCAGCGCAGTATGCTCGGACTGGGTGCGGAGACCGCGTTTGAATCCAGTGAATACAGCCTTTACGTAGAGCCTATAAAATGAAATGAGACCGCGATGAAGTAGATTGAGAATTTACCGAGACGCAAAAGAAGTGATTGACTGGAGATCATATAAATGACTACCAAAAACCAGTGCTGAGGCTTCCGAAGGGGCTTTCAAGTGATTCCAATTCCCGCGCTGGGTCGTTTGGGTCGGCGTTCTGCTTTGGAGCGCGGCTAAACGGCTTGCTATAGTTCCTTGGAGCGAGCGGAGAAGGACAAATACTCGGAAGATAGGAGATGATAAGTGATAGTATGTGAGGCGTATGAAAGCACATACCTACAAGTATAGGGTACATGGTAGGGGGTTGGTAACTTATGTGTTTGAATAGGGACATTATGCCCCCGACAGGCTCAGCTTGTAGCCCAGCCTGTCGAAAATAGGCTGGCCCCTTTACCGAGCATACAATTCCTGGATTCACATAAGTTTTGTGATCTGACATCATACATTTATTTTGAGTGCTATGACGCTTCTTCACCCCAAATTTGGTGTCAATCGGTTGAGTCTCGACTCAACGGGAGAGCCTTGCAACCACTCAGACTCAGAATGTGAGCGTATACTTTTCTAGTTCACATAAGTTTAGATTTTCTCTCCCAAAATCTTCTAGTGTTCCCTTAGTTCTCATCTCACTGAAGATTCCAGCTCAATCCATGCAGATTCCGCGGCGCAGGAGTCGTTTAAGTCCTCCGGATTATGGGAACCTGTACATGATCTGCTCCAATCAAACTTTTCAACATCGATCGCCGCAATTGCTCTGCTAAAGCTACGAGCAGTTCTTTTGCGAGCCTTTTTCGTCTTTCATCGCCTTTATCAACGCATTTCTTTTCTTTGGACCAACGAACACCTCAAAGTTTTTCTGGGGCTCGGCCCCGAACCCGTACGAAGCCCCTTTTGCTTTCCGACCCTTTTACGAAGCCCAGCTTGCCCACCGACAAGCTGCGCTGGGGCCTGCGGCCAACTGATCTAATTTTTACAGTTCGTTAATATGTATATGGTGTGATTCATTCATTTTGATGTCCGCCCGCTGCCATTTAGTAAGATCTCCTTCCAGACGCGTCCTGCGGCGTTCTCCCGTTGATGGAATCAGTGCGATCGTAATTGCAGACAAAGTCACTTCACCGGCCTTCTCTGAGCTAATAGACCATACGTGATATCTGAAGTGTCCTGAAATGTTCCTTTGTCGAACACGGCTTAACCTGTTCAAATCTCTCCCAAAAATAATTCATCTTTATACTCAGGGAATTTAAAAACCGTGTTTTGCATGAGATTGAAAGGTGCAGATCCCACGATTATGACATGCGTGCTCATGCAAAACACAAAAACACAGTTTTTTAATCAATAGTTCTGCACCAGCAAGAGTCAATGCATGCATAACACATGCACACCCATGGACATGCATGAGTTTTGCATGGGCTTTGCATCGGTTTTGCATGGGTATGCAATGGTTTTTCGTGCGTTCTGTATCGAATTTGCATCGGATTTTTGGAGACGCATGGGTTTTGCATGGGAATGTACGGGTTTTGCGGGGTATGCATGGATTTGACCATTGGTGGTACAGAACTATTGATTAGATGATTGCATGTCTTTACCGTGGGATTTGCATCTTTCAATCTCGTGCGAAAAACGGCTTTTAAGTTTCCTGAGTACATGAATGCGTTACATACTTGATGTACATGTCAAACACGCGTAGGACGCACGAATGATCATGAGTCGCACAACCGCCGCGACACAGCAAACGCGCGCGGCGTCACTTGCGTCCGAGCTGCGTCGGATGTGCGTCCATTCTTCATGACATTGTCACATGCGCGACCACCCAGCTTTAAAAACTCCTGGGTTCTTAAATATTTTCCTGGTTTTAGCCTAGTCGCGATTTTTTTGACTACGTTGGCTAGGAAAACAGAGACAAGGCGATTTGTCAAATCCTAAGGGTTTATGGAGCTCGAATGACATCCTCATTAGGCATGAATCCGTATTGCCGCGACGCATCGGATGTGTTGTTGACAAGACTTGCGTTGACATTTTCCGGTGTTCCCGCAACTGTTCTGAGAAAATAAAAGTAAAAATAAGATAATAGAGTATGAAACAAGTATACTTGTTTAAGTGTACCAAAAAATAATCGTGAACTAAGACGAAGTAAAAATACTCGCGTTCATTTTGCCTTACTCAGTAGTATAAACTATAGTTATGACCAAATAGTCGAATATTCGCATTGGAATGAATATTCGAACAGTTCAAACAGAAGACTGTTCGAGGGGCGTAGTATTCGAATATTCGAGTTCGACTACTTTCAAAATTTCCAGTTCGAATACTATTTTCTCGTTGGAATGCTTATTATATTCGAATATTTGAGGCCAGTTTTCCAATCTGCGAAGTATAATATGAATGTAATCGTTGCTTTGCATCATGAAGACAATACAATCTCAGCACGGTGCTAACTAGTTCTAATATGCACAGAGAGGACCCTGACAGGCTGCAACGGTCACCCTCCATCATAAACAGGTGCAGCTGATATGATACGTGTCAAGGCATGTCAAAACCGCGACAAAACTGCGTCGCCGTGGCGCTGCGTCAGTGTTGTGAAGCGGTGCGTACGAGTGCACTACGTGTGAATCAGGACGATACCGAGTATACCACTCACATGTCCAATCTGTCAAGTGCACCTGCAACTGTGACTAGTGCGCTGAAATCAACTGCGATCCGCGTTCAAGTGCACGATATCCCTCTTGACCCAACCAGCTCGTAGGTGGTGCCGCGTGCTTTGGCGGCGCCTCCAGGGGCCCTTCCCGTTTTTGCGCGATCCTGACGCGCTCGCTGACCTTAGCGAAGGAGACCTCTCAGTCGTGGCGAGTTTTTGCCGCCGCTGATGGCATCGGCGATTTTATACGATTAGTCGTTTTTTACTGTTATGTACCGTCTGTCCATCGACGCGCGCGTGTGTGTGTTTACACGGGGGTGGGCGGAGTTGGGCTCGAGTTCCCCGAATCTATGCCCCGCTCGCGGCTGATAACACACCTGGGCCTTGGACCTTACTGATGTCCATCAACTGTTGCCATTTTGCGTTCTTTTCCTTCTTTTCGTGCGTTCCAGCTTTTTCCTCTTTTTTCCATCTGTTCCCTTGAAACTTGAAGTAGAACAGCGTTCCTGCTGCGCTGTGCTGTGATCGCGATTCAGCATTCAGCGCTGCTACATTCCTATCGCGCCTTTGGAATTAATTTATCGTTTCGCAGCGCGAGCGGTGGGCAAATTGCGGAAACTTACGAACGTTGTGTAATTGCGGTCATGCCGCTTTCGCAAAGGAATGATTCATCTGGAAAAAATATAGCATGTTTATCTTTCGGAGGTGTTGGATGCTTTCTTCAAGAGGTGCTGTCATGTAATTGCGGGCATATAGTGTGAGATTGTTACATGCTGTTTCAAAATCGACCATAGTTGAGTGTTTGTGCCTGATGTGTACCATTCTCGTATATCAAACTGTTTCTTACATTTGATTTTCCCTTTTCCTACATCCATTTTCCCTGTGATATCTCACCAACTATCTTCCTTTGTGATGTAAGCCTTGTTCGGCCAAAATGAAAATGCTCGAATAGAGATCAGATGGTTCCAATTTGGAAATTAAGTGGTTTGGGAACAGATGAATTTTCCGAGAAAGCTTTCATTTTGTAAAGAAAATTTGCCCTTCATTTTGCAAGCTGTAAAATTTTGCAGATAGGGAATTCACTTGTGCGAGAACTGGTACGCGTTTGGTTCTAATAGCTTAGACTTTGAAAATCTAACAAATGGGGACATCTACTGCACGAGAACTGGTCCCCGGGTGGGTGCTAGGATAACTCATAATGAAACAATGCGAGCAAAAATGTTAAACTATCAATCTCGTTGCCTCAGCTACGCTTCGCACTATTGTTACCCATTAATGTTGCTGTACGAGAACTAGTCCCTAGAACTCCAAAAGCCACTTCCAACGAATACATATTGTATGCGGTCTGCGCTGCAGATCTGTGCTCTTTGGAAATATCTCTTTTTCCCTTAGAAGATTAACGCTTTCTGTCGAGACAAGAACTGGTCCCCAGATGTTTTCAGGGGTTAGTTGGATAACACATATCGAATGCAATAATTAGCGAGTATATCTAGGGAGGCATGTGTTCTGGGTTCCTTCATCAGGATCGCCTGTTCTGAATAGAGTTTATGCTTGCGCTTGTGCTTTTTCCACGCTTTTTGAAAAAATTTCCTTCAGGGCTCACCAATACAAGCATATTATAGAATCGATTGTGGAGTTTTGAGTAGAAAACTGTGCAATTTAAAACTTGATGAAGAACGTGACTCACAACCTGGCTAGTGAAAAATGCTGTTGTCATGCGCCGACGTGTCGCTTCTTCAGTATTTCTCTCAGAGCCTCTAAAAAAGCTCATGAAGTGTCAGAGGATTTTCCAAGGTCGTTGAGGCAAAATTTTCGCCACTTCTTACGTTGCTCACCATAACAATAGGGTCCCACTCCCTGTCCTACTATATTCGTGCCAATGTTCACACTCTGCCCTGTTTTCCCACACTAACGCTAGCATAACGATGCAAAACAAGCGTTGCAATGTGCGATATATGTACAGGAAGCTCCAAATGTCCGCAGTCAAGAGGGGCGTGGCCACGACGCGGCTTTAGGCAGAGACACAGGCGCTCTGCATGCTGCCACTGGTTGTCTGCAGAGTCAGAGAAGCCAGAGGCAGAGCGCCTGTGTCTGAGAGGAGTCGCGCCGTGGCCACTCCCCTCTTGACTGCGGACATTTGGTGCTTCCTGTACGTGTCATGCAAGGGAGTACTGCTTACTCAATCTTTACCTGTGAACATTTCACCGTAAGCACAACAATATACGGGGCTAAAATTCATAATCGCGTAATCGATCGAGGCCAGGTTAGCAAACATTCTATACCATATCCAACAACGCTTACCGTTGGTTTACTTGGTTATAGTCTTATTAATCCCAGCCGGATGGCTATAGGAAAAAGAAAGTTTATGCAAGGATTTACATCTAGCGGGGTATTGTTTATCTAGTCCAAAAGCCGTCCACGCTTTTTTTTGAGCCGTCATCCGTTTGAGAACCGCACAGATTCGCGCAGGAATCATACGATATGGATGCAATCAATACACCTTCAATGCACCAAATGAGATCGTTCATCTGTAGAAGTTTGAGTTTGGACCACATCACGTTGAAAATGCCCTCTTCATACAAAGCTGGTATGCTGAGGGCAACGAAGCTGCTGATAGAGGCCTACGTACTACCCATTGTATTGTGCTTACTTCAATATTATTGCAAGACTAAGGACCCGCTGAACAATGGAATTGAGGACAAGTGCTAGATTTGTACAAGTCGAAGATCTGAATATCAGAAAAAAATAGTAGATTTTGCGTCACCGAAGAGAGAGAGTATACATAGGCTTTATACGATACTGAATAACGTATGCTTATATCAATGATCACGTTTCATTTTTTTTCTAAACTTTCTGTAAGATTCTCATTCACTTATGCTTGTGAGTTTTTTTTAATGTTCTCCTCCTAAATTATTTCTCGTTTTCTAACGCCACCATCAGTACTGATTTCTTGTTGAGTATTCATTCTAAATCAGTAGTTCAGCATATTCTGTTGTTTTGTTACTCTCCTACATAATTGCCAGAAATTCACACTTTTTCCTAAACTTTTTCATTATTTGGAATGCCCTGATAAAAGAACCTTAGTCACATCACCGCTGTTTTAACCGAATAATTTGATCAAAGAATTTGCTCATTGAATCTGAAGGCATCCCCAAATTACGGGATTTCTTTATTTGTACTTTCGATGAATGTTTCGTTCTATGAGATTTCATTCAATCAGAACCAAAAGGACGTTCCGAAATCCTTTTAGAAATAAGGCAGTAGAAAACGCAAAAGTTCCAGAATCCTGCAAATGCTTGGGAAAACCTTTAGAAAAATGTTGGCCAGAAACTGGAATATATTTAGGGCTGGAGTTCGTTTTTTTTCGTTTCACCTGACAGTGGTTGAGAGCCTAAGTTCTCGGACCGGGGAAACAATAGATGTTGGGGCTCATTGGTTTTGTCGACTGACTACTCAATTGGTCAGAACTCAATTAGTTCGGGTAGTATGTAGGTTTTGCCGGTAGCGGAGACATATACTTACTCAAACCCATAAAAATTTGAGATTTTTGAGAAAGTACTGCACAAAATAACGAACCAAATTTACCGTCACGGTCTGCGATTTTTCTCAATGTCTCAGGGTCTGTTTTCAAGCAGGGCAGGTGGAGGATATCCTGGTGATGTTTAAACTTCTGTTGAATGGAAGATAATGGACATAAATGATATGACACTGTTACAAATTACATTGTAGTTTTTTTTGTCTGTTCTTTTCTTTGTCACCGTAGGTTGGGCCCACCCTTTACGAGGCAACGACCCTATTTGAATGTAGTTCTGAAATGGCACGCCTCCCCTTCCTCACGATCCATCACCATTCTATACGTAGCTTAGAGCGTGACACGTCCATTCATACGGGGTGCGTCAGAACTATTGACTCACCTAAAAGGAGCCTTCACATATGCGTATATGGAATAAAGACACCACGTCATGGTGACAAGATTAAATGAACTCTTCTTCGCAACAGGCTACTTCCTCGCGGAAGCAGTCACGAAGGCGATGGAGCGCATAGTCGTAGTGTGGCAACTAACTAAGGTCTACTTCAGTCCAGGTCCTGCGCAGATCAGGACATTGGAGTTTGGTCTTTCTTCAAGAAGTAGTGCAGCTCCTACATTTGGGATAATCCAGCAGATCGAAATCCAGGCCAAAAGAAGCCACATATAAGCCAGTATGAAGTCCCTCACGTGGATTCCTGAAATCCTGCACCATCCACCATTTTTGTCTCCTACACTGGAGTCATGCACTACCAGAGTACCTGCGGATTAAGTTTATGGAGAGAACTGAGCGGAGAGAGAAAACGTCTTTTAAAGTTTTGCCTGGATGAAAAAGAAAAATGGAAACATTTTCTGTGTAGAACATACGTAGATGAATCTTCTTGGGAAAATTGCAATTAGGCTTACAAACAAGGAGTGAACTTCATGTTGAGGCTAGGATCTGCCTTATTTCTCATAGCAGCACCAAATTCCTGAAAGCGAACTCTTCTGTAGCATGTAACACAAACCGACGTGCTTCTCTTGCGGTGCCTTAGCAGTAACCTTTTGTGGCGTCATCCTGGCTGCATTCACAGGAACGGAGCTCATTCCAAAAAAGTGGATTTTCTGTGTTTGCCAAGGCATGGCCTTCATTTCGGACACGTATACGGGAAGTTTTTCTTCCAGATTTTTTTTCATCTGCAGAGCAATTTCGATGCGTTAATATTTATGCCGCGCCCTGTAATTCTGCTTTTCCCCGCAGAGCACGTTTCCCTGTCTGTACGATTGGAAACATCCAGGCTCTATTGTTATCGATTGTGTGAATGTTTACATATTTATCTATTCATTAAATTGTGCTCGCGTTTCATTAGCCATCCCAGCGCTACAGTGCACTTTATGAATCTGTATTATCGTTGCTGGCTTACAATGACTCACGAAAATTGTATAGTTGGACGGAATTGCTTCACCACAGTACGAAAGAAGATCTTGTAGATAAAATGCATATTGACACCCTTTAAAGTACATATCTGAGGGAGTTATGCTTGGTTCTACTTTATTTTTATCTCTTTATTCTTTTTTCTGAATTTCCTTTGTTTGTACAACAAAGCAAATATGTAAATAGCAAATTTTGTATAAAACATGTCCGGAATCGAACTATAGGCGTTACTACCACAAACTTCATATTTTCGGGTTGCATGTATGCTCCAATGGCGGATGCGGGAGCTGGGGAGGGTGGGAAAAAGTGACAATTCCGCTACTTCCTGGACCCAGACAGAATAATGAAATTGATGAAAATGTTATTTTTAATATTAAATAATTGGTTAGTAATGGGTCGAAAACAATAATGGAAACGAGTAGAAGATAAGCTGATAGAAGATTTTTATTCATATTATAAAATACATAGCTTTCAAATGCTCACTCCCTCCCCGCCTTCCCCCCCCCTTCCGTTGCGTGCGCCACTGGTATGTACATATGCACGTGAAAACACTAACAGAGCAACATTGACATTACTCTCCTAGGGTTTTTTCTATCCTAATATCTGGACTTCTTACCCCGTGAGATCCGCTCTCTTCTTGATTGATGTGGGAACACGGCCGAACCCTGTGAGTGTTCTGGGAGTTCATTGTCAGAGGAATACAACATTCACGCAATTTATTTGTAGTACACATAAAACTAATACCACCTGAAATACAACTTGAACCCTAGCACAATGTAAACTGAAAGTCACCAAATATATCCTTCTGAAAGTTACCAAATATATCGTATCCAAAAAAATTAAATTTTCGCTAGTTTGTAATTGTTGCTGTTTGGTACTCTCCATATTCGAGTCTGGATGAACCTCGGCATTGTGGGGTGACAGAGTGTGGATTGTTTGCTTGCAGCTGAGTACTAGATTGTTAGTTTTACATCTTTATTAGGCTTAGGTTTCGTCGACTTTGCCTTCTTCAGAGCCTGGAGGGTGAATTCGATTGAAATCTAGCATTCCGCCAAACGCCAATGCAATATAGAAAAATCATTATTAGCCGAATTTTCGGCCACAGGGCCACAAGCTAACGAAGAAATTTGTTTTGCACTTAATGAAGTCTGCTAACCGTGGCATACTGAGAGAGGGCCAATTCTTTCTCCTCTTCTCCGAATCTGTCCTTTTGGCAGACCAAAAGTTCAACGAATTTCCCCCATGAAGCACATACATACGTTGCTGTTTTGCACTGACATACACATCTTATCACTTTTGAATATTTATTTTCAATAGTTTGTATTTGTGTTTTCGGCTTCAAAAGTCCTACCACAGGAGTCTTTCTTTCGGAGGAACCTCACTTCTTATTATCCATTCCCCTCTCATTACCCACTTCCCTGCATTCGTTACTGCTAAAGAACTGTTTTCACTATCCGCATTCCTCTTCCTTTCCTCTAGACCATTTTTTTTTACATTTCCTCTCTCGTATTTCGTACTTTCGAGCTCTCATTTCGTGTCTATGTGTATGTACCTACATGTATTGCTCTTTAACAGTGCAAAAACTAGGATTTTTCCGAATATTCCACGAACTACGTATATCCTCAGAATCACTTAATTATTGTACCTACATCTTCAAAAATCCTTTGAACCCAGCTCATTAGCTAGAGGTGGATCGCCCAAGCAGAAGGAATACTGCTTTATTCTATTCGGAGATGACCATGAGTTTTATTTTAATTGTCTATCTGATTTGTTTCATCTGATCCGTGTTATATGAACGTGAAGCAGCAATAACCAGTTACATTTACCAGTTAAAGCTAAAATTTTAGCTGAAATTCTGAATTCTGGAAAAATGCCTGCCTTAGCAAATTGTCCGAATTGCTAAGACTTCTAAGTCTAGTCTTCTAGTCTAGTCTTCTAATTTTGGCCAGAACTATTCGTAGTGCACACATGAGCACCGCCGCGATACTTCCAAGCATCGGATAGGAGAAATCAAAGGGAGCGATAAGCGGGTTAAATCAAGGAAGCGACAGAAATCCTGTTTGGTTTGCGGTTTTTCACGAAATTCACATGACACGGAGAAATCATTTGCGATTCCATCGGTGCAGGACGGAATTTAATTAATTTCTGAAATTTTGCAATTATTGAGTGCCAGCATTAAATGAATGGAGAGTCTATGAGTAAGGTGCATAAACTTTCCTTTTGATGAGGAACGCAAATGTCCACGATATCAGTGCACGAATCATCCGATTCCATCCTTAATAACCTGAAACAGTCGTGATGCGTGGGAACTCACGTGCGAAATAATCCAGGAAAAAAAGAAGAACCAGTTCCCCCGAATCCTTGAAGTTTCTTGACATATAGTGTTATAAGATCGGTCAAGACGAGGAGGTGGAGAATTCTTCGAAGACCTTTCTCTTTTCTCCTCTTCTCTGTGTTTAAGAAGGTTTAATTTTTAAAAACATTTTTTTTCATCACTATCATTTAAAGCGGCTGTTTTGAAGATTACTTTGCAGTACATGCATGTCCACTGGCTAGCTATCGGCAATAAAACCCCTCTCAAACCTTGATCTTGACGACACCGCAAATATACTGCTCCGTAACATTTTAATTTTTTTAACGATTCTCCTCTCTTATATGCAATCCCAATTACTAATTATTACTACAAGGAGAGCCCACAGGGTCCTAGCAAGCGCTACACCGCAAAAGCGAGCGGGAATGAAAGGAGCGATGTCACTGGAATGTGCGGATGCGCAGACAATCAGAATGCCAAACGTAGATGAACAGGCGCGTGCGAGCGGGTTCGGACTCTTGCAGTCTCTTATTTATGGTGGTCTCACTTCATAAATGAAGTAGAGTAACTGGTTTGTGGCATTCTGTAGCTAGCGAGCGTCCCCGGAGCCCTGTGACCTACACGCTCTTCTAAAAACGACGAGTTCTTCAGGCAACAATGAGTACAATTTATCTCAGCGGCCCGTCTCACTTGTCCATAACAAGTACGTAATGATGAAGATAACAAGTTATATCATATTTCACTCGAGAAACTCATCCATTCGGGATCTCCCAAGAAGGGTGGCGGATTTCACCACTGGAGGTCTCTAAGTTATAGACTTGTAATAGATGCCTTGGTCCTCTTTTTTTGGCTTTGCCTGATTCTTTTTTTTTTTGATGACGAAAATAGTTATGGCAGAGGAACAATGCGTTGTATAACGCATCTGAAGAAAAGCTGAAGTTTGCAACGTGAATTAAGACGCGTTTGAGTGGCAGAAAATGTGATTGCTTGTTCATGTTTTCATTTGTTGACACTGCATTTGTTTGAAGTGTCGGTTGTACTTTACTGGGATACCAGTTCCGAGCCGGTTCACTGGTTTTTCGCGCGCGTTCTGATACTTCTTCAGCGAAGAAAGGATTAGAAAGTAAAAGGGCTAGCCAGAAAAAGCGAACCGGCGAAAGTGGGACAGATCGCCATGCAACTGCGGCGAGCGAGTGCCGATCGAAATCATAAAACAGGGTCCACCCGTAGCGACCCGCGGACTCCCGTCCAAGCACACAGACACACAGACACATACATGCGGCCTTGTTTGTACGAATTATTATGCAGCAGAAGCAGGCGTGGTCAGCGCCGCGTCGTCTTCGTTGTTTCCAGCTGCGACGGTTTGTCTCCTCCTCTGCGCATCAGCTCTTTGTTGGGTTATTGCTTATTGCTCAAAAAAGGATGTACTCGGAAGGAGGGGGGGGGGACAGTCGGAGTCAATTCCTGTACTGAGCATTAGCCCCTAGCAATCCACCTTTCTTTCTCACCAAGCTGGTAAGGTTTAAAATTAGAAGTTTTTTCGTGGATGTTTTTAATTGGAAATGAAAAATTGAAATACAAATCTACTTTACTATATAAAAGTAGGAATTTTCTTCTTGAATTTTTCTACTGGAGATAAAAAGAAAACCGAAACAGAAAGTGCAGTACAATTTTGTTCCACCGTATTTAGATTTTGGATTATCAAATTACCTAAGATTAAAGTTATTTTTTGATTAGTTAGCTAATCTAAGCAATGAATAATCTCGTAGCCTCTTCCTCCGACTAGCCTGATTACCAGAAACCCATTACCTGTAACGTATGGTCATTATACCTTCATAAATTCGGGAATCGGCATAAATTCTTGCAGGTATTAATCTTATCGTCTTTTCAGTGTTCCTAACTTTTAGACTTACTCGTTCATCAGATTTTCTAGCCAAATTAAAAATTAAAAATTATGACGAGATCGTTTGCATTGTAAAGCCTTCATAAAATTTGATGATTCTGCTAATTAAGCACCATAAATTTCACCGTTGCTGGCATCAGTCATTTACTTAATTCCAGTCACTCTCTCATCCTTGCTTCTTTATGGAGGAACCTGAGGAGAAATTTTAAAGGGCTTCCTCTCTATGAATCGAATTGAAGTTATGAAAATTCTGGAAAAAAACCTCTACATATTCCAGTAGCTATGTTTTGGAGTTAGCACTTCAAATGCCCTTAAATTGCTTCAAATACCGGAATAATAGTTAGCAAAGAGCCACACCCCTCTTCCTCTCTTTCCTCCATTCCTTTGCCGATCTCTCCCTGTGGTGACAAGGGTCAAGTTTATCAGCAAAGCAACAAGAGTCTCCTTTCTGCGTTCGCGTCCTGAATACGGAACTCGAATATCAGTTTAAGGCTATATAGGTACATTTATAAAAGTACTTACATTTATATAACGTAGCAAAACAACTTGGGTCATGATTAACGAACGCACTACCGAGCAAAGTCAGTTAGCGAACCAACTTTCGCATTCTACATCTCTTAGGATTAGCAAAAGTGCCACTCATGGTATTATAGTTACACGAGATCCAAGCACAAACCATCATTGGTTTGCTTGGTTATTTTCTGGCTTCATCTACCCCAGTCCTAAAGGTCTCCCATGACTGATTCTCCTCTGGGCTTCTGTCTAATTTCTTATAGTTTTCTTGGTGCATTTTCAATACACTCGACCGAATAACTAAGATTTCAATTAGATGGTGATCATATAACCCATAATTTTTTTTAAATTTAGAAGCTTTTTTCTGCAGCATAAGATTATCAATCACGGGCTATTCTCATCGAAATAAAATTAGCCGTAAACGGAACCTCCCTGTCATCTGCAGTTTTCACTGCCATAAATTAACCAATCGAGTTTCGAACTCGCTGCCACTGATAATTGCAGTTTTCGACTAGCAATTCCATAAAAAGGAGAACACCTCCGTTTAGAAGCATTTCATCTATCTCATTTTATTGGGAGATGCCACTCATCGAGGATTCGCGTGCTGTTCAAGGACATCGAACAGGGAAGTCTGGGAGGGGGGAAGGCTGTGGTGAGCGGTTCCATTTCTCGAGGTTGTTCAGTGCTTGACTTCGATCGATGCGGCTCATAAACTTGCAGGTAGTATGCTTCAGCCAGCATTTCGTGTTGGAATTGAGTGCACTGAGCAGGCTCTCAGCTTTGCTGTCCTCTTCCTCTGGCTTTTTGGCTCGGATTCTTTTCTTTTTTATTGCTACTCCCTTGTATGAACACAGTCGTTCAGGAACTTTTCCTAACGCGCTTTTTAACGCTTTTTTGTGTTGTATATAGCTATTGTTGCCCAGAAGTTCACATGAGTATGTGGATCCAAGAGCGATTGAAACAAAACTACAGTTTAATTCGACAGGAACATTTCACTTTGCAATACTCATCGTTCTTTCAAGATGCTTGACCTTTCTTTTTTCATCCTTTGTCTGTTAACTTCCTAAGGAACTAGCATTGTCAGTGTTCTCGCTTGATCGAGTCCTCTTATGAGCGAAACGTACCACACCCATATTCTTGCAAGCTATGTACTAGTGGTGCTTATGTTTTATCCAAATTATTAGCACTCACATTTCGACGTATTTCTCTTCTCTTCTTTCTGCAACATCACATCCATACAGTTCGAGCTCATTATAAATATAACATTATGTAGGTTGGTTCGAAAGTCTTGCGCCTAAATTTATTACTCGATCCAAAATTTCTCGGCCTTAAATTGAACATTTCTGGCAATGGAACGTGATAGAATGTTCTTCTAATTCTCAACCATAGAAGCTGGCAGACAAGGTTCTAAATGTGAACATCAACGTTGTGATTGTTTGGAGAGAAATGTGAAATTTAGTGTACAACTTTCGGGCCAACCTATTGCAAAGTAATTCCTATTTATTTATTTCGGTGATTCTGCGCCTGTAGCTCTTGCTTGCGAGGAGAAAAAAAAACAAAATGTAAGGCAGCAGGCTAGTTGAAATTTGTTTATTTGTTCATTTATTTGTATTTATTTGTATTCTGTGACTCTGCTTCGGCAGTTTCCTTGAGAGGGAGATAATGAGGAAAGCACGACAGCAACCCCAGCAAAATTTTTCTGAACTACTCATTACTGTGACTCTGTACATACCGGCAGTTTTCGCTTGAGATGAAGAAATGAGAAAGGCACAGCATCGAACTGTGCGAAATTTGTTTACGTATTTGTTTATTCTAACTATGTACGGGTTTCACTCAGTGCAGTCGGTAATGTGGCGAGAAACATTGCTGTTTCGATAGCACATAAGGAATTTGATGTGATCATAAAACATGTACGACTACATAGCAGAATATTCCCCTACTACGGATGGTGAAAAGTTTTCCGGCTTTGGACGGGAAGCACAAATTTTTCGGAAAATTTTCAAAGTTTAGGTGAGATCTGACGGTTTTCTTCTAGGCAGAGTATGCGTTTTACACAGATTTTAGCAAAAATTATGTACGTACTTACGCATTAGGTACCACAATTTTCCGAAAGTTGTTTCCTCTACTTCCATTCCTAGAACTGATGTTTCTTCCATCCCCTCTCCTGAACTACCATATCCATGTGTACCAAATCTTCTGCATGCAGCTTGCGGAATTGTTTTCCTCATTAACTCTTGCCCGCTTTGGTCTCCTAAATTAATAACGAGCAATGATGGCCCTGGTTTTGCCACCGCGTAGCCACCGCACTCATGCTTGGCTTTCTGTTCTCTTACGTGCGTATTTCCTCCGCAATACAGAATAAATTTCCCAGAAACTAACTTGATTTGCAGCACTAGCAATCTTCTTTCTTGCTACGCTACGTAGAACGTTTTCTTATCGTATTTCTGTGGAAAAAATCCAATTTCCAATTAGCTGCATGCTGGTTTTCACGAGCGAAAGAAATTCCACGTTGCTGGATGTTACTATTGCACTATCTTTGCTATTTAGACCTTTTCCATTACCGTCTGCTGCGTAGGTGTTGCGGAAAACTTTCGCGCGGTTCTCGTTTCAACATCGCGATCCATTTCTGTTTTTGTTAAGATTCTCTTTCACCTTCACGTGTCATCGTTCTTTTTTTCGCTATGCAGTGCAATCACTCGATTGGCTCTTCAAGAATCTGCACATGTCCGAGGCGTAAGATTCTTTACTTGTGTTTCGAGTTCTTCAAGGGGAAATGACATAAGAAGAGAACGTAGCATTCCTGAGTTCCTAGGTAAAACGGTAAGTAGGAAAACGCGTTTGTGTGCAATGTTGTGGCAGAACTTCCTTTGGTAGCACTACTTCTTGATGAATTAGTGATACTTTGGCTTACACAGAGTGACCGAAGGATGCGAATGCGAAGGTGATTTACATGCCTGTACAGAGAGAGGTGGAGTGTGTTTACTTGTAAATTTCGGGATCTGCCTAAACTTTGTTGGTCACCGCGATGTTAGGAGGTTATAGGAAAGGGATATCTCTAGACTTCGCTAAAGGGCAATTTATACTGGATACCTGCGACTGACGCGCGTGCGTCTATATGATGAAGAATAGGGTACAGTCGCATTGCAGCTGCATCGCAGTCGCAGCTCAGACGCACGCGTTTACGACCTCGCAGCGGTCGCGCGTCCTTTTCAATGAGGATGTATAATACATACCGTGTTGACCGGTCTTCATGGAAAATCCCTCTCCAATGAATGAGTGCGAGTGACGCACGTTTGATGCACGCAGCTAGTATAAATTGCCCTCAAGTCGAAGCGAATCAAAATGAATAAAATCAAAATGAGCTTGCGATGTATACCTTAACGATAAGGGAAAACATGCTCATCTATTGCTAAGTCAAGACGCTTCCAACCCCGTCTGACCGTTCGTCAGTGCTTCTCATTATGGCGATTAGAATCCGGCAACAACCTTACATCTTGGGCTAGCTTGATTTTACTCTTAGATATACAATTCGATGAACATGATTTTCGTTAGTGCCAGAATTTCGCGTCATTCTTAGTCTTTCTGTTGGGTAACACATCTGACGAAAATGTTCATATTGTAACGCTATTGACGCCGTTTGACACGCTAGGTATAGAAAACGTCAGTGGTCCAGACCCACGCGCACGTGCATCGCTAGCTGCGGCGCGGTTGACTTCGAGCATATGGAGGTGCGAGAATCCAGATAGATGGCAGGCCTGTTCGCTTGTTTGCCAAAAGAAACTCAGTAACAAGCGGCTTGTTACTCTGTTAATCTGTTACTGGTTATGATGTAATTTTCATCCACTCCTATCAGGTTGTAAGAGCAATTTCTCGTCACTTACAAATTTTTCGAAAAAAAAAACCTTTCCAACACAATTAACAGTTAGCGAATATTTGTAGGAACCATCATTTCAGACAATTACAGCAGCCGTAACCACAAGGAAATATTGCAGCAAATTTGGTAGAGAACACTGGCCAACCCTTATATGTGCATGCTACACATCTTTGATGGAAACATATGAAAGAGAAAAACATTAAAAATTCGGAAGGCAAACAGACAAAGGTAACAGAGAACTATTCTGGCAACCTAATGGTGTGGTTTCTGTGTTGATTTCTAATTTTTATGTCAGTTTTCTAGTTTCTACTTCTAAATTACATTGTAGGCTAGTAGACTCTGGATTGAAATAGTTTTCCTTTGAAGAAGCTCCTACACATTTTTGCTCAACGAGCTCCTGTTTGAAGAAGGGCTTCTGCCTGTGGCCGGCACTATAGCAGACTTTTTCTTTGTCGTTCTCTCTGTCAACAACATCTAACATATTTCAAACGCCGGTATGGAATGACTCCAGAACAGATGTGTTGGTGCAACGGAGTGTTAACAATCGCTGCTCATGCGGAATGATTGCACCCATCTTTTTATGATGATTTTTGGCGCTATCGCTCAACGTTTTTAGGCAAAATTCAATGTTACATGTCATTTGTTTCCAACTCATGGATACCCAAATTAAAGTTAAATTATTGCAAAAATCCCTTTCTTAAACAAACATGCCTAACATCTTTGATATTCAACCCGGAGCAGTTTTCTATTACTTGAGTTTGGAGCCCTATCCCTCTTCTCCTTTGTGAGAATCATTCAGGCTATAGCCCCTCGTAGTGATTCCCTTTTTTCTCGACCTTTCACCTTCTGCAGGAGTTGAGCGGTCTTATGGTCAATAAGGACGAGATGTCGAAATTCTATCCTATTATCTGTTGGGGCGATCAAGCAGAGCTCTAATTACTTGTAGCTGTGATTTAGTTTTTTTTTTCGGAATACCTTCGAGTGTGTTAAATAAATAATTAAGTAAGCTGGGTTTTCTTCCCAGCTTAATTATTCTCCCGTGTGCTTTCTTCAGTGCACGCCTTCATTGCACATTCATCATTTTCCAACTTCATCGTTTTGTAAACCACTAGTGACAGATGTCCATTCGTATCTAGTGTTCCGTTGTTGTTTTTAGCAGACACTTTTTGCTGTCATTGTAGCTCGATTTCCTTTTAATCCGCGCATTCGCGGCCGGAAGATGCATATCTGAGATGCATTGCTGTTTCATCTTAATTGGATTTGGCTGCGACTGGGATTTCCTTTCCGCTTCCGTGAATAGGGCGTTGGTCGTTGCTGTGCGTCTGTCTGTATATCGGTTTTCTCTCTCAACTGTCCATTTTGTCGCCAGATAGGTGAAGGTCATCGCTGGCTGATGTGATCAGCCTAACTGCTGTTTTGCAGCCAAAAAATCTTTAGGTCACCATTCCTTTCTCATCTGACATTCTTTTTTATGTGACCTGGGATCTAGGATAAGCTATAATAAGTAATCTGAGGCATCAGTGACCTTTTCTGGCTTCTCTCCATTAGTTTTCAATCAGTTCATTTTCTCTAGTCCTCCATTTCTCATTTCCTTTTGTTATGGTAGCGTGTGAACATTGCACTATCGTTTTGGCTATTCTTCAGCATGTAAACTATGTAGATAGAGCTTTTTTCTTATTCTTCTACCAGTGTCCCTCATTTTGCCGTTCAAGTGGTAGTCATGCAGTTTCGTCAAATGTCCTGAAACTTGACAAAGCTAGCAGTAATTCTGAAATCATCCTTCTGTGACACTATATACGTATATTCGAATCTCTATCAGGCGTCACCTAGAAAAGCCTACGTTTTTGTTTTCATGCATAATTTCATATGCGCCTAAACTATAACACTTAGTTGGAACCGATTGGATTCTGATTCTCATCTCCTTGTACTCTTCCTGAAGAATTATTAGCGAACAGCTTCGAGCTGTATAGTACACACATATTATGTACCTATACTATTACAGTACCAGATAACCAATTAGGACACAGATTCGAATGGGGATTCGATTTCAAACAACTCAAAAATTCGAATATTCGTAAAAACAGTCATACAGCAGTCACTTTTGGCCAACCACGCGTCTCTGCCTCTCAGTGGAGAAATATTTTCTTCTGTTTCATCTCCTCGAGTAATTCTTATTTAGCCGTCATAAGAGCATCTTCAGTTATCAATACAAATCATTTTCTGTTGCATGTGATATGTTGGCTGTGCGAAGCAGTCCTATGGGCTGCTACCTTAGAGTTCGGAAATTACTTAGAAAAGGATGGTTTGTGGATTGCAGAGATCTTCATTTCTATTGCAAACAAGTTAGCACTATTTGATGATCTTCTGATGTGCTATGTCTATACTGCCGGAACTTTCAATGATTCCTGAATCTAGGCACCGGATTATGACTACTGTAAAAGGTGTACATAGAAAAGCGAGAAGTTAGGGAAAAGAACATACAAATTTTTTCCATTGAATGAAATGTATTGTTTATTTCCGTGTTTATTTTTAAGTGTCGACTTCTATACCGTTTTTTTTTTCAAAGATTTAACCTCTGAAAATGTGGTTGCATCCTTTTTACAGAGAACCCACATTTTTGCTTATCGTTCTCTTCCAAAATCTTCCTATTCCACCAATGTGCGCTGGAAATTCCGAAAGATTCCGAAGGTGCGAGCTATGCTAGTGAATAAGTGAGGAAAATCATCTCAAATTTTCTCTTAATTAATTTATTTAATCCATCTGCCGAAAAATGAACACATTGTTCCGAGCCACAAAGAAATGAGATAGCATAAAAACTTTTGACACTCTTCTCGTGACTAATGTACTGACCAGAACACTAGGCAGTAAAAGAAAGTAAAATTCTTATCAGGTACATTTTCTTTAAATTTTTCTGCACACAAAGTGGCGCAATAACGAGTTGGAAATTGTATCAATATAAGTAAAAAGAGCTCAACCCCGTTTCCCTTTCCATGACTTTCATGTGCGCTATTATTTTTTAAGCGCTCGTTTTTTTTTTGAAAAAGGGAGCCATACCTATTTTTAACTATCGTCTACACTCAGTAAGATATCACCATTAATGGTTGATGCGTTAGCACGTCGTTAATCAAATTGCTTCCGCGAAGTGCCGATACCAGGATTGAGCGGATTATCCGTGATCCGTTTAGCGGTTATCGGGGGATTTTCTCCTATCGGTACCGTTACCCGGAGTTTCAGCAACGGAGCATAGTTTGAATAAATACTTTATATTAACTCCTCTTTATGAAAATACATATGTAGTATCAATATCCTTTCCTACAATTGTCGCTATGGATCCAAGATAGGTACATGTAATCCAGGGCGGCTTCATCTATGTACGACCCCTTCACTGCCTATTCTTGCCCAGCCTGTTGGTCCGTCTGTTTATCTGGGTCTTGGAAATCCTTGTATCTGCTTAACTTGGTCGATATGTGGCGACCATAATCAATTTATTCGTCGCTTCTTCCTTTAATGGGGTGAAGTAGCCAGTGTCCGACATTTTATGGTTTCCGGACAAGGTTACTGAGAACTCCTGGCTCTTTCCGTTCCTTCCTGGGAACTCTGGGAACTGCTCCGTTTCCCCTTTGCCCGTTGAGTAAAATTTTTCCTATGGAAACTCGTCACCAAATGCCACTCCTGCGCCGAACCGCTAATACGTCGCCGCTCTACTAATCGCTGCACTTCGAGGAGGTCTAGTGGTTTGTTGATGTTGACCTTCAAAAAGCTCACCCTCTCTATGCTCATTACAGGCGTTTCTACGTGGGGGGAGCAGGCGCTGGGAGGGGGAAGGAGTGGTATGTACAGAATTTCCGCTGATTTGGCTATGAATAAGCAATTCGGGGGCGAAAAAGGTGGACTGTAAGAGGGAGCATGTGTTTAATATCACCGTGTGCAATGAGTCATGTAATGGAAATTCACTCTAACACTGCATTTCCATAGCTCTTCTCGTTCATTCCTCTTACGTGGAAGCGCATTAGTTTCCTTCTTGTAGTCCGGCTACACCACATGCATTTGTATTGTGGTTGGTTACTTCTACATATAAGTGAATTTTAGGACTGGGCTCATTTTATTTCCGTACATCGCTTCCAGAACGTCAATCGGATGTACAATCAGCTTAAAAATCCACTATAGCCGAGTACTTGTACCTACTGTCTGCCTTTTTCTCCTGACTCTCCGCACACCACACCCTTTTCCGCGTTCTTTTTTCCTGATGTCTCTCCGGCTATCTTTTTCATTAGAACGGACCGTAATTCCCTTTCAATCCAACCGAACATACGCACACGTTGTCGCTTTCTTTCAATGCTTTCTTCGTCTGGAGAATGGATCAGCGTGAATAATCCAATAAACTGCTGACCGATTGAGAAACAAAACCCAGAAATTACTTTCACTTGAGAAATTAGCATGCTTTCCAAACACTATTCGCATCTACATATTATATTTTTGAAGTCACAAATCCTTCTTCCGACCTCACAAATCTTTTCAAATCTACAGCCAAAAGCTCGATGAAATTTTCAGAGCAAAATTGAGAGCATGCTCATTTCCCATCTCTGAACCTAATTATTTGTAGCGTTTTTCACCTCTCGTTTTCATTAAGGGATCACCAACAATCACATATTTGATAAAAACAACACTTTCGATATTTGTCCCTGTTATTACACCTTTTTCTTCACACAACATTCCCGCTCATCTGATGCCCGGAATATAATTATGCGCTGATCGTTGAAGAAAGCGTGTGGGACTCTCTCTTATTCGGATAATCTGACTTTCAAATCTTCCCGAAATCGAATAATACTTCGAATTTCTTATTTTTTCACCACTTTACTCTGTTTCAAGTACATAGGTATTGTTCCTAATGAGAGTATGAAAGAGACGAAAAAACTGAGGCATACTCGGGAGCAGCCACCTAATTGAGGCCGTGATCGAGTGACACTTTTCATGCGATGAAGGTCAGATTTTAGCGAATGGGTGCGGCAGCAGTTGATGCTCCCGATACGGCATCGAGCCTAAATATTACGGCTGTGGACGTTCATTGCTAGGACAACGTATCTATCACGTTGTATACTGTAAAGTTGAGAGAACTGTTATATTTCTCAAACCATAGAAACAAGATCAGGTTCAAGTTTGTACGCAATCTTTTGCTGCCCTTCCATTTTGTCCTTCATGGCACCTTCCCTATACATTAGGTATGGGAAAAGTTTCCGCCCTCTAGCGGTAAGCAGTTATAATAGTTAGTTATCCTTGCAAATGCTCTGTAAACGCTGTTTAGTTTGTTGGTTTCACATCTGTCAATAATCTTCAGTACACATTTGTTTTCATTTACATCAACGTCGTTGTGTTTTACAGTGATAATCATGTCGGAATTGAGCCAAATAAGCATTTTTTTGTCGCAGTAACCCTGCCCGTACCCCTTCAAAAACAGGGTTGCGGTACAAAATGGATGTGATTCTCGTGTTGAGCACCTCGAATAACCCCCATGTACAAAGTTTTGGTGGAAAAAAATTGTTTGAAACTTTTGAGTCCTCAATGTGTAGTATCTTTTTGGCACATGTCACAAAAGCCATCAAGGAAGCGCTTGAAGCACTTTGCCTGGATGTGCTACCTCAAGCGGCTTATACAACAGACTGTGCTCCGTCACACTACCATTTGTTTTGGTTGATGTGATGTCCCACAGGCTCTCCGAGCAGCGCTTCCAATCTTTTGAAGATGTCGAAAAATGCGTGAAGGAATGAATGGAGTGGGAGAACGAGGCTTTCTACCGCTGCGGCGTCCATCTTCAGAAGGATGGAGAAAGGTTATAGCCAACGATGGCCAACACTTTGATTAATGTATCTGCTTTGTTTATTTTCCAATAAGGACTCATTTTTGCTCAGAAGAGGGTGGAAATTTTTTCACATACCTAATATGTACTGTTCAAAGTATCGACTGAGCAAACTCGCATTGTGTACTGTTTGGATTTTCTTAAGACAACGTTTCATGCGCACTCATATTCTCTGCTCTATGTACTTTTTTACTAAGTTAGAGTTCGTTGATGAGCATAGCCCAGCATCCATTTATTTGGAGCGACCATCAGGGTTATTACGCTAGTCGTGTAGAGCTATACTCTGAAACTCGCCTGTATTTTAAACAGAGTGTTGCTAGGGAAAGGAATAGTTACTTATAATATTCCTAATAAGAACGTCAAATAGGGAAAGTTTTGACAGAGAAATTCTCCAAGATTTTGGAAAGAACGCTTGGAATGGTGCCTAAGTCAGTAGGTCTCGGTCATTTCCGTCCCATTCGTTCACATCAAGGTAATCCAAAGAGTGCTTTGTAAATTCTAATTATTCGAAGGCAGTCTAGTTTTGAAGCCATGAAGAGGCTTGGCTTGGAGGAGCACGACCGCTCAGAACAGTGACCTTTTTTTCGAATTGTTTTACAAGTTTTGAGGCGTTAATGCTGGTGTTAGTCCCGATATCCGCTTGCCTAGCAAAGGTGAAGTAGAAAGATTTTGATCTTCATTAACTGTAGATTTCCCAGAACAGTCGGGAATTATATTTCCGCTCATATTTACTGCATTGTTTGGAGGTGTAGGTCTATGTTTTGTCTTTACCACTGAAGAATTTTCGGATTAAGGAGATTCAGGCTATACCAAACAGGAAGAGTACATTTCACATGATGAAAAACCACTGAGAAGAAAAATGATGTTGTTGAAGACTTCAATATATACAGGAAGCTCCAAATGTCCGCAGTCAAGAGGGGCGTGGCCGCGTCGCGGCTCCTTGATCAGACACAGGTGCTCTCTATGCAGCCTCTGGCTTCTCTGACTCTGCAGACAACCAGTGGCAGCATGCAGAGCGCCTGTGTCTCTGCCTAAAGCCGCGTCGTGGCCACGTCCCTCTTGACTGCGGACATTTGGAGTTTCCTGTACGTAGCAGTTGTGGGCTCAGGATTACCTGGTTAACGCGCGCATTTTACGTATGTATGTACAGTAGGAGTCGATGAGGATGCGTCTTCCGCAGCTTCGAGAAGCACACCGCGCTACCGCGCCGCTTGCGCTGGAATCTTCTCCGCGACAGCAAACCATAGAATTTTCTTGATGGTTAGTTATTTTTCTTGATAGTTGAAAATATAATGAAAACTATCAAGAAAACCCGATTTGTCACTGCAGCGTTAATTCCAGCGCGAGCGCCGCGGTCGCACTGCGTGTTTCCCTTGTCCGCGGAAAACGCACCGCCATCGACGCTCACTGTATAGCCCAGCCCACGTGCTGTCTTTGGATTGTGTAACCAGCGGCACTACTCGCTTCCTTTGGTCCTGCAAGAGTCCGTGTCAGGAAATTTTAGTGTGGTGCACGAGTTGAGGCGAGAAAAGCATGGCGGGACCGAATCACCTTCGCTTGGGTCCCGTCGTGATCTTAGGGCGCGCCATCGGATAATTTGTTTTGAAACAGGTTTTATAGGGCTGTCTGAGACTGTGCCAAAAGGCGTGTGGGTGTTTTGCAAGCAACGTGTGAAACCACTTCATGGTGAGAGAGTTCATCCTCTAATCATCCTTTGGCTCCGTGTTTTTCCTCGCAACCAGCGAACCGTTGCAACTTGATATCTGCTTCATCGTTGTCACTTCAGCCGTCGACTTCGTGTTTGCGCTCGTTCTTAACCCGATGACCAAGCCTTTTGTAGTCATCCACGTTCTCCTTGCGAAGCACGTTCGGTTTCAACTTTTTCCTGGCCAGAGGCCTCTTTCCAGCTATGAGATGTCAGGACCATTTGTACGGCTGGGTGACTCTTCGCCTTAGTGTTTATCGCATTCTTGTGCATAGTTCACTTGTATTAATTACTTGACCTTGTTGGATCACCGGCGTACTTTAGACACCTGTCAAGTACGTGTTGTTCTCGTTTTCCTCTCAGCAGTATTCTTGGACATGACACCTGCTTCGTCTGTGCTGCCGCTGTGCGCCTATTCATCACATGTTGTGTTTTACATTTCTATTTTTTCCGCCTCAAGCGCTCTTTTCCTTTTTCTTGTTTTCATTCTTGCTCTTAATTCCAAGAGCAATTTCAAGAGCGCCGCTAAATGATCTGTGCAGTAAACGACGGCGACACACTGTGCCATACTCTACGCGGAGTATGAACGATGTTGCTCTTCGATTACGTTTCTGAAATGTACGTCTGCCAATCTTTTGCTTCATGTTCTGTCATTATTCCCTAAATTTTCTTCTAATTTGCGACGTGAAGTCATGTTTTCCTATCTTTGTACATAATTTACGAGTTGGAACCGCTCTCTGGTACCACATGAGACCGCTCCATAACCCATGTATGGGCTGCGTGGAGTTACATGGCCCTAGCAGATATCGATTGAAACTTCAATCATTTCTCTGAAGTTACAGAGAACTCCAAACGGACGCAGTCAAGAGTCAGGACCGCGGTGCGGCTCTCTTGGGCAGAGTCACGGGAGCTCAGCGTAGTGTGCGCCTGCGTCTCTGCCCATGAGAGCTGCGCCGCGATCTCGACTCTTGTCTGCGTACGTTTGGAGTTTTCTGTATGTGTTTTTGACTGAACATACAGCAAGAATCTTTTAACTTTTGACAAGTTTTATGTGTGCATCGAAATAGCGTGGCCATCAGTATTCACAATCTACTCGTTTTTGATTTTTTTTGGCATTCTCCACATTACTGCGCGCCGAGCGATTGTGCTTACCTATACTATGGCATACAATGAGCATCGGTGGAGGTGGGTTTTTCACATACTCGGGAAGCACGCAGCACAGCCGCGCCGCACACGCTGAAATCATCGTCGTAGTAGCAAATCAGGGTTTTCTGGTTAGTTCCTCATCATATTTGATGCAACCGATCCAATCGACGCCTGCTGTATGTGTACGGACTCTTTCTAACTAGAGCCACGGCCCACCAGGGTCCCACACTCTCACATAATACTAGCGACGCGTGGCCTGCGGAAAACTGTCACAACAGGAATCATCAATGGGTTAGACTGACCGCGACTATGCTCCAGCAATTTTTGGTTGGCGAAGAACTGAAGTGCCAGTGGTGGAGTCCGTCTCAAAATCATTGACACGTGGAAGCATGGCGGGACTCAACTGACCCTCTCACTTGGAGTATGATGTTTCCACATCCTTCGTTTGGGTCCCGCCACGTTTCTCGATCAAGGTGCTCGAGCTGTAAAGGTATGGCTCTGCTCGCACAGCCAACTACATATTCAGGCACTATTCCACTTGTTCTGCCCCAAAATCTCAAAATCAAAAATTTCCCTAAAACTTCGTCTAGGGGGGTTATTTGACATACTGATCACGAATATCACATTGATTTTGCACGACAACCCCATTTGGGTAGGGTTACGGTAGGGTAAGGGTAAGTATGGTGTCTCACAAAAACACCTGAATTTTTGTCCACGGGGGTTTTTTGACATGCTGAGCACGAATATCATGCTCATTTTGCACCGTGACCCCATTTGGGTAGGGTTACGGTGAGGTAAGGGTAAGTATACTTATCTAACCCTACCCAAATGGGGTTACCGTGCAAAACCAATGTGATATTCGTGATCAGCATGTCAAAAAAACCCCTGTGGACAAAAATTCAGGCGTTTTTGTGAGATACCATACTTACCCTTACTCTACCGTAACCCTACCCAAATGGGGTTACCGTGCAAAATCAATGTGATATTCGTGATCAGCATGTCAAATAACCCCCCTAGACGAAGTTTTAGGGAGATTATTGATTTTGAGATTTTGGGGCAGAACAAGTGGAATAGTGCCCATATTCACACTCCTGCTGAGTACTTTTCCGTCAAGGTTTTGAGTTAGTTACGGATTCTCTGCAAGCACCTCTTTTTCTCGCTACGCTCACCGCGATGCGCTAGTTGTGACGCTTAGCAGGTACTGTTTGAATCCTGATCAGACCTTGTTAGCAGTCGCGAAGTAGAGCCGGAAGAACAGGGATATCTCCAGACTTCGCCAGTTTCTCAGCTTTGCGATATGTACTAATTCGCGCAGTGATCGATACGCATGTTTTCTATCATCTTTTCATTTCGATACATTTTGAACTGGAGCAGTTTGCGGACAGCAAAGTGAGCCACGTTGATCACAAATAGCTGGCTGTAGAGTGGCTGAATCAGCTCAAGAATCTATTCATGATCGATTTCGGATTCTAGTTAGGATTCATCTTGCATCAGTATACATACATGTTCATTCCAAAAAATATGCTTGTGTTTGGAAGATTTTCTTGAGAGTAACTAAAAAAGACTGCGTGACTTGTAATTTAGACGGTGGCGGTTCCTGTCACAAGAATTCATGACGTTTTTTTTTCATCTGATGTTTAACTGCAGCTTAAAATTTTGGTTGTAGGGTGAGATTTCAATCCAGATTTCGGATATGCATTATGTCATTTCTTTATCTCTTTGTTTAAGCACAATAACAAAGCAGCTGGTTGTATCAGTGGGTTTGAAGAAAAGTATAGTCAACCTTGGTAGTGGTTGAGTGACATCATTCCAATGTACTTGTATGCTCTCACAATACGTCTACGTTATCATTCTTGCCCATAGCACTGATTGATCCCCTCCTAAGCAGCGAATGGCCTGTTCGACAGCCTTCTTTCTTATCCAATTCCTCTTGATGGTTACTCGTTTTCCTGCGATTATCTGGATCACGTTTGACCAGTCCTATAGTACTTTTTGTGAATGTCCACCTATACACAGCTTCTGATTGTCCTCTGCTAACTAATGCACTTTCGTTTGAATTGATTTTATTTGAACAGCGTATTTCACGTTACGCATCAGCGCTCTCTAGCCGTCGTCGGCGGCACGCGCCCGCTGACGTCTTCGTTAGCATTTCGTGTTTCAACGCGTCAGCTGTTCGTTAATTTACCTGTCGCCCAGTGTGTCCTAACATGCCCTAACTAGTATGAACCTCACCGTTTGCAGTCCACGTTTTATTCTACTACTTCATGCATTCTTTCGCCGTTTTCGCAGCTGGTTCGTTGTAAAATTACGCTTGTAAAGGTGTTGACGTCTCTCCTGCGAACATGACATTTAAATGTGTTCGGGAATGCGGCGAATCCGCTAACGTCGAATTCATTCCTGCGCTAACCGTACAGTTGCAGGTGGAAGACACTGTGAGCGGGACCAATAGCAGCTGGTAAATGTACGATCCTCATCCTCACGGGAAATCCCGCGAGCATGATCAAGAGCAAGAGGTTAGTTTACTGCTCCTTCGTTTAGTTGCTTACTCTGCTTTTGTTGATTCTCCTGATTTGTCGCTCTGTATCATTTCTTGCTGTTTTTAATTTCGATCTTTGCACATTTGCAATTTTTTTTTGACCATCACCACTCTCTCCCGCTACATTTAGTCCTGTACAATAGTCCGTTTCGAGAACAACGTTAGTTGAGTAATTGTGCCTATGGTCTGCATTTCTCGCCTGCCTCTCCGAAATGCGGCACTATTTCTTGTGTTCTCTCTTTCTCTAATATCTTCACTACTGTGTTCCTGGTGAAACACACTACAGGAGGCGCGCTGATCTGCTTACACTCCTCCGCATCGGGATTTTTCTTCAATTGTATTCTTTAGGAGACTTTAGGGGACACTTATCGCAGTATTCTATAGGATTTTCTGATATATTGCTGTAGAGCTTCTTTCCTGGGAGGGGGGGGGGGGTGGGGATAGGGTCGGGCATGCATGCACAGAGGTGGAAGACACCTACAAAGTAGACCAAATTGTAACAGCGCACGTTCTAAATGTAAATGGGTCGATTTTGTATTAAAGTTGAACTCTGCTGAAACTCTTTCGTACGTTTTCCCAGGATAATGATCGGCGCACTAGTCACATTTTCAAAGAGGGAGCAACAATAAACTTTAGGACCTATTGAGTTTATCGAAGTGCCACTCGACTGCTCAGATTTCAGTCAATTAGGCTGACATCTTTTGGGTACCAGAGTGGTAGGCTTGCTAGAACTTCATCAGAATATGGATCTATTGTTCTATTTCTTCCTAGAGAAGTGCTCAAGACGCTTTTTTCGTTCATTGGGGGGGGGGGGTGGTGGGTGTAATTGAAACATTCAAATCGAAAATAAAGCCGAACACTGCCTTTAGGTCATAGGTTTTAATCTTTCTGATAGATTCCGTTTCCCTTATTGTTCTGTAATAACAATAAGTGCATGGCACTGTGGTAAAGGGAGGCTGGTCTTCACTAGCGGCCAGTTTATACTAGATGCGTGCGTTTGACACGCGTGCGTCTATATGATGGGCGATACATTTAGTCGGCCCTGCTGCAGCTTATACGCACGCGTTGTCACTTTGTTTTCAGTGAGGTCGCAAAAACACTGCACTTTCTTTTCAGTGAGTTCGGAAAAGAATTGATCATTTGTTTTGATTTTTGATTGTTGCGAGGTTTGTGCACTTTCATGAAGATATTCATAGCCTTGCTATCAAATATACGCGCGGAATTACTTCATTGTCAGGGCACTGTGTAGTTATTTACTCCTAAATTATTTGTGTCAAATAGATGAGTGTCTGTAACTACTGCCACCTTACTCACATTGCTCTACGAGTACTGCTCAGTTATTGCTTCACTGTTTCGATCGGGAAGCAAAATATTAGGTCGTCAAGTAAGAAATGTCGGATTTTATGAGAGATCAGCTTAACAGCGGATATTTTCGGATTTTCACTAGATCACTTCTCATCTTTCTTTTCGTTATGAAGGTGCATCCTCCATCTTTCAATTTCACTCCCTTCTTTTGATTGGCTTTTGAATTTTCGTTCGAGAGCTTTCGTGAGACTACTCGTTGACGAAAAATCGAGTCGTTTTAGAATGTGGGTTCAACCGCGAAGCCGCTCGAATGGAAACACTCTAAACATTGTAGAAGTTTTGAAGGATCGTGTAATAAATGCGCTAAAATCGTTCTCTCTGAAAGTTCCTTCATGGTTATATAAAGTGCGAAATGAGCCTTTTGATGAACCAGGATAACGATGACCTAGAAACTGTAGCGAGAGAAGATAGGTGTTAAACTAGCCCTGCATAAGCAGCAAGGTGTGACGTTCATAACCCTACAATAATTAAGTATTCAAGGCAATATCATGAGTGCAGTGGCTCGATAAACGAATTTTTCTCAGATTTACCCTCAAAAATGAATCCCAATTTCTGACTACTTTTCGCAGAACCACGCGCTTCGCACCAGAGGAGCAGGGGTGGGAATCCACCTGCTACTGACTGTACTAGACAAACCTTGCTCGACTTGACCACAACTCCTTCCCAAGATCACCCCATTCCTTACAAGAAAAAAAATGTTCGAGAAACAATACTCAAAACTTTGTCATCCAAAATCTGGCATTTCAGGATCGGTTTTCTAATAATAGTTGACGACCTAATATGTATGTGCAAGAATAACTCTGCTACTAACAACAAACCTATATTGTGACTATTTTCCATCAAGAGTCGTCACTTCAACAACATCTTACGGCTGAAACCTGATCGAAAAGCAGAGTCCATCTAAAGGATCGGTTTTCTAATAATCCACTCGATGTGAAGTATAGTTTCACTGAAATTCGTACAAAGAGGTGCAATGTGGAGAAAGTGTTCATTACCGCAGCATCAATTCCATCAAATTCCTGACGCAACCATTAAGAATTTCATTGCTGTTGGGGTGTTCATATCGTGCGTTTCAGAAGTTGAGTATTTTTGTGCCTATGATCTGCGTTTCTGTCCTACTTCTCCGAATATGGTATGGCACTATTCCTCGCGTTCTCGCTCCCTCTCTCAGTCACTCACTCTCTCATATCTTCACAACAGTGTTCCTCGGTGAAACACACCGTAACACCGGGGGAGGTATAAGTTATTGTACGTGCGTTGCTTTATTTCTTCGCAGCGGTCGAATGTCCTTGCTGTCCTAAATCGTATTCAGTAATGCTGAATCTAAGCTACCTTTGAATACAAACCCGCCGTGGAAGCTCGAGATATGACCAAAAATTCTATCGCAATTCCTCAGTCCAGATTTTTGGTGCTGCCAACTGCTTGCAATTTCAGAGTAGTGCAGCAACAAAAAAAAAACAGTTCTTAACAACGCTTTGAGGTGGGAAAACTATTGTCTTATCTTGTTAATTACATTTGCATGACGATGACGCTAAATCCAGTCAAGATCGCCGTTTCTGAGAGCAGAAAACGAGGCCATTCCCAACATTTCTCATATGAGAAGAACAGGTCCTATATTTCGAGAATCACAGTTGGCTCAAACTCAAGCCTGGTTTTGGCCTTTTGCAACAGTTCTGTAGCATTTTAAAGGCAGCATTCACGGAAATTCACACTTCTGAAATGAGTCGCTTACCATGTGCCGGCCTTTGGACAATCGCAACAGTAAGTTGAACACGGTGGATGACCGCCTGCCTACGAACATACTGCCGCGGACACATCTGGCGCTATGAACAAAAGGGTTTCGTTGCGCCAGTTAACAGCCAGCCATTGATAGGGTGTGCGCATGTCTAGCGGAGGGTTTTGTGCGGAATTGTACCGTTTGCAGGGTTTCGTGGCGGGACCCGTCACGGAAGACTCGTCCGCGCCATGGACACGCATGAAATACCGCCATCATTTTCTGTGTTTTTCGTGTCTTTGCGCTACTTCATCGTTGTCGATGAGTTCATCTTCCCTAAAAACCCCGTATACCACGAAATCTTCAACCCAAAAGTTTCCGTGAGCGCTGCCTTTAATCTAGTCCTTAAATCGCGTTCATACACCAGTTTTTACCTATCTTCCATCGTAAATATTTCTCGAAAACAAACTGGATGAAAACTGGCTATTACGGGTGTATGGAGTAGCAGTTGTTTTCCCCACTTCCGTGATATACTTTGGACATCGTTGGGAAGAGCACGTTTCACGCTTCCCGCATTATGTGACCGTCATGGCTCTTTATGAAAACACAACGAACCGAATTTTTCGGAAATATGCTACTAGCCCAACCGCTTCGAAGAAGGCCTCTCGCGATACCCGGCCTCGATTCAAAAATTCTGAGAACCGTTCTCTATTAAGCAGAGAAAAAAGCAGGACGACGCATACTCTTCTTGGGGAGAAATAATTGAGCAAACATTGTACAGTAACGTATCTCCTTCAAGTCGTATCAAGAGTATCATCGTTATTCAATCTTATTTTCATTTTTCATTATGCTATTGATTCATCAGTTGAAATAGCTGCGTGAAGAGGTAGAAAAGAATCTCTTGGGTATCTTTTTCGCGAAGAGCTGGACCCTGACGCGAAGGGTCTCCCGCGTTTACTTTCAGAGTGGATCCAGTGGAGGACCATCGTTTTGTTAGCATATCGTAGTGGAAGTTTTCCGATTTTGCTCTTCAATTTTAGTCACCACTAAATTCGCTGCGAATTATACAGTGCGTATCATAAATATAGACACACCCCCAAAATGACAAAAATTCAGTTTCGGGCGGACTTTTGACTATCATTTTCATCACCAATCAACTCAGCGTGCCCGAAAACCCTAGTTTACGAATCGTCACCCATGAGCATTGCGGAAAATACTATAATCGACAGTAGGACTTCATTTAGACCGTATCATAAATATACATAGGCGCACCTCCAAAAAGAAACCTAAAAACCACATTCCTTGGCAGAAAATTCCCGTTTTTGTAGTTCAGTTATTAGTGGCAAGTATTCACTATATTACCGCCAAATGTCACATGGATCGAAACCAGACTCCGGCAGGAACTTGACTCAAGGCAAACGGGACTTCGTAAAAGATGAGGTGAGCAAAGGAGACTTCGTAGCTGCGACTTGGATCTTGGTTGGAAAACCGTGCACTTGTTTGCAGATAACAGTAAAGAAGGCAGATTGAACCGAGGATTTTCTCATCCATAAGCTCTACTAATTCTGACTGAAATAAGAACAGAATTGAAGCTTTTTTTATTACACTTGAAAAAGTAACTAGCGGTACCCATGGCATCGTTTGTACTGCACGGATCTTGCTCAAATTTTGTAACAAGAATACACATATTACTCTTTCTCCAATTCTCGCAGCAGATTGAAATTAATTGATTTTGACAGGAGTTTATAAGGCTATCATGCAAAACTCTTGCAGACAGCACTGCTTCTAGCGCTTATGGAAAGACATTCTGCACGGGTAGCTCCAGCTGGAAACAAGCACATAGTTGCAGATGGCAACGCACTATCTAAATCTCAAAGAGAATTGAATTTAAATGAATTTAATAAGAGTTACAGCTGAAAAAAGTACCTAGCAGTACACATCACCGTTGGTACTGAACGAATCTTGCTCGAACTTTGTATTAAGATTGCAAGTACGACTGTAGCACCAACTGCCAGAGGAAATTGGAATTATTTGATTTTGAAACGAGTTTGACCGGTTATCATGCGAAAATTCTGCCTACATTACTGCTTCAGCACTCGTGAACTACAGGTTCTGCACGGATCCGGCTGTAAACAGGCATATAGCTGCACCTTGCAATGATCGATCCAAAATCAAGAAAAAAAAAGAATTGGATTTGATTGATTTTGAAAGGAGCTGCGGGTGAAAAAATACCTCGCAGTACCCACAGCACCGTTGGTACTGAATGGATCCTGTTCAAACTTTGTGGTAAGATTACGAGTACGACTCTATCGCCAACTGCTAGAGGAAATTGGAATTATTCAATTTTGAAAGGAGATATTGCTCAGGAATTCTCTGATCCATAAATTCACCCTAAAATTTAGGGTCCAGCACCGGTCCAAAGAATTTTCGTCAAACAACTTTCTCTAAAATCAAATATTTCCAAGTTTATTGACGCGCTTAGCTAGAGGAGAGGCTGCTCGTTCCAGTGAGTGATAAAATTGCCTCGTTTATTTAGTTACAGTGGAAAAACAGCTAAAAAACGGTCTTCAGCTTCACTTCGACAAAATTTCTTCGAATAGCTTCTTCCAAAATCAATTATTTCCAATTTTATTCGCACTGTTGTATTCAGGAAGTATTACTCCGTCAAACTAATGGCAATAGCCTCCAAAATCTCCATCCCTTTTCGAATTTTAGCTGGAAAAATAGAAAGTTAAATGACGGTGCCAACGTGTTAACGTGCTCCACCGCCGGTGTACTTGTTAACACTTGTTGACTCGGACATGTCGATGTGCATTGAAAACACGAAACCCATAACCTTCGCACGAACTTGTTTTATTTTGTTTACAATGGGGGCTTCATAGATTCTTGGCTAGGTCAAAGAGGACTTTAATTTTTTCCTGCTCGAGCTAAGCTTGTGCCGAACTCGGATTGAAACCCATGGGAGCTGAGCAGGTGCAGATAATCTTTGTGCATGGTCCTCAAAAAGCGCGGACCAGCTGGCAAATTTTGCTTGCTTTCAAGGGTTATCGGTGGATCTGTGGAAGATCGTACCTCCTCAGGCCGAGAGAAAATACATTGGTCTAAGTGTGCTCCCTCCTCATCGCCCACTTTTACTGGAGATTGGCGTGAACACCAGTCCTATCAGAATAACAAAGTTTAGCTCACTGTTTTCGTTGATAACAGCCAAGCAGTGTACGTAGCAAGCAGTGACCATGTCATGGTCATTTCTAGACTTTGTTAGAGTGAAAAAGAGGGCGAATTAGAAAGCACCGTTCAAACAAAAACCCTCCTAAATACAAAGATGGATGTTCAGAAAATCTATCCTCTGAAGTACTTCATCTGACTATGGAAATCCAGCTCGCCTATACTGGCTCGGATCATCCAAGATGAGAACTTTTCTGTCATAAAATACCTTCTAAACATGAAATTGTCTGCTTCGATACCCTGTGAAACTATGATGTAAGACCGACTACTTGGCTTCCATCTTCTTCGCAGAAAACTAAAGCCATGCGACTTGATTGAACAAGATAATACGAAGAATGTGTCAGAGGTAGTAGTGCACTGCCTCGATGTTGCATTTATTCCCACTCTTGACCGTAATTTTTTAAAATAAACTCAACTAAATGGCTCCGTCATCCTAGGATGTCGTTCAGCCACCCACCTTTTCCTTCGCTATTTCATGGGAAACAGCTGTATCATCCACCATATGGGATTTTTTAAAGTGTTTTTAGCTAGGATCTTTTCCGAATTTCCTAACAAAGCCAGAAAAAAACTGCAATTTTGATTGGTTATCCTACAGTCGCTGAGGCCTGCAGCATGCGCAAAGATTATCTGTACCTGGTCAGCTCCCAAGGGTTTCAATTCGTATGGCATTCGGTAGTAATATAGTGAATTCTTGCCACTACGAACTACACTAATAAAAAAGGAATTTTCTGCCGAGGGATGTGGTATTAATGTTTCTTGTCGGAGGTGCGTCTGTATTTACGATACGGTCTAAGTGAAGTCCTGCTGTCGATTATATTCTTTTTAGCAGTGTTCATGGGTGACGATTCGTGAACTAGGGTTTTCGGGCACGCTGAGTTGATTGGTTATGAAAGTCATTGTCAAAAGTCCGCCTGAAACTGAATTTTTGCCATTTTGGGGGTGCGTCTATATTTATGATACGCACTGTATACAATTTAGCCTAGTTTGCCTCCAAGAAAAATCTGATTTTTGGCAGAGCACTGAAAAACGCAAAAGTAGGGTGCGTCGAAAGCTCTGAAAACTCGTGGGAACATATTTCCACGAAGCAGAAAATCTAGGACAATTCTCAAAAACGTGAAGATGTTTCGTTAGATAGTTTGCATGTCTACAGAAACGCGGAAAAGTACTGTCAGCAGGCAAGGGCCTGTACTTGCTCTTTGAAATGTTAAAGCACCTACCCCGTGCGAAGTTCCAGATTTTCGCATTTTGGAGTCATTTTCAGAATATCGGCGAAAACTTTCAGATGTAGCCAACTCCTCGTGATCAACTATATCATGAAATTTAAGATTTCAGCAGTCACTGCTTCGTGAACATGCACGTCATTAGTCCAAACCTTTCTACAAATCCTGCCTCTTTCAGACGCCAGCGAATTGCCTATCCAACACATTTTTAGATATTGGCAAGTAATTACGCAGCGGTTATTTTCTACGATTTCTACCATTCAATCAGATTTCATCCAGAAAATTATCAAGGCAAACGTGATTTCCTGTTAATTAATTTGGCTATACGCTTCATACCGAAATTTTAATCATGTGACCAACTTATTGATGATGACACACCCGCTCAAACAGTGCATTGTTACACGAGAGCCAATAATTATTTTGTTGAGTAGGCGAGAGTTGCTCATCGCCATGTGAAGTGCAAACTAAAGTGGTTAAAGATCCTTTTTATAATCCAACATATCAGGTAATTTCCAATTCTTAGTCAACTTGTGCTGTCAACGTGACCAAATTGAATGTTGCCGCAAGCTTAGAAATTGTCTTAATTATCAGAGGATCAGTTTTATGTTGAGCGTTTGACTTAATGCTACCAATCGAGCACCCCTTGACTTAGTGAAGGGATCGGTTTCATGAAATTCTATGACTCAACATACCCTTTTCCATGTCTCTGTGAATCATTGCAGCCATGTTTTCACAGTTACCGGATTGTAATAAGATAGACACTACATTTTCGTGGGAGCTGTACGCGGCAAAGTGCACGTGCCCGTGCGCAGGAGGAAACTATGTATATTTTTCGGAAAACGCTGTGCAAGTGAAATTCAGCGTAACTTCGATCATGTAGACCACAAAGTTCGAAGAGGATTTGGCTGTTCTGTTGGTAAATTCCACTTTTCAGGTGATCCCTGCCATTCGGCTTGACGATGCAGAGTGGAAAATCATCCAGCAGAACACGTTCACCCGCTGGGTGAATAATCATCTCAAAAAGGCTGGAGATTCTATTCAGAGCCTTGTAGGTTGACATTCAATCTAAACTATTTTAATACTGTTTGGCACACGCTGTAACAGTCATATTTTTGACAACTTCCAGAAATTCTCCATTATTATCCTCATTATTTATAGTTTTGATCGAACAATCCAGTGGATATATACAGTAGTTTTTTTTTCTTGGTGGATATATTCGATGGTTGTTTGTTCTTGGTATATTCGATTTTTGCCGTACAGGCTTCCAAATCATTTATTAGAATCAACATATCTATTTTATTCTACTGGATCAATACTTATTTCTTCCACTAAAGCTGTTTTCCTTCCAAATGTTATGTGACTTACCGTTAATTTTCTTGTTTTTCTCATTAATTAAATAACTCTGAATTAATTACTTAACTTTGGTTGCGAATCTGATTCAAGAAGTCGCGAGTCCACTAGTTCCTTAGAAACTTTGGTTCAAAAGTCGCCTGCATCTATCATTTCCAGAGTATTTTGAAGGAGAATTTGCTACAATCAAGCATTTTAGGAGACAGATTTCTCTGACGGGTTGAAGTTGATTAGTCTTGCTGCTGTGTTGTCTCAGAAAAATGTTGGCCGATTCAACAAAAAGGTCAGTTTTTGGTAATTATGAAATGACTAAGCTTAAAGGTACCGTGGACTATACCACCATATTTTTTTTGCTTGTAGGTCAATTTCCGCTCACAGAAGCTCGAAAATGTTTCGCTTGCTTTGAAGTTCTTCCAAGATGTAGAGCACATCAAAATTGTAAATATCGGTAAGTTTTGGATATGTTCCGAACAGCTGAAATTGTTTCGCTTATTTTGCAAGGAAACACGGAGTGCTCTTTATTTCAGATAGTTCGCACATTGTAGATCAGAACAAGAAACTTATTCTTGGTCTTATTTGGACTTTAATTCTGCACTATTCAATTTCTATGGGATGGGTACAGGTAAGACTTAGTGTTCGTGTGAATTATTAGTACTCTTCGCTCCGGGAATGTTGATGTAACTACCAACTTCATCCTCACCCATCTTCTTGTAGATCACCTTTGAGAGGGATTTGTTTCTGTAATTTCTTTTTTGATTACACCTTTTTCCCGGAAGGATTTTGGCGCTGATTTTGGTTGTATTCGAACTGCAATTTAAATTGCTACACATTCAACTCTGTTTTATTTTATTGGGTTTTAGTGGATAACATCTGGAAACCGCTGTCGAAGTTGCTAGCGGTAGAGGAGCGTTTTTGTCATAATTTCAGCAGTGGCTCAAAAGCTAAGGCTACGCTGTTTTTATGCATTGTTATATAGGAAAGAAATGAAGGCCAACCGGAGGAAACACCTAAGCAAAAATTGCTGAACTGGATTCGAAGCAAACTTCCATCCGGCATGCCGCTGACGAACTTCACCTCGGACTGGAACGACGGTGTAGCAGTAGGAGCGTTGGTGAATACCTTTCTGGCACTGGCCACATCGTAATTATACGACTGCCGGCTGGTATTTGAAGAAATGCGCGGTTATACACAGGTGTTTCATGTTTCCAGGTAAATGCCCTAGTTCCTGGTGCAGTAATGGATTGGGATCAGTGGACTCCAGAAAACGCTCTGGAAAATACTCAGAAAGCAATGCAGATTGCTCAAGAACGACTCGGAGTAGAGCCTGTAAGTTTTTCTCTACAAATCTACATTTTTCGAAATGTTAGGATGTCTAGTCTCAGTTTTCCTCTCTTGGTGCAAGAGACTTGGTTTTTGTGTATACCATTCTCGAATGTGAAAGATTATCTTATTTATATAATGGTCGCATTTAGATTATTCAATGAATTTTAATTACAAACTCTGAAGAAAGTTCTATCATACTTCCCGAACATTTCTGACCCTTTTCCCTTATTTTCTATTTCTCGCCATCTTATTGTTCTCTGAGCCTTCATTTGCTTATATTCAATCATGTGAATCACTCTCACTACTGGTAGAATCTGCTTGGTTTCCTAATACTTGTAGTGTCAGTAAGGTGGAATCACGGAGCGCTATTTCCCAAAAATCTCGTGTTCCTACAAATGCCAATAATCGAATAGGACTTTGTACATGTTTGAGATGCGCTACTAAATTCATATTACAAGATTTGTTTTTGAGTAACAGATCAAATAATATAGTATCCACATCCTCTTCTTTCAAACATTGATTAACCTGAAAAAAAGCGTGAATTATTACCTCGGCCTCCAGTCTTCCAAAATCTGCGGCGGCATAATTCGATAGACCGCTCTCTTTTACAATATCCTGCCGCAAATCTTGGAAATGCGAGCTCCTCTTTTCAGCTATCGCAGATTTCCAAAATCTGCCGCTGTATATTTTGGGAGACTGTTCTCTGCAACAGTTCTCAGCAAAGTCCTGTGACTTCCATTAAGTTCTATCGTGGTCACTTATTTAAGAATTGGAGCATGCTGTGCGGCACGTTTCTTGCTGGTTGTTCAGATTGCTCAAGAACAGATTGCCTTTTTTCACTGACGGGAGCGGTGTTATACGGTGCTATATGTGGATATACCTTCATTATCCGTTAACCAATCAGTTCAGAATCAAATGTACTGTGTGACGGTTCCGATGCATATGTATGTGTTAATACTAAGATCAATCAACCATTCCTCTTTGATTATGCTACAAATCCAAGTAGGTAAAAAACATCATCTAGCATCATTGTATACAGTCAAATCGGTGTGATTAAGCACGTCTAATTTCTGGTACATAGCCTTGCCGCTTACCGCGCAATTAGTAAGTGCTGGCATCTAAAAGGTTCAAAAGCTGGCGCGTGAATGTGTTTGTATACCTAATACAGCTTGGGATCTCCACCACTTCGCCGTTAAGTGTGTAAAATGAACCATTTAGCTGATAATAGAGAGACTACAGAGTAGTGCAATGCAGTGGTGGTAACTTTCGCACGCTGGGCCCACCGTGGAATACTCTGCATTTTGTTCACCATGAATCTGAGAAGCGGTGGCCATCCTCGAATTCCTTTCGAAGCCGACTTATGATTGAATGGTGAGAACGTCTTGCAGCGCCTGGTTCTGGCACAGCACACGACTTCTACTTCAACTTCGAATTCGCCACGAGTCATTCATGTCTTGGTGAATTCGGGGCACTCGGCTCCCTCTGTCCTGCCGTTTAGACGTTGAATGAACAACATCGTACGCATCAGCCCGTTGTAGAACTTCAGCGCGCTAGCGACATCGGTCAAGCAAGACTTCTGATTGACGGTTACGTGGTCAATTTCGTATGATAATAGTGACTTCCACGTTCAGTGCAAGGAGCCTGGCTTCTGGAGTCGCTAAAAACGGACAGTCATGGTCGTTATGGTAAACTATAGGAGTTGCTTTCCCTGTTCGTCCCACTGTAGGTCGTGTTGACCAATGCGAGGTTTCTCAGTTTTTCGGACTATGTTTGCATTGATGTCACCAACGATTCAGGTGACTATGCACTCTCAAGTGTGCCGAAGAAGCAGCTCGTCACCGTAGCCATTCTGATTTGACATCCTCTATCTCTCGAATCTCGGCCTCACTGACACTGCTATATTATTTGGTGACTCTCTCATGATGAAGGAAGTATTTTTTACAACTATGCCGTTGGACTTTCGAAACCTACGAACAGAACTATTAACAGTGGCGTATCGATCCCACCTCGAGCGTCCACCATGTGGAGAAACTTCAGGATGGTGAAAGATACTAAGATACTAAGTACTGGAAGACTTCTTTACAAACTCGCTAAAAACTGAATTAGTCTCGAGAGCGGCGAAACTTGTATGAGGAGCGAGAGGCCCGGGACTACATGATCGCTTTGAGCAGCGGCTCCTTATGGAATTCCAAAAAAGATGTGAATTTTGGAAATCCAAAATAAGCACCTGCGGAAGTTGGAATTCTAGAGATAATTCTTGACTTAGCAAAATAACCTACTGCTTATCTTGGAAATCCGTGGAAATTCCAAAACATGTAGCTGTTAATTTTGGAGATCCCATCTATGAAGTGGTTTTTGGAGTCATTGACGTATTCCTGGCTCTCCAAAATCAGCAGCTGTGGAATTTGGAATGCAAATCTTGCAAAATTTACAGCCGCTGTTTTTGGAAAATCCAAAATAACATGCAGCTGTGGATTTCGGAAAATCCGATTTGTGCAGATGCGGATTCTGGAGATCCAAAAGAGGCAGCTGCAGAAGTTGGAAATGCTAGACATGTTCGATCACATCAACGTCACCACATACGAGTCTCATGAAAGGCGAGTACTGCGAAGAATTCAGAATTCAGATAATCCAACGTTTGTTCCGAGCGGAAGGTGCTGCGAATTCCGCGGAACGGTCTCGGGCTTCTTCCATATTATTTTATTGCATGAGCACAATTTCAATACATATGTATAAATTTTTGGCAGAAAATCAAAATTTTGGAGAAGCAGAATGTTTTGATACAAAACGTTATTTGGCGCTGTCTTATGTATCAATAACTTTACCGTATTTTTAAAATTTTTATTTATATCGCCAATATATTCATTTGTTAGTACAAGGATGTTCAATTGTTAATGCAAGATAGGTGAGGCACATGATTTCCCAAGGTTAATGTTCGAACTGATCCTGTTCTAGTAAACGAACAGTTTCTCTGATTTCGATTGTTTGAGCCTGAAAAAAACATTAAGAACATAAGTTGCATGGAAACATTCAGCATCTGGATAAGGCTTCTATTTCATCCCCAGTATTGTACTTTCAATTCTGATCACGCTTGGCGTAGGATGCGTTTTTGTTCCGGCAAGTACACTCGAGAAGCGCTGAAAGGGCTTGAGGATGACTGTGCGATATTGTCGTGTTGCGACTAAAATAGTGATAGTGTTCAGTGGGCTGTGAAGGGCGACCGTCTGCGAGATTATCAGGTTCCAAACTAAATCAAGTATTGTACTTTGTACGGGCAAATACAAGAGAAAAACCTGGAAGTTATAACTTACACTCGGCACCAAATGGAACTTCAACATAACGTGTGCAAAATAATATGAACATAGGAATAAGAGTAGTTAGTACAGGTATCAAAATCTGAAAAATAACGCATGACTATTAGATCTGCTGCTCTCCAATGTTTTTCCTCGTAAATTTTCTAGATTTGAAGTTTTGTATTCTCATGAGAAGCGGAAAATTATTGCAGAATTACTGCATATGAAGTGCCTATAAACATCGTGGAGATTCAGGCTATCTACAATACTGGTCAGTCACTCTTGTACCACAGAATTCAGGAGTCTGGTCTATGGCACCGCATTCTCTATGCGCGCGGCAGACCAGTAATGCGCCGTGGGTATCAGGCGATGTTTTCCACCGTTTTTTTTTTGTGTCCTTATCTCCATTCCGGAATGCTTCGGTGAAAACGTAAGCAAAACATCAATACCGGTAACACTCGGCAACCACATCACCCAGCTTGTCTGTCTCATCACTTAAGTGCGGCGCGGAAAACCAGGCGAGTTATTCTGTGATGCAAGAGGGATTAACAATCACTGTAGCTATAAGCGTAAGTGAAACTGAATTGAAACGAGCATCTTACTTGCAGCGTTAAATGAATCGTAAGAGAGCGATGAAGTTCGATACTTCTCAAACTCATAGAATGTCTCTTTCTGTGAAGATGAGTAATAATGATTGCTGCTACTAATATGCATAACGTGACTATAATAAACGCAGAGCATAACCATACAGTTTGAAATTCTATGAAATCTGCATCGCTTTTGTCTGCAGCGAGATAGGATCCGTACTGTTCGAGGAATTTCAGTTGAGGTACTTTCTGAATAGCTGTTTTTGAACTGTTTAATAACCGAAGTGTTTGAAATGAACCCACCTCTAGCACATCACGCATTTGGCTTCTTGGCTTGTATGAGGTAATAAGAACTACAGCAACCGGAATTAAGCTAAATATATACGTTGCGCCAGCAGTGTACTGCAAATCCCACAGCGATAGGTATTGAAATGGTCCAGGCAAGGCCCCGAGTGATTTCATACGGTAAATAAAGGCGACTAGAGTACCACTGAGCGTGAATTGTAGCATAATAACAGATACACACTGGAAGTAATTACTTCATTGAGTATTTTGCTGTTTTGCAGTGTTTTGCATAATTTCTTTTGATACGAGGAGGCTTTGTTTTTGTGGGAGGTTTTACACGTACTGAAGCGAAAAACGATTTCAACTAACCAGTAGTATGTAATTAGCGTTCTCACTAACATTAGCAATCCATGTTTTTGAATAACAAGCGACTTCTGGAAACAGCGGTATAGGGTCGAATAGAAAACAGATGATGAAGTCGGTGAGAAATGTTGTGGCCTGAATTGTCAGGGTGAATATATATGTTTCACATTTTTTTCTAAGCCCAGCTGTTTATTCACCGTCAGATTCACGATAATCCATTTGTAGACTTTCATTTGAGGTGGAGTTTTTGTAATAATAATTATCAAGGCGAATAAAGTGAGTGGAATGCCAGCGATGCTGACGAACATAAAGATGAGTTCAACTGTGTTCCGATCCTCAGTGCGGATGAACGGATACGCATATCCGACCACCATCACGGCGTTTAAGATGAATAGCTCCTGCAGAATTATCTGAATGAGCTCGAAATTTGTAACAGAAACGGAAAAAAAGGAATGAATGTGAGTAGTGATCGGTAGATTCGGTTTGTAGTGGAAAAACAATGGCAAATTGAGTGTGTAACGAGGATGTGAGAATGTTGCGTAAAGCATTCAGAGAAATGGAATTATGGGAAGCTTGATTAGTCATGAGTGCATTGTCCGAAGCTGACTGTCTGCTTCCTGGCAGAAGTCTATGTGGGTGAAAACTAGACGGTGCCATAATTTCCCTTTGATCATTGGTGAACAGCAGTATCGCTGAGTTTTTGTTTTGATTGGATGATTTATTTCTTGTGTAGAAATAGAGAGCTCTACATATCACGCTGGTAGAATAAAAGGTACTCATCTATGGTTTTCCCACTATGCTGGATTGCTACTGCATTTTTTGTGAGGGTGAGAAGCATTGTTTGCCGTTAAGCAAACGCTTTCAAATCTACGCACTTGATCCTGATATTAGTGATATAATGAAGGAACGGATGGAAATGATGAGAAAACTAATAGTAAGCTGTAGCACAAGTAATGGAGTTATATTGGGTTGGGGAATAAGTTCATGCGGTTTTTCATGGGCATAGAAACCACCGATTCCCATGAACAATGTCAATCACACTGACTATGTTGGAAAGCTCCTTCCTTCTTCTATTCATGTTGGCAGGGATATAGCAGCTTCTCAGCTCCATTTCTACGAAAAATTGCGTTACTTCAAACAACTCAATTTGTAGCCCGCAACCGCAACTCGTGGATCACAGTTTATGAAGTGAATAAGGACTAGTAGCATCGCCAGTGATGAAAAGTTCCCACGTCGGAGTGTTTTTCTTGCCGTTTTAGTGAAACTCGTGCAGAGAAATCGAGCATACCTAATGTGGACGATCTCCTCATATTCAGCATTTTTGGGTTTCGGACGGAATGCGTTAGCTAGACTTACGTATTGTCAAGAGTTAGCATAAGTATTCATTTGCTCTCACATTTAAAGGCAGCAGGAGCTGAAATTCTCGACTCTGAGTTGAGCTGCGGGTGGTGAAGTACAGACTCAGCCCATCATAAATGTGAAACGAACACAGACAATGATGGCTTACCTGCAGAGAAAATGGAACTTTCGTCGCGAACACGCCTGGCCGTGTTCGCGCGCGGACGAGTTTTCCCCGGCGCAAAAGCCATTGCGGTGCATGGTTTGGCGCAAAGGGAAAACAAAATGCATTCAATTCACAGGGTTTCATGGCGGGACTCGGCCAAAACCACGCGCCGCAATGGCCTTCGCGCCGAGGAAAACTCGTCCGCGCGCGAACACGGCCATGCGTGTTCGCGACGAATGTTCCATTTTCTCTGCAGGTAAGCCATCATTGTCTGTGTTCGTTTCACATTTATGATGTGCTGAGTCTGTACTTCATCACCCACAGCTCAGCTCGGAGTCGAGGATTTCAGCTCCTGCTGCCTTTAACGCAACATTAGCGGGTAATCGCCTATATGTCTTACGAAATGAGCGTACAGGACGAGAAGCAACTTCAAAGCCAAATTTGCCCCTTATAAAGCGGGTATATCATTCCTGTGCTTCCAACAGTAAAGGTTCCTCTTTAGACGTCACTGATATCCCTAGCCACCTGAGCCACATTTGATTCACGATTGTAGTGGAACAGTAATCGTTGCGGGAAGGTTCAATTTTGTCGACTTGGAGGGTCACATTCCATGCGATAGATAACAAGATGAAGCGAGAATTGAGGGACGCGGCTGTGGTACTGGTAAAGAGCACATCAAGAGCCACACAATGAGCCATGGCAGCAAATCGAGCGAAGTTCAAACCACCGTGAAAAAATAAATTTAAAAAAAACCGCACGAACTTATTCCCCAACCTAATAGAAATATTTTGAATTGCTCACAGCTTATTTCCATAAACAAGCAGCAGATTCACGAACAGTCATGAGTTATAATGACAGGTTGACTCAGCATTTGTGTGCTTGTGTGTGTGCGAAGCGAAATTAGGTGTGGCCTCAGCTGGAGAAGATGCTCTACGACGATCCATTGATATAGTAGCGGTGCGACGGCGCTCGGGGCTGGGAGGACCGGCACGAGACGGGTCCAGGGCTTCGAAAAGATGAGTGCTTGGGAGGGGGAAGTATCCGTTGCTGTAGCTTTGGCTAATGGGACAAATAACACATTGAGGACCGAACATTTTCGCATGGCGAGCGCGGGTGGCCAGAGGGTATTTTTCTGGTAATTAACCACATGCACATGACCACAGAGGAACGTTTCATGGACATAAAGAGCACATTTTGTGTGATGCACCATGTGTATCATGTGGTCACACGGGTACGAAAGGGCGTCAGCAACTTGTGCATCACGTTGTCCGCACTGTGTTAAGAAGTGTAATAGGCAACTCTAGTAATAATCATGAAGACAAGTAGTTGGTACCCCCGGCAGGCTTTGCCTTCCTCTTTACTTCGCTCCTTACTCCATCATCTCACTATCTCTTTTATTTTATTTATTTTTATTCTATTTATCAAACACACTTGAGGTGCTCCACACCAGGAAAGCATACCGCAATAAAAAAAAAGAACCCGAACGAATCAAAAACTAAGCATTGTCTACTAACATTTAACGTTTTACTATTCTTGCTATCTAATTTTCGAAAGTATGGAGTTTTTCTGTGGTTTCAGTTGACAAGTAATGGTATATATTGAAATGTCCAATTTAGCTGATAACGCCCGGCGAGTTGATTCATCCAGAGATTGACGAAATGTCGGTGATGACTTATCTGTCACAGTTCCCTGTTGCAAAGTGAGTTCTGGATAGGAAAATGAATTCAGATCGCTTGTTGCTGCATAATTTTCTCACTGCCCTAAGTTAAGGTTGGACCAAGTGAAGAAACCACTTCCACCCGAAGAACCTACAGCATCGGGTAGCGTTGAAGGTGTGAACGACTTTCCAGTTGTCAATTTGCCATCAGAGTTCACCGTCAATGTTGTGGGAGACGGCTACAAACCCAAGGTTAGTATGCTTGAAGATGCACATATTTATAGTTTCGCTGATGACAAATGCTGCGAGGGGATTGTGAAAAGATGAATATGAAGGTGTACATATTGTTGAAATTATTTTGATAAAACGCGAATAGCTCGCGCAAACAATTTCGACGAGACGGGAATCTGTTACTAGTCACTAAATTGAAACAGATGCTTTAATTGAAACAACAATAGCTGGAGAAAAACAGGCGTTGTTTACACGATCTCCATAATCGCTTTTGCGAATTTCAGAAATAAACGCAGGTGCTGTATTTTTTCGTGCGCACTCTCATAAGAATACACTTGATTCTTACAAGTAAGCAAAGTAAAATGAAGAGATCGTTTGCATCGGAAATGCCGTAAAATACTTCTGGAATACCTCTACGAGAGTATTTTGAATGAATAAATTACGAAATAATAGGTAAATTTTCTTTATTTTCAAACGTTGATGAAAAAAAAATACATCGAGGTATTGTTAATAATGTTTTACAGTGTTGTAAGTCATATAGCTGAGTATCACCTGTGATATAGGTTGAGAAAAAACATTTGAAGAAGTAGGGATTTTTCTCACAGCTATTTTATTCATCATTATCACTTGTACAGGGTGGCGCATAGTTACTGTCCCATCATTGCGCGAGTGCGAGGTTTGACCCGTCAGTACACGGGTCCGTAATTTTCGAGATGAATGGAAGAGGACTGACAACTTCGGAAATCTGTCGTCGGCTCAACGTGAACAGGAAGCTGGTGCACGGACACTGAGAAGAGGTACGACAGATGACCTTCCAAGAATTGTACGTCCTGTCACGGTGACAACTAGCCGCATGAAAAAAATCGTGAAAAGACGTTTGGACAGAAAAACATGCCGCAGCATAAGAAAAATGGCAGTTGAGCTGGGTATCTCCCGGCGAAGCCTCCATAGAGTTCTTGAGGAGAAGCTTGGGATGCGAGCTTACAAGCTGGAAAGTTGGATGGCCTCAGCAAAAACCAAAGATCTGTTATGGTGAAAAATGCCGCGCGCTCCTTGAGAGGGCTGTTGGTGACTCCCACATGAGAACGGTTTTCACAGATGAAAAACTATTCACGGTTAAGCAAGTGTACAATCCTCAAAATGATAAAATGTACGCAGAAAATAGTAGGGAAGCCGATGCAGCGAGCCGGATTGTATCGCGCAACCTGCATCCAGCTTCTGTGATGGTTTTTGCTGGAGTGTCAGTGACCGGGCGAACCTCCTCATTTTTGTGAAAAAAGACGTGAGGATCGACGAAAACGTGTATTTAGAAATATTGAAGAATCATGTGCTTCCATGGGCCACCGAGCACTACGAAAACGGCCACTGGATATAGCAACAGGACCGATCATCTGCTCGTCGGGATAAGTCCACCCAAGACTGGTGCCTCGCCAACCTGCCGGACTTTGTCCGTGCATCGGAATGGTCGGCTAATTCGCGTGACCTAAATGTCCTGGACTTCTCAATCTGGACCTTGCTGGAGCAGAAGGCCTGTCAGAAAAAAAAAACACAGCAGCGTTCAGGCTCTGAAGTAGTCTCTGGAGAAAGCCTGGAACGAAACGCAAGATCAGGTGCGCGCCGCGGTGGAGTCATGTCCTGAATGCTGTCATCTGCGCCAAAGGAGGCCACGTTGAATGATATCTTGGTTTTTGTTTTCTTAGATGTTATTAAATAGTTGTTGGAGAGATCGTCTGAATTGACTTATTTATACAAGTTTTATGCATTTTTTATTTTGGGACAGCAATCATGCCCCACCCTGTACATCTAGCTTTGCAATACACATGCCATACTGCTGCAACACACTGCTGATATTTCATTCTTAAAATTACAAAATTTGCAGCCAAAAATAGGACTGGGACTCCACTTCACTTGGTTTAAATTAGGAATCTATCTGCCGGAGGAACAAATAGTGTCGGAAGAGGTGGTTGTCAAAAAAAAGGGAAAAAATCGAGCCGGGGGTGTACATTAGTCAGTAGGTTACCGTGGCTCAGGAAAGCTCAAAATCTGCCAGTTGATGGTAAATCTCTTTGTCCGTTCCTTTTGAGATATAAGATGAGCTCGTCCCTTGGGTGCTGCTTGGTAAAAGTCCATATCTCTAGACTCGATGCGATTGGACCGGGTAGAGGGCAGTAAGCAAGCATCTTCTTACATTTGAAGACATATGTGCTGCTACCTTCGCGCATCGGCCCTTTGAAGCCTCCGCGGGACAGTACTTTCGAGAATGTTCTAGTTTATCACTACCTCACGGCCAGACGAAACATCATCAACAGGGTAATAGAAAGCCGAATCTTTCTTTTCTTTTGGACCTAATATTTTAGAGTTTCCTCCACTCACAATCCCATCAAATGTACTGTTCAGGAAATGATTAAAAGCATATTGATACTGAACTTATGTTATGCTCAGATGAGAATCATCGATCCTGATGGGCGCGAAGTTCATCACGTTGTTGCCGAAGAGAATCCGCACAGGTTTACAGTCACCTATACACCACAACGTGATGGCATTCATCACGTAGGTATTCGTTATCGTTGAGGCAAAATAGTACGCCGCTTTATCAGACTTTTTTTGATGAGCTCAAAATCAGGAAGTTACGCGGTTAGATGATCGATGGTCGAAGATGTCTAATCTCTACACATTCAGATCTCCTTATCTCTTCGAGACATTGCACTCGGGACCATTATTCCTGTGGAAAGCGCCTCTCGAACTGTTGAGGTCGGGGAACTTTTTTTGCCTTCCTCGAAAGCAGACTTAGGTTATCCCTTCAGGTCCTTCCCATAGTTCGCTTGTGCTCGTATCCAGATCGCGTACGTGTTGGTGATCCAGTTCCCCTCCGAGTGGAAGGAGCAATAAGAGGACCTATTGAAGTAGTGGTAGTAGATGCAACGGGAGGCGAACATCCGCTTGCAGTCATAGGTACATCACTATAGGAATGGGAATTGTTTTAAAATGGCTCTAGAAGCATAGTAATATGCCTGTTCGGCAGTGATTCCGGAAAAATCTCTTTCAGAAGGCCCTGGGAAAGGTGTCTACTCCTGCGAATATACGCCGAAGCATCCTGGTCTGCATACATTGAACGTATTCTACAACCGCGTCGCAATTCACGGAAGTCCATTCCCATTGAGAGCTGTTGACAGAAGTGAGTTGAACAAATTTTAGTTCCAAATTTAATCTTACATTAGATCATATATCATATATTGTGGTGGAAATTGTGCGAATGAAATATGAAGCAAAAGAAAAGAGGAAAAAGAACGGGGATTCGCTTCTCTTCAGGCGCAGTTCATCCCACTATTTTTTTTTTCAAATTTATTTCAAGCAGTTGGTGCCCACTGAATGCTTGTACTACTTATTTGTTGCGGGCCAATACCAAATCATATCGCTCACGTTCGTAGATATTTGTAGAAATTGAGTACAGACACTGAGACGTCATCATGTTGTACTCCGCGCATGCATCTGTATTAGCTCAAATATCGCTGGGTCAGGGTGAAATAAAGAAGAAAAGAAAGGATTACGCTATTTCGGATGATATCAACAAAGACATCTTATCTTGAATACCTACAGTTGATGACGTTATTGCGACATATTAACTGCAGGATTGAGTTTTCTACCTCTTCTTTGATGTGGGAAGGTTAATGCAACGTTTTATCGTTTTCGATTATTCTATTTTGTTTTTGAAATGAATTCCTAGGAAACTATCTTCTCCCCTACGGCTTGCTGCACACTTTGCTGAACCATGGAAAACAGAACTGTTAGAGTGCTGATTGCGCACACTTCAGCGAAATGGCTACATGCTTCTTGCTAAAGAGATTTTTATAGCTCAAAGAGCGTAAAAATGGCGCAGCAAAAATCTTGAGATAGGCGATGGTTGTGGAACATTACTTAGTCCATGGTCTCAACCGTTGATGACTACAAATATTGTTTAGAGGAGAAAATTGACACCAGCGGACACCGCTTCATAAAAACGAGTTCCACGAACTGCTTCTCTACGTCGATTGAGAAATATCGGTTCTAGCCTCTATGACTGGCTATGGCCATTTAATCGTAACAAAACGAGAAAATTGACGAAGTATGGGGTCTTCATCAGAAAAGGATATCAGGAAGCAAATACGAGCGATTGCTTTGCAGCTGCTTTGTTCTCCGCCCATACGAGAGGACCCATTCACGCGAATAAATTTTTTATGCTACACTGAACACATTTTGCTGTACAGACACTAATGAAATGAGTAGAAAGTTCAATGGATTCGAATGCGATATAAATGGGTGTAGTTCTCAGTAGCGAAGTCGAGATAGTGCGCATTTCCCTTCTCCAATTAGCGTTGTAGAAAGTCTGTAATCTGTATGCGTAAACATTCTATGAGCCGCAAGTCGTTTGCAGAATCGAGGAGCTACGGTAATCGTCGAATGGAGCAGAAACAGACCAGGTGGCAGGTGAGGGGTGAACGTATCAGCAGTAGCTCAGTATGCAGTACTTACGTAGATGTTTTCCCATGTTCGAAATACAGCTAGAGAATCTTTGGCCGCTGGTGAATCAGGAATTAGACTCAGAGCAATATTTCGAATTTACAACGATTATGAGAGGTACATTGGTAGAGCAGCTTCACGTGGAAATGGAGAAATGAAGTTATTCATATCTGTTAAGGTGAGATTTGACGGATTTGTTGAATCTCGCCATACCATGTGTCGTGTTTTGCATAACAAATGGATAACAAAAGCTGATGGGGTGAACGTTTGTAGCTTCATTAGCTGCCCACAGGAAAAAGGATGTGCGTAGGCTGTATGTGGCTAATTCTAGTTAACCATGAGTGCGGAAGTTATCTTGAAAACTTATCCCCTTCTATAGCTATTTATAACACCCATATGATCGTGCATGAGATAGGACGCTTTCATGCAGTGAGGAGAGGTGGGACCTAACAGGGGAAGTGCTCGAAATTAAGCTGCTGATTCAAGGTGACACCTATGTATATGGTTCGAAATCCTGTCCAAAATGATTTTTAATTATGTACTTGAAATTTGCTAAATAATCAATAAAAGCTCAGAAAAAGGATGCAAAACCCACGCACACTGCAGGGGTTGATCCTACGAGCATGTTCACAACGATCGAGACACTTACCTTCCGCCACAACTACATATTTGCTACTGCCGATTCGTACTCCTCCACTCGTACAGCCCCATCATATGCGCATGCTAAAAACGGGCGTAACTCTTTACAGGGACAAGACAGATTAGAGACCAGCGTGGCGAGCAGCACAAGGCAGTATACACCTAGCCACAATTCCATAGTACATATCCATAGTATCCTCTCCTTGCTCCACGTGGTATCCTGAGCTTCTGTAGACCATTTAGCAGATTTCAAGTGTTGGTCGTAACATCATGTTGGACAGGCTCTCTACCCATATATGTAGGTCTTATTATGGATTAGCAGCTCTTCTTCGTACACTTCCCTTGTAAACTTTTCATTCGGAAAACATTTAGAGAAAACCTGACTTTCGCAGATAATGTTTTGTTGTTATTATTTGTACCTTTGTATTCTTAACAGTGTTCATTGTAGCTGTATTGCTAAGCTGAGCTATGCGAGAACAGTGAGATTAATGAAACTGAGCGCAATGAAAACTTAGTGAAAACTTCATAAACGTGCAAGACCTATCATGTTCAACCAAAAGTTTCCGGTTTTTGGAGATTTCCAACAAAATTTTCTCTTATAGAAATACAAACAACAGCAAGCATTATTCGATAAAAAACATCTCCTACGAAAGGAGCACATCGTGCTCCTTTGCAGAAGTGTTGCGGAAACTGGTTTGAAAACCAAATTCGTTCAAATGATGTTAGATGGAAATAAGGTGAAAAGGTTGATAGAAAGGAGGGGTTACCGTGTAACGCTAAGGGAAAAATGTGTGATGAAGGTGTGCGATGTGTGTGAATCTCCGACTATTTATGCATGGTATCGTTCACGCAATGCACTTAAAAGTAATTTTTTCTATAATAACTCAGAACTTTCACATGGTGTCTCTCTGAATATCTCCCTTATTATATTTTCGATTTCCTCCTATTCCTTCATTTTGACGGTATATTCATCTAGGTTTTCATTAAAGTACGGACATTAATTCACCAATTGAATGATAGACTTAAAGTGCTTCAAGGTGATGGAAATAGTTAGAAAGGTGGCTATGGCTTCATCATTTACTATCCATGATTATTTATATGACTAGTGGCCCCGTAAGCCACGTTACTGTGCTAATTTCCAAAGTGTGAAAGTATTGGCCCGGTGTGGTTTTTCGCGCGCGCCAACAGGTTGTGTGAGATTCACGTCCTCAACTCGAGCTACACTATTTCACAACTGTATATGTATAGCTATAACATTATTCAGTCCAAAAAGAGCACGTAGCGTAGCGAATGAGAGAAGATAACTGACAGAATCCGTGGATCAATTTGCTTTGTTCTTTCCATCTCTGTCTTTCGCGAGCAGCGAGCATACCAAGGACCGCGTGAAATACAGAACACAACTGCTTTTGTATTGTACAAACCACTCGGTCAATAACTCAGTGAGCCAATCATACAAACGCACCCTCAGCATTACCACTGTATGTGACTATCCCATCCTTCTAATTCAAACCGAACTTATTCTGGAAACTTTATACTTTTCCAAAGTTTTGAACAAAAACTGAAAGAAGAAATTATTGTGAGAAGAGAATAAGCATCACGAGCGCCTATTTCCACCAATCATCTTTGTCATTCCTCATCGATATTCACCGACACGACGTGGTTCATTTATACTAAACCAAAAAAGTTCCAAGTGATGATTAAGAAAGTGATTAAGAAATTACAAAGCAATGAACTGAATTCGCTGACTATTCAAATTCACGTGACCTAGGGAAGGGAGATGATCAACAGGGTTGATGGGATAAATGAGTAGGAGCATAAGTTATTGGTTATTTTTCGCTTAAGCTCAGGAAACGAAGATGCTCCATGAGATTGGTGGGATACTTGAGGAGGTGATCCACGGTGTTGGCGGGATACATGGGATGGGTGCGTAATTTATTGTCTAGGCTTTTGCCTGAGTTTCTGGAACGGGAGGTAATCCACAAGGTAGGCGGGATACATGAGGTGGGTGCGTAAGTTATTTTCTAGATTTTTGCCTGAGTTTCTAGTAAGGGAGGTGGTCCACAGGGTCGGCGAGATACATTGGGTGAGTGCGCAAGTTACCGTCTAGGTGTTTGCCAAAGCTTCTGGAAAGCGAGGTAATCCACGAGGTTGGCGAGATACATGGGGTGGGTGCGCAAATTATTGTCTGGGCTTTTGCCTAAGCTTCTAGAAAAGGAGGTAATCCACAGGGTTGACGGGATACATGAGGTGGGTGCGCAAATTATTGTCTATACTTTTATATCAGTTTCTGGGAAGGGAGGTAATCCAGGGGTTGACGAGATACATTGAGTGGGTGCGCAAACTATTGTCTGGGCTTTTGCCTGATCTGAACGGGAGGTAGTCCATGGGGTTGGCGGTTGGCGGGACACATGGGGTGGGTGCGCAAGTTACTGTCTAGGCTTTTGCCTAAGCTTCTGGGGAGGGAGGTAATCCAAGGTGTTGGCGGGATACGTGGGATGAGTGCGTAAATTATTATCTAGGCTCTTGCCTGAGTTTCTGGAAAGGGAAGTAGTCCACGAGGTTGGCGGGATACATTGGGTGAGTGCGCAAGTTACTGTCTAGGTGTTTGCCAAAGCTTCTGGAAAGCAAGGTAATCCACGGGGTTGGCGAGATACATGGGGTGGGTGCGCAAATTATTGTCTGGGCTTTGCCTGAGCTTCTGGAAAGGGGGGTAATCACAGGGTTGGCGGGATACATGAGGTGGGTGCGCAAGGTATTTTATAGACTTTTGCCTGAGCTTCTAGTAAGGGAGGTGGTCCACGGGGTTGGCGAGATACATGGGGTGGGTGCGCAAATTAATTGTCTGGGCTTTTGCCTGATCTGAACGGGAGGTAGTCCATGGGGTTGGCGGTTGGCGGGACACATGAAGTGGGTGCGCAAGTTACTGTCTAGGCTTTTGCCTAAGCTTCTGGGGAGGGAGCCAATCCAAGATGTTGGCGGTATACGTGGGATGAGTGCGCGAATTATTGTCTGGGCTTTTGCCTAAGCTTCTAGAAAGGGAGTTAATCCACAGGGTTGGCGGGATACATGAGGTGGGTGCGCAAATTATTGTCTAGGTTTTTGCCTGAGCTTCTGGAAAGGGGCAATCCACGAGGTTGGCGAGATACATTGGGTGGGTGCGCAATTTATTGTCCAGGCTTTTGCGCGAGATAGCGGCCCCGTGAGTTCCTTGGCTCAAAGTTTCACCGCATTCTATCAGTGTTGGTATTAGAGTTTGAGTAGACTGTCTGCAAACAAACCTAATTAAGCACTAACAGAAAATACCGACCAGTGGACATGTGTACACGTGTGCCGCTTTACCTGACACCGGCGCAACTTTGCTGCTGACAGCGTCGCAGTCAAGGGAAAATCCTGACCAACGGACCCGTGTGCAGCTTAGAGGGGACCAGCGCTACTTTACCACTGGCCCAGTCGATTCAAAAAAATTCTGAGCAACCGACTCGTGTGCCCCTTAACCTGACACCAACGCCTGTTTACCACTGGCCCAGTCAAACCCAAGGGAAAATGCTGACCAACGACTCATGTGCCCCTTTACCTGAGATCGGCGCCTTTTTACCATTAGCCCAGTCGAACCCAAAGCAAAGTGCTGACGAACGACCCGTGTGCCCCTTTACCACAGATCAGCACCTGTTTATGCTGGCGGGAAAGTTCTGACCAACGGACACGTGTGCCCCTTTACTTCAGACCAGCACCTGTTTACCACTGGCCCATTGGAACCCAAGGGAAAGTCCTGACCAACGGACCTTTGAGCCTCTTTACATGAGACCAGCGCCTTCTTACCATTAGCCCAGTCGAACCCAAGGGAAAGAGCTGAGCAACGACCAGTGTGCCCCTTCACCAAAGACCAGCACCTGTTTACCACTGGCGGGAAAATTCTGACCATGGACCTTTGTGCCCCTTTACCTGAGACCGGCGCCTTTTTACCATTAGCCCAGTCGAACCCAAGGCAAAGTGCTGACCAACGACCCGTGTGCCTCTTTACCACAGACCAGAACCTCTTTACCAATGGCGGGAAAGTTCTGACCAACGGACCCGTGTGCCCCTTTACCTGAGACCAGCACATGTTTACCACTGGCCCAGCTAGCTGAACCCACAGGAATATTCCGACCAATGGACCCGTGTGTCTCTTTACCTGAGACCGGCGCATGTTTACCACCACTTCGTTTCAAAACCATGACAGGAAACGCAACCACTTCGTTTCAAAACCATGACAGGAACAAAACCATGTGCTAGGATTTTGGTGAAACGTTAATCGACATTATTAGGATTATTGGGCTCCAAATAGGATTTGCAGGGAGCCTCCTCCCCCCTGAGAATGGCTTGCTGAATTTAAAAAATCATATCTGTTTGATTCTTTAAATCCAGTTGTTTAGTTTCATCATTATTTTTTGAATATTTATTACTGGACGGTGTACCCGGCTTTGCTCGGGTCCTCTGTTTCTCCCGGCTATTTGAATCTGATGCCAACATTTGTTGAGCCAAAAGAAACCTATCGAGATATTCATCACTTAGTGATCAGCCTAAATGACACTTCTTCATTCCGTCCCCTTCCCTCAAAAGTAAGGTAAAGTTGTTTGGCTGGTAAATTCTTCTAAAATGCTTCCCATATTTACGCTGTTTCGAAAAATCCCAGAAGACACGGTTTCATTGACCTGTGAGGATTAATACCAAAAATCAATAAAATCGATAAATCGATAGTGCCGTACGAAACGGTTGTCATATTCGTGTTCAGCGTATTGACATACCCCAGCAGCGATGTCTTCACCGCGCCCGGGGCAAAATTAGCGAAAAATCAATAAAATCGATAAATCGATAGTGCCGTACGAAACGGTTGTCATATTCGTGTTCAGCGTATTGACATACCCCAGCAGCATGTCTTCGCCGCGCCCGGGGCAAAATTAGCGAAAAATCAATAAAATCGATAAATCGATAGTGCCGTACGAAACGGTTGTCATATTCGTGTTCAGCGTATTGACATACTCCAGCAGCGATGTCTTCACCGCGCCCGGGGCAAAATTAGCGAAAAATCAATAAAATCGATAAATCGATAGTGCCATACGAAACGGTTGTCATATTCGTGTTCATTGTATTGACATACCCCAGCAGCGATGTCTTCGCCGCGCCCAGGGCAAAATTAGCGAAAAATCAATAAAATCGATAAATCGATATTGCCGTACGAAACGGTTATCATATTCGTGTTCAGCGTATTGACATGCCGTAGTAGACATGTCTTCGCCGCGCCCGGGGCAAAATTAGCGAAAAATCAATAAAATCGATATAATCGATAAACGAATCGATAATCCCAGGTGCGAAGTAGCCTAAAGCCTACGCCGGCCCTTAGGGAAGTTCCACCCTATAACAAGGAAGATGAAGATCTAGGACGAAAAAAGCGCACAATGTGGAAATTTAGGCCAGAGGCCCCTTTTTTAAAAGACTCGTCACAAAACTGCGTATCGACAATGCGCTAAGAGTCGACGCGCAGTAACAGACGCGTTCTCGGGAATGAGCGACCAAATCTTTTAATATAGTAGGATTTTGGTATATTTGATCAGAAATATGTACCCTGATAACCACCACTTTTCTAAAAGATACTTTTCTAACATGTGGCTAAGTGAGCAGTTTCGGCTAGTAACATCTTAGAGCTGAGCAAGAAGTTCCTCATATTTATTAGGACACATATAATATGTAGCGGCATCGTCTAGTATCGTCTGTAAGGGGCTCGTTGCGTTTCTCACCCGGACAGCCGGCTAATTAGAGGTGCGAACCAAGTGTGAAGCGCTTTTGGTAAGAGCCGCTACACGTCAGCCGGATCGTCCCAGTTGATCTCAAGGCAATCTCTATCACTTGTCGCTCTGTCGCCCGCGATCATACCAGCACGACGAACAATTCTACTCTTTTTAATTTTGGGTTTTTGTGGAGCTAACAACACAGTGGATGGATGAATTGCAAGTGTAAGAACTATGCAAGTTTTTTTTGCCGAATCTAGTGGAAAGATGAAAAATACCGATAGATAAATGAATAAATAGATCTTGACAGTCATCACGGAAAGATTGCTCCACGTTCTTGGACGCTACCACGACAAAATGAAGAATCGGCTAGAATTTGTATCCGAAAAAAGCGAGTTCGTCGCACCACGATGATCGCATGCCGCAGCTCGACAAAGGGTTATAGTTGCTCTGAGATCAATAAGACGGATACGTTTGGTTTGATGCCAGCTCCTGCCGAAGGCGCTTCACACTTGGCTTGCACCTTTAATGAGCCGGCTGTAGGGGTGAGAAACGCCACTCAGCCGTCTGTAAGGCACTGATGACTAGCGAACTCGTTTCTATATAATGGCGCAATAAAATATTCGAGTGTGCTACATGCGCACCGGGCAAGCCAGAATTCGGCGAAGTTACGGGAAAATACGGAAGAAACAAACATCTTTGAAAGGACTCTTTCACCAATATAATATTAACCAGAGAAATAGAGATCACACATCCGAGTCGAATGCATTGCTTGCTTCTTCTCCATTATTTATCAGAACTTCAAGTAGATTGTCCTATCCTAGTCAACAATACAGAAAAAAAAGACAGCCCGCGAAGCAGTAATCTCTTTCAAACATGAGGTTATACATGGAACCACAGAACTTATTTGAAGAAAGGGCCGATATTAGGGTGCTATAGCTTACGAGCTGAAGCTAAGTATGCTGAATCTCGAATCCAGTCACGGTTCCATCCAAACTCCATTACGAATGAACATTACTGAGCACAGCATATACATAGCTACACCATGCATCGTAAACCAACAAATATGGTATCATAGTGCAAAAGCAATACAAATTTGTTGATAACCTTCCCCCTTCCCTAATCACCGTGCACCAACTTTGAGCGAAGATTCCATGGCCACAAGTGCAGATACATGTATTCCTCTGTGAACCAGACAGTGCGGATAAGAATGTTCGCAATTTTCTTGTCATGAAGTTGAGGAGAAACATAGAAAAAAAAGCGTGGTTTCCCTTCTTTGTCCCAAACTGTTGTCGAATATCGAATACGAGCTTCGAATACTCGAATATATTCGACAAGTGCCATTTCTCGAAAATTCGAATTTGGCTATTTTCGAATATGGCGACCTTCTCCAATATTCGACTATTCGGGTACTCGAGTGTTTGGATTTTTCGAATATTCATTGGAGTACGAATATTCGGGTACAACTATAGTCGCCACTCCTTGATCGGATCTGGGTAGCACCTTCACCCCATCCCTAGCTTGAAACTTTATGAGGCAAGTAGGGTCAGTAAATCTATCTACCAAGAATAGCAGTTATGCTTCATTATCTCTGGAATAGAAGTTGAGGTAGTGATGGTGTCCACTCTCTCCGAACGTATGAAATGCTTGACTATTTTATTGATGTCGAAATTGTGGAATTTCTGGCAAAGCTCCTGAAGGCAAAGGCGTGCCTTTGAACAACGCCTCAATGTTGTGCATTCTGGTGGTTCTTTAGAAAAACATTCGAAAGAAAAAACACGCGGGTGTACTGCATTGGAGTTCGGGACATATCCTGGAATCCACTCAATATACTCAATATATTTATATATATATATATTTTTTTTAAATTTATTGTGCATAGGTTGACTTTTAATCAGTCATGGCCTAGCCATGTTTCTGTACAAAACGTTGTCTAACAGTTCAAAAACAACACCTCTTAAATGTCCATCGTTCGGTTCAACCCATTGTTTGTAGTTTATGAGTGCGCGAGTAATCTCTTTGCACTGTATTTGAACTACATTGGCGAATAAACACTAATAATGCCAAGCACTGTAAAGCAATATTGTAAGAAGATATACAATCTTGCGGCTAACTCATTGTTAGCGTTGTAGATAACTTCTTCATATGGGGACGTGGAATCAGTGATGACGGAATCCGAATTAATGATACTGTGCCTGTTTATGTGGACAGTAGAGAACCGTCTAGTGACCATGAGAACGACGTCAAAGTCAAGGTGGTGACAGGTAATGAGACACGTTTAAAATTACCTCAATTTGTTCGTGAAAATACCTGACATGTGCTTTGTCAACTGATGCCTGATTTGCAGATGCTGGACTCGAATTGCCTGTTCGTCGAAGCAAGGAAGGTCTGCGCTCCACGTTCATATATACCCCAACAACGACTGGAAAACATCTTGTATATGTGACAAACAACAATGAACCAATTGGACAAAGTCCATACAAGGTGAAGGGTCCTCTCTATGTCTACATATTCGCTGTAGCGCTTGGAAGAAACCCGGTCTTGCTATGCATCATACGTTTTTTACGCAACTTGTTCCAGGTTAACATATCGCCACAGACCAACTCTCGAGTGAGAGCTTTTGGACCTGGCCTGGAAGGAGGTGTAGCTGACCATCAGAGTGTCTTCAGTGTGGAAACGAATGGTGACGCTGACAGATTAGGTACAAATGTATCTTATGCTTTCATCTTTCAAAATCTTGTGTTGACCTCTGCATTTTAGCATTTTCCATCGAAGGGCCAAGCAAGACGGAAATTGCTTGCCAGGATCGCGGACAAGGAGCAGCTTCCGTGGCTTACACTGTATGTATTCACATACGTAGCTTCTCTTACTCTCACACAAATTTTATGGGAAAAATTTTTCATGAACATGTTCCTTGTTTGGTGTGTAGTAAGTTCACTGATGAGCTGAACGCTGTTCTGTCTTGTTGTTTCGAAAAATATCGAAAAATACAGATCCTAGTTCCACTAAACTCCAACTGTTTTCGTTTTTTAGCCGAAGGAGCCCGGCGTTTACAAGGTGAACGTCTTGGCTGGCGGCGATCATATAGCCGAATCTCCATTCGTGTTGATGGTCGACCCATCCAAACCCGGCTTCCACCCCTCGGCAGCCCGTCTGACTGGACTTGAGCCAGAGATGCAATTTGTACCCGGTGAACCTGTGCCGTTTCGAATTGATACACGGGACACTGGAGGTTAGCCTAGCATAGTTCGTGTAAGGTTCCATACGTTACTTCATGTAGTCTTGCAGTTGTGGATGACGCTCCCCGAGTGGAAGTACTTGATAAAGATCTCGCATTATTACCGATTAATGGATCTCAGATTAACCCTGGAATATATGGTTACAGCTTTACACCCAAGAAAAGTGGGAAGTATCATATATGTGCTAGCTTGAACGGAGTGGCTATTCCTGGATCTCCTTTCCCGGTTTGTTTTAGCATCTTCATTTTTTTTTCAAACCAATCCTGATTTCAGACATTCAACTTTGGTGTAATTAAGTATCATAAACTACTCTAGGGATTTCCCAACAATTTTCAAATGTGCTTTCAGAGCTGAGCTTATGAAACGTTGTACTGTTTTGTCTAATTTCTACCTTAAACTCTTGTCAAGAAAAAATCGCCATAATTTGAGGTCAAGTCTTTAATCTGCTTGTGTTCAGGTGAACATCCGCGAACCAGTCGACCTCTCCAAGCTCAGAATCTTTGGGCCTGGAGTTGAAGGTCCCGTAAAATGTCAGGAGCCTACACATTTCACAATTGATGCCAAGCAGGCTGGACCAGGTGCAGTTGAGGTATGTAATTTCTCCCTCATTTTACTGTCACTGAAGGCTGGAACCTTTGTTAGTGCATCGTAGAAGGACCTCGTATTCAAAAGTCTGGACACCTTCATCTTGAAGCGCATACATATATCGTACTGACAAGCTAGGTGTCAACTGGACATCTGGCTCGTCCGACTGAAATCGACTCGAGTTTGAATAAATCAACTTTCATATGAATCAAAAAATCGACTATCCGAAGAAGTTGGAAAGGCTAGTTATTCAAAATATCGACTATTCGAGAAAAATTCCCATCGAATCAAAGGTTAGTGTCAGCCATCAAATTTACCAGCTGCACTTCCTAGTGAGAGTTGTACCAACGCGCAATGCAAACTTTTCGTAGGAGAAACAGCTCAAAAACGAGGTGTACTGCATTTTGTAGAGAACCATGGACACCACTGAGGCCAGCATCTCCTGAAGATTTTTTTTTGTATAAAATATCGAAAGCGATTTGAGGTATGGCACTGCGTTTATGGAAACTAATAAATCAACATATACGAATTACTTTATGCCGGATGAGCTCTTCTCAGTAACTGTAGTCAAGATGATTGATATTATTATTGTAATTCAAATTCGACCTGGATCACTTTAACACTAATTGTTCTTCACTTTTCTGAGTTTTTGAGACTCTTTTCGATGTCTTTATTCTTGCTAGCTTTCGGCATACTTATGTAATGCCTTCGTCATAGCTTAACATTCAGAACGATTGCAGAATTATCAGATACATCACCAACGTCTTGCCTTACGGTATTGTTGCTAATTAGATTGTTCATCTCTGCATCTGATAATCAATCATTCTGAATGTTAAGTTCTGACGAAGGCATTACATAAGTATGCCGAAAGCTAGCAAGAATAAAGACATCGAAAAGAGTCTCAAAAACTCAGAAAAGTCAACATCAAATGAGGCTCAGAGACAGAATCGTACTACTTATACTAATTGTTCTATCGATTTTGTGGGCTGTCATGTTCGATCTTAAATGAAGAAAATTTTTTTTGAATTTCCAAGATTTTTATTAGGGCTCTATGTTGAACGTGACTGCAATTCGATAGCCGGTTTCTGTGTTATTACTGCGTACACCATACTCCACTTCCTCGATGTCATTACCCTTATCGCGTGGAGAAGTATGGATTACCAAATTCCTCAAACTGTCCGTTCTCCGAGCCGTCCCAGTGATTGTTTACAAAATTTTCTCGAAAAGAATATGGTTTGTGTTGGTATATGATCTATACGGATACGCAAGTATGTTCAAAATCCGCTTGAAAAGTTGAGAAAGTTCTGATATAAACTCTGTAGAAGGGTTCGATGTGGGCTTATTAGTCGTTCACGTTGTGGTTCATTTCTTGAACGCTGTGGACCACGGAGTTAATTTTAGGTTCCCACAGTATGTCACTGAAAGTGCTCCGAGGTTCATATCCCCGATTGGGTTACATTTTCGTAGGTAACATCCCTGTCTGCATTTCTGCGTTACGAATGACTCACTGGGGTAGCTAAACAGGCAAATGAAGTTATCGGTGCCACAACTCCTGATTGTTAATTGCCCAGCTATGTACCTTATTGTGATGAAAACAAGTACTTATTTCTGTTATTTTGTTGATGATGTGAGCCTCTACCTTGCTACCAGACTTTGTTTCCATATCTAAGGGAAAGAGCTTTAGTTTTTCGCACACTGTAAACTACACAATTTATTGTTCATCTATGGTTTGAAATGGTATGAAAAATGAAGTTTTCACACCGAGCTGCCTATATAGTTAGAAGGAGCGTGCATTTCCTTGTCCACTTATTTCGAGTGGCTACGTAACCAGGAAGCTGTTATTTTGTTGTGGATTGGGTTTCGAAATGCTGTGCCATTCAGGATTGAATTTCTAATGGATTTCTAGTGAAAGCATGAAAATTTCTGTCTAGTGATAAAGACATGTCCCTTGAGCTGAAACTCCATGTTTTCATTATTCCAGAACAGTGACTGTGGTACTCTACGATGGCAGCACCTAATTAGTGAATTTTACGGAACGTATCAGATCCCACCGAAATACAAATTCTTGGTGCTCGGTATTTTCTTAGAAGGTGTTCATCATATCACACATGGATGATGTGAATAGCTAAATTCTCCTATTTTTATCACTGAAGTTCTAGACGTAAGAACCCTAGTTTCAGAAGACTTAGTACATGTTTGTGAAGCGTAAATTCTTTCTCTAAAATGTGAAAAAATATTACTCGAAGTTGAATGAGGACGTTCCTGCCAGATGATCAGTGACATCATTAAACGCTTAAAATGAGTCATTTTCAGTCGGTGTACGTTCGAGAAATGTTTGCGTGTACATATAGGATTCCTAATTGAAACGAATGCGACTTCACCAGTATAGAAAAAGGGACCCCATCGGCGTAACTGTTTGTTTGTCATTCTTTGAAAAAGGTCCTCTTCACAGTTTCGGATGTTGGGGAGGGGAGGGGGGGGGGGGAGATGGTATGGAGATCGACTTTTCCCAGCATTACATTTGTCTCCACGTGTAGGCTTTGATTTTATTTGAGGCATACCTTAGTACATCTTTTTCTCTTTGGCGGGTAGGTGTAGATTCGAAAGGAATAGTTTTATGAAGATACCGCGATTTCGTCATCGTTTTTTCGTAAGGGTTTTCTTGCTGATAAATATTCCGAATGGGAAACACCTTTTTTCCACAGCTGTTGTGAATATGTTAGTGCACTATATCGAAATCTTGTGATCTGCCCAAAAACTCCTCTTTAGCAGGCGCAGTTCGCAAGCTTCCCTGAAAGGCTTTTTGCCCTCCTTGCTCTTAATGTGTTCCTTGTTTTCGTTTTAAACAAGGGATTTAAGAGATCGCCCTGTGTTTGGAGGGCATCTCTTGTTAATTCCCGCCCTTTCAAACCAAATCGATCCAGTTTGCGAACTAACAACACTCTAGACATTAACACGCCCTTCATTTGCGTTTCGACTCACTCTGGAACGTGGATCTGTGACGCCTGACTGCCGGTGAAAATTCACGCTAATTCTTTTTTGGTCATGGCAAGACTACCAAGGTTTCAGTCGCTGACAGTATGGATCTTCTCTGTGCAATTTTGGATAATTATTTAGTGTAGTTCTGCCTTTGTAACAGCTGATTTTCTAGGTCGCCCTCGCTGACAGGAGTGGAAAAGCAGTGGCTATCGACGTTCTCGATAACAACGACGGTTCGTTCACTGTTAAATACACAGCACCAAGGCCGGGTGCATACCAGGTGATTTCAAATATCCCGCTATGTTCGATACATTGTTGTTTTATGTTGTTGAGTATGTGGCGCCCACTGAGCGTTTCGATATCTGCTTCATAATCCTCGTTGCATCCGTGGATTCCATCAAACATTCACTGCAAACTTCTCTCTACTCCTAAATATAGTGTAACAAAAGTGTTTTTTCTATTCAGCTTAACGTTGTCTTTGCTGGCGCACAAGTGCCACCGATTGAAATCAACGTGGAGCCTCAAGTGGATACATCAGGCATCAGGGTCACTGGCCTTGAAAACGGTGCGTTAACTTTTTTTCTCGAGCGACTTTTGGTCTTGCAGTGATTGCCTGGAGTGGATTTTTAGTTTTATACGTCCCGAGTAGTGTAGTTCTCCTCATGAGGACGTGTGCAATTCTAAAGAGTCTCTCAGCCTAACATTGATGAGCGAATAGAGGACTAGGCTTTGAGTTGATTCACACTCCATGGCTATTCGATTTACGTCCCTATGTTGTTCTTGTTCTTGTTTTCATTGCTTTGCGGTATATTTATTTGTCGTTTTTCTTTGGTGTTTTTAACAGTTCTTTGTTCGTTAACTTAGAACATCTCTGCATGCCGTTCACGTTTAAAAAACGGTAGAAATGTCATCATTTTGTATTCGCAGTCCAGTCGGTTGGAAGGAACCGAACTTTTTCCCCTTCGCCGCTCTCCTAAGAAATGAAGACCTTTGAGCTCCTGCGTAGTTACGCATTCTATGCAAAAGCCCAACAGTTCTCACATTTCTACTAACAAGACGGGTGAAATGCAGTCGGAGCTATTTTTTTTTCCGGCGAAAAACAGGAGTAGAGCGGGTGTGTCCCGTCTGAGAAGGTAGAATACCAAATTTGCGGATTTGCCCATCTAATCTTGATAAATTGCGCCTAGAGATGTTTCTTCATTCGTTCTTAAGAAAATTCAGCCAATTTCATGGAAAATCGATGTTTAGTGCGGCATCAGCCCTGTGTCTCAATTAATTCGCAGAGAACGAGGTTGTTTCAAGAAAAGTGTCATCGGTATGTATCGAACACACCCATGCTATGCCATCCACAGTAAATTTGTGCGGGCAGAAATAGCTCTTCTTTTCTGTTCTCCTAGCGCAGCATTTGACCATGTTTCTGTTCTTATTTGAAGAAGCATCCAAATGTTTTAACCACGAACTCAGAATACTTGGAAAATTGTCTTCCCACATCAGTGATGTGTTTCATGCTTTACACAACTGCGTTAATGAGTTACATAAGCCGTACATGTATGTACAGTACAAGTTTTTAACATATCAGTGCCATGAACAGGGCATACATGCATGCATTGTGCACAAGGTTATTATGCAGGACACGCTATTTCGAAATCGCCCACCCTGAAATCACAAGCCACATCAACATTGATGGGGACGTTTGAATGTCAGAACTGCATGTATCTGCTGTCAGCGGGGGTGCCTCGGTGTTTTCTGTGGGCATCACCCAGTTGTGGGAGGAGGAACCGAGGGGTGGTGGGGGTAGAGTGCAGAAATTTTACCTAATTAACATGAATGTGAAAAAAAGCAAAAAATTAAAATTAGAAATTGAAAAATGGTAAAAATGAGAAGTTGGGTTGGTCTAGCACAACATCTTAATGCACCTGTCAACATAATTTCGAAAATTCTGCCAACTTTCTTTCCGAGGTGAGCAGACCGCGCCTGCCAACGGTATCACCATAACTTTAATCCACACAAAACCAATGGATTGCTAGTGAGCCTCAAACGCTTAGAACACCTGGAAGCCGTCAAAGAGTTTCCACGGATCGCTCTGATAAGCTGGGAAAGTTTCGAAACTTAAAAAACGAACGTTCTGGGAAGTCGCAAACACTAACATTGACGTCCATATGACCTGAAGACAGGCGCTTGCTTTTGTCCCTTCTTGAATGTGCACTCATACTTCATTTTCGATTACGAGGTCGTGCAGATTCCAAAGCTCTGTCATACGTTGCTGCTGGGAATTCACATGAAGACTCGTAAATGCCAGTGATCCTCTTTTTCGGGATGTTATTCATTGGTGGACTGTATGAATTTACATAGCGATATTCTAGCGATATATGCCACACATTTTCGGCCGAATGATGTTTAAAATGTTAGCGAAAGTCGCGGATGTTTGTTACAGCCGGCATAAAGCTTGTGACCACGATAATGTTCTTATCTCTTGCTCCACTTTTGAATTACATGGTGGTCGGGAAAACAGCCGAAATTTAAATTAGAAGGATGTGGGCCCTCTTTTTCAACATTCACACTTCAATGATCGTTGAAGTACTTAGCTGCAGTCATTACTTCACTTGATGTAGTGCCAGAAAATTCGATGAGTGAGTCATCAGTAAAGACCACCCACTCCGAATTCAGTATCTCTCAGCAGAGCTAATGCAGCGGAGTCTGCAGAACACGCCGAGCGGGGTGGAGTTTTATCGCTAACGGTGCTCCTTCAGAGAATACTTTCGGTTACTTTTCTATGTAGTTTTTCCTATTGCAGAGATTCTTTATGTAAGGAGGTTAGGAACGAATTTTTTGAAGGGTTGTACCATTAAGTTAAAAACCTAATGGTAATGGCGTGATATTTTAACATTTTAACTTGTTTTCTCCAACTAATTTCACTAGTTATGTTGTAGAGGTTGTTTTTTGGTTGATATGGTTCACTACTGGTTTGATTTGTTACCTGCTCTAGGCTTCCCTCTTTCCTTCTTGAGTCACAGCTCCATTTTTTTTTTTGCTACGGCTGCTGTGAGGGCTTAAAAGCACCAATTATCATCGATAATTATTAGTTGTGGACCTGTTCTCATGATTACAGCAGTCAGGTACTAATATTTGTCGTGTAAAAGTTCTCGCGCATTCCTTCTAATCGATGTCGTTTGATGTGTTGCCGTGATTTCATGTGTTCTTTAAATCCTACTTTCTATGCAGTAAATTCTTGACGTGATTTCAGCTATCGTCACGGTGAACTGTGAGCAAGAAGTCCACGTATTTACGCCTGATGGTGACAACACTCGTATTGTGATTACCAGTCCCTCTGGAAGCATTGTAGAGGCGGTTATTGAATCCACAGATACAGGATTTCGAGTTTGCTTTACGCCATCGGAGATCGGCGATTACAGTATTTCTGTCACATACAGGGACCTACCTGTAGGCGCTCCCTACCTTCTCCACTCTGTACCTGATGGAAATAAGGCTGAGGCAGAGTACGTGGTGTCAAGATGCGGACCACCTCGAGCGGATCTCGTCACCGTCACTGGACCAGGGCTTGGCCCTGTGATTGCACAACGCTCAACACATGTGTTCATTGACACAACATCCGCTGGATTTGGTGATATTGATCTTTTTGTTGATGGACCAACACGAACCCCAATTCATTGTGTTGACAACCATGATGGAACATTAACGATGTACTACGTGCCAAAAACTCCGGGCGTTTACTACCTGAGAGTAATGTTTGACAGTAATCACATTTCTGGGAGCCCGTTTCAAGTGCTGGCTGTTCCTGCTTTGTTGGCATCATCATTAACCGCGGACCGCGAAAAAACTGAGAGCTCATTTACCACCCTTTCTAGTGGATCCTCCACTCCAAAAACTGCCCCCTGTGTCTAGTGTCTGTGTGTCTCGCGGATGATTTTCGCTGTGATCTCATGTAGTTACTTCTTGTTTTGGGATATTGCCGAATAAACTGTTTCTTCTCGTGACAGGTAGTTTTTGCTTTGTCTACAATATTACATAGATAGACTTGGAATTTTAATGTTGTGAAGAACTGAAATTTTGAAGTTGTGACTACGCATTTCATCGAATTGGACTGAATGCGATGCCACAACATGGAGCAAAACAAAAGTTCATTCGCAATTAATTGTAATTGAGGAGGAGAACCAGGCCTTTATAGGCGACAGAAACGCTGGATTTTGTCTACAAGTTCAGGATTTTACACTTTCGTTCCTCTTCTGAAAACTTACCCTGTCGTTTTATGATGTGAGCAACTTCGTTGAGGTGATCTACATATACGTCAATCGATGTTTCCCCGGAATTAGATGATTTTAAAATAGTCCTCTCTGTCTCCCCCCCCCCCCTTCCCCCAAAGCAGGAAACTTTAATACCTGTAAATTACGAGGTACACCCCTAAAAATATAATCGGTTACTCAGGTATTACCTGTGATGGTGAATCTTTTTCTGTGAAGACCTATTCAGCTGTACTCGCACACTAATCTCTTCTAGGTCAGAGGCGCACTAGTATACTGTAATCGTGGTTTAAAAACCCCTAGAAGAACTACGGACGCAAATAGTGATCCATTCCTTCATGATTGAAACCTGTAGGGGTGTATATTCGATCAAAAGCCCATTCCCTCATATAGCGATGAAAAGAACTTGTTTTCGCTACATTTAAGTTGTTTGAGTGGTGGACCCAGATAGGTATCGATCGCTGGGAACCAGGAAAAATCAAGGATACTAGCCTTCATAAAAGCTTTTGTTCTGCATCACATTTCCGGCCAGATTTGTTGCTGTCAAAAATGGATTGCGTATTTCAATTCCATTCCGTATGCTGTATGTGTGTGATGCGAATACTTGATCTACTGCTTGAGCAGTTTAAATTTAAAAGAACTTTGTTACCATGATTCTGGGGTAGTGTTCCAGTGCCCAACACTCAGGGAGCTGTTCTTCTCCGTTGCCGATTTTAGCCCTTTAAATAGAATCTGCTTCAGAAGCCGAGAGCAACTGTGTACATGAAACGCATTAAAACCATTGGGGAGCCCTGTGTTTTGAAAAGGTTTCTTTTTTGCGTAGCGCTCTGAAACTCTCAGTAACTAGGAGATGACCTGTGCCTCATCGCAAATAAGATCTGGTTGTTACGTGATCTGTGAAATGGTAAACGCGTTCGTTGCATACGTTGAACATGAACTGCGGACACAATCCACAATTTGTTTGGTCCTCGTCAGACTTCGGCAGGAACTTTACTCAAGGCAAGCGGGACTTCGTAAAGATAAAGTGAGCAAAGGGGAGTTTGTAGTTGGGAATTGTCGGATAACCATAAAATCCTTTGCAGATAAGAGTAAAGAAAAGAGACTGAACCGAAGAATTTTTTATATTGGTTCTGTACAATCTGTCTCAAATAAGAACAGAATTAAGGCTTGTTTAAGAAACACACTTAAAAAGGTCCCCAGCATTGTTGTTACTGAAGGAATACTGATCAAATTTCGTGATATGTTTAGAGATACCATTCTTCCTTCAACTGGTAGAGGAAATTGGAGTTAATTGATTTTGACAGGAGGTTGAGGGCTATCATGCGAAAATCCTGCCAGGAGCACTGCTTTCAGCGCTTGTAAAAGGACAGGTTCTGCCCAGATCTTGCTGAGACCAAATATGTGGCTGCAACTGGCAGCGCTCTATTTAAATCCGAAAGAGAATCGGATTTAATTGATATTGATAGGAGTTACAGCTGAAAAAGTACCTAGCAGTACCCACAGTATCGTTGGTACTGAATGAATCCTATTCAAACTTTATAAATAGATTTCTAACACTACTGTCCCGCCAAACGCAGGAAGGAAATAGAATTAATTGATTTTGAGAGGAGCTATTGCTTTGGAATTCTCTGAACCCTAACTTTACCCTAAAAGTTAGGGTTCAGCACCGTTCCAAAGAATTTTCATCAAACAACTCCTAAAAATCAATTATTTCAATTTCTGCTAGAGCGGTTAGCTTCAGGATAGGAAGCTCGTTTCAATGAATATGAAAGCTGCCACGTTCTCTCGGTTACAGCGAAAAAAAATTAGTTAAAAAGCAGTCTCCAGCACCACTCCGACACAACTTCCTCAAATAACTTCTTCCAAAAGCAAATATTTCCAATTTCGCTTACACTGTTGTCTTCAGAAAGTATTGCTTTATCAAAGTAATGGCAAAAACCTGCGCAATCTCCATCCTCTTTCAGATTTTAACCGGAAATTTAAAAAATTATAACATGGTGCTGCCATGTTGACGTGCACCACGGCCATTGCACTTGTGAGCACTTGTTAACTCGTGTGGACACGCCGATGAGCATTATAAAAATGAAACTACTGTTCTTGGCACAAACTTACTTTAACGTGTTTGCTCACAATTGGGGCTCCGTAGATTTTTGGCTAGGTCAAAGGGGACTTCGTAGTTTTTTTCTGCTCGAGCTAAGCTTGTGTCGAACTCTGGTCCTCGTGGATACGTTTACTGACCATTTCGCAGCATTTCACGTTTGTCAATGGAATCAGCGCGTCGACCTGGTTCAGAATACCTTCCTATCTCAAACTGAAAAATGAGTTGAGGCTTTGTCCATCCTTAGGGTTTCTGGAACTTTCTACACATTTAGTTTGTTACCCCAGATTATGTAGTCATTGAAAGAACGGAAAAGGCTGACAGAGACTATTGTTTAGAAATCTTTTTTGGTTCTCGGCATCTTCACATTGAGAGTTTTTGAAGTTCTTTTTGTTGATTGAAAAGCAGAATATTTGTACTCAAAAGGGAAGCACTGTGAAGCTAATGGATTTGGGTCATTATTGAGAATGGCACAGGGGAGTTGGAGAGCAGATTCGAGATCAGCGCCCCTGTACTGAATATGATTGTGGACACCGGTGCTTTCTTTAGCCAGAATCCAATGATGAGTTCTGTTACCCACAAAACATTGAAGAGATATGGTCACTTTACATGCATTTCTTTTTTTCCTACATGACTCGAATTCACCACGTATTCTTTTGTAGATTCAAATGCATCTGTGAAGCCATACATGGGAATTCCATTCAAACTTTTTTTTGTCGTGGGCATTTGCTGACATCTATATGGGTGTTCACAGATTCATCCTTGACAAAGACATGCAAACGCCATTAGGGGAGAAGCGTGAGTAACCGCTAGTACCATCTAATGAATCACGTTCTGATCTGTCCTTAGCTTTCCGCCTTTACCGACTTCTCGGGAGAGTATTCTTCAGTAGTATTAACTGGTCACGCTTTGTAATCCATTAGTTGAACGTGAAAGTTGAGGACCTTACCAGTTTGCAATTTCGCATTTCACAGTGTTCTGTGACGCCCAGATGTGAATTGGTTACAATTATTCTTTTGTGAGGGGCTTCTTTTCGCCATTTAATTGCGTATGTCACATTGCCAGTCATGTAGGAAAGGTTCACGTTACAAAGGGGAACGGGGAGCAAACCAACCTGTGCGTTTCATGACAACTTACCGGGGAGGAAATACTTGGAAGCAAAAATCGTTATTCCTAAGTTTGATAACACAACAGCAGACTGAAAAAAATGCCCACTATTAGTCGGGCACGTGCACGTTAAGACACATAGTGCCGTTTCCTCTGCTTCGATTTCATCTTATAGAAGGGTTCTCTAGTATATACTTATGTGTTTTGTTCTAATAGAGGATTTTTAGATTCCTGAGAGAATTATCGGACATCTATGACTATTTGGTAATATTCGTCTGGTATTTCTGGGAGTTTAACAAAACCTCTGTCTTTGATGTACAAATGCCCTATTCAAGAAGATGAGGGAATCAAAACAAGTTCCTACCATTTCTGCATTGTGCAAGTTCCGTGCAAACTTCCTGCAACCTGAGTCATTGGCATGAGACATGCACGGGTCTGTATGAAATGTGCGCGGCATGTGCGTGATCTCAGACTGGCTGTATAGTCCAAGTCCACGTAGAGTATAGTACCCTGCGTCGCCGTCGCTGCGCCGGCGGCCGCCGATCGCCAATTTTGACTCCCGCGGCCGCCGCGATGCCCCGCCACAGTCGATGAGCACCGCTGTCACAATCGCCAGCGAGGCAAGGTACTACTGTCCATGTGGAGTATTGTGCCAACCCACAAATGCTGATACGCAGTTGAATTGTGCGAAACTTGACACAATTCAACTGTGTATGGTATCAGCATATGGTGTGTATGGTATTCCGTAAAGCTTTTACGACCTCAGTCACTTACATGAATGGAGTTAGACGGTTCGTATGTTTACTACGTTCGTAAAACGTTCGATCTTGTGGTGAAACATCGAATTTCTGATGCGAGTGTCATGCAAGTGCCTGGAATCGGCACATATTCCATGCATATCGCATGCCATCCACGGCTTTCTTGTGCAAGTATGGTCTATTCAATGAAAAATTAGTCATGTTATTCGATGCAAAAATCGGTTCTAGAAATTTCTGGGCTGTTAATAATGCATTATTTAGATACAATTATTGCAACGCTTGACTCTTCAAATGACTGGAAAGATTTCGTTCATTTATTTACAACTACAATAAAAGCATTGTTGTATGCCCGCTGGTATTTGAAACTAGCTCCCGTAGAAGTTCTCGAATAATCGCGTTCTTATTAGTATTCTCTTGAGATGAGTGACCTATGTTTTAGCAGACGTTCTGCGTGGACATCGCTTCAATGTTGGTGTCGACATCGGCAATCTAATACCACATGGTAAAGGTGTAAAGATGATTGCTAACATCAACGGGAAGCTTGTCGAGATACCCATGAAACGCACCGGAGCTGCTTCGCATGGAGGCGTTTTCATCGCACACGAGCTAGGAAGGGCAAATGTCAAGGTTGGTTCCTTTTTGAGCTGCTCCTTCGTCCTCTTTGTTTTTCTTTGTTGTCTCGAACATCTGAAATTTCTCGTATTCTAACTACCGTACCTCATTCTTATGTCTGCGAATTTTCTGCTTTTTATAGCTGTATGATAAGTTATAATTGCATCGATGTGTTTTAGGTGTTGTTCGACGATGCCTTGGTGAAAGAAGCGAGGATCAACGTCCGAGATGGCTGCGATGCGTCTAAGTGCAGAGCCACTGGCGAAGGCTTGAAGAGCGCCATCGTGGGAAAACCAGCGAGATTCGATATTGATGCGCAGGTGAACAAGAAGTATCAAATGTCATTAAAAACAGATAATTGGATTTGTGAAGCCACACAGAAACGTTTGGGAGAGTATTCTTAGGAATTTTAGCGTCTCAATTGCAGGGTTCTAAATTTAAAATGTTACCCCGTTGAGATGAACTGTAGGAATGGTCACTAATCTGTGTTGACGGACCACGCTGCATATTATGAACGACCGGTCCAATGATACGACAAATTACGTGATTCAGACTAGGAGGAGGTGGTTGCGGCATGCTTCTTCTTTGAAAGGGAAGTTGTGGGTGTGTATAATCATGGGAGAAATGGAGCGTTACCAGGCCTCCGGGAATAGCGCCAATCACAGTAGACTGGTAACGCCCTGTTCTGAGATGATACACACCCCGGAAATTTCTGTTGATGTTGTCTTCAACACGCGATGTCGGGCAGGGGCAGATTTCTGCGAATTTTTGGTTTAATATTTTAGTGAAAAAAGAATTGTGCGTGAATGTATTTTTTTCCAGCAGCTGCTTAATCTACTTTTTTTAGACGGGCACCCAGGTTCAATTTCATATTTCGTTCAATTTTGACTGCATTCAAATTGTCAGCCAGGCCTCAGCACGTGCTGATCAATGACCAGCAGGACTTAGTAGGCATCGAGCATATCTGGGGGAATTTAGTTACAGCGTCCGGTGATGGTTTTATAGTTCATGCTAGATGTGATGTGTCCATTGACGGTCATGGTTTTTACCCTCTCCCACTTCTAAAGGATTTTCTTTGAAAGGCTTTTCTTGAAAGGCAGCCGACGATGCATGCATGCTCTGAATGAAAATTAGGGTCAAAGCCGCAAACATGTGCTTCTAACCTGCGTCTGAGAAGCGTCAGAGCTGCGACTGGATTAATTCTTCATGAAATAGGCTCGTGCTTGCCGAACACACTCATCCAATATAAATTGAAAGGACTGTAAATCACTTCATCCTTTCCTTGTACTCTGACGAGCTCCAGTGATAATTGATAATCAGGTGTTGCTCTTCTCGTAGGTGGCGGATCATGTTGAAATTTTGGGTGTGGGTGCGCACTACACGAGCAATAATTCCCGCAAAGCGGGATCCTTCATTTTTGAGAAACCGTCTTCGTTTTTGAAAGAAATGGTTGTTGACCATTTTTTGGCCACTCTCGATGGTTTTTCTCAAAAACGAAGATGGTTTCTCAAAAACGAAAGATGCCTTTTGGGGGAGAATTATCACTCCTTTGGCTAACACTTTGAAGATGACAGCGCATCAACACGCTCCTTCGTACTAGAGAAATTTCTTGAAAATTTTTCGGGGTTGGGATAAAAACGTGCTCCGATGATAACCTTCTGGTTCTGACGGGTACTTTAACAAGTTCGAGCCAGTTCTAGGGGGTTTCGACAGTTCCTGGCAGTGATTAGTTTTTTGAGGGTTTCAGCTTGGATTGGAGACAAATTGCGCCAAAATATTCACGAACTTACGAACTAGCTGAAATTGCATTGTTGGTCTTTAGTAGAAGCTATTGATATTACTCTTCTCACTTCATTTTTCCTGAAAGAGCTCCCTTACATATTTAGGAACTTACCCATCTCTGAGTGTGACTGGACTTAGTAGTCCCCAACCTTCAGTGACCAACTCGTGCTGTGCCCTGTTTTCAGTTTTGCATAACTTGAAATATTGGGTTGGGGAATAAGTTCTTTCGGTTTTTTCATGAGCATAGAAACCACCATTTTCCACCATCATTGTGAACCACACTAAATGGGTAGCGTAGCGCATTTCCTCCTCTATTAATGCTGCCAGGCACAAGGCTGCTTGTCAGCTCCAAGTCTACGAAAAACTTCTTTGTTTGAGACGACTAAAATTGTAGCCCGCAACCGCAACTCTTGGATGAAGTTTATCAGATTAATTGGGAACCGAACAAACTAAGCCATGTATGACTGAACTAGACCAGAAGAGTCCGTAGTGGTGAAAATTCCCTACATTTGAGATTTTTGCTTGTCATTTTGGTGAAATTTGTACGGAGGAGTCGAGCATACCCAATGTGGACGATAACCACTTACCCAGCATTTTGAGGTTTTGCATGGAATGCGTTAGCTAAACTTATACATTGTTGAGAGTTAGCATCAGTAGTGGATCTTCCTTACATCTGAAGCAACCATAGCGGATAATCGCCTTTATTTCCTACAAACTGGGCGTCCAGAGCAAGAAACAATTCAAAGCCAAATTTGCCCTGTCTGAAATGGGTTGACCACTTCGATGCTGTCCTTTCATCAGTAGAGATTCCTCTTCAAACTCCATTGATTTCCCTAGCCCATTAAGCCACATTTGATCAACGATTGAAGTCGAACGGCTGTCGGTTGCGGGGAGGTTCAATTTTGTCGACTTGAGTGGTCGCAATCCATGCGGTAGAAAGCAAGGTAAAACGAGAATTCAGGAATGAGGTTACGACATTCAGAAAGAGCAAATCAATTGCTTCAAAATAGACTATGACTGCCGGTCAAGGGAAGTTAAACTCGCCGTGAAAAAACAAATAGAAAAAAAACCGAACGAACTTATTCCCCAACCCAATAAGTATCCTATCTTCTAACAGATCCCAAGTTCGACTCTCTTCAAATCTTGGCATTATTCATATGAACTAGTGGTGTGTTTCTTTTTCTAGCTGTTTTTTGCCCAGATTGTTACAATTCTTTATTCTCCACTTCGACTAACGTGTCGGCGATGTCGCCTTCGTCAGAGCCTGGAAGTCGAAGGCAACATTTACGTCGAAGGCATCTTTTCAAACGCCTCATCGCATTGCAGAACACAGTTTAGTCACAAGGCAAATCAAAAATACAACGAAGTACACACCGACCGGGTAGTGCTCACCTTTGCTGCAGTAGAGATGGTAGAAAGGCAGACCGCAATTGCCGGAAACTGTACTCCTACTGCCTTTTATAATGTGCCTTAACAGTCTCCCATAATCAAATCAGAATCCGCAAAGATTGTGATACAAGGCCAACTCGTTAGTGATAGTAATACGCTCATCTTTTCTATTCATTCCAAGGCTCTAGGTGGCAATCCAGCAGGCTTCTAATGTTTTTGGCGCTATGATCTCAGGTTCTAACGGCAAAATCGTGACTCCTACGTGGATGGTAGAGTTTTCATGGCGCAGTATGCGATGAGCTCCCAGTGGAGTGGAAGGTCTTGATCTGTTGAACCCACCTAGGTGTTCTTCCATTCGAATGCAGAGAGGGCGGCCTGTTTCTCCTACGTATTCGTCCCCGCAAGATTGACAGGTGATCAGATAAATTACCCCTGACACCATACAGTCACCAGTCCTGCCATTCGGACAAATAACGCATCCGGGTGTATTGCAGAGGCGATCGTACGCGCGATTGCAAACTAGCTTCTTGTGGTTCGTGAGTGGTATGTCCACAACCCTTACCACATCTTGAAGACCCGCCTTACGGAGACTTTTTCGTGCCGCATTACTCATTTCATCTGAGATGAAAGGTAGACGGAAAGGAATCTTTTCAAAATCATCAGATGAACGGGCGCTACGTTGAAAGCTGGGATGTGGAGAACTCTGCTTCGTAGGATAGCCATTTGACGCAGCAATTTGGTGGGCCAAGTCTACTGACCATTTTCGCTGCAGTTCGTCAGATGTTACTCTTGCGGCTGTGCGATACATGTTCCCTATGATTGCTCTCTTCACTTGGGCAAGGTGTGCGGATAAGTAGTGGACGAGGATGTTCTTACTGGTTTGCGATACCATTTAGTCTTATATCCCCCGTGGGCCAAGTATATCTGTACGTATGTCCATTTCTATCTGAGTCGAGAATATTATGCAACAATCATCTATGTATCGACAGTATAGTAGAGGTCTTCGCTCCAGCACCGGCTTTTCCACTTTAGACATAAAAACGAGAGCCAGAATTGGCGCCAATCTTTGTCCCATAGCAAGACCTCTAATCTGCTTATAATACATATTGGCCAGCCCAGCGGAAAATGGAGCAGTTTAGGCACTCGCTTAGTAAGGTCATCAATAGCCTAATACTGAACCCATACATGTTGAGGGAAAGTTGATGTTCGTGGAGAAACTCAAAGATGGCCTGTAGCGCAGCATCGTTCGGAATGTTTGTATAGAGAGAAGTCACATCGAAGGACTCCACGATGCCTTCTTCTCCAAGGCGTGTGTTCGGTAGTCGCTCAAGAAACATGTTGGTATTCGAAAGATGCGCGAGGACATGTTTCAAAAGTTGGATGAGAATAATGTTGAGCAGCCGCGAAATTCTGTCTGTAGGGCCACTCGTTCCACTGATTATAGGTCTAACTTTGTAATCAAGTGGGTCATTCGAGGATAGGCCAGCACTGGGGGGTTTGTGGGTCCTGTCCTATCTTCACTGGGAATCACAGTTGTCCACGTCGCGGAAACTGGTACTGGCAAGGCCTCAGGGATCCGTGAAGCAGAATTTGCGAGGCCGAAACGGAAGACAAAGCGACAAAGCACTTTTTTCATTCAATGTCATAACAGCAAAATTACGAGCAAATTCCTAATCTTCTAAATTGCAATCTCAAAAAGTTATTTTCAAAAACACTCATAAGAAATTTTAACTCATTAGATTCGCATTAAAAATTGTGGATAATTTTTGCAGAAAGTGTCATATACGCAGCGTAAATTTTTCTAATTTAATAAATTTTTTTCTGCCATTCTTAGTCCATTAAACATGAAGAGAAAACTATCAAATGCATGCCATTATTGCACTTTGCACCACGAGTAGTACGAGTATGATAGCCGCTCAAATGTATACACACGCTGATCCCCTTCAGTGTAATTCCTGATATCTTTGTGACATAATCTGCGATTACAGCTTAACATAGTGCAGAATTCTTCAGTTAACCAGTTTACGTGGTTTCTGTCGATTCATGCGTCCACTGTTCAGAACGCGGGAAGCGGCGAGCTATTTGTGCAACTGGTTGGACCGGCTGAAGCGAAGAACAAATGCAGGGACAATGCTGATGGGTCGTGTACCGTCGAGTATATCCCTTCAGTGCCAGGAGAATATAGCATCGGTATTTGCTATGGCAGTGAAAAGAAGAAGGATCACGTTCCAGGTTGGAGCGATGGCTTGAACGTTTTAGTGTTTCCTCGCCTTTTGAAGAGGATGTAGTACCGTAGGCGATCATGGCTGCATTTGTAGGATCACCTTTCCGTGCCATCGTTGACTATCCATACGATCCTTCTCGTATCTCGGTAAACGGACTTCGATCCAATTCCCTTTCGGAAGTTCGTGTCGGTACACCAGTCAAGTTTGACGTCGACGCCTCGTTAACACATGATGCGCCAATCACCGTTTCAGTACCACCCGGTAATTTTTTTCAGCTTTTTTTTCGTAAGAAATTGCATTCAAAATATTCTAAAAATCTGCCCTCTACCCTTATAATGGGCGTGGATTACGTTTCGAAAGTACGCCGAAAGTCGATACTGTTTTGCGGATGTTTTTCCTAGTCGTCTGTGCACTGTAGCAGTGCCTCGTCTTGTGTGTCTCGTTTGTATACCATCTGGTAGTTCCAGTTTACCAGCAGCCATTGCTCGAGAAGGACAAAATATCTCCACGCTTGCACCATGTGAGGTTCACACCTGTTGGAGAGCCTGGCTCAATTGTTCCAGTTGAGATCCACTACGACGGGAAGCCCATTCCATTCAGGTTGGTTGTATAACCATTGCTTTAATTGCTGTTCTCAACTACAGCGATTCCTATTACCACTTCCTCAACCATTTATGGATTGTTGTTATGTAATTGTTGTGTTTTTCCATGCTAGGTGTCACATTCTGCGCAAAGATTAGATAAGAAAACAGACAGCCCTTGTAACTTTCTTGTTTGACTAATATTCAAATAAAAACACCATAACGATCGTATCGAGCGTCTGCGTCTTTCACAACGTCAGCTCCGATGTTGCATCACGTTTTCATAGCTGTAACAAAAAATTCGCAGAGAAATATCCCGTTTCATCACTTCCCTCTCCTTTCTTTGCATTTCCCCTGTTTTGGAGTAATTGGTATTTGCCAAAAAATCAAACTAATTTGAAGAACTATATAATCACACTTCTGTGCACACCAACTAGTTTCGCGGTTCTTTCGTCCAATTACGTTGCACTGTGTCCCTTGCATGGGGTAGTGTGCGTATGTGCATGTAGTGATCGTGTCCCTCTATTCGTTCCTTTTCTCAATCTGGAAGTTTTCAAATCCTCAATTTTCTGACTATGAAGTTTCGTTCGTCGCTCACCTCAGCTGTTGTGTCCAGACACTTCAGCTGATGGAAAATCCTGTTTGTTGTTTTTGCGGTTAATTTCCGTTGACGCTTTGATTTATGAACCTCCGAGTGAATACGATCTTTCAGCCCATTCCGGGTCAAACTGCTTCCGGAGACCGAAGTCAACAAGGTGAAAGTGAGAGGTCTGGATGGCTCTGGTGAGTGTACGATATAATTTTGCATACCTTAATACTTTTAGCTTTCGGTGTTGTCATTCCTTTTTTATAGCCCATCCATTTGATGTAAGCGCCTCGAGAGAAGCTGCTGCATTGGTGGATGTTTCCAACTGCGGAAAAGTCTCAGATCTGAAGGCTTCGGTTGTGGTAAGAGTTATTGATTTGAAATGTAAATATTTCCTAAATGCACTTTCAAGGGTCCTGACTCGAGGCCGCGAGATTGTGTAGTAAAGGAAGCAACCAGTCCACAACAGTACGAAGTACGGTTTCCCACTGATATGGCTGGTAACTACAAAGCGGACATTTTCATCAATGGCCAGAAAGCTGGAGATGCTGTGAACGTCTATGCCAGGAAGTCCGGACACAAGGATGACGTGAAACTCATGGGTGGGTAGATATTTCAGTGAATTATTCGTCTTATAAAACAACATCCACATTAACACTGCTTCCATTAAACTAGACTACTTCTACCTACAGTTAGCTTTTACTAAGACGTCTGAGGGTAATTTGCTACGGTGTATTCACCTTCACATAACACACCATGAAAATGTTCCCTGGTTCGGTGCTCTTATTTATGACAAAACCTATCAAATGGTGTGAGTATCGGCCTAATTTGAGCAGGACTAGCGCTTTTGATGAGCTTAATTCAACTGGATGTCCAAAAGCTCGTCATATTTAATTTTTCGGGCTTTATTCTTACTGAATACGTGTAAATTAGAGTTTTACATTCGAAAATATTTTTCGAATATTCGAATTTTCGAATTTTTGGGGACCCCCGAATTTTCGAATATTCGAATTTCCGAACTTTTGCGAACCATCGAATTTTCGAATATTCGAACTTTCGAATTTTCTGAATCCACCGAATTTTCGAATATTCGAACTTTCGAATTTCTAGGGATCTCCGAATTTTCGAATATTCGAATTTTCGAATTTTTGCGAACCACCGAATTTTTGAATATTCGAACTTTCGAATATTCGAGTGTTCGAATATTTATTCGAATAACATTCCTTTTGGTAAAAACATTTTGTACCCATGCATGTAGGCGAACAGGGCGATATGTTTGCCAATCACAACGGGCATGAAACTTCTTGGGTAGTAAGTTTCATTTGCCGTTTTGGAATTTCTCACAACCTTCTCATGAGTGGAAGCTTGTGCTGCTGTGAAGTTGGTTCCTTATCGGTTTTAAAATTGCAACTGGTTGAAATTTCTAAGCTCAAGAACGTCACGTGAGGTCTGTAACCATCACTAAAGGATCGCAAAGGGGATGAAACCCTTCGTCCGTGAGAAGGCTCTCGCTTTAATATCTCTGTGTTGTAGTTTAACAAAACGTGCCATGGTAGTAAATGTAGGGATACTGGCGCGGTAAAAATAATGTTGGGTACAGTGGTTCATTTACCTTGATCATGAATGAGTTTCCAGCTATCAATAAAAAAGTGTCGGCAAGATAAAAAACACTGTGTGTTATCCCGTTCCTCATTATTACATCTGTTTATCGGGTCCAACTGCATGCTTGTACGTTGAATGTTAAAACCAACAGAACTTCTATAACAAGAAGTCGGAGTATGTTTGGGAAGAAAGGATAATAATAGATCTCAAGATTTTGTGTGAACTTTGAATTCCATAACTATCGGTGATGTACTTAGAGAGTTTAAACGAAGCAGTAGTCGGAAATCAGCTAAATATAGGGAGGAATGCTGTGTAAAATTTTATATTATAGTTTGCAGTTCATTACGTAGTTCTGGAGGAAAGGCTTGAATAATCAGAAGTATAGTTGAAACTGCTGGTTTCTCAAGTGTCTAGAAAAGTACATACGTAGATTTCACCGGAGAGATCATCGTCGCCAATGTCGTATACCTCGTAGGATTGCAGTTTCAAAGCTTTCAAATGCTGTTGGCGGCTTTCGAATGAGTGCAAAGATATGAGCAGATTTTTGGGAAAATTGAGATTGAAATGAGAAATTGGACTGGAGTTTCAATCGGAATGGTTCTTCAGCGAGAAAATGGAACTGAAATAACAGTTCCAAAGCAAAACAATTCCAAATATTCGAATTTTCGGCCTAAAATTTTCGAATATTCGAATTTTCGAATAATCTCGGACCCTCGAATTTTCGAATATTCGAACTTTCGAATATTGCGGAGCCATCGAATTTTCGAATATTCGAATTTTCGAATTTTTTGGGACCCCCGAATTTTCGAATATTCGAACTTTCGAGTTTTTCGGAACCTCCGGATTTTCGAGTATTCGAATTTTCGAATATTCGAACATTCGAATAAATATTCGAATTTTATTCGATTCGGTCAAAACTCTAGTGTAAATCCTCGCTAGCCTAGTGTAATTTATGTTTCAAGTTTTTCAGCAAGTAACATAGTTGTTAACTGAGGTATCACTGGTTGTTGTGCACTGGTTTTTGGTGGAGGTACATTAGGCTGGTGTCATACTAGGCGTGGAGTGTAGCACCTGCGTAGCTGCTTCTGATTGCACTTTTACCGATGTTTATCGGTTTTAGGTGGAACATCGTTAGTGTCGCTGTTGCACGACCTACCGTTGCGGCTGCGACATACTGTGCTACACTCCAAGTGGGTCTAGCTGCAGCCTGGTACAGTAATGTGTGGTGCGATAATTACAAATGGGAACAGATAATAATAACTTTAACGACCACCGTGGTAGTAGGCGGCAGCTGTCATCGTCAGTTCAAACAAGCTTTTACAATCACTGAAGCAAGTCTTTATCAGACCTTTCTCGTGCACGTATTCTTCGAACTTGGTTCGAATATTTAGTTGTTTCACATTGTGTAATTACTATCCGTTAAAATTGCAAAAATAAGTAGTCGATGATTATTTTTGAAAATCGAAAAATGGGAGTGTTAGTTGCTCAAACTAGGGGTATTCGGTGGAAGATATGAGAGGATTTCGCTGTGGTCCCACGTGTCACAACTCACCAAGACATCGATTCTCTACAGTATGTTAGAGATGGCTTGCAGAGAATGCATTTCTTTAAAAGGAATTAGAAATTTCACTCTACTGCTTCTCTCCCATATTCCATCCAAATCGCATCTCACTTAATTATAAATTCTTCGGAATTTTATCGCTTCATGCTTTCTTACCGTTCACTTTCTTTATGGTGGGAGTATGGATGAATGACTGAATATTATTAGGTTGGTGCAAAAATAATGCGCGTTTTCATGCCTTTGATTCCGAACCTCATAACTCCTTTCAATATCGATCTTTTTCATAAGGCTTAAAACTATTGTAATCCGCAAATCTCCAGCAATAAGATAGATGTTCTCCGACTACCGTGCATTTCTGATAGAACCTTCTAGAATCGACTAACTTCGGGAGGGCAGTTTTGGCATCACCTTAGTCTTCGAGAAAATTCTCCAGGAAGAAGTCGTCCAGGATCTTGGGGAAGTGGTAGTCGGAGAGCGAGAAGTTTGCTGATTATGATGTAGGAGTCCGAGCTTCTTAGCTCAATTGCTCCAACCTATGAAGAATGTGTCGTGCAGGGTGTGCCTGGACGGTGCCGAGTAGGAGTGAAGAATCTATTTTATTGAGCAACGCTAGGGTCACACAGTGAAGTTTCTAATTTATTTTGTTTACATCTTAGAAGTACTTACCAGATTAGGAAGAATGAATGAGCTGCAGTGAGCGATTTTTGCAGGAGGTCACCACAAAGTCGCCTTGACCTTATTTTGGTGTTGCTTTGGCTTCTGGGTATGTTTCAGTGCATCATTCTCGTCCAGCTGTTGGTCAAGGCACTTCATTTTGCCGAAGAGGGTCTATATTTCATATTTAATTACTAAGCGACCGACTGTTTGGTCGCAATTCTTTCACTACAGATGCGCGAAGCAGACCTCTCAATGAGGATCAATGTGGTACACGTTCAGTATACGCGACATCGACTCGTCGATTTTTCACCCACCCATTTTTACCGAAAGGAGAGATGGTCTGACAACAATCACTGGCGAGGTTCTGCGAAACCAAATATGTTGTTTCGAATGGGTGCTCTTTGATAATTTTCATCAGTTGGGGATTGCGAACCCCAGGAAGACCTATGCGACATTACTTACTTTCGAAGCAAGTAATGCCAAGCCGAAAAATCCGGAAGCAGCTCTTCGGAATGCATTCGCTCACACTCCCTTCGCCAAAACTACGGTGGTATTTCGAACGGTTCCTGCTGCGTTGCCGGCGAGTTTTAGCTCACTGAAGTGAGTTTGGCAAAAAACTTGTTTTGGCAACTTTCGTTCTACAAATAAAAATTCACCAAAAACATGAATTTCGCTCAAAATGCATAAGATATTTGAAAAGGCCATGAAATTTGCTACAAAAGCATGTGCAACTTGTCAAGCCGATGATAAGAAACACAGGAAGTTTTCTGCACCGAAGGTGAAGCAACGAAAAACGCGCATTATTTTTGCACCAACCTAATGCATCGTATGCGGATCAGCACATGCAGTTATACGGAAGAAAGAAAGCACAGTATGCAGTAAATGGAGTGTACTTCTAATGAAGACTTCAATTTTTGATGGATTTCTGACTGGGCGGAGCTTGTAAAACGCTAGGTGTTATTGATGCCGTAGTATTTTTTGGTGAACTTCTTTGGAAATAAATCTCTACCCAAAACCAGACGTCACTGAACCGGTAACAAGTATATACCAACTATTACAGAGATGTCATTTATTGCCGCTACTTTGACAAATCTGGAAGTGAACTCGGCGATCCATTTAAAAGTGTCGTATTCCCTGAATACAACGTACATTGTCTTCGACGAGAGGGTGCTGCGTTCATGTCACTGACAGACTCCCCCACTAACGAATACGAGTTTCCTGTGCCGATCATCGACAGAACACAGAGCGGTACCATTTGTTCTTGCTTCTCGACCCTCCAGATAGTTTTCTAAATTTCTTTGATGTGAATAATTTCAGAGCACAAACATTTTTTCTCGGTTTGTGTGGCTCCTATCTATGGCAACGAATCCAAGTGGCTTCTATTAGCGGAGCTCATCGAGCACTACAAGCTCCAGGTAATATGCGAATAGTGCTCAATCTTGGAAATTGCCGATAACAATGAAAGAAAGGCTGCATCCCAAGCCATACAAAATTTGAAAATTATAGCGTTTGCTGTACTCCTGTAGGAAAAAAATAGCCACATTCAGGGCGCTTCATACTTCTATGTGTACTCCAAGTACATCGATGAATACAGTCGAATACTACTTGATGATTACGTTCGAACTGGAGAGGCGGAAACAGTCGTTCTACACGACCGCTTCAAGAGGAATGATGATAGATGGCAGTCAGTCCAGTTGCAGGTGCGTTTTTTAGAACTTTTTTTCTGTCAAAAGCAAAACAGAAGAATTCCTAGAAAAGGCATTAAGAACTGTAAAAAGGCATTAACGATATAATAGACATGAATACGCGCTGTTTGCCTTTGTCTTAATGAAATTGTCATTAAACGCCTATTTTCGAGGCATCGTCTCAACTCAAAATCGTTATCACAATGATTTAGCCATTCCGTGCAAAACTGCCGAATAAACCCATATTCGAGCCCCAGCTCTGGAGGAGCCTGTGGGAGGAGCAGAAGGGCGGGGCCAAGGCACTTTCTGAATAATTCATTCTCGCGAGCTCACTTTCAGGGGAAACGTAGTTTTCGTGAGAGTTCTTCATATGTTCCCCTATAGGAATAGCAAATGAGCTCTACGCGTGATGAGGAAAAGAGTACATGAGGTGAAAAACGTATGATTTCGCAATAACTCCGCCCACAATAATTGGGGGCTTGTAAAAAGGTTTTTCGGCAGTTTTTCACGGAATCACATATACCGTTGTGATCAGCAGCTACTAGAAATTCCTTTTACGTGGACTGTCAAAAACGATTATGGACTGGAACGGTGCCTTTAATTTTTTTTGACACTCACTGGAATAACTATTGATGGTAGTATACGTATCTGCGGATACATGAATTGCCAAAAATTCCCGGATTTTTCTTTGCTTTGATAAGTACGGAAAGCTATTGAAATTATTAAAGTTCATTGAGCATGTTATACGGCTTTGAATACCGTAAGAGAAGAGTGGAGTCGCACCTCACTTCTTGTTGGACGTTTAGAGAATAGTAGCCCTTCCACTCGGCCACATCCACGAACGAATTGGTTTTTTAAAACTTGGGTAACTGAACCGGAATTGCAGATGTCGAGCAAACTTTTGATCTCTTTCAACTTCTCGTGGGCTGAAAAATTCAAAATGAAAAGGAAAGAGCTATGGATCCTATACGTGGTTGTATCAGTTTTGTCAATAATTTCCTCCTAGGCATATAAGTTGTCCAAAAAATTGAGTTAAAGTCAGAATAAGGATGAGTTGCTTGTTCATTTTTTATGACAAAATTCGTCCTATGCATGCCCTTTTATTCACAGTTCGACATCTTAATACATACCGTAACGCTCCTCTCAGAGACCAAAGGTGAGCTTATTTTTCAGGACTGCCTGCTCCGAGCTCGCCGCCACTCACGCTGGATAGCTTTCATAGATCTGGATGAGCGGCTAACACTGACTGATGTAGACGGAACGATCTACGACTACCTAAGGTAGTTTCTAGAAATATGGGAATATTTCTCTCTGAAAAATAATGACCACAGCGTACGTACGTAGCTCAACCATGAGGCACGTGCTGAAATCGCAGAAGGCTACTGAGACTGTTCAATTCTCTTGTCTTGTGGTTAACTGATGTCGCCTAGAAATTTTCTTCCACATTTGGGACGTTTTTCGATTTTCAGGAACGTCTCCAAATCCAACCCACAAGTTGGCAGCGTCCAGTTCAGACAAAGATGGATTCTAAAAAATGAGACAACTCCAAGTCGCTACATTGGTGCCGATCAGGTAATGGAAAATTAGTAAACGGCTTTTTTTCTACCGAGATTACAAATTGAATAGAGAGCAAAGCTTTCTTTGGCACTTGACTGCCTGTTAAAATCGGAATGAAATCGAAAGTTGTTAAGCTGAACCTCTGGATGCCAACACGCCGATATCACAACACCTCCCATGTTGGTCCACCAGGTCACACGACAAAGTGTATTGTCGATCCGGAAAAGGTGGCGTTTCTATCCATTTGGTAGAATTTTTATTGAAATTGTTAATTCCGAGCAGGTGACATCCGCCAAGTAGGTCGCGGGCCCCTCTTTCGTTGTATTACATAGCTCATTCTTTAGGTCTTGATAATGAGTGTCCACACCGTTACCAAATTCTTTGACGGCTATTGGCAGTACGCCATGAAACCTGAGGAAGGAGTAGTGAGGTGAGCTCTTACAGAGATCCTTGGAAGGACCACATATGAACGAGCAGTTTAGACACTATCGCGATGTCGTGGCAGGCGATTGGGGTAAAACATGGCTGAAAAGCGTGGAGAAAATGGGAAACTTCTCATGGACAGATTACCCAGGAAGGTTCGCCTCGAAACTAATGGAAAATGTGCACAAGCGGTTGCAATACGTATACGGGACTCAACAAGCACTTGGCATTATATCGTAACGATTTATGTACGTGTATTACCTCTGTGATAAATTGTGATTTTTTAAAAATTTTCTTTTGAGGAAGAACGCTGAGAACACATGCAGAGGATCGCTAGTAAGACGAGTTCAGATTTTACTCATAACCCTAGCAAAGGTCAGCTTAACCCTCTTCGGGGACTCATTTAGGAGTATGTACATTGATCCGTGTAGAAAGGTCATGACGTCACTTTTCTCACATTTTTGGATTCTAACGCAATCCATTGCGACGTCATAACTGAAATTCGGGGCGAGTTCATAAACGGCAAAAAAAGCCGGCACACAGCGGAAGGCCCCAAATAGCCACTACACTTTCTGCAGTAAAATGATTAAAGGCTACAAGGTTTCCGGAAGTAGATATGCTATTAGGGTGTAGAGAATAAATGCGCGCACCTTTCTTCATCTCTATCAAGTCTTCTTGAGGACATACGCTCAATAGTCTTAAGTATGTATATAGTGCGTTCCACCACCGACAATAGTTGGGAAGACAGCAGAGAGATAAAGAACGCGGGAAAGTGTGCAGCAGTTGGAGAGGAATGAGAGAAAAGCAGGCTGTCCGCACGGTTACTCAACTATCGTCGCGGTTGGAACAGACTGGTTGCGGGACATCTAATACCCAACTTGTTGCGGGGCGACGCCTGCCTCACACAATCATCAAGCGAATAAGTGACGATTACAAAATATTTGATCACAGAAGTCCATTCCGACACGTGTGAAACTTCCAGAAGGCCCGCGAAGATCGATTGCACCAGAAAACCTGCAGAAGAAAGAGTTCTGGTTGAGATCGTCTGTGGACTCTCTGGTGCATCGCTAGCTTGCCTGCTGGAGGCCTAACGTTCCTTCAGCAAATTGATCGGCATAGGATTAAAATTCCTCCACACTTTCAGGATATACATAGAACACTTTTGAGACTCTGTCAGGACATGAAACCGTTCATTTGAGCAAACAGAGTGTCTTTCAACGTTGTTGCCATATAGAAAATCCTAGGAAGGACCACTCCGCGCGCCCGCCGCGATTGGCCAGGGATGAGGTTGGGTATTAGATGTCCGTAAACGGAACAGACTATATCAAAAAGCAATTCTTTGATCATCTATAAGTACATGACTTCGATCGGCAAAACGCAATTTTTGAAAGGCTTCCAAGTGGATTCGAGGAACTGTGGTGGAGACCATCAAGGGAAATCTCTTATAAATTACCTTGATTAACAAGCTTTTGAATACAGGTTTAATATAAATATAAGAGAGCGGCATATTACAAAAACATCTGCAAAAATTCGTTGCTGCGCAGCGAAAGAGAGCGGCACCATCTTGCTTCAAACAGTGTTACCCACGTACTGAAGAAGACGTCTTCATGGAAAAACATGAAAGGAGTGGAGGAGTGGTCTGATTGACAAACTGATTTCCATACAGACGGTTACAGCAGATATCTGTTTCCAACCATTGGGTCGGCCACTTCATCAAAATAACCTGAAAACCTCGGCATGAGACAAGATCTCCGGCACGAGGATTTTCGTGATTGCTGCCATTAACTGTAAAGAGTGAGACGATAGTCTACTGGAGCAACGTCCAACAGACAAGGATTCTAGGCATAATGACGTAAATTCTGAGAACTGCATTAGAACCTCGTTGAAATTCATCGAAAGGTTCGAGGAGTTTCCCAGGGACAGAGAACTTGATATATGCGGTAGTTTTCTTAGAATTTGATGCACTTACTGTAAGAAAATAAAAGTAGAATTCCTTCATAGCAAAAACCGAGTTATCTCAAACGCTTGCTATCCGTTTTTTGACGTAGCATCTGAATTCATTTCACGATAATCCCTAAAAAGTCTACTCATGTCTGAATTTATGCATGTATTTGTAAATTAATACTGTGTGTCACTAGGATACCAATGAGAATTTCATGAAGATAAGAGAAGGCACACGAAATTTCGGGAGAAATGGGTATATAAATTCATACATAAGTGTGAAAGCCTAAGCAGTAATTCGAGACACGGAGAAATCTCATGACGGACTAGTTTATTACGTCCTTGTAAAAGTTATTTCCACTTCTTCCATTCTGCTGCTTCTTATTACAGTTTGGCTGTTCTGTTTTCATTTTCTACTACAGAACTCCACACTTTACTAATATTTACATATTTCGTATACGCTCAGTAAAACCCAAAGGCTCGCTGAAAATTCATTACTTCTCTTTGTCTTGCCTTTATCACTATGTTTTTGCAACTTCGATGCTATGAAAAGCATCAAATGTTCTTGGATGTTGTTTATACACACAACTCACCCTGGCCAGGTGGCCACTTTGTCATTTCCCATCCATCTTACTCCTTTGCTGCGAAAACAAACGTATTTCATTGTCAGATGTTGCTTCATTCACTCTTATTGTTTGACGACGTTGTTCCTGAAGTTTTATGATTTTGCCGTTTTATTTGTCCTAAATTTTTGGAGCGGGAACTCTGTAAAACTGTCCTGAGATGAGGCATTACGGAAGTCCCATTGTTTACTATTATTTTTTTCTGTAAATGGTAGTTAAGTGGAGCGGTGTCGATATTCCTTCGTGTGAATTCTGGTAGACCCAGTTCATTCGACATTGCACCCCTGTATATCTCTACTGGAGGAGAAACAACTCTATATTTAGTAATAAAAGTGAAATCATTTATGCGAATTTAAATAAGATCAGGAATTCAATAAGATCTCGCTTGGAAAACTAGAACAACAAAAAACCAGCTCCAAAACTGGCGGAGAATCTCGAGTCAGTACATAGTTGTTATTCTAATTAAGACAGGTTTTCTTCTGGTCAACTTATTGGTTATTAATTCACCAATAAGACAAGGGGATGGGTATTTCCACAAATGGCCATACATCTTTCGTTTAGTGCTTTCCGAGCTCCTTTGGACTCCTCCATGAAAGGCAACGGCTTATTCTGTCAGAAAAAAACCTCCTTTCCCTGTTTTTCTTTTTGGTAACTAACCTGTCCCTCATCTCATGGCCGTAGTGAATTTTCCTTGTCCCCATTTCTCAGTAATGCAAATTGCTTTTTGCATCAATTCAAGGTGACAGTAGCTGTCCTTCATATGTGATGAGGCCACTGAGATATTTATGGCAGTGTTAAGCTGCAGAATATCGTTTCTTCAGAAGTTGCTCTGTGGCAATACTAGTTGGAATTGATGGAGGAAGGAACACCACTTTTAAAACCATGAGTCTTCATGGGACGTTTTCGCTGAACAATAAAAGAGAATATCATCGTGTGCGTGTGTTCCCTCAAACCTTCTCTGTTTGTTTCAGAGCCTACAGGACAATAATATTCCAGGTCTGAACTATCTCAAGAATGCGTATACTGCCCTTCACAGCTTGTGACGCTGATCTCGAGCCCGTTTTCCACATCTGCTGCGGGCTCCTCTGTGAATTGTTATGTGGCGTCTTTCCCAGTGCAACTGAATTTGGCTTCCAGGATAAATTCCATTAAAGGATTCTATGAAATCATCTAGATCTGAACAATATTTCAACTTTTCATAAATTTCGGTTAATTGATCTGTTGGCACCCCTTTCATACATTTCAGACATAGGAAAAGCAGCATGCAGTGAGACAGGTGGGTAGAATGGCCCCGCCTTGCTCGGAAAAGTTCAATTTTTCCGTGAAATGTGCTTAGTAGGAAGTTGCGGGACTACCACAACTGTGAATGAACCTTAATCAAAGAGCTAGAGACGTAACTTTAAAAAAAACAGCCGGGAATATTTGACGAACAAGTATCTTGACTGACCTTGGTGTACCCTAATATTTATACAACATGTGCTGGTGATTGGTGACACCACGAGACATGGTTGCTGTCCCTCGAATACTTGTCCTTCCTCCGCTCTCTTGGGAGACAGCTTCCGGCAAGTAGTGATAAATGAAATTAGTCCCAAAACAGTTTGAAGATTCCTGATGCCTAAAAGTACGCAGAGCTGGAGCACAAAAAAAACACATGTGCTTCGCATTAAAAATCGCTTGTGGCCTAAAAACTGACGAGAACCCACCAGGGGATAGTGGAAAAAGAAGGAGAAAAAGATCGAAAAGCAGTACCGAATCTCTAGTGGTATCTCATTTATTACTAGCATATTGTTACAAGAAATATCTGCTTAGAAATGATCATTCAGACCGAAATGTGGAGAAAAACGTGCATACTTTTATGACTGTGCAGCAGGAACGCAGCCCAAACAGCGTAATAAGTCAAGCGCAAAGGTTAGCGGTACCTCCTACACGCTGCCATCCTTCCCTTAATTGCTGTCATCACTCCTCAATATGTGCCAAAAGGAGGTAAGCTTGAGCAGCAACTGAGGGGAGGATACTTGCAACTGGAAGGTGATGCCATTAGGCTTCGTAACCAACTTATCACGCTGTTCGGGCTCCATTCGTGATTTCCATACACACATCGGCCCACATGCGCCACCTGACTCTGCCCAAAGCCATTGCCTGCACATATTTTCTCCGATACAGACCTTTTCATTGTTCTCCTTTTTCCGCTTTTTTTCAAGAATGTTCGCTCCATAATGGTTATTTTGATCTAGCTCTTCATCTTTTCTTTTCTTCTCCTACAAAACACCCCTTCTAAGCAATGTTTATCTTTCGAATTTCGTTCCGATTTCCGATCGTTGCAGACCATGCTTCCCGTTTACTTTACAAGGGGATTGTGTCTTAAATTTCACATAAATTTACTAAGGCTGCGAAATATCATAGCAACTGCTATGAAAATTGAATATCCGGAAAAAAAAACTGAAAAGTGTGAGGTGCAGAAAATTCGTTCTTCAGCCAAGGTCCTCCTATTCTATGATCCGGAAAGAATGCGGAACATGTACATGCCATGTGACTTTTCCCTGATTGCGTGCACAGAGAGCAAAATCTGATTTACTAGGCGAACCGGGTGTGTTTCACGTTCTATTTACTTCTTCTTCAGCGTTCTTTTATGTAATGAGGCATATATTTGGGTTCTTCTGCGGGTTTTTGTAAAAGACACTGGAAAAACTTGTAAACGGCATGCCATAGTGGATTCATTATCCACAGATTTCTCCTAAACTAAAGTTGCGACCATGGAACACTTCTGATGACTGCTGGGTTGACTGAGCAAGAATAAACCACGAAAAGGTCCAGCGAATCCCTGTCGTTGTAAGAAAATGCTCTTGAAAAAAAAACAATTTTCATCCTTGCTTTAGTATCTGAATGTTTTTCAAAAACATCTCCCATTCTTTTGATTTATGCACAGCTATCTAGCAGTTTTCCGTTTTGCATTCTTAAGCCAGGCGATTTGCGGGATACTTAACTTGAAACCAACCCCTCCCTTTCCTCATTGTCATTCAAACCTCTTCGTAGCACCACCAGTCACGATGAGGCTTTTCTTTGACTTCCCTCACTTCTTCTCGAATGCTAGTGATTCCTTGACACTTTTTTTTGATTTTCACAAGCTTTACATTTCAAGATGTGCACCAGAGCTAATCAGCCGTGGTGTATCTGAATGTTCCCGGAGTGACTGATCTTTTCCTCCGAAAAACGTCAGGTTTCCTGCGAATGAGTGGAATTTCTTACTGGTGTCCAGAAGTTATAATGTTCGTGAAATCCACCAAATTTTACTTGAAAACCCCTCCACGCTTGATGATCGGTGATCCTAGAGATTAACTACGGGAGCTCATGAATCCTGTCACATATGGAGCTTTCAGCCTTACCCCATTCTCTGACTTCGTCTGGGAAAATGTTTACCAGCTTTGCACTATGCACCACAACCTGGCCAGCGTCCAAAATCGGTGCACTTTCAAGTTGATTGCACTTGGAAACGTTTCGAAAGGGCAAACTATAAATGCAAAACGTCGGCAATGGTTCTTAACGGAATGGGCTAATCCAGTTGCTATTCTGAGGACCACTCAAGGTTTCCGTAGTGTCCAGCGAGGCGTGCCAACAGGTAGGTGAATGGGCTGACTCTCAGTGAAGCTTTTTGCCAGACATCAGTGGATAACTTTTCGAAAATATGCTTACGAAACCTGTACTTAGAGTGTTCCCACCTCGAAGGTACCCTGTCCAATACTCCCGCAGTGGGGAGGAACTATCCATTTATGTAGAGGAAAGCCTACTGCTCCTCCTAAAATCTGCGTGAAGGTTTGGGCAATTTTCCTCCCACTTCATGTTAGTCAGGCGCTAGATTATAGGTTTAGAGAATATCAGACTACAGAGAATTTCCTCTGATACCTTTCAAGCAAGTTTTCCTAGTGGAAAGTCGTATGCTCATCGCTCCGCCAATCCCTAACGTCGTTTGCCAGTTTTTAGTTCATCTTGATCTCGTGAAAAAACTACCATGTTCTGTTATTTGAGATGCTATAGTTGGTACTGTTCCATGGTACTTATACAGCTGGTGGTTATACAACAAACTAATGTAATGTTCGCCATGTTCGACTCTCGATGAATCTCGGCATTGTAGACTGGCAGACTGTGGATTGTTCTATTGCAGCCGAACACGAGATTGTTAGTAACTTTATTAGGCTGACGTTTCGGCGAGTTCGCCTTCTTCAGAGCCTGAAAGGGTGAATTCGATTGCAATCTATTCGGCCAAACGCCTCCGCAAACCTACGAAGAAACATTCTAGGCCTAATTTTTGGTCACAGGACCACGAGCCAACGGAAAAAATCCGTACCTTATCGGCGATCCACAAGGTGGGGGTGTTGGGTGCTATGTAATGTAATGTTTATCATGGGTAAAGTTGAAAGGAGAATGAAGCTCATGTGAAGGACTAAAACTGCGATAAAACGTAGTAACTGGGGTATGTGAAGGGAGTGGGTTACTAGGAGTCGAAGGATAATGGCCCGTAACACTGCAAGCAGCGAGAGTATAAACGACCTCAGATTCCAAATTAGTAGGTCCTTGAACTCCACCTATCCCATTTCGGTATCCGGCTGAGGAAGACTCGGGGATTGGAATGGAAAAAACAACAACTTATACGAAGCGATTAGTAACATTGAACAGGAAGAATTACTACTTTAGCGAACACTGTAGTGTTGTTATTTATTATAAACACTATACTGTTGTTGTTTATTATACTGCCTACGTATGTAATGGTGCTACGAACACATCGATTTCTCATAACTCTTACCTTTTAATCTCAGCATATGACCTATACCGCATGCTTAGAATTCAACATGAAGGCTATTTTTCCAGTCTCTCTTGAGCGGAGAAGAAAAATTTCGGAAAGATCGATGATCCCGCATTTATGGGTGAGGTACAGGCATTAATGGATACGTTGCAGATACACGCGTTATTTCTGTCCAAGACTTTTCTATTAATCGGAATGTCATGGCAGTGAATCCTTGAATAGCATGTCATTTGTTCCGTAAAGGACAAAAAAGTCCATTTCCTTCTAATTTATGCGGTTACGTCGGTGGTGCTTAGCAATAACTCACGAACATTTTTTTCCGAGAATTTGTCCAATTACTGAAAATATATGGTGACGACGATTAGAGATGTCCCCAAAATAAGCGCAAAAAACAACAAAGCAGTGCTCCGTTTCCCCTCAGCAACAAATATCCACTGTTATAGCATTCGTGGGTCTCCATAAGTGCCCGGATAAGTCAATAACCATGTTTCGGAGGCATTGAAAAGGTTAAATGTTGGATAGTGACGGAAACTCCAGTGGAAGTATTAATCTACCTCCGAAATCCAACCCATCACTCCATAATCCGAATAATTCGAAACGTTCTGGAAAAGTGTGAGCACAATTACTTCTATTCTCACAGATGAAGGCTATTTTCCCACTGCTTGAACGGCTCTTAGCTGTTACCTTAGTTCTTCTTGGTTGACTTTGCATGCTTATTTCATGGAACTACCTACATACAGGGTGGACCATAATTACTGTCCCACATTAAAAATCGTGCAGAAATCGCATGAAGGCACATTCCTCAAAGATCAGTGCGTGAGTACATGAGTAAGCTCTCTCGTCCATCCCTTTATCACTCCGAAGCATTCTCATGTTTACCCAAACGTGAATCCTGTGAGATAGGTCAGGGAACCAAGACAATGGCAGCACAGAGTGTCATAATTTATTTGTAGCATGTAGACGAGGAAGTGCCTCACGCAGATTATCCTATTGTTTCCCTGTTTGTGGGCATTCCTTCGTCAAAACCACGCAGAGTGCACAGCTTCCCCCTTCTTTCAAAAGAAGGCCCCAGCACGGCTGTCTGGAGGGCAAGGTGGGCTTCGTAAAAAGAGTGAAAAGCAAAGGGAGCTCGTTCGACGCCGAGGTCCAACCGTCAAAGATTCTAATGATCTGATCGAAGAACGAGACGGAGTTTCAATAGTCCGAAGTGGACGTAGCGACCATGCAAAACGAAAGGAGAAGTCGGTATGACAGATCAAATCATAATATTGTGAAAAAAAGGTGTAGTCGATTATATGTATAAAACACCCTACCACTGCATCAATTGAACTGACCAAACCGGCAGGAGCGTGAGAATCTGATTCGATAGACGTTCTCCAGCGAATATAACATTACTTAGCGAAGGTTCCAAAGGGGTCCAGCGAAACCCACACATTACAGATTGACACCAAATTTGGGTGGAGATGCATCTTAGCGCGCACAATAACCATTTAAAAATGACCCAAAGCTTACACAAACTAAAAAATTGTGTTCTCTTTGGGGGGGGGGGGGCCCCCCCAGCCTGTCGACGATGGGCTGCATGCCTTTCTCAGACCCACACCTCACGGATTTACACCAAATTTGTATCGAGGTGGTGATTTGAGCTTCTCTGGACTTGCAGTTACACCCATTTTGTCTGAGCATGAACCTCATATTTAAGTAGATAATTACCAGATATTTTTGTAACCTAAACGAGTAGATGAATGCTATGCCCCTCCCTGAGTCGCAGATCACGGCCTAATTTCAAAGTAAAGGCAGTGAATAGGCCATTTTTTATCCTACGTTGTGACGAACCAACGCCTCTCGTGTTTTTTCAGAAGGACATCTGTCGCGCTTCATCATTCATCTTTTTATCCGCTATGATTTTACGAGACTCAGATGTTTTCTTTCTTGAGGAGAAAAACCTATTGGGCTGGGGAATAAGTGCGTGCGATTTTTTCAGTTTCTTTTTTTTTTCGCGGTGATGTGAGCTCCGCCTGACTTGCTGTCGTGCCTATTTTGTAGCATCTTTACTAGCATCACAACCTCCTTCCTCAATTCTTGCTTCATCTTCTTTTCTGCCGCATGGAATGTGACCCTCCAAATCGACAAAAATGAACCCATCCGCCAACTGCCGTTGTACTTCAATCGTGGATCGAATGTGACCAAAGTGGTCCGGGATATCACTGACTTCTGTAGTGTAACCTCTATTGGTGAAAGGACAACACAGAAATGGAATGCCCGCTCTACATACGTAGACAAACCAATTTTTTCTTCGACATTACTTCCCGCTCTAGATGCCCAGCTTGTGGAATGTAGATACGATTATTTGCTACAGTTGCTTCAAAAACAATAGAGAATCAGTACTTACGTAACTCTCAACAATATGTAAGTTTAGCCGACGCATTTCGTGGAAAGCCTTAAAAAGCTCGATATGAGGTGATCGTTCACACTGACTATGCTCGATTTCTCCCAAATCTCACCAGAATGACTAGCGAGAAACCCAGATATGGGGAATTTCCAGTACAGCCGACTCTATAAGTCTGGTGCAGTCAGATACCACTTATTTTACTAAATTACCTATTCATTTCGTGAACCTTATTCAAGAGTCGATGTTGCGGACTGCAAATTGAGTCCTCGCAAATAACGCTATTTTTCGTAGACAAGGAACTCAGATGCTGTTGTTTCTTTTGAAGCAATAATAGAATATGAGAGGAGCTAGATAAATCACCCGGTGTAATTGATAGCGCTCGTGGAAAATAATGGTTTCTATGCTCACGAAAAACGTCGCGAATTTTACCTCAACCCAGTACATATGTCTTCCTATCCTTCGGATACATATTTCGAACACCGACGATTACTTTTTTTTGCCATCAGTGGATATTTCTCTTGTGGACCCATTCACTTCGTCACGCTTATCCCCTAACTTTGTTTTGTTTACAATGAATTTTGGGAATTTGGAACATTATATCAAGCTCATATAAGTGCTTCCATGGATTTTCCGTACATTTTAGCAGAAATTTCATTTACTGACACATTTTTCGAAACCAAAGTTTCGTTCTTGGGCATTTCGTTGTCGTTTCCACAACAGCTGGGCCCAAAGAAGGCCTCGCAAGATTCTTGTTCTTCAAACAAGGTTCTGGTTCTAGTGCAAACCCACAAGAGCCGTGCTGGCGCCTGCTCAGAAGAAGAATGTTCAGCTGCAAATTGATTCATAGTAAGAACACGTTAGTCATGGTCGGCAGAGTTTACAAATACTGATGTTGAAAAGTCTGAAAAAAATTATGTTTTTGCTGAAGTGATTGAAGCAAAACATTAGTGGTATTACCCTCTTTAAACAGATATTCTACTCAATTGTGCGTTGGCATCCGACCAATCATAGCAATGCTTGAAGCCGTTTTGCTGTTTTTTTCTGAACTTCGAGCTTTCTATTAATCGGTGACTATTTTCTTCACTAGCAGTGTACCACATGCGCATTATGCACTCGAGAAGCACTCCAGCGAAGGCTTTATGAACCCAAAATTAGGTAGCAGAGCCTAATACTTAAGTACAGAAGAATAAGAAAAAGACATTCATTAGGCATGGAAGAATCACAGTACCTCATCACGGAAATGAGCTCAAAATAGGATCATAATAATAATGTGGCTTTGAAACTCGTGAGTTGATTAAGTGGGAAAGAAGACTTAAGCAATTACAGTAAATAACTACCTTTACCTTACTCCTTACTCAAAATCTGAAAATCGATGAGTATATGTGTGCTGGTTGTGCAAAATTTTGTGCTATGTTGGCGAGAAAGGATCGCACGACTCTGAGGACTTTTCTTAGGAAAAATTCTACGTACGATGACGAGATCAGTCTAGTGTAGACATCATCAGTATATACTCCACGCAATGTCGTGCCCTAGCAGTATCAATAAATGCGATATTCCCACGAATCCAGAACTGAAATGTGCTGTGAAAAGGTGATGATGTGATAGCACTGCAAATCCCTCTCATCACCAATGCTTGGACAAAAACTCGCCTGACGTGTAGCTTCAATTTTCCGTGGATTAGTGCATGTTTCGTTTTTCGTTCATTAAAGGCGCTCGCAATTACATTAAATCCTACTTTGCTGCCGCCACGAATTTTAAAATCTTTCTGGAGCTGATCGTTCTCTGCATAGCGATGGAAAGCGACATTCATTTGGCTGCAAAATTCTCTTCTAGAAATATTGTGATGGAATCACATGGAATAATTTGCACTAGCAATGGTAATTTTCGCGAAAAAAATCTTTGGCGTGTTTCTAGATAATTTCTCCGCATACATATGATGATTCCATACTCCAGTGAGTGTTTTTTCTACCCTTTATGCACTAAAAGCTGATTGCAACTGAATGTATCGGTGATGATGGAGCTAAGACCTTGGTCTACCAATCCATCGTCGGTTGACTCGATGGATACCGAATTTCACATAACATTCGACGTTTTCTGGCCCTTACTATTGTGCTGTTTTGAAGGAGCGCGTAAAGAAAATCACGTTTCCAAAGTGGGTACGTAATAATGCATTTTGCTAGTGCTTTATCCCTACGTTTCAGAGCCAGGTACTATTCCTCTGACATGTACTAAGTCTGCGCTGGCATGAATTACGTAGTTTAGGCTCCCTTCAAATAGTACACATCTCTGACATCTAACTCAACTAGAGTTAAGCATATCACTTAGCGGAGTAAAAGAAGCAAATAAGGATTATCTTAGGAAAGAAAGAAGATTTGGAAGGAACCAAACAGAAATTAGGTATATCATTAATTTTCCGTTCGATCGTTAGTGAAGTATTGATGATGAGGTTCGTTACTGTGGCGTTCCTTCTAGAAACCTGGTAAATTCCCTGGACTTTTGTTGTTTAGAGTAAGCCCAGATTCATGCTGCAACTGACGTATACTCTGCTATTACCAGTTGGATATTCCTCGACAACGTTCATTGAAAATTTTTATATCCATTATTCACATCATGTTTTGTTCAAGCTTGAGGGCATTGTTTCTAGAAATATTACATAGCCGTCTCCTGAGACTCGTCCGAAGGCCCTCTCTTGAAAATCATTTGGGGACGTCATTGAATTTTTCATGGGAGTACAAATGGTGTCACACTAAAATTCATTTTTCGTAAAAATGATGCCGAATTCTCATTTCTATAATACTTTGATAAGGCGGACGTTAAGAAATTGTGAGTATGGAAGAACTTTTCGTGAAGGCCTTGGTACACCTCTCCTCGGACTCTTTTTCCTTTCACTGGAAAAATCTTTGCCAATATTACTCGGAGTGTATGTAGCATGAATGTGCATGAGTGCCTTCTAAAGCAGTCAGGTATGCACCAACAATGCATGAATGCTCTACAAAGAAATTACTTGCTGATGACCATGATTCAGTTTCCCAACGGACCACTTCCGAGTTTGCCATAGGAAGGTGACAATGTGAGAGAGTATAGTAGTGTGTCGCACAACCACTATCAAAAAGAGTATTTTTCTTCATCCTCCACATGTAGAAGCCCACTCTTAGGTAGATTTATACCACACGGGGGGACCTTTTTACGAAGCCACTCTTGGTAAAAATAACAGTCATCTCCTGGCGAAGTGAAAGCTGGTGAACACTCTTTCGCCGTGATGTATCTAACTCAATCCGGAGTTATTGAAATGGTATCTAACTCAATCCGGAGTTATTGAAATGAAGTGCAAAAAAACCATAACGGCATGATTCTTATGCCCACGTTATTATGAAGGCATAGAAGTGGTTTTCCGAATGATCTTTCGAAACTTTACTTGCTTCTGAATGTTATTATGCTAACCCAAATCCAGGCAGCCCATGACTCAGCTCGTAATGTACCTGGAGATCGCAGAACCCTGCTCTTGAAAATAATTCAAGTGCGGTAACAGATCAGCAGAGATCCACAATTCTATTATAGTTAATTAAAGTCCATGAGAATTACTTGGAGAGGGGCTCAGGTTTAGGAAAAGTGAATCATCAGAGGGGAATAAGCCAGAAAGCAAGGTGGACATGATGGCGCAGTAGGAAAGGTCCGCTTGTTTAAGGCTGTTTCTCCTGCCGTGAGAAAGGATTCTGAAAATGAGCTGAATCTTGGTTAGAGCTCGTCTGCTGGTTTCTGGATACAGCATTGTCGTATTCTATACATTTTTTTCTCTTTTTTCCGCTCTTTCTAAACACTTGATGCCCATATCTTAGTCTTGCACTTCACAATGAGGTGAACAGCCTTTGTAATAAAAGATGTGATGTATGACAATAATTAATTCCTTAGGGTATATCATGCAATTGAAACACATTCACAAAAAGACAAAGAGAAGCTCTACGTAATTTATATTTTTCCTGCAGTTCGTTGAGTGCTGGTGCACAAGCCATTGTTTCTCTCGTTCCAAACGAATGAGGCGTCAACTCGCCGATCACATTGGTGTAGAAAACATAGTTTTCCGGGGAGTGAATAGACCCACTAGCCATGCACCAGGATGAAACGTCCCAACTTATGGTGAGAACAGCTTTGAAGTATGTACGAGGGTGGGTTGAAAAGTTTCCGGAATGGTTATCGAAGAGCTGCTATGTAGTTTTGGAATTATTTTTTGATGTTGCATCTAAGAAACCTTCATATAGATTGGATGCAATAGATTGAAAAAGTTTTATCATATTAACCTGGTAAGAAGTTACCTTCATGTCAGGAAACTTCGGCTTCACTCAGATAGGGATGAGAGCGGAATTTGAGCAGTCATCTGAAATTCAAAGTGGTAATCAATACTGAAAGTATCCCAAATGCCCTCTGGCAAAGACTTTGAAGACTCTTCCCTTGGTCATCCACACTATGTAGTTTCTGAGTTTGGAAAATCTAGCGCTGCCGCTCATAAGCAAAGAGCAAGCCATCCACAGGGCGTCAATAAAGCGATGCCTGCGTCAGAAGTTGTGGATAAAATCCTTCATCTGGACATGTAGGCGACGGATGAATGAATAAAGAATTGATGGCACTTCAAGCAATCATTTCTCTTTCTCCAGAACAGCATATATCAAAAAAAAATTCGAAAGATTGTTGCCGCACTTGCTCAATTCAGAACGCCAAGGCGTTCCAGAGTGGACCTCAGCAAAATGTTTCAAATAGTTCGTTTGGTACGAAAATGATTTGGAGATTCAAATTTATGAGTGGCAATAAAGTGCGACTTCGATAATACATATTGGTTACAAAATTATTATAAAAATCGTCGTCTTTAGTCTCTGAATCGGCTCCGAACATGAAATGAGCTGTCTATTTTCCTGGGATAGGATTGCCATCTGTTTTCACTCATGCCAGAGAGATTTTTTTTATTTTTGAAAGAGGATTTACTAACGAGGAACATGTCTTCAAACAATGGAAGTGGGAACTCAGGATATGGCAGTATAATGCCACACAACAAAGGGTTGCGACAGTATGACCATTCATTCTAATGCTATCAAAGGCCAACATTCGCAAACATAAGACGCGGATTTTTTCGAAATTGGATCTTCAGCATTGGCATTCTCATCTTTCAACCCGTGCCTGAAGGGACTCAGATCAAGCGACCAACTGTACTTGGTTGTAGGTGCTTATGTTTTTTCTTCGAAGAAAGAAATTATTCGCAGAAAGAGAATCGAAAGCAGTAGAGATATGGAAACAAATGCCTCACGTTTCGATAGGAACGCGCTGATAAAACTAAAAACACAAAAAAGATTATGTTATTCGAGTTACGCCCGACTTCATTCGTTTCTATCGTCCGTCCGGGAACTTCTTAGCCCTCCCTCATAAATATGCATAGTCGTCGTTAAAGATAAAGTGGTAAAGTGGTCGGCGTTAATCAATCCCGTCACGAGGGATGCGCCACGCATTCGACTTCATCTGAGCATCGTAGAGGCGTTGAATGCGTATGTGCCCTGTACAATGACTTGCGGGGGGCACCCGATGTACCAAGTCAGTGCTTCATCCTCCCAGACTCCTCTGGTACCAATTTACCGACCCCGGAGGGATGGAAGGCTTGGTTGGCCTCGGGCGGGATCGAACCATCGATCGTGTGCGTGCGCAGCGAGCCTCTTACCACTGCGCCACACGCGCCCCATAGTCGTCGTTACTAATACATATTGGACATGACACTGGAATTCCAGAACATTCTTAACGGAGCCCCTTAGCTGATTCGACATTCCAAGGGGGTTTTGACGTCACACCAGTACTTAGTTTGTACTCAAATTGAATCAAGCAGCGAGTTTAACAAAAGGGTTTTCCCTCAAATGTAGTCCAACTTTAGCTGTCCATCTTGCTTTAAAATATTTAGTTTCGAATGTCCCTAGTTTGAGCGAGCAGTCGAAACCAATATAATTGATTGTACAATTTCTTTGTTAAATTATGTGAACTGTCACAACGAAAAAAACCCTGTCGTAACCATCCTGGGAATTCTTGATAAAGCGGGACCACTTTCTTAGGTGGGCGTCTTTGAGAGTGTTCCGCTGGCTTTGAACAGTTTGGAGAAAGCTGCAGGATGTTGTCACTTAATAGGAGACTTTATGAGACACAGCAGGAAACATTAAAATGGGAAGAATCACACTATATACATTTTAGAACATACAACGTGTAAAGTTAAGGTACGACTAGCTGATCAGCCCGCTGACACCGCACCGCAACTGTAATTGCATACAATGTCGCGAATGCAATCTCTCGGCTACCCAACTAGATATGCCAAGATATGAAGCTGAGCCAAAAGAGTTGTTTCGAAAGTGGCTGTTGAAGTCTACGTAATCCAGGAAGACCAGGCTCTTGGCTAAGAGGCTTACTTAACTGACGAGAAGAAAGAGCGTTAGCATTATTCGCTTAGAAGGAAAAACTCTGTGCATTCTGTCTTTTTTCAGAAAGGTCGATTGTAAGCCTAACTACCCTCACTTGCACCCTGAGAATTCGGGAAGAAAATCCAAAACTAATTCGAAATAGTACGGATAGAAGGAAGGAGGAAATAGAACTACGTAGAAGAGAGAAGGTGCCTAGGTCTTGAGAAGCGAAATGAACCCGAAAAGCCTCTGCCCTTTGATCAAAATCATTCAGGCGACTTGAAAATTTTCATTACTTGTGTTTCGGTATTGAGTCTCATTTCTACTAGATGTCCGGTTCAGCTTGGTGAAAAATTTGCAGTGATCCCTATTACACGTCACTCTGAGAACTCTAGTCAACCTTGACTTACTTACCTACTTACTTACTGACTTAATTACTCGTGACTGCACTAAGCTTGAACAAGAGTTAATCCATTACATCGGGACCCTTGCCCAAGGAAGTTTAGCTGTACTTTCACTGTACTTTTGAAGCCCCACTTAAGCCGGGATCAATGCTTCTCCTGGTCGCGCAAAACTCGTTACGTAGAATTTACAAGTACCACTTCAATCATTTCCAAAAAATAAGCTAACAAAGCTCTTGGAGCCATCCTTCCAACGCTCCACCCCTTGTCGCTCGCGAAGCTAACATTCTTCGCGTCACTGTCCGATTGGTCTCCCCAGCTCCGCCCACTGACTTCACCCCAGACTTCCCTGCCCCCTCCAGCGCTACCCACATGAGCTCACCATACCGCTACGGTAAAAATGAACTACCACTGGTTCTACCGCCACCTGTACGCAGCACAACGTGGACTGGGAACGTCTGCTGCACAGCGTCAGGGTAAGATTTTATCCATAAGTTTCATTGGGAGTTTTCTGCTTTTTTTGTTGGATAAATGTAGTGACATCCCATCATGAGGTTCAAGAGAAAAAAGGGTATCTTGTTCCAATAACTGAGTTCATTGGTGGCAATGAAATTTTCAGAGCATCCAGTAGTTTTATGCCCTTCTCACCCATTAAGGGCGACAGGGTTGCACCCATTCTCATCTTGAACTGTTCTCATCTTGAACTGTTCAAACTGTTCAACTTCTACTATTTTTAACGGTCTTTTGTCGGGCATTTGCAGCCGCGGCTCCTTTTGGACATTCCTGAATATTTCTGCCTTGGATGTTATTGCACCGATAAGATTCAATAGAAACACGCGCAGCGCCCTTGTAGTCTAAGAAACGGCAGACTTATATGCCACTACTAGTAAGTCAATCCACTATAGCGCTACTAGGACTGATTTCCGATGAGCGACGTTATAGGGAAAATGTCAAAAAAAGGTAGAAAACCACATTTTCCCGTGTGTCTCATGTACTGTAATCAGCTTATGTGTTGGACACCATGGGAAGGGATGTCCTGGCTGTAGGTCGAAGCAATTTATAACATAGTTTTTACGTAAGTAGCTAAATGTGTTATGGACTTTGTTGATCGACTATTCATTGCCGAACGGGATGGACTTGACGTGAAAAATTCGCTTTCTAAGATGACCGTCAATCCAAGAAGATAAACCGGCTCTGATTGAGCGCTTGCTTGCTTCTAAAGGCTATCCAGGGGTAAACACTTTAGGACGAGCTCAGCTCCTCTTAGTGATGAGATTTGTTGGAGAGGCAAAAAACAGTGGATTGTTCCCAGAAAAGTAGAAAAAAGAAGAAAGAAAGAATAACGCGGAAACATAGAAACTTCATTGAGCATCGGACAAAGGAAACATCTGGGCAAAATACTACTCATTCCTTGCTTGAATAGTTATGACTTCACGACTTGTACTGTAGCTCAAACAACTGCACATGCTTTTTTTTCTAACCAAAAGGATTGTTACCTCACATGATGCAGTTTTACAATGTTTTAACTTGGTCAACACCATGCAGACTTTGAGTTCTTACACCATAACCAGGGCAAATCTTTGTCCTCAAAATAGGATGTTACGGTCTGCCTAGATGGATTACTAAGCAAAGGGCATAAAGAAGAAGTTTCGAACACTTCAATTAGAATTTCCATCTGAAGGTGCCGCTGAAGCATGTATACTCCGTATCCGCATGCATTGCAGTGCATCACCAAGGGCAAAAAACTGTGTATTGGAAACTTTGGATCTCTCCCGGACCTTCAATATTTTATACCCTTGGTGCCTTCGTAGTTACAACGTTCCCATCACAAAAGCAACAAAGCGCACTTTGGCCAGACGCTGCCCTAAAGATGTAATACCAGTGTTCACAGTAGCAATCAAAATTTGGTCAAAAGCTTGTTAGAAGCTTTCCTTGTTAGAAGTTGCACAACTGCGGTTAGCGAAATATTAGTTAGTTCCTAACTATTTCGAATTCGGGAAGCCGTGTGCGGAATTAGTTTCCTTCTTAGTCTTCGGTGCATAGTTCTTTGCGACATTCTACCTAGCTTCCTTGTCGAGGGCAAACAATTAGGTTGGGATACCTATCTGAGCTCGCCTGCACTGTTTTGCACCTTCTCAGCAGTCCACTTTGGAAAAAAAAGTCTAGCAACACTAGCGTTAAACAGAGTGCAGCAGGAACGCTAGCCTGCACAGTGTCGTATGTCGGGTTCCACACCTAAGTTGGGCTCCTCTCACACTTGCGGCGTTCGTCCCCTCAGTCGCTGCTGATGCTGCACACCTCCCACCCCCTTCTTGAGAGTGTTTGAGGGAGGATGAAAGGAAAATTGAATGTCCATATGCCTTGAATTCAACGAGAAGTTGATACGACTAGCATCCTGCAAAAATGAAGTTCATTGTCATTCTCGTTAACCGTCCTTGCTGCCACGATAACGGAGGAAGATGTAGAGGAAGATGTAGTGGGGTGGAGGGGGGGGGGGGGAATTCTAATTTATCCGAGACGATGTACGTAGTGCATTTAAATTAACCTCTTTTGAAAAAGTAAAGTAAGAAAATAGTGGACAAAAAACTGAATCAACCACTAGTGACATTTTTAGATTAGCTTGTGTAAATGAGCCCAGATTTTATCACAATGAGTTGGAGAATAAAAATATTTGCTAAGAAGTATGTATTACAATCACCGCGATTGAATTCTGTAAAGTCTGCAACCGTTCATTAGCCTATCGGTTCATCGGGGACCACTTACGCAATTTTTTTTCACAGATCTAGGGGGAATCATGATGAAAGCGGTAAGTATAAACGCTGTCGCAGAATATCTGGAATAAACGCCTAGATTTCGTACTGTGATAATTTTCCTGTGTGAAACGATGTCTCTTTTTTGATGCTATCTCTATATAAAAAAATATAAAACTGGCTACAATCACTAATGTTTACTAGCCAGTAAATCGGCTAAAGTAGTGTATTACTTCTTTAGAAAATGATTTAAACTCACCATACCGATGGCCTTTACACGAAACGACATTCTCAGTAGCTCCCAAATATAGTTTCCCTGGGATCCATGGAATCTTTGGGGGGCTCATAATACGTTAGAAAAAAATCACAACGCTCTGCGATTGCGTAAATTTCTCTCCACACTCAAGGTTGACGTTGCAAATAAAAGGCTAGTCTAAACTCGGATCCGAATCAACTAATTAAGCAACATCATCTGAAAATTATAAAAACAGGGCTAGAGGACTGAATTGAATGAATTTGATTACATTGCGTCTGTAGAGAAAGCTTGGAGGAAGGTTTCATTGGATATTGTCGCTTTCCCTCTCCCCGACACCAGCCAACAACGAAAGGGGATTTGGAGATGACAGGTGGGATGATTTAAGAACTCAAGGACGAGCTCTTAAAGTGCATCTCATATCTTATTTATAAAATTTGCTTTTAATATCTAAAGCATACATTAATTGAATGCGGATTAGCGTACTTTGTGTCGTCATAAAAACAGTATTGAAATTTCTTGAATGCAGGTGTCACTGTTGTATTTTTTTACCTTCTGAAGCCCTTCTAAGGACTCTCGCGAAGAGAAAAATTGTACTTTTGGGTGACTGGTCTGCATATCACAGCAGTGTTATGAAGGAGACCCTGATTCAATTTGTGGCAGCCCTTCACGCTGCATGCTTTCTTCCCGTAGTGAGCAAAAGTTCAGCGTTCGTGTTGTACACAAGAGGATCTCGAGGGGAAGGTGGGGGGGGGGGGAGCGAGTGGGGAGAATATACGTGGAAAAGACATTAAGATTAGTCCCTGCAAATACTTCTATAGGGTTTCCTATGAATAAAATTCTCGTTATGAGTGTAATTGAGCATCTATTAGATTGTCCCGGAAATAATGGCTATTTCTGAAGCACGCAATCGGAGTTGCGTAACTCAGCTCCAAATTAAAGTAATTCTTTCAAATAAAAATTAATATAGGAAAGAAGAAAACTGGAGCCACTGGATTCAGCAAAGTGCGAAGGGACAACTTCGAGTACATCCTGATTCACATGGACTTCCCAGATTACAGGCATTTTCGCTACATGCTCAAAACGATGTTGTATTAAGCAGTTGTCTGGTCAACACTATGTATTTTGCAACGAGAGATCCAGAGCCTTTATCAAAAGAAAATTGGTTTAGTTGGGTATGAGAATGAGCGGATTTATCTACTCCATTGTAAAAACAACATGGACGCAAAAATTACGAAGTGGTTCTGAAGGATAGAGGAAAATTCGCGCTTTTGAATGTTTTGAAGTTCGTCTGTCTCACTTCCTAATTAAGTTATGAACTACAAAGTCCTTATTACTAGATTGCAGCCATTATGTTCAGGACGGCCTAATATTTATATAAAGGTTCTGAAGAATCTAAGAAGTTCTAAGAATTTTTTCATCATCTACATATTGTCCTGATTAGAAAGAAATTACTCGAAATCACGAAAAGGTATAAAAATCTTCTAGCAATCATTTTACAAAAGCTCCAGCTCGCGCTGTCAAGTCCCATCTATTGTATTGTTCAAACTTTCGAACAAAAGAGAAGGGAAGGATGAATGGAGTCCATTATAAAACATATTTTATTCTGGTGATACATCCTTTGGCTGCACTCACCGCGTTGATTCTGCTACATGTGCTTCAGGCGATGGTCTGATATAATATGAGTAAGGTGTTACTACACTGATGTTTGAAGAGCAGACAATATAAACTGATTAAGATTGATGGAAGAATTGATGCATGAAAGCTAAGGAAGTGAAAGCACAGCAATCTTAAAGGCAAGGTTCCGCTCAAAATCTTGCCCGCCCAGGTTTCTTGCTCTTTGGAGTCGAAACTATATGTGTAGCATGTATCTCAAGTTTGAGACCTCGGTGTAAGCTCTAACGTTGATATGGGACAAAGGGCTACTGTAGCCGTGGAAAAACGCGCTCCAACCGACAAAGGCTGCGCGAGTGCATACTGAACAACAAGGGACGCTCAGATACGTACAGCCTAACGTACACTTCGTGAAACCTTCCCCACCCCACCAAATGGACCACCGATCCTTTGGATATGAATTTTTTCCTACGACGCCACAATAGACAGCATGTGGGGTACGCCGTATAATGTCATTTGCAAGCACGGACACCGCAAACCCGCAAACGCCATACCAAAATTGGTCGATGAAAAGCGTTTGTTGTGGGACCTTTTCGGGGATTTTTCTATAGTTTTCGCCCAAGGCGTCGCTGTGGGCTACGAATCCAATAGATCCTTGTCCTTGCCCTTCAAAGAACCCTAATCCATCATAGGAAATCCTTTATTTTGTTTTCTGATTGATAGAGTCCACATGCAGTCGCTTCCGCATCTGGAATACTCTACGAGTTCCAGGAAGTGTCTCACAATGCCAAGGGCCCAATAGCAACTATCTTGCATCTACAGAAGCGTTTCCAGGTATACACTGCGTTTCATAACTATACGACCACTTTATTTTTTGCAGCTGTGCGTGATGCAGCAATTTCGGAATTTTTCTATAGTAAGCATTAGATTCAGCTGACAAAATAACCATGGAGCACAAATTTCTACACCGCACACTTATCTGCTAAGTTCTGAAATGAGGTGTGACCGTTCTTCCCACGTTTCATATCTATACGACCACTAGTGAATAATGAAAACTGATGAAACTTTGCCGCCTCTGCTTGGGTGTGCAAGGATTGCAAATGGTGGGTTTCGCATTTTTCTCAGTATCCCTCGCGGTACATCCATAATCACAGACCAAAAAAGCTCGGTTCCCGCCTCTGAACGATGCAGGACTAAGTGGTTGAGCCATCGGGATGAAGAGTGGTTCTAATCACTGTCTCGTTTCCACTTATTTGCAAAATTCTGATGGATACAACAAGAAGAAGGATAACAGAAGCCGAAACATCTCACAGCTCATGACGAGAGGAAGATCCGCAGGCAAGTGTCCAACAGTTGCATGTGGCTCAACCAGATCCGAGCAGAACTGAAACTCCCAGTCTCAAACAGCATGGTGTGGAGAGCGCTACACCGCAACGGAAATGTTGTAAGAGAAACTACGAAGAACGCTCCACGTCTGATTTTTCTCTAAAAGACAATTCAGCAAGGATTCACTCGACGAACATGACCACAGTTTGGAGCAAACCAGTGATAATTTTCCGAGCCGGAGCAGTACGAATGAGGCTTCGAGAAATGCTTTCAGATCATCTCCACAGATGAGCAAAAGTTTAATTTGGACGAACCTGACGACATGATAAGCTACTGGAAGGGTTCGCAAAAGAACCCCACCACCTTCAGTCGACGCAACATTGGAGGCGGATCATCCATGGATTGGAGTAATTTTTCTGCCGGGATCAGACTAGAGATAGTCTTCGTTTCGGGACCCATGGACTCGATGAACTACCAGGACACTTTACATAAGCATTTGCTGCTATTTTTGAGGGATATCGTCGACAGAAGTATGCCTTACCGCAGGTTAACACCGAAGTGCATGCCATTCAGGCAACCAAAAGCTGGCTTTTAGAGAACAGAGCGAACGTTACGGATTGGCCCACATGCAGCCCGGGCCTGAACTCAATGGAGAATTTGTCGAGAATCCTAGCACGAAGGGTTCGCTGCAATCATCGTTAATTTCAGTCGACTTATGAGCTGAAGACCACAATCATCGACGCCTGGGAAGATGTAGAGAGCGATTTCCTGAAGAATCTGATGAACAGTATGCTGAATCGCCCATTGAAGTGGTTTTCAATCCTAGAAGGACGATAGCCTATTAAATTTGCTGTAAATGGTGTTGTTTCATTGCTAGATTTTGAGAAAATTGAGCTGTTCACGAGTGGTCGTATAGTTATGAAACGTTGAGGAAATTGATAAATTCGAAATTGAAAGTTACGAGAAAAACTAGTGCAATGAAAATTGGTGTCCAGAGGTTATTCTTATCTCTGAATCTGATGGATGGAACAGAAAAAGTCTTTCTTAGCTGCATCTTCCAGTACTGCAAAAAAATAGGGTGGTCGTATAGTTATGAAACGCAGTGTAGCTTGAAGCAAATGCCCATCAACGAATCGCTAATCCCGAGCAATTAACAGGAAGAATCCTCAATTTGTGACGCTTGTAATAGAGGTAGGAACAATGTAGGGATTTGCATGTTGCTGAAGGAGAAAATTGATTTAAATCTCTTTCCAAAAGCAGGAAGCAAAATAGGGCGGCATTATATTTTTATCGAAGTTTTCTTGTTTTATCAAAGCTTGTAAGCATGTAGAAGAAGGAGGTGAAATTAAGGCGCGAGACACTGAGAAAACCTGCGTAAAACGTCTTGTGCGAAATGTTACGGGCGTACATTTTTCCCTGAACATTACTGCACCAGCTTTAATTTACGTTCTTAAAGACACTCCGCTAAGAAAACTACGGGGAAGTTGTTTTAACCAGCAAGAAGACGGGTTAAAAGGGTCCCATTTGTTAACTACACATGTAGCAGCCAATAAGATGTGATCAGGGACACTGCTGCAGGCCGAACTTTTTACTATACCTGAACTAATGATTGAGTCTCCTGCTGAATAAGGTTGACGTAAACCGCTTTCAAACAAAATTACCACGCTCCAAGACTATTCCAAATGGTTTCATCAACATATTGGTTCTTCATTTGTATCGCTTCGTTTCAATTCAAAATATAGTTATTCTATATCCCATTGTACATAGACTAGAAATTTGCAATGGAAGTTGTGTTCTGATGCTCCTGTGTTTACAAAAAAAGGTGGGATTGCCAACAAGCCTAACAAAAGAGAGAAAAAAGGATTTTCGTCAATCCCGAACAAAACACAACCTTTCCTGCGGAGAATACTTCGATGATACAAGCTACTAACATCTTCTCTGATACCTAAGTGAAAACAGTAACGCTGTTGATACCCTTAATACATAAAGAAAAAGATGTTTTTTTTAGAATCGATCAACTGTTTTTTCCTATCATTTGAGCAGCAAAAGAAAGCGCAGCAATAATATTCTGAAGCTATTAGTAGGAAAATATGTACGTGCCCAACCTGTGCCAACTCCGATAGGGAGAAATCAAGATACTGAACAAGATCCATGAAAACCTGGGCTGTTGAAGTTTTGGCTCAGAATGCAACTTGGATTGAGTCTCTGCTCATGCTGGGCTGCTGTTAGGAAACCCCATAGGGCTTCAGTGCTTATCCAAACGTCCAAACCTCAATCCAGAGGTGAGCTCTATGCAGCAACAGATCCCCAGACCGTTACGCTCACTAATCATACTTTACTTACCGATACTGTACATGTGATGTTTGATGCATTACGTGGAGCTTGTGTATGCAATGAGGATACCTATGCATTTCTTACCAAACTAACCAAAAGTAAAACCAGTAAAAAAGAGACAAAAACTAAGGAAGAAATCACGGTGCTGAAAAATTTCACTATCACACTGAAGCAGGAATGGGAGAGAAAAACTATACAAATTGACCGTTTCTTTCTGACTGCAGTCAAATACCAATAGAATACAATTTTTGATGTAATACTAATATAATAGAATACAAATTTTGAAAGGAACCTTCCTGATAAGGTTTTTGCAAAAATGACCTGTCATGCAATGAGTTTCTTCTCCTGGTAGTACTTGGCGTTTTTGACCGGTAGCATGAGCTCGCTTATGCAAATGCAAGGAATGGCAAATGTGTAGGGTACATCTTGCTCACTCGGAAGATGAAAAAATTCATTCGTCTTGATGTCGTGCCGTCATGCAGCTTATGAAGTCCAGTTTCTCAGGGCGAGACTTGCCAGTATTACCTCTGCAATTTTTTTCTGACTCAGTTTACTCCATAACCGCAATTGTGACCCCAAGTCATGGTTGCATATAGACACGATCTCATCTATGAGGTGTTTTTATAAAAACACACCCCTGCTCACTACGTTTTGCATCGTGGTTCATTATAGTCATTCTCCTCAATCGTCTCGCCTGTCATTTTAGGACCGAGGAAGATCAAAATACTTCTGACCCACCAGGAAGAGAATGCTATAGCTTGTACGACATCGAAACATACGTACGAAGGTGAGTCATTAGCTTTTATCGCTTTTCTGCTGTTGATGTTAACTGTGCTGGAGGGAAGTGCTCCAGAGAATTTCTCTATGAGTAGCTTTTGTGAGGGTAGGATCAGAGATCTCATACAAAATATGATATCCATGCTAAATGTTCAATCTGAGTATCGATCGAGCTCCTACATTTACATTTGGAATTTTTTCGCCCAACATTTTCTGCCGAATACTTTGCACTCATTGAGAAGCATTTGTAGGGGGGGGGGGTGAAATGCTCCTGCTCAATCACTGGTCACGAGCGTTTCAAAATGTTTTATCGTACTTGGTTACACCTCTTCTTATGGGATTTGTTGGGCTCACATTCAATCGGGCAGAGAAGCTCTGAAGGACATGTGGGTGTGATGTGCTGAATAATGAAAATTTATCCGGGAACAAATGTCTAAATGTCTTTTGACGGTTCTAACCCACCGACATATGTCTACCAACACTTTCATTACCAGTACGTGTTTCACTCATTGATGCTCCAACTTGTTATAAGAAATGAGTATGTGCACGAATAGATTTAGTTGTACAGCAGTGTTAATGAAGACGAAATATGACATGTAATCGGGACAGTCTTCTTCCTGAGCTTATTGCGTATGATGGATAAGGGACTACTACTAACTACGTATGCTCAAAACTAAGCCAGAATTTCTTCTTGTTTTCTGGAACTCGACGTAGTTCATTTTCCTTGTGCTATTCAGGAGTATTTAATAGATCTTTGTAGTGATTTACCACTTAATCTATGACGTGTAGTGATTAATATATTGATTGTATGTACATTGGTCAGAAAACACCCAGCCGTCAAGGTTGTAATTGTGGCTTTTCCATAGGAAGAAAATGATGAATGTGTACAAAAAGATTTTCAAGCACAACTATCACCTAGTTCAGATAAATTACTAGCTTTTTTCCTTTTTGCATTGACAAGACCTTTTGATTAAGTGAAGCAAGCATTGCTCAATCAGCTCACTCGTTTTGGCAAAATTCGGTTTCCTCCAGACATTCATGGATTCCATGCACATATGGATTCGAATATTCTTTGCTTTTTTTCCCTTTCCAATCTTATTCTAGAAACTCACCCTACACCACTAGGTTTCTAATACGTATATGGTACTACTGTAAATACTTCAATACTATCGTGTTTCCATAAATTTGTTGTAGAAAAAGTTTGCAACATCCTTGCTTACTAGGGAAGGACACTTTGCAGAGCAAGTCGTAGCCATTGTCCACATATTCCGAATTGATGGGGTGTGATTGTTATAACATTTTTGTAAAAATCCTAAAAACCTGCTCGGATATCACATGACGGGAAAGATGAGTCAGCATGAATCCAAGAGGGCACTCATTTGTGCTGAACATACGAGGATTTCTAATTCCTTGAAAGCATTTTTTTGCCTATGAGCGAATGTCATCCATGGATTATCCAGCATGAAAAAGTGCCACCAAGCGTCTAATACAACTTATGAGGTGACGCATGCGAGGATTGCGCAAATCCTAGTCGCGTAGTACGCTTTGGCTCAGGGACCATAAATATGTTGAAAAAATCAAGAGAAGATAAAAAAAGAAAGATGTTTCGCTTAGATCGGAAGGCGATGAAGCTTCATGTCGCACTATGTTGAAAGAAAGGTGGGAAATATCACCGCATTCATCGTGCCTTCGTATTCACGCTGTAATACTGTAACCAAATCTTATCTGTTGCATGCAATCCCCAATGGCATGAAAATCCCTACATATGTACTTCATGCTCAAGAATCATTAGTATCTCTCTTAGTTCTTATCACTTTCAAAACAAGGTTTTTCAGCAGGATTTTCTGTAAATCTTACAATGAATATCATCCAAATGTTGTCTCTCCCATTAAGCATTTCCAGACATTTTGACGACAATTCGTGTGCTTTCTTTTTGCCAGAACCTAAAGCCAAGCACATGTATGTATATACATATGAGCACTATTCGCGAGGGAATGATGTTAGTATGTTTTTCTAGGAACCGTGCTGGATTGTACATAGATTTGGCTCATTAACCATGCGCACAACTTCACGATTCCATTTATTTGAGCGAAGAGAAGTAGCTTTCTCTTCAGATGTAAAGATATTATCGTCTTCATGGAGATAGCGCCTACGCACACTTTCGTAGAGTCTTCCCTAGCAATGCTCTTTTTTATGAATTGAATCTACATTAGTCGAGGAGTATTCCATTGTTCCTCGTCCTTGAATAATACTATTTTCTTAACATATTGACTTTTTAAGATGATTCCCAATCTTTTCGTTGCCGATTAGCCAGAAGATTGTTTTCCCACAAAAGCTTTCAACTATTTTCGAATTCAGCTATCCCTTTTCTTCCATTTTCTTGCGAAATAAATGTTTTTTTCTTACGTAAAAGAAATCTGGCAACAAAGCTCCCCTTTTGCCAACACCCTCTTTTGAGGGATTCCTTTATCCTCATTCACTAAGGTAGTTTCGATGGGTCCGATGAAGGGGATCACTCTGTATATCTAGACGGCAGTCTCTGCTAATAAAAATCAAAAGCCTTAAAAATTATCAGAAAACCGTGTAACTTGATCACTGAGCTGTTTTTGTGGTTAACAAAACCAACTAAGGGGTGCACTCTCAAACTATTCGTCAGGAACGTTCGTCGTAGACTCATTAAAACAAAACTTTGCGAAGAAAATCATTGCAGTGTCGTTTTCCAGTGCGTTTTTGTAGAACATTAAGTTCTTCCCGGTGTTTCAAAAACTGGAATACCTTAAGTAAATGTGTATAAATCATGCTGGTACGTAGCAGTAAAATTCTAAAAGTAGTGGTGAATGTGGTGGCTGACCTACATAACCTTCAGCACGTATTCGTAGTACTACTCTAAGAGATGAGAGTTCATTATGGTATATAATGTCTACACTGTCTCTGTTGCTCAACTCGTAATCTTGCATTTTCAGGAACCTTAGTTAACTATTTAATTATTTACTTCTCCGATTCCTGAAAATTTCTACTTATTTTTGTGCCATTATGTATCTGCCAACATGTTATTAGATCCTGAATAATTGATTTGCCATTCTTGTGGCAGTGAAATGGCAAATATATAATAGCACAAAAATAAGTTCATAGAAATTGAGGTTTCTAAGCTGTTGTTGACCAGTTGATTTTTGTTCTTTTTCTCATGTTCAAAGTTCTTGTGGCAGTAAATCACCACATACATGTTTTTCCAACTATCATAATTTCTAATTACTATACTGAATAGTGGTAATAAAATAGTGGTAATAAAAACACAGCGTACCTCATATATAGTGTTCAGTTACACAAAAAAAGGCGCTTCTGGAAAAAAGTAAGTCCCACTAGGGTGAATTTCCTAGGAGCTTTAAGAATCCCTAAGGAAAGTCATCAGCCTCCTGGTTCCATCCATGCACCTCTGCAATGAATTCGGGAGCAAGTTACAGGCTTGTACGACGACATTTATGTTGAAACGAACGGATGTTGCACTTTTCGTTCTACAACGACTTTATGAGGCTTGCACACGAATTTAATCAGTTTTTAGTGAAGAGCAAAGGCAACAGCGTACAATTCGCAGCAGTGAAAACCTTTTTCTTTCTTTTTCATTCCCTTTTCACAGTTTTTTTGCTCTGCTGTGTGAAGATTGCGCGAATTTGATGAATGTGCGGGAAGTGAGGAGACTGGTGATTTGTCAGAGGATTGCCTATGCACCTAGAAGATTGCAAGTGTATTCGGGAAGAACTCCAGGATTTCTGAAGAATTGGCGATGCCAGCTGAATCGATGAGCACATGACCGGGATAAGAAATAAATCCAGGGATGAAAGAGTGAATGGGGTCATAAATTTGAACGAATTGGTAGGAAAATGCCAGCGAGCTATCGCCTATCAACAAAAGAAAGCTCCATGCACATTTATACATAGGAGAGTCCCTCACTCTATGTCTAACGTGTCATGATTCTTTCTCTCCTGTTTCTTCATTCTCTTTCTCATTTTCTGTCCTTCGTGCCGCAGTGGTTCTTACTGCGCTATAAATTCTAGTATCGGAATCCTTTCAGCCGTTGCCAGCATTTGCTGCGCTAGGATCCTTACCGTTAGTCAGGCAAATATCAGTTTCAGATCCTCCTGAGCTTTTGAATGTATAATACATCTACGTATATTTTAATTATATGTGGTCTCCGATCCCAAACAGAGATGCCATTTAGAGGCTCAGACACTGTCACTTTCAATAATCATTTCACTTACTATCCTAAGTACCCCTATATGGATTTGTTCAAGGTCCGTGCCTTAATGAATGCACCACTACTAGGGATCTTCATCCACGCACAGTATCATGCCCTAATGTGTACAAAACTTCCTCGCGGCTGCACTTGTAACAGCTTTTAGTGAAGCAGTTCTCTAGCAGAGAACCATTAAAATAGCTTTGTTTACACGCACACAAAATGCGTGGCCTGATTGCGTGCTTTTTGATTCCTGGTTGTTCCTGGTTCCATTCCATTTTGTTGGCTCTCTTCTCAATTGTAAATGTGAATATACACGCTGGATGAATAGAACTAAGTATGGTCCATTAGCTCACAGACGGCGCTTGATCCGACTTTGTCTGCAATTACGACTTTGCCCGCAGAATGCGACTGGAAGAATATTTCAGCGAAAGGCAGTAGGGAAACGTAAGAATGCAAGGGATCACACCATATGCGAATCAAAGAAAGTGCAAAAATAGATCGGTTAGCCGAAAATTCATGAGGTCGTAGTTGCGGGCAAAGTCGGATCGGGCGCCCTCTGCTAATAGACTGTAGGCGGACGCTAGCACCCATTGCACCAAAAACGTCATACTTCACGGCTGATGATACCGCAGTGGTTTGTCATTAATGCACCCCTTACCTTGCCCTTGATGAGCAAGGATAGTACGAAAATGCTGCTTATTCGCCGCGACACGTCCGCTGCTCCGCAAACGGTAGCGTCTCAGTTGCGTCTCGGCTGTGTCAGGAGTGCATTTGCTATAAGTTTGTGACCACATATTTAGAACGTCGCGGCGGAGAATCAGTTGATAAAGTCCAGATCTCAGACATGGAATGAGTTATCAGAACAAGTCACGAGGATATGATGTGACATAACGTGACCCTTTTTCCCTCCTCTCTGACCTTCCAGGAAGTCTTCTGAATGGAATCACTGCATTCATAGCTACAAGTACTTCTAAAGATACTTTTATCACTTCCTTATACCTCTTTTTCAAAGTGAACCAGGATTTTTTCATAGTCCTGATATAATTGTGCATCTGTCTATAGTAGGGCTGATGTGCAGCTGTTCATCTCATAGTCAAAATGACTAAATAAATCGTCAAAAAAGAGAATCCATGGTAGTTGCAAAGCAGAAGCATGGGCTACGAATTTTTCTGCGATTTTTTTGCTACTAACATGCACTCAGTTACTGACAAGGAAATCCTAAGGCTTACATTATTCTCGAGAGTCAGTGTAAAGTAATTTTCGTACAAACTTGACGGTTGACTTCTTCCACTGGCTCTAGCTGGTACGGAGAGCACGGTAATAGGTTTCATGGGAAATACAAAATTTTGAAGTAGACTTGCTCAAAATTCGTAGATGACGGTGATTTTTTTTTGCCCGAGTCGACGTTTATACTTTTTCTAAGTTGAGTTGCTCAGAAGCATCGTGGAACACGGGTCGATGTTTATCGGGTTAGTACTTTATCCTTGATGAGTTAGCCAAAAGTAACGTGAATCGACTTATTGTGCTAAATATTCGACCGCCACCGTTTTCCTATCATTTCCAGCATCTACGTAATTCACATTTGGCGACTGTTTGGAAGTGGTATCCCTTCAGTGAGAGTATTCGTCGTGAAAACTCTGACAAACGTCATGTCGCACGCACCCATTCTGCATAAATTTCCCTTGAATTACAATCCGATGTGAATTGCATGGCTTTTCCCGTGATTTTTTCTACTTCAGACTTCTTTATTCCTTTTCTCCCACTCCAGCTTTTTCTAGAACCGTGCCCTTACGAAATCCCATTTCAATCGAGACGGAGCTTTTTGAAAATGAAAAAAATTGATTTGCTCACTAAAATATTCAGTAACGTTTCGTTTTGATTTCACCTGCTGCTACTACGTACATACATACAATCCGCCACCTCGAGCTGAACAAGGAGCGCTTCATAATGCCCACAACGATTAATCAAAATGTGTGTATGAAAATTGATAATGGAAAACACCTGTGGTAGTGGGAGGCCTTATCTTGAAAAAGAAACAGTGAAAAACCTATATTTATCAGGCATTGACGGCGGCTTTTCTTTCTTACTGTCGATTTGTGGCGACTGGCTTTAGATGCATTTTTCTGGTGCTCTACTGCAATACGGATTCAATGAGAACCATTATGAGACCACAACGACTATCTTGGCCTAATTATTAGGATGGTCCGGAAGGCTAGCACCAAATTTCATACTTTTTTTTTAAAGAAAAAGTCAACTTTATTGTGAGTCGGTATCAATCAACAAAATGATTACCGTCATAATCCACGAGGTATGGCCAACACAGAAATCAAGAACTCTGGCAGCTGCGAGTCGAAGAAGCTTGAAATCACACTTTTCAGTTTAATCTGATTATCGATTAAACTGAAAAGTGTGATTCTTTCTCGTGAATGCAGCTTCAGTGCTGCAAACAAGTGGTAGTCAGACGGGGTGAAGTCGGCAGAATAAGCAGGGTGAGGTTGAACTTCCCAGCCTAGTTCGGCAGTCTTCAGGCAAGTAAAATGTGCCATGTGAGGTCGAGCGTTGTCATAAAGTTGAGCAACATGATCAATTTTTCTGGCCTTCAGGCGAATAGCGTCCGCCAATTTCAGAAGCTGAGAAGAGCAGAGTTGAGCTGTCACGACGTGCATAGGTGGCTGCAGTTCTCAGCACAGCATTCCATCGGAATCCCACCAAAAGCATAGAAAAACCATCTTTCGCGCACTTCTATAATACTTCCGACTGTTTTGGAAATGGTTCGCCGGGAGTCAGCTTTTCTCTCCTGTATCGTTAACACACATCATCCAACGATCGTCTCCAGTTGGCAGAGAAAGTCCCTCCTGTGTGGACGCAGCAGTAAAGACTGGCACACACTCAGTCTTGCAAGGCACTCAATTCGTGGTGGACCTAAGCCGACATCAGTTTTCTGTAACCCAGCACTTGCTGTCTGGCGATTATTGTACGGCTGCAGCCAGTGTGCTCCACACTTCACATGTATTATTATTCTGATTCAGAGCCTATGAAGTTTTGGATCCTAAAAAATATTTCGGTGCAAAACCTTCGGACCAACCTAACAGCCTTCAGGATAGGAGACACTGCGAACGGAGCACATTTTCATATGGGTGGCCAAGGTGTGTATGGCATCCAATCGAACCATTATGATTCGTTGTTTTCTCTATTTGATACTTTACTCCTTGGAAATTGCCGTCGGAAAAAGTACAATTTCCAACATAAAAGCATGAATTGATGTAGTATGTCCATTTTTCCTTAGTGACAGTGTTATATCTATGCCAGCGAAAAGAATCACGGCGACAGCACCGATCATGCAGCGATAACACCAACACTGACCGATTCACACAACCGCAATTTCAAACATAGAGTTGTCAGGATTTAATTTTAAACTATATTACCGAAGTCTTTTCTTTATTATATGCAAAAGCATTTATCAAATAATGAAGAATAATCATTCTTTTTACAAAGTTGCGAAGTTATCCTGAAAAATTGGCAAATATACCTACTAAATGTTTCTGGCTTTGTGATTGATAGAAACACCCAACCACATGTATTTAAGTTTTATTGAAAATGAAGAGTATCTAGCCAAATTTAATCCTTGGAACACCAATCCATCTTGGAAGGGGAAGGGGTGAGGAGGGAGAGGTATGAGTCCTTTAAATCGCAGCGATTGGGTAGAGCCGAGCCAACTAGGTATATCCATGGTCTAAGATCCCTGAATAGAGTCCTATAATCACTCTTCATTGCCAACCAACAATTTAAAGAGCTCCCGTGGTCCCCAGAAGTCCTTTTCATTCCTCTGTTGAGTGTTGACCTCGAACCAAATCAACGCTGTAAAAACCACTCGTGATGGGCTCGCGTAGGAGCAACAATATCCGGTCGCAGCGGCTCGCAATTTCCACCGTCATCTTCACGATTTCCGCTAGGGACCACCAAAGAGGTCGAGTAGCCCACTTGGACCGCTGAAGTACATACTTCCCTTCATTGAGTCAGTACTGTAACTGTTGACGTCACGACCAGGAAGCACATCGCCAAAATCCGACTGCTACCGCCATGTTCTCAACGAAGCCAAAGTACGTTCACTTCATGATACTCTATTTTGGGGGAAACCTCAATAAAAGTGATGTTATGAGATTTTCAAAGAGCATGGAAACGTCTAGGAAGGTTTTTTATATCGCAGCTGGTAATTTTTCACCTCTCATGTGGTAATGATTTGTGGTAGCACTCTGCTCGGAAAATTACTCATAAGCGGAGAAGGTTGTTCCGTGCCCCACTAGTGATCCGAATGCATTTTAATGACGACAACGTGCAGTTTCATATGAAGTTACATACTCTCCGCCCCTTGTTAGGTTCGTTTCCCATCATGAGCTTTCCGTAAAAGTTCTCGTATTCCAGGATAGAAGTATTTATGATTAACACTTATTCCTGTAACACAGAGTGCATATTTATTTATGTACAGAGAATATCGATACTGGTGAGTGTTTCTAGTTGAAGTAAGAGTGTTTTGTTCCGTGACGTTGGTAGAAACTACATGCAACGCCGCTTTTTTCAAAGATTTTCCTAGGTAAGAAGTTATATTTTTACCTTAGAGCTCTTGGACTTTTCATGAGCAAATTTGTACTACAATAGATACCTGCGTGGGTGAAACGCACGTTCAAAATGAACGAACCTACGTCCGTCTGGCCGTCTTTGCCTAACTTTCTTCATATGGTTTCTAAAGTCTAAGGTATGCAATAAAATAAAATGGTTTATGTGAGTCCTGCATAAGGCCAGTGTGACTTCAGTGTTTTAATTGTGAGAAATAATGCGATTTCTTACGCCACCTCCTCCTTTTGGCCTCCGGCATGTCTGTGCTATCTGCGTGAGCCCGACTGATGTCGCCTGCATAGTTTATCCGTGAATGATTCTCCGCAATAGGTACTACCACTTCAAAGTATTCATGAGTAATGTGAAAATTTTGCGCGATTAAACTTTTTTGGTGGGATGAGAGACGGACGGACGCACGCACGGGCGCAAGTAGCCTAAATACACCTATAGGCTTGGGTCTTCCCTTTAGGCCGCGTATTTATTTCTTGTACTCATGATGAATGTGCCCATTTGCTTTTAATATTCACTTTATCCCTTTTTTTCTCTCCTTCTGTTTTTTTTTCCTGATTTCTATGGTTTTATGGATTTCTAGCTGTGTGCCACAATTTGATTTTAGCACTTTTCGAATGACATAAGCCTAATTGTATTAAGTGTATTTGCCAGCTTAAACACTGCACAGCTGCTTTCAATACCGAAGTTCATTTACGCTTTAATGCACTTATTTCTAGCATGGATCTTGACGCCTTTTCCATCTACCTTGGCGTTAACATTTTCCATTTACAGGGGTATCAAAAAGTTTCCGGCCTCCGCTCGCCTGTTCCATATTTCTGTGCAGTTTTGAGAGCATCATGTAGGGTGAAGCCTTTTATGTTCGCTTGCAAAGTTTCATGAGATTTCGTTAGATGTCCCAGAAATAAGAATGTTCTATTTAAGCCAAAGTATGGTAATCGCTCAAAAAATGTGCATCCAGCGAGAAGCAACCGGCGAATTTTTGTTTTGTAAACGAACATAATTCGACGAAATCTAAATCCGCCTCCAAATTTCAAACCAAGAGGAAGTCTTCTAGCATTGCCACATAAATTTCTGGAACTCATTGTTTTTAATGGAGTGAGAGTCGGTCAGAAACGGAGCGTCCTTTGATCAACGAGCAGAGACAAGACGAAGACAGATTACTGCCACTGTAGAAAAAATTATTGAGCATTGCATAAAGAGTTTAGATGCAGAAAGCGTGCAAGGACCTAAGCTATTCAAAACTTCCCTTGGAAATTTTTCAGGCTACCATCTAATAATTTTAACCTTCGCAGAACCTTGAGTCTCTGAAACCTTTTCGGCGTTCAACAAGAAAATTCCAGTTGAATACTCAAAGGAGATTTTCGGGAGTTTTGTAGAAAGCGAAGAAGATATTCTGTAGTATCTTGATAACTGCTAAGTGGCGAATTCACTGCCAAGATGTGAAGTCTCAGGCGCGCAGTAGTGGGCCAGGACGGGCAGATCTCTGAGAACAGTGCGATCGAGCATGGAACCGTTGGTGAAAATGTCTTGCCCAAAGTTTTGTGGGATAGAGAAAAGATCGTGTCACCTGACCACCTGTATGTCAACCTCAATGAAGTAGGTAATTACAGTGCTACTTTGTTCCATCCCTTTCGGAAACGAGCCAAGAAAAATGACTACAGGAACCATGGAATTCAGGCTCTTCAATGAGGCATCCTTTTAAATAAAATTGTAGTGCTTTATTACAATGCGGATGGATTTCTCTAATTAAGCCGTTCATAGACATGATCTAAGGACTAGCTACTAGAATCCCTGAGAAAATCTGGAACGGCGCTTCAGCGGTACAAAACAAATAACGAAGAAGAGTCTACGTCCGGTGTTTATATTCGGGTGATAAAAATTCTTATAAAATTGGATATGTCTGATAAAAGGACAGAATGAAGAGTGTATCGGTCTTTGAGGGATGCGCATTTATTTCTCTCAAAATTTCACTGCGGTAGCTAATCTGCAAGTGGTCCAGGCCGGAAACTTTTTGATACCCCTGTATCTTTCTACCATCGTAACATTAAGAGAACTCCCTGGAAATACTCAAATAATGTGAGTGATGAAGTAATGACAAAGTAAAGTAATAAAAAACAACGAAGTCCAGAAGGTGGATGATTACAAACTGATTTGAATTTAGTTTAAAATTACTTTAAAGTTTTCTAAAACGACCTCCCCGATATCGCCTCAGTTTCCGAGGTTACGAATCTTTGGAAGAAACGTGAGAAATATGGCTGATTGCTGTTGAGCATGGTAGTAAGAAGGGAAAACTTGTCAAGTTCTTCTCATTTCTCCACATCATTTCAATTACACCTGTCTGCATAATGGCTTTGTAAGTACGCAATTTCAGACAAAGCGAGATACGTAGATAAAGGAAAATGTCAACGAGTATACAGTTGGAGATATTAATCCTGTTCTTTTGCATACAATTTCTTTATTACGGTATGATAATGCCAGTATCAGTCTCAATTATACATGCCGTAGACATGGAAAAGGACCTCGTCATGGTTAGTCAACGATCTTGAGGTTTGGAATCCCAGGAACGAGGACGGCTTTCCCACCATAAAGCTTGTCAAGCTCTCCCGCATATGTAGGCGGATTCTCGCAGCGTTGAAGTGCTCTCAATGGACCTAATCACTTCCTGGATTTGCAAGCTGCATCGTGGCTTCCTTGTCTGGGAGAAGTTTGCTCAAGTTTGCTTCGCTCATCCACATAAACTAAACTGTGTTTACTATGTAACACTAGAGAGGGAGTTGAAAATTGAACAAATGGTTTTGAAAGGAAAAATGAGCCTAACGTAGCGCAACGACTGGAATTCCCGCCAAATTTTCGTCGGATCAGCAGATGATTGATAACCACGTACATCCATGATTCAAAAACAATGAAATTCTGGTGTAGAACCGGTGCATATCCATTGCAAAATCGATACAATCCTAACCCGGTTTTTTATGACTTCATATTGCACATAAAGACCTATCATAACCCAACAAACTAGAAAATTAACTATCAAAAATTGTAAAAAGAAGTTTAGTTCCCCGTCTCGCACAGTAACTCCTCACACGTCTTCTTTGGAAAAGAGAACCAAGGGAAACACGCCGCCCTATTTCCTCGTATTTTAACAACTAAAATACCTTATGAGGAGGTGAAACTGTGAAGAAATTTAATGAGGATAATTTTAGGTTAACCTGTAAGGGTAGCGTGAAATTAACATTACTCAACTTTTCCCAAGCACTTCTTCCTCAGAAATCTTCAAACAAAACTAGTTCCTACCTTGGGAGACAAACTCAGAAAGATTCTTTGCATGTCTACCGTTGTACTTAATCGATGGCAAATGCACTCAATCATTGTCAGACAAAGTGAGGGTCCACAATGTATCACCTCGTTTCGTGGGCTGAAAATACCAACAGACTCTAGACCTCTTCGTTACGCTAATTCCAAAGATGTACGTCAAAGCTCATAAAAATGACGGAAATCCCGTTTTCGGAGGGTCCGAAAGCGCAGTTCACGGACCACCTCGGCGGAGCGGTCCGTGAATGTGCTGGCTGCCCGGCACGTCTGCAACATTGGCCAACACGTCTAGACGTGTCCGATCGATGAGATCAATGGCTTCACGCGTCCACTCACCTCGACAAACTGTTACAAACCCCGTCCCGAAAAAGGTTTAAAAATAGGGTTAAAAGACCTTTTTGTAACATTTTAGGTATATCGTTGGATTTTGCGTGTCGAGGAGATTCAGGATCTGTAAAAGATCAGACACGAAAACGAGGTGACACACTGCCTTTAAGTAAACACTAAATAAGAATTAAATCAACAGCCTTGCCTATCGTTGTTCTCAATTTTTATGGAGTGTAAAACGAGTCCGACCCAGCTTTTCTTATAAAAATCTTCTCCACGATATTCCATCGCTAGTATTTTTTTGCATATTGTTAATAAATATTTATTCGTTATTTAATTTTTATTGCTACTGACCAGCTGATTTGCATATAATCCACAACATTGCGGATGAATCCCTCCATTTCCAGTAGCTGCAACATTTAAACTCTAAACTATATGATCAGGAATGGTCCAAGGCCAATCTCTAAAGCAATTAAGACAGGCAAAACGCACGCGTACACGACGCGCTTTCAATCCATAGCGCACGCGTCACATTGAGTGGCCTTCATGAGAAATCCGTCGCGAATGGACGCATGCGTCTCACGCACACACGTTCCTACATACTATAAACGTATCTAAGAAGAGAGAAAAATCGCGTCCTCCTCTACTTAAATTAGAGTTAAACAACAGTTCGAAAATAGCTTTCTTGACCAACAAACGATCCACTCCATAGTATTTTATTTATTTATTTATTTATTTGTTTATATTAATACATGCAAATTTTCAATCGATCAAAATCCCTTGCTCTAGCTTCCGCATAATTAGCTCTTTTTGAAGCGCCCGACTCCCATGGAATTTATCTTTACCCAGAATGTGATAGATTAAGGGCGATTATAGGCTTTAATTGCTCATGCCAGGCGCTGCCTTGCCAAACAATCACCATTTTATGCTTAGGTTGCCTCAGGATATTTGCAATAAACGATGAAATCGTCAGGTCTCCTCGTGGGAAATTCCAGGAAAAGTCTATGCCCTTTCAAATTATCACCACCCATAGAACATATCGTCCATTGTTTCCCTTTCTTCTACAAATAACTCCATCAGGCTCCGGTTCTTAGTGTTCTTATGGGAAAATATTTTTCTATTTCTAAATGATGAATTAGAATAAGCAGGCCTCTAGTTAGGACTTTTCCTGGGTTCTGCATGAACTGATTCTGATGTTTCGGGTTTTGTTCAGATCCGTGGAAATTCTCTGGTGCTGCAGGTTTTCACGCATGACTAGCCAAGATCCTTCCTTCGAACTAGGAGGCTACAAATGAAATTTTTAGCGTGAATGCACGAAACAGCGGAGATGTTAGGTCACATGCCACACACATACATCTCCCTTCAGGAGAATTGCCCTTCGTGCGTTCATTGGGCAAGTTTGCGTGAATGCAGCCGCCACTTCCTTGACTTCGACTGGTTTCTCTCTTTTTTCTGATCCTTGAAGGATGGCAATTTCTGGATGAGCAGAGCATTTTTCGAAAACATTAGTTCCTCATTCCCGAAACCTTCTTTGTTTCATTTCTCTAGACGGCCCGTGTCTGCTCCACTGGATACAAAGGGTTATCCAGAATTTCTTCCGGAATATCACTGTGGATACATGTAAGCTTCTCCAATTATGCACATGATCGTTTTTTAAGAAAACTTCGAAAGAATATTTGCCTCTGAGAGCCTGAATCAAGCCTTCTTTATTTGTAGTCCTGAGGAAAATGAAGTACGTAAAGTGCACTCACATGACTTTTACCTTTTACTTTTGAAATCAATCTAAGTGATCTCATTTGTTGTTCCTCCCTTGGGAGACTTCTCACATTTTCTCACATTATTTAACGTTTCTCTTATCAGACTAGAAATCAAGGAATTCTCCAAGCTCCTCGATGGACAGGTAACTTCATCATCCATGATTATTTTTGAGGATTTACATACGTAAAATAACTGTAAACTGGTTCGTTTAAAGAGAAGTGTTGCGACTTCGTGCAACTCTTTTGCGTCATCGTTGTGAAAGCCAGGTCGCGCGCGCATGGTCCCCACGCTCCTCCAAATTAGGCTCCGCCCCTTCCGCCGAAAACGTATAAATAGCCGACGCGTCAGTACTGCAAGTTCATTCGTCGTCAGTCCACCAAAGGGAGCGGTTGCCTACAGTCAGCGGATGATGGTTGAAGATGGTTAGATGATGGTCACAGTGTCGATTCCACCAGTACACAGGCCACGGGAAACAGGAAAGGAGCAGCCCCAAGTCTGAGGTAACTCGGTGTCTGTAAGGTCTGCGTGGAGGCGTTGAGCACAGGCTCACACTGCCCGCTTGTCCGAACGGCCGAGGATTTGTGCTTGCTATGACCCCTAGTGACTGGGTTGGTTGGATCCTTCCTTTAGTGTTTATGTTGTATATTTGTGTATGGTATTATGCGGGCTATGAATTTGGGCAGTTTTATGTGTTCGTGTTGTGTAGCAAGAACTACAGACGTGTGCCGCAGAGAGGCGGTTGTATAGTCAGTACAGTTAACATCATGCATATGTGCGGTGCCGGCAAGAGATGGTGGCAGCTCTCTTGTGTTAACACATGTGTCGTACTGTTGTGTCAGTTGTGTAACAAGAGTGTTTGATATGGTTGGTAGCTTAGGGGCCTCCACTGCAGTTGTGCCTTGAGTTACGTGGCAGGTGAATACATGCATTCTGACGCAAGCCAACGTGCTATCAACCTTGGCGGGTTACATGTCCCGTCTGCATTAGGTTGCGGGTTTCCTGGTAGTTGCTCAACCGATGCATTAGTTCTGGGTCTGCTAGTCCACGCGCGAGCGACGCCGGGAAATCACGACAAGAAGCTTGGAATTTAAACTCCCAATTAAGTTGGAAATTTTGGCTGTTTTTGGTTTCGTTTTTCTTTCTGGATCTGAAAAATTCTGCTTTCCACATGAAATCAATTGTAAATTGTTGCCAAAGCATAAAAATTAACAAGGATTATTCTCTCTTTTTATTTAATTTTCAAGTTGGAAGAAAATGGAGTGGTTTGCAGAAAGCGAAGCTGAGCGCACAGCATCCCCCACGAAATTTTAGAAAGACGGATGGAAACATTTAGGAAAAGGTTCTAAATCTGCACTACACACCCCTTTCTGACATCCCTGCTTCTTTCTTAATTTTGTTTTCTGGTAGAGCAACACCTCTCTGGCTATGTCTTTTAAAATGCTAGGATCAAGAACCGCTAGAAGGATTTAGGACCGCAATAGGGGCTCTGCAGGCGCTAAATTCCGAGTTAAGCAGAAGCTAAGTCCCACTCGCTGAACAACTCTTGACGTTTTTGGTTAGTCTCAGTTTTGCATTATTCATTATACAATGTTACATTAACTTCATTGAAAGCAGAGAATTCTATTGATGCATGTATAGATAGGCTAGCAATCTAGAAATTTATCTGGGCTATACCGAATTCATGTGCTTTGAGAATCCACTCCTGGGTTTTGGATTCCTCTCCTGGGTTTTCCGTAGAGTCGACAAAATCGTCGGCGACTGCAACGCACTAGGGCTGAAACTTGGTCGAGTTTCATGATTCTGTTTTCTCATTAGCTCTACACCAAGAAAGCAGGTGCTTTAGCAAGAGTTGGCACAACTCCTGTGCTGTGAGAACTGCTCTTCAGAGGTCCAGAGGTTTCTGTTTCAGGGAGCACGCTAATTATTAAGCAAGTATTTTTGCCGTATAAATGCTGAGGACTGTGCAAGGCACAAATTTGTTCACGAATTTCGTTTTCGTTCCGCCGGATTTCCAAGAGTTAGAGAGCTTTGTAGGTCCGATGGGAAAGCAGAGTTAAAGTTGTCACCCTGTAAATCTGCAGAGTAACAGAAAATCATAATAGATGCAGCTGATTTCCGTGCGTTCTTCACAACTTTTAGTTTTCTTTCCAACGTCATCGAAAGAAGTACAATGGGAGCCATTTTGAGCACTACTAATCGTTGGGATTAGTTTTGTCTTTCTCTGCCCAAATAAGGTTGTTGTGTCGCGACGACAAGATCGGCACTAGAAATCGGGTCCAGAATTTGTTTCGACCCTGTACTCGGTTCTTTTTTGAGCAATTCCTTTGGAGAGCAGGAATAATGGAGCTGCAGAGCCATGTTATCTTACTCGCCTTCCGGTCTGCTTCATATTCTGCTTCGCTAGCTTGCTTACTTCATTTTCTGTTTATGCTTCAGTGCAGGAATTCGTGGTATGGACAAATGTACCCATGTAGCACAAGACACTTTTCCTATGAATAGCAGAGAGTTCGTAGTCTGCAGCTTGGCCTGCACACTCTTGCACTGCCTTCTCATTTCCATGTTCCCTTCATGTTCTACTGGCTCACATTGAAATGTCAAAAGCCAATCTAATACAGTGCGTATCAAAATTAAGTATCCACCCTGAGTTGGTCAATATTTTGGCTCATATTGGTTGCCACAAAAGGGAATTTGCTCCACAGGATTCTCATAATGCGTAAACCCTATATCCTTTGTTTCCACTAATTTCCACCGTTTCGCCCAGGATTCTTGTACAAGAAAACTTTTTTGTTTGTATCAAAATTATGTATCCACTTTAGAATGTTGAAGAAATTTATCATTATAACTGGACAATCAATGATCGGTCGGTCCATCAACGTTACGGATGACTTCAAAAGTCCTTCGTGGCATACTTTTTACTAGGTGTTGTGTGGCGTTGTTCGTCAATCTGGTCCCAAACATCCAATATCACCGCTCTCAAGTCGTCGACCGTGCTGTACTGTTTTTTATTCCGATAAACGTGGCGTACAATTATACCCCGCATATTCTCAACTTGGTTACAGTCTGAGAAACACGCAGGCCAGTCCACAGTATATACGCAGTGCTCCTGGTGTCAGTTCTCATTGAATGAGACTGGTGGACGGCGGTGTTGTCTTGCTGAAAAACGAGAGAAAGGCGCCGAATACATCTCAAAAAGGGAGCAAATGCGTTCCCAGTACTTCATGAGATTTGGAGGTGTCCATTCTCCTGCAAACAGGCGTCAATTATAATTTTCCTGATTTTCTGAACGCGGCCCAATTCATAAGCGAACCGCCGCCAAAGGTGCGCCTTGAGAGCATGAGTGGCTCCTTCCTGAAGTCCCTCCAATAATGACGGCACCGATCTAGGTCATCCAGATTGAATTTATTTTCATCGCTGAAGATTACCTGGAAATCAGATTTGTTAAATTGACATCAATCTAAATAAATTTTAAACATCGGCATCATCATCATCTAAGGCACCTTGTCCCGTTGCGTTGTCATGTTATTTCTGGCGAAGAGCAGATGTGCTTCTGTGTGCTAGGAGGTCAAGCGTGAAGCCTTCAGCATTACTTCTCTTATGATGTTGCAGTTCCCTCGGACCGATCTCCACATGGTCATTCTTGTGATGTTTAAACCAAACTGAGCCCACGTCTGAGCGAGGTTCAACGTGGAATCCGACTCCAGTCTCTTGATCATTCTGCTATCGTTGAGGGTTTGCAGCTTAGGGCGATCGGAATTGAGCTACTTGTGGCATGTAGATGGGTGTCGCAGATATCTGTCCACAAATACATGAGAGCGACCCAACTGAGCCGCGATTGTTCGATTAGAGAATCCTTCGTCATGTAAGACTTCAATTTGTGCCTGTTCAATGGAGCTTTGAAGGTTTCGACGATAAAGAATCTTGGCAGAGAGCAATAGGTGAACTATGCAAAAATTTCAGCCTTTTATACCCACTTTCAGACCAACAAAATTGGTCGGCTTCAAAGTGGATACTTAATTTTGATACAAGCAAAATGTGATAGCTAGCATGTACATTATGACAAAACATGAGGGACCCTGTAAGAATATTTCAGTAAGGGGTTGTCCTATCTACTAAAGCGAATGGAAGCGGTTCCGTCTTAATCGGATGTTTTGGAACTTTGTTACTTATAATTTTTGGGTGGATACTTAATTTTGATACGCACTGTAGGATTTATCATTATGAGGTCGCTGAAGTTTCTACGCCTCCACCAAGCATAAATCGCCAGGCAACAAAGCATTTACATAGGTTGTGTTTTCTCGTACATCTTTCCTTCGAATTTCCTATTATGAGGCTATACATTTGTTAACAGTAATCACCTTAAAAATGATATTTCAGCGACATTGTCCGCACTGAAGTTATGTAAGTAATACATGGTAGTACGGTAATCAGCTGACATTTCGAACCCCAGTGGTGAATCATTTGTGTTTTCCCTTGGTGAACTTTGAGTTCGACGAAACTCTCATTACTGTCGCTCTTTGGAGTCCTTCACACAGTTTTATATTATCGAGTTGTGGTCTTCGTGGTTCCAAAAATTGAGGAAGGTTTAGTAAAAGAAGAAGTAAAATAATGCATAGACTCTCCTGCTCGGGTCGCTGCACGCAGTAGTGGGTAGGATCATAGGAGATGCATGCAGGAAGATTTGTTCTTTCCAGGAGTTAGAGTGGAGTTCTCCGGATCCTGAAGAAATTTCCTCCTCACTTTTGCACTGGTAATCTCTCCGAGGAGTGTGAACGTTCGATCTTTTCTGAATTTCGGCGTGGTGAATATAGTTCTCTCGAGTAACTTGAACAGTAAACCAAGATTTCCACAGTTTTTGTTCCGGCTAACGTTTCGGCGTCGTCAGCTCCGTCAGAGCCTGGAAAGTCAAAACCATGTAATATATCCTCCCAAACGCCCAATCAGCCCACAAGTTATAATCCAACATGAGAGTAAAAGCGAAAAACGAGATCAGTGGAGTAAAAAAGGAGTAAAAATCTAAAGTAATCTAGTATGTAATCTCTCCTCCCTGGTTTGATGCAATCTTCCTCGGGGTATCCGCTTAGTTGCCTGCTGGATTCCTTTCCAAGATATTTCTGCGAAAACCTACCGTATGTTATATTTTCCTTCTGCAGCAGCACGACATAATCACCCATACTTCTGCCCTTCATGTTTTCATTTACCACTTCCCATGAGTTGCAGTATTTTTAGGCGCTTCACGAGAGCATTGCATCTATTCCTGGCATACATATTCTTCATTCATTCATAAGGCGGTACTTTTCTGGGAAACAAAGCGAGCACTTTCTCTGCAGTTCGGGTTATCAGCAAAAGCCTGTCTAGCCTGAATTTAGCGCACATCGTTGGGTTCTTCTAAAGTGTATCCTTTGTGCCCTTGGGTAATTATCTTGGGATACGAACTCCGTTTCGGATACTCATTTTCTGGACAACATACACAATTCTGAAAGCCTAATCGGATTGTACAATTTTAAATTAAAATTGCTTAGTCTATTCAAATCATAATAGAGTGAGGATCAACATTAGTTTTATGATGATAGCGGGCGTTCTCCTTCTTAAGCCTAGGAATTAACCGTTTGAGTTTGCCCTCTTCTTCGAGCATAAATCCACTCATTGTTGCCCTGATTTATTGAAGACTTTTGATGTTCCCACACTTTCTCTAGAACTTTGAACACACCCCGAAGCACTCAATATTCCCTTATCACTCTATCTATACTAGAACACCGGAAAAAGCTCACCGTATTTCTATACCTTATCGCAGCAGATGATTCTATCCTTGTTTACGTGAGGACTCATGAGGGTGGTTATTCACTGTGTGTTTACTTAACCTCAAGAAAATCGAAGCAAGAAAATCGTGGCGTGATTCCAAAAGCGCACACACCCCTCCCCTTAATCCAACGCTATCCAGTCGCACATATTTTACCGAACTACATAGAGAGGTTCGCCGGGTTCGCCCCCTTGCTGGACTATTGACACTTTTGCTTAGGAGAAATAACTAATTGGGGCATTCGCATGATGCTTAGCAGAACGAAGGGTATCCTGACCAACGTAGATATTTCTTCCGCTTTTTTTTCCATCCTCTCCGTGCTAGCGCATTGGCTTTCTGCTGTTCTGTCACTCGCTCTGATGAGCTTCGCCTCTTTCCAGATTTATTCGGGGAAAATATCAACTTTTATAACCACACTGAACTTTTCCCTTGGAGCAATCTCGGCGATAAAGTGTCCCTATAACTTGAAATGGAACAAAGAATATGCACGAATTTAGTTCTCCAACCAAAGGAACTTTTCCGAGTTGGATCATTCTGTCTTGCTCTGCTTCTACCACAGCATATGCATCTGTGTGGCGGTTATCTTCTACAAAAGCGAGACACCATTATTGAAAATGAAGGAAAACAAAAGAATTAAGATGCCACAGCCAGCGCGTTTGACTCAATGAATTTGCCCTACTAGGACTAGGACCTTCTGCATTTCTTGGACATCATGCCTTCGTTTATTTACTTTTCTCAATGTACGCGATCAATCCTACGTATTGAATGAATAACTGAACAAAGAATGAGGTAGGCTAGGTTGGTAGTGCTACATAGTCAAGGCCACAGCTTTGGAAAATTTGGGAGAACCACTTCGCTCATAATCTTCCTAAAAATAAGAAAAACTCTTCATAGAATCTCTTCATGCCTTATTTCTTAGCACTGCTCATCAGTTCCGTTTAATCTGACCATGTTTGTTAGAGAGCGCTGTGTTTGACTAATGGGAACTTCTAATACATATCAACGATAAACTAGTAGATATTTTGGGCATTCACGTTGTTTTCGAACAATTTTACATGCTGAATTTTACTGTTTTACTATTTGTACATGGGAATGTATTCATTCATAGGCTGTTGTACGTATTCCTTAAGAAGAGTAATGAATGAAATAAAACGGAATGTTTTTAGCTCTGCTGTGTACACTCTGACTTTCCAACCCCAATAAAAGTGTAGCGCAGCTCGAATTAATCTATTCGCTTCATTCATTCCTTTCTTTTAGAAATCTCTGTTTCTCTTTCTCGACTACTCATCAAACAACAGCTAATTTTCCCTCCTCGGCTTTGATCTACTACATTTACTGGATCTCCACCTTTGAACCACTTTTTGCGTATTTACCAACACTTTTTCGCCACACTTGAAATCAGAGCCGAACAGTGTTCTGTTTGTTGTGCACGAAACCTGAGCCATTTGCTGCTCTTCTTTGCTACTCGGCCATTCTAAGCGTCGTATTCTGTACTCGCATCTGGGAAGAATCACAGGTAGGTGACTTTTCTTTGCGAAATATAAGAATCCTGGTCTAAAGGAATCATCGGGCTGCACTGTTAATTCCAATGGCCATAAAACCCACAATAATGTTGAAAACATCCTTGTTTTCGAGAATTCACGGTTTATATAATATGTATATTCCCATAGCGCAGGAACACCAAGGCTTGCACTGTTGAATGTTTAGATTTGGTTTCGCGTCAATCCCTAGAACTTGTGAAGAAATACCGTTAGGGTTTCAACTCGTAAAGCAAAACTTCATTCAATTTTTTTTGGACGTGCTACCCGGAATTTCATAAATTTCAACCATTGCGTGACCACAGCCTTTTTGTGCAAACTTCTTAAACGCCAATACATAAATTTCGTGAAGCCCTTAGAGTCCCTATCTGCTGTGAAATTTGATGATTATTCATGTGCATGAGCAAAACGGCGGCAAAGCGATCAGAGATGGCACCCACAAAAATATTCATGCTTGAATTTTCACGGTACTTCCGGCCTTTGAGGGATACACATTTCAGACTCACCTTTGCAGAATCTCTCATGCTCGAAGACCATACTAATTCGTAGGTCGAATTGTGCGGAGTGCACCGGAACTCCATGAAAATGAGTCATCATTTTTTGGCGCGCTGGAAGAGCCGGAAAATGTAAACTGGTATGTTGTTGTGCGATTGGACCATAACTGGCACCTTTAGCCAAGTCTACAGCAGCAGTACCTTTGAACGGAGGCATTCTTTGTCCTTCACCCATATTTGGAACCCTCAAACGAATGCACATAACATTTTTCAATTCAGGAATGCAAAATCTCATAGAGGCTGCCTTCTGACGCAATCCTTACATTCTATTTAGCATGTGATCCTTTCGTCCACAAAGACTACGCGATTTTTTTTCTTGGTGGAACATTGTTGCTCACGAGGGAAACAACTTTATTTCGAAGCAAGAATCGCGAGAATCCTGAAAGGTCAAGGGATTACGTCGACAATTGCCATTAACAACAAATTGCGCCATGCTTTCACGGAGTTTGTGGGTAGTACTGGATTCCCGTTCCCAAACACAGAGGGTATCAGAACACTGTGGCCTCCACAAATTGGGTTAGAGTCAGCGATAAGATAATAGTAGTGTTTCATAGTAATATAATAGTATTTAGAGAATTTTTGAAGAACCTAAAAAGCAGCACAGGCAAAATAATGAAATTTGAAGGAAAACCATCATAAAATTGGACGACTGATAGGTTAACAGGAGACAGGAAAAAAGTGACAGGAAACAAGTCAAGGTATATTTGCGGATAGAGCAAGTTTTTATGAGACATACGTAAATTTGTATGTTTCCAGAGGAGCAAACAGTGCAGCCCTCGTTTGTTCTTCTATTTACTAAATCACTTATTTTTTATCTATTTATTTATAATATTTATTCGCTTATCTATTGGCTCAAACATTCACACACTTACTTGTTTAATAACTCACCTATTCTTCCACTTGTTCACTTGATTATGAAATAGTATTCCCTGAGTTATGCACCAACTAATATTTAATTGTTGAAATCCCACCCTTATTATGTACAAGGAACTTTTGCAGAGAAATGTTTCTGCACGTTCACGTGCTCCCCGAAGCTGTTCCCGCTGTGTATCCTTATGCACCTGCCAGTCATCTCTGACATATTTGTAGGGGTTGTTTTGACAGAAGGAGAGCTAGAACACTGTTGACACGAAAAATCCGCTAAGATTGATGTTTTTGTGCAATTGCGGAATTTTAAAGGACTATGCAATGTCGACGGTTTGCTGCATTTGCAGAATTTTGAGTCATTATGAGGGCTTGTTCGCTTTGTGAAATCTGAGATCTGCTAAATGGTTTACAGAAGCTTAGAATTACCACAGAAACCGAGAAAGATTGCCGATTTTGGCAGGATAATGGCAGACATGTTCATGCAAAATGATGTTGATAGTCGTGACTGGAATTACCTCTATGTGCAGGAATTGGGAAGATATTGAGAGATTTCTTAACTACCCTATGTCCACTGCTGCGTTGTAACTGTGGGCTTTATACGTGCACTGCCATGTGGTGTGCCCATACGGTCTTCAGCTCATCGGATAACTTTACTATGCAATGTTTCGAGAGAATTTCTGATACGCCACATCTATCATCTTACTGATGGTGTCTCGCTTTTATAGTATCTGCTGTTACTTTGTCTCCATGACGTTCTTTCAAATAATTCCTTTGTCAATATTGTAGTGCATCAGGTTATAGAACTATAAGTGCTCGCTTGTAGGTCGAATAAAAATTATTTTAAAAGCATTATTTCCAAAAAATAACACCCCAGTCCGGTGTGTCCATTTTTGGTCCCGTTGACCCTTCTCCGTATTCCGAGCAGGAGAACAAGTGCATCCTTGGGCGAAATAGCTGCGCGTGAGACAAATCAGCGACTTGCCCAAATTCTGACCTCAGCACGATTTCTGCTTTTTTTCTGTGGCAAGAAAAGCCCAAATGCAGGAAGCAAGATCCTGACGGTGTTAAAACTGGACTGCATGGCGCACATACCTACAAACTTCCTCCTCCTGGTTTAGCGAAATTGGCGATCGAATGTTCAATCCACACTCAAAATTCTGGTTCAGTTACCCATTTATTGCAGAAGATAATAAAGGAGTCAAGTTTCAGGGCATTTTGAAGGTGTCGATTTTGAGATGCATATAATCTGAGGGCAAAGCTTCTCCGAAGGTTCATACGAAGCAAAAGTTCTCCGAAGGTTCATACTGGACTACGGTCCAATTCTACGCTGTTTTCCCCGCACAACACATGAAAAAATCCATAATTTTGTTGATCAATATTAAGATTTCTTCGAATTGAAAAACCTAGACTTCTCAGCAGTTCAGACATCTTCAGATTCGCCATGAATTGCGCTTTGATTCAGTGCTAAACATTTCTGAATAGATGTTCAGTAATGACTTTGTTAGAGTGATGGAAGGCAGAGCCATCCATAATTTTGCACCATAATAGAATGGCAGGTACGCAAATAGATAAAAAGTGAATAGTTTGGCAAACAAATAAGGTGAAAATTGCCTACATTCATTTTTAATTCTATTTCTTTCATCTCGCATTTATGAGATCCTACGAGGCCACTCTCTAGGGAATTCAAGGATAATTGGGAAATTTCAGTCCCCACTAGTAGACAGTGAGAAACGCTCTGAGTGAATAAGTGATGGCTTATCGCGCTGTGAAACGGGGCGTGGCCGCTGTGCCGCGGTTGGTCGGTTTAAAGTAGGTGTGTTCAAGAGAGCCCTTTCGCGCTTAGCAATTACTCGACAGTAGCTACGTACTCCCAGTTTCTCAATCGTCAGACTTGGAGGATTCAGGAGCGATAATATTACTTGAAACAGAGAGGGCTCGTATCCCAGTGTTTTTCATCAGCATCAGTTCATAAATTGTCTTTTTTTATGAAATTTACTAAATTCAGAAAACGTATTATGAAGTTGAGTGGTTTTTTCTTAATGCTCAAGCAAAAATTTCGGAGTTTTAATTGTCCAGCTGCTTTTCTTTGGCCAGCACTACATTTTTTTTCGATTGCGGTGAAAAAGCTTGCTCAGCGCTTGCTGGACTCACCTTAGAGACATTTTCTGCTGAATGAGTACTACAAATCACTCAGCAAATGTATCTTGTCGCCCACGAGCAGGTATGTTCTGCACCTCTCTCTCCTATAAAGGGAATGCTGCATTGTTATGTTTTGTACTAATGTTCCATTAGACCTTCGGATTAATTTCCTGAAAGCCTCATTTCTGGGAATTTTTTTCGCTAATGCCATAGAGTGCGCAGATATCCTTTCTGCACTTTTCGTTAAACAAAAGTTCTATAATGAACCATATGTCCGTCTTTCCAGCAGCATGCACCCTTCCGAAGAAATGCTAGAGGATAAATTAATTCAATTCTTGCAAATGCGGGAAATTTAAGGATAGATTAGATGCAAGTATGTACATAATATATTAGTAGTATTTCCCATTAGATTGTAGTGTGCACGATTTCTCCTTCAGCCCAGTCCCTCACAGCCAGATCACCTCGACTTTCTTCCCGGCTCCCTTCTTAACCGCATACGTGCAGGACTTGCAAGCCATTCCCGGCTACAATATCCGGCTATTTTTTTCTTTCCATGTGGCTACCTTTGACAAGTCAAGAGTGGCTGTCCATTAGCAAGCTTTAGCTGCTCCTTAGCAAACCCTCCGCAAAAAGAAGAAAGACAAGGTGGAAAAAAGGCTGACAAATGTAGCCTGTGCAGGGGACAAAGGACGTGGCGAAAAATAAATGTCGCACTTAAGGCCTTTTAACGTTGCAGTTTGATTGCATTTTCCGTGATAATTTTTGAGTGCAACTGTTACTTTTGCAGATACAGGGGTGTCTGAACGCTTACGAGCCACACGAGCTAAAGTCCATCTTTTTCGTATTGTATTTGACTCACGTAATAGTTCTTTTCTGAAACTAATGCCATGGAAGACCTCTACAAACAAATGGAGACTGCACTACTGCAATTAGAGTTAAAATGGCAACATGGAGACATTTTCCAGTAGTTTCTCTTATTCGAATGCTCTGAAGTTTTCCTTTTGCCAGAAAACAGTAGGATTTATGAACAACTGTTGATATATAACTAACCAGCTATAGCTAGGGATCCCACAAAAATAGACCTCCCCATATACCAAACGAGGTGTAAGGACCTATGACACTAATTCAAGAAATAGTTATGAGCTGTATGTTTTTCCATTGCGTGCTTCTCATCAAACTCAAATTTGATAGAGAATTGTCTTCAATAAAGACTGATGTCTTCAATTCGAGCTGTCAGATGAAGCTCAGCTTGGGCAATTAAACCGTAGAATTGACTGATGTGGCAGCTACACGAAGCCGCTATACTACCTATGTTTCAGTATGTCACTTCGAAGAGGTAAAGGCACGCACATTGGGAATCGTCATGGTGAACTCATGGCGAACACTCAGACTTGGCATACATATCTCCGAGGGCTGGCAGAGTCATCCGTGGAAGTTAATGATAGCAGCCAGGGTACCCCCCCCCCTGTTCACCTTCTCCCTCATAGTGATTACCGCATGTGTTCAGATCTATTTCTTAGTAGACCCCCTTTTACAATCGCTGTGTGCTTTTTTTCCAAACTGTGCCACCATGATGTTCTCGTCAACCTAAAAGAAGCATGGAGTTGTTATGCTTTAAGTAATGCAAAAGATTGGAAGCCCAGTAATCTTATCACTTGATTGCGTAAATCGAGAAAGAGTCTTTCTGGAATGGGGCATTAGTATTCTTCCATTCGATATCACATTGAGCCCCAGCTTTTCTCTGGACCCTCTGTACCTAAATATGGTTAGATATTTTTAGACTTCTTACGTCCTTCACATTAATTGAATGAGTAGTCCGTCCAATAGAGGATAGTAATGAGATTTCAAGCTGAAAAAAGGTGGAATGTAATCACACAAACATGGAAACACAATCACATTAGAAGATAGAGATCTGAGAAATGTTGAACTGAGAATTCAGAAATGTGAAAATTTTTCTTAGATTGGCTGGTTCCGGGTACGGAATGTTTTATTTTATTTACTCTTTGCGGAGGATTATGGCATAACGTTGCAGGACTATCTACAAGAATAAAAATTAGGCCAACGTTGAAGAACATTGTGCACAACATTATATTCAAAACGTTGCATATAATATACTATATATCAATATCTGAATGAAAAACCGCTTAAAAATGCTGCCAATTCCGAAACAACAGGATGACTTGTAACATGCGAGCCACACGACGTTCAAATTCACATTGTTTCTTGACAAATGACAAGTAATTTGCGGCATTAGGATAGACATTTGAGCACCATCGTGAATGTGATTCCTTAGCATTTCACAATCAGTGTATTCAGCGTCCCCGACCATCTTATATCTTACGAACTTTGTCAAAGGGAATTCTATAGTCCAGAAGCCAAAAAATGTTGAAAAAAAAATACATTTTTGAGCCTAAAGTCTCAGACACAAAAATAAATTTGAAGAAGACATTACCCACAAAACTATTGGTCACTGGGATTTGCGTGTTATGAACAGTTGCACAAATATCAGGCTTATGATGTAGCGTTTCACCCTTGAAATCTCAGGAAATGAGGATAAAAACTTCGCGCATGTTGCCTTGAAATAAGTGAAGGATGATAGGTTAAAATGATCCCTTTCCCATCATGGTGCAGGGTCCTTGAATGCTCTTTGGAGGTTTTTAGACTATTTTTCTATATAGTCCTATTGGGGGAAACCCCTGCTGGAGAAATCTTTAGATGTAACCCCTTTCTTTTACGATCTGCTTTAACAAGAGTAGCTTTATATAGAAATATAATGTAATAGGGTGGTAATGCTCAAGTAATAATGGAATTTTCAAGGGATTTCCTCCATGTTCTATCTAAGCTTACCCCTTATGTTTCCATCTACTCGACGAGAGAATCGTGCACGCAAGTGTAATAAAAGTCCGCATTAAGAATAGCACCACTAAGGGCACCAGCTTTGTTCTCCAGCTTTTTTCCCTCCCTCACCTGCGTTATTATAAGCTTAGCTCAGCAAGAGGGAAAAAAGCTGGAGAAGAAAGCTGGTGCTCTTAGTGGTGCTATTCTTAATGCGGACTTTTACTATATTTAGAAGTAAAAAAAAGTTATTCGAAATCCCACATATGGAGGAGAAAAAAGGTCTTTGTTAGGTCGTTTTTAGTTGTCTTTGTCTGTTGGGAGAGTTCCAGCTCAGTTCTTCACTCTTGGCGACGCTGTCACGTGAATATTTCTACCAGGATTATGGGAAAAAAGACACAGTCTTCGTTTCTTCGCACTATTCAAGACATTCCCACTAACACCATTGCCATTCCGAGACGGACATCATCAGAATTCCAATGGCTGAACTAAATTAACACACCAGAAAAACAAGCCATCACCATGTGGTCCATCTTCCATCGCTTGTGCTGCGTGCATCTCGTTCCCCGTGTGACGCTCTTCGTCTCTCTCTTTTTTTCCGTTTTCTGGGTAATTATGGAAATGTTTGATCCAAATACATCGTATCATTTCTCATTTGGAGCCCAAGAATTGTAACGGAACTGAATTTTACATTATTTCTGTCTATTTTTCTTCCTCTTTCACAATATTTCAACACCTGCTCATTCGTTGAATGTTTAACATTGCGTGGCAGTTTTTTCTTGCTTGTATGGCTCAGTTTTTTTATAAAACGGCAAAACAGCCTTTTTGCTGCTCATCTATGCATGAAATCCCATCAATTCCTACTTTCTCCCCTATTTTTTGTTTCATTGCTTTTCCCAAAAGAACAGATTTAGTAAATACCTCATTTTTGCCGTTATATGTATATCCCTGTTTTTTTTAGTCTTTTCGACCTAGGGCGCACTATTTTTCATTGTGAGCTTAACTGGCAAAATAAGAATCAGCCCAGGTTCTCTTCGTTCTGCACAATTTCTTCTAGTACTTGATAACTGAGTAATTCATTCAATGAGTTACTTCTTGGTTGATTATAATCTCACAGTTACGCCAGTGGAGGCGCAGCTAGAAGTGTGCTCAGGCCTGAACATCGTCTCAGGATAGAAATCCGAACGAATATTCGATTCCGAATAGACTTTGAAAATTTAAATCTTACCCAAAGTTAGGTAATCAGAGCCGCCGTACGCTCCTCAAACCTCCTTCAATAAGCTCTCTCTCTTCTGGGGCTCTCTCTCTTTCTTTCTATCTTTCTTTCTCTCTTTCTTCCTTTCTTTTTTCCTTCCTTTCTTTCTCTTTCTTTCTTGAACAAAGCTTTCAACTTTTTCGGAAGTGAAGAATTATTCATATTTCTTTCCATAGATAGTGAAGATATGTAATCTTGAGGCATTTAACTACGCTAAAAATAAACCCAATAATTTATTTATTATTAATCAGATGGCACACCCCAACGGGTGTGCCATCTGATATCGTATAAGCATGTAGACAAGAAAGAACGAACTAACGACTATAGCATTAGGTTCGAAACTCAGAACTCAAACTATTCAACTGGCATCAATTACCCACGTTCCCGGAAATTTCAACATTTCTCACGATAAATTGCAGATGTTATTTGACTGTGTAATTTTCTGAAGAGCTCGGAAATTTTGCTCTTTCACGTGAATTTCTTCGGTGAGGATGGTTATAATGTGCGAAATCGCATTTCAGCTATCGTGATCAAGAGCGAAGTAGGATAATGAAAGCACCTTGCCCTTATCCTTGGAAAAAAATCCGTTCTACGAAATCGAAATCATCCAATCGCCGCTGCGAGAGAAAAAATTTAATGCTCAGCTGTAAAATTCCGTGCACGGAATCGTTTCTATCACGTGAAAAAAACGACATTTGCCTGCTAGTTTTTATCTGTCTCCTGAAAAGGGCAAGTATGCATTTGCGTAGGGCCCCTCAGGGCGGAGTCAGCTCAGTTGCGTAGGCCACTGCTTTAATTTTGCTGCGCTATGCACGCCAACTGGTTTCCGAAAACAATACGAAGACGAAAGGTTGGAGCAGCCAGGTGAGCCTTTCTCCTTGATTCCAAACCTTGGGCTTGCTGGGTGGGTAAGTGGATTTTATACAGTGGACCGAATAAAAATCGAGTAATTTTGTTACTTCAATTATCAATTCAGCGAATAATTCAAATATCCAGATGTTCAAGTATAAGAAAACCCTAAAACTCTTCTTCTCCCTCATACAGCGCTGAATTGGTCTCTAATGGTAACGTATTCGATTTTTTCATTTATTCGAAATCGAATATTTTTGCTTTTAAATATCGGTTACTTCGAATAAATGAAAAATTCGAATGTTAGAACATTGGTGGCTAATGCAGTACTGTTCGGAAGAGGAAAAAGGCTTCAGATCTTTCTCAGTCTCGAACACCTGGATATTTAGATTATTTTCTGAATTGGTAATTGAAGCGACAAAATTATTCGATTTTAATTCAGTCCAATGTATAGTGGATTTCCTCTTTGCGTAATAGTAGAGAGCGGGTATTCGGTAGCACTCCTAGTCCTATATCCTGAGTCATCTTATGAAATCTATGTAAAAAGATTTCCTCATTTTCCAGAGGTGTTAGAGTTGCTAACATTAACTTTTCACATTGTTTATAGTAGAGAACATCTAGAACAGTAACTATTCTAACAAGTAAGCATTGTTCGCTCAATATGAGCAACCATTGTAGAAAAAACCGGAAAAAATATGAACAGAAAAACAACAGATAGGACCAGATCTCCACTGCTGAGAAATCTCTACCGGCCTATGCCATACATATTTCTACTTCTCAAGACATCCCCGATTTTCATACTAATGCAAGATCTTTTCACTTGAAATTTTTCGTTAATTGCTCCTGCTTTTTTGCCTAGCTTATGCTCCATGTTTTAGCCATACGTCATTCATATGAACTTGTAATCCAAGTTAAAGAAGTCCTGTATGTAAGGCACTGGCTCGAACTTCCATAGGTCCAAACTAATGAACCACCAGATCGTCACAATGAGAAAGTGTGAATATAAAAAAAATAAGAGTAGATGAACCCTCGCACCCTATACATAGATTTCTTTATAAAAGTGATTCCTATTAAAAGACAATATTTGTACATTTTATTAATTTCTATAGCTTTCCTCTCAATTGTTCTCGAAATGACTCAGCAATCAGTCAAAAATGCGATAATGCAGGAGTATAGTGGCCTGGTGATGTTAGTACCTTCCTTATAGCAACTTGTTCAGAATTTTCCATGGAGCTGTCTACTCATCTAAAAAATCGTGAGATTGCGAGACATTTAAATTCTTCCTGAGGAAACATTAAGACTCAACTCGCAGCAGGTTGTCACCAACATTTGTTTTCAGTGAGGCCAGCAAACTGCAAAATTTTCAAGATTTTCGATTTCTAAATGGTGTCCCGGTAGATCCAAGGACGGTGTCTCAGTTTGTGTGAATTTTATTGCAAATGATTTACAATGAAAAATAAGTTTTTACGAAGCGGCGGTTCGAACTCGACATTGCGTTTATTTCGCAGATTCTAAATTGAGCCCATGGGGTTGAAGAAGTCAGAGAGGGATTCTGGCTAGACACATCAGATTAGACACAGAGGAGTTAATAACGCCTCGAAGCTTCTGGTAAGAAATGAATACCACCATCAAGAAATATTCAAATAATTAGATCTTTGACGGCGACAGGATGAGCTAATAGCGGAGTCGTCTGGATGGGTGCCCCACGGAGAACCAATGGTGTCCGTGATCGGAGTTGGATCATACCCGTTTTTGGCCTCACCGTGGATATCGTGCTGCATTTACCTGCGAGAAGCAGTAACCACACCCTAACGGGTAGCTGTAAGTATAGTTGAGTAGCCGTATTAGGAAGTGTGACATGCTTACACTGCCGCTATAGTCCTCGAGGACTGTAGCACCTCGCATCGCCGTCGCCGGCGACTGCGAGGCCGATACGCATCGATTGTGGGCGGAGCGGCGGCGGCGGCCGCCGTCGCCGGCGATTGGCGATCGACAACATCGGCGGCCGCCAATGTTGGCGACTGTGACGTCGGTGCGTATCGATTGGTCGCCAACATTGGCGATCGGCGGCCGCCAATGTTGGCGACTGCGGCGCCGATGCGTATCGATTGTGAGGGGTGCCAACATTGGCGGCCGCCGTCGCCGGCGACGACGACGCAAGGTGCTATACTCCTCGAGGAGTATAGCGGCTACCTTAGTCCTCAGTGTTCAAGCGAGTGAATTTATGAGATGAGGTCGATTATTGCTCGTCATCTCTCCATGACGTTACCTCTAGCGATCAGATCAATTGTAAGCGTTCTAAAAATAACTAGAATCGATGTTGTACAAAAATACCCGGGCAGGAGACAGCAATATGGACGAAGAATAAGCGTTGCGAAGTTCAGCACGGTGTTTCCTACAGGACATACGCATGTATGTGCATGTGTGGGAGTGAATTAGGCAGAAAAGGAAGCTAGAAAATCGCAGTTTTTTTTTCTCGTGGATATCACATGTTTACATCTTCAAATAACTTCTTCATTAGTTGCTTCCTCAGCGATTTCTTTACTTGCTAAGCCTTTAGCTGCTCGCGAGAACAAAAGAAGAGGCCGTGGTAGCTCAGTGCGCCTGGCTTGTACTCTGCTAAGCTCAGCTAAGCCATTTACTCATAAAACACCCACGGATTCTCTGCATAAGTGTAGATATGGAGAAAGGACTCTCTTCTTTACATATGAAAATTAAAGAAGAATTTTGTAGGAAGTACTGGGGCGAGTTCCACTCTCTTATGTATGTTGCACTATTGAAGCATTTCTCTTGTGCATTATGATAAAATTGAATTAAATGGTCAAAGCATTGAATTAGGCGATTGCGTAAGAAAAACAGTCCTTCCAATATTCAATTTGCTTACATGTTCCTGAGCTTTTCTTAATTATAATTAGATTCCATAGGCTATACTGGCGGTACTATTATGGAAAGTCTAAGAAGATGAAAATATTCGTAAAAGCAGCGAAAACGATTAAGCAAATAATTTCATTTATACACAGTACGTGTATAAATTAATGATTAATGGGATAAATGAGTAAATAAATTAATAAGTAAATAAACTATTATATATAGTATGAAGTACTAGTACATATAAGTAGTTTTTCATTGAAGCAGGGTAGAAATAATCCCAAAAAAAATTCTGACTTAATAAAGCCCCGCCAGAGTAATTCTCTGAACTCGTTTGCCCTTTTTCCAACCGCAAATTCTTCTAGTGCTCTCTCTTTTCTTCTCTTCCTTTTTTTCTCACTTCCTCCCTCTCTCTTTTCCCTCTCTCCCTATTGTTGTGCTAGGGCCTCTATTTAAATTCTCCGAGAGTTTATGACCATTCTCACACCTTTTGATGTCTAGGAATAGCATAATATAATAGAACGGTTACGCTCATCATGACGTAGCTCTGTCCTACTACCCAGTTACTACTTGGGACAAAACACGTCTCGGGTTGCGGGTTGACTGAAATATGAGTCAGTAGAAATCGTACCATAGACTAGTGTTTGTGACATTACCTGGTAGGTCGCCGTAATAGCTCATTTCAGGAGCACAAGTACTTTTACTGAGTGAGTTATGCTTCAAGTAATGGCGCACGTTTCGTTGCGTTTACTTGGGATTGGGTAACAGTTTATAGTAGGATTGAAGGTAGCTCAAAAAGTGGTGGAAAATAACAGCGCTCCGGAGTAAAATATGTAATAATTGATCAAGATCCATCAGGTTTAAGCAATCGTTGCTTACCACCAATGACTAATCCAAAAATTCATTAAGTGGAAATTTCTGAAAATTTCTGTCGAGATGAGGCAAAATGACAAGGCATCGAGGAAAGTCATAGATCCACATATGCTTTGAGTTCTCTCCGATCTCGATGAGTATTTTTCGATCTAGTGTTCGCTCGCTATATGTATATGTATATATGTATATCTGTGGCGGACGCACAAAGTGGGCGGGAGGGAGGGGGAGGGCTTGGGAAAAAAAGTGAGGTCTCCGCCGCTTTGGAGACCCGTATGGAAAATAAAATTAATGAAAATATTAATCATAATAATAGATAATAAATGAAAATTATGTTAAGAGCAGTAATAATAAACAATCAAGAAAACTAATACAATATTCTTATTTGTATTGTAAAGTAATTTCAAAAATTAGGCGACCTCCCCCTTCGTCCACCAATGATGTATATGTACGTTGTAGTAAAATGATCCATAGTTCATTTAGATAGTTCTTATGTATATAGATTATACAATTATGTCTACTATGAAACTATTTTGCTGAAGCTTTTATTTTACCAAAATGTCGCTGTCTTTGGCAACCGATCAAAAAAGAAAATGAGGATTTACTGGCGCCATCTCATGAAAGTATAGTTATCTATTCCAAGCTCATTTGGCTCGCTTGCAGCCTCCATTATGTTGCAATACCAGTTGCAATACCTCTAGTTGGAAGGGTTAAATCCATTTTCATTTCATTAACCCATTTCAGTAATTGTCCTTTACGCTCGTCTGGATGGCAATTTCTAGAGATACTCCTGATAGTTGCCCATCTTCTTCTCAGCAGCTTTACCAGAAAATTCATTTCCTTCTACTCAGGAACAAAAGTTCAAGTTGGTCCATCTCCATCCATGTTCACTATCTGATTGAGTAATTTTTTGCCATTAATGAGTCAGCATAGGGAAGCCATTTCCGTCATTTCCTCCCAGACCCTGTTTTTCTCTTTAAGTTTCCACGCATCGTTCGTCATTTCATTCGTTAAAGTGCAGTTTTCTGTTGAAACGGCGGCTCACGAGTATGTTTTCGTGCTGATTTCAATTTCGCCGCAAAATCTCGTCCAGTTAATGACCTCCTCCACCTCGTGACACCGCCTTCTAACCACACGAAACCAGCTCGAAAATTCTGGAATTCTTCTGCTCTTCTACACTGCGCCAATGCCCGTTTATACTCGATCGCGTTCGCATCGTGCAAATGCTCGTCTTTTGAGCAGATCCATGATACAAGTCGCAGACAGCATGTCTGACAGAAGCCAATCACCGTCGGCATCGTCGGTTTACACGGAAAACGCTGAAAAGTAAGTTATTTTGTTACGCAGTAAGGTGAACACCGATGAACTTCCACTTATTCTGTAGAATTTTGCTACATGTACACTAAGTTCAATGTGGAGCTGTAGCATCCGTTTGGAGAACCCTACCGATTCAATACAGAGTGTAGGTACAGAACCAGTTGCTTAATCGACGCGTAATCATATTCTTCATTGTGCTGGACGTGAAATATGCCGGTCCTCACCACTTCTAGCTTGAAATTTGAAACACGTCCAATATGCGAGGTTGTGAGTATGTACATACGTAGTAGTATGGCAGTTGTTGAAAAGGAAAGAGTCCCTCTAGAGTAGTCCTTTTGTCTGAGTTGAATAGGAAAGAGTCCCTCTAGAGTAGTCCTTTTGTCTGACAGCTCACCAGTTCTTCATCATTACATTACAAAAGTAAGCCTTATCAGTGTTTTTAGTCATTTTTTTTTGCGAACAATCCCATAAAAAAATAGGATATCAAGCAACACAACGGAAAAATTAAGTTTTGGATAGCTATTCTCTCGAAATATTTCATATTTGGCGTGAATTATGGTGCTTCATCTGCAGCACTGAAAGTCGAAAACCCCCAGAAATCTAGGCGATCTATCATTATGTATCTCACATTGATCATGATGCCGAGCTCTTCTCTTTCCTAGACATTGTGTACAGCTACAGAACAAGTAACAAGTACAAGTGCTGCACAAAATGCAGAAAATTAGACAATTTTACCTATTCTGGCATAGAACCTACTAGTTGCATGGTAACCCCACCGAAATGCTCATGGCATTTTTAGATTTGCCTCACAAGCTCATGATTCTTAGAACCGAGTCTGTATGAGAAATAATCGAACAGGTTCAAATATCGTCAGAAGTAACTAAGCAGAAACTGAAAGGTTAAAGGAAGATCTCAGCAATCAACAGGGGCTGTGAAGCATGGTGCCGTTTATCCGCGGGTAGCGATAAAGCCCTGCGCATACCGCGCCATGCGAAATCCTTCTCGACGAATCGTGAGCGATCAATGCATTGATCCCTCTGTCTTATGGGGGTTGGCACTGTAGAGAATTTGAGGGTGCTTTTCCCAAGTTTTTTTTTTGTTCGACGAAATTCTGAACTTCAGAATTGATCTCTGAATTCGGGTGATGCTCCTACATTCTACTTTCCTTTGACATTGAATTATGCTCTTAAATTTTACCTCGTCTTCGAAGGCTTGATGCTTTTTTTTAGGTCACGACTCATCAACGTTAAAAAATAAGCTTGTTAAGCTTATTGTTAATAATATGCGTTTATGTGAAAAAAAAACAATATTTTCCTTGCTACCAATACTTTACTTAACATTTCGCTGTTGTTGCTTCTATTGACGCCAATTTTTCATTATTTTTTACTCCCCGTGCCTTTCCCGGATTGACTATTTTAATGGTATCGAGAACATTATTAATGCAACCTCTTCATGACTGAGTTCATATCAAAAATAAATGAGAATAAGAATTACAATACATTGTTCCACAGTAAACTGGTGAAATCTTGCAAAAACAGGAAAAAAAATTAATACAAAAATTCTATGTGCTCTCACAAGAAATACATAAGTCGTAGATAGGTAATATTCTAGAACCTAATATGAAAAATGTACCTTTGTCATATCATGAAGAAGGGAACAGTAGAAGACATAACAAAATTCACACGAAAGGAAAAAAAAACAAGGACAAAAATTAGTAAAGCCCCGGATATTCACGGATTATGACTCATTGCCCTTCACGTTTTTGTCGCTCCACGTGGAACTTCGATCCGAGCATGCACAGGACGTTCTTTGCGTGAACTTGCAGACTTTAATTAAACTTTCCGGTTTATGTCCACGAATTCGTCTGCTGTCAAACCCTGTGCTGGCCACTCAGCCGATGCCTTTATAGATTCCTCTGCGAACTTTAATACCTGCCCTTTAGGTACGTTGCGAAAGAAGATTTAGTTTTTGAATTCGCCTGGAAATGCAAAGTACGCACGTCCTCTTCAAAATTGTCACTCATGACGTCTTTTTCTTCCTTTGTTAGATGGGGTGCATTGCCCGTAGCTTCGATTACATCCGTAAAAGCAAGGGGAATTTTTACAGCAGTACCAGGGAAATTTATAATTTCTTCTGGGAATAAGCTGCCTTTCGCTACTTCCCTGACGTCCGCTCCAGCTATTTCAATTTAACAAATTTGCCGGGCTGCAGCCTTTGTTCCATAGCTCTTTGTTCGCCAATTACTGTAGCTCTAAACGAAATATAATTTGTTGCACAATATTTAGAACGATGAATCACGATTAAAAGCATCTAAAGTTGATTCTGGGATCTGGACTGTAGCTGCAGGAAATGTCCTTTAATTGAAGAGTAATCTTGAAAACTTAGCATTTTTCCTTTTGCTCATGATCCACCCTATTACAAATATTGATGTCTCAAGTAGGCAACCATGAAAATCCCAGAAAAAGTCCACTCATCCAAGGTGGGCGGGTTTATCCAGCAAATGTGAAAAACCCAGCTATCTTTATCTTAACTATCGTCACTAACTGAAATGAGTAGCTCGGATAAGGTGTACATGCGCACCGCTTGCCGGAAAACTCGTCATTTTAGAAGAGCGGCTAGGCCACAACTTCCCCAGGGCCTGGATCCATTACTGAGATTAGTCTGGATGAAGGTAAAGTGTTGATAGCCATGCTAACGATGGGTAAATTTCTGCGGAGTCACCAGGTTTACCCCGTGTAATCTCTTTGATTCATGCGGCCTCAGGAATATTTGATTGCCATAGGTGTTCTGCTTCTACTAAATCTGGCTCGGATTTGATCGATAGTACTTTACTACTCCTTCTTTTAGGATAATGATAACAAACCACTAATATGGCTTAGAAAGGAGCCAGTAGTTGCTCAGTTCTAATCCCTCCGAGCTTTCCACTGCAAGATGCCAGAGTTAATAAAGTACATCCAGGGTACAGCTCCTGATGTGTGGGTGGTCAACAGGATGAACTTAGACTTAATTAAATACCTGGAAATGAGATGGATCCAGGATCCATAGTAAACTTCTTCAGACTCACTGAGTTTCTTAATATATCGTGCCATTTCACGAGTTCAACAGCACGAGGAGAATTCGGCAAGCAATATTTACATACAGCACTTACCATACAGGGTAATAGATGCTAAAAATCATGCCTCATGGTTTTTTCCTATGCCGATGGCGCCATAATCCCTCTGCCTTAATTGAATAGAGTGCTTTATTGAGTAGGAAAAACTTTATTTTATTGGTTAGAATAGCTCACGGTAATTATGGGAACACTGATACCCTGTAGACAACGAAGAGCAGAATATGTAATCGTTTTTCTCTACTGTTCAGGCCAACAGTACATAATTGTCACCCCCCCCCCCTCCATTTCAGGTCGTTCTACCCAAAATAAAAAACAAGAGAGGGATGTAAAGACACTGATTGGTAAGGTGGTTCGTTTCGCCTCATATTAGACGAACCACTTTTGGATCATTTCCCATATGCCTCGTCAGTGATCAGGGACACTTACCCAAAACCAATCATTAAAGAATAAAAGCCCAAAGGGCAAAAAAAAATTCTAGAGAGTTCCGAAGTTTTTTTGTAAAACTGGTAAAACTTTTCTATCTGCTTTTTATTAATTTACCGTTTTATTCTATTAACTCTTATCTTGCTTGCTGCTTGTTACCAACACTTTTTCTTGAAAATATTTTTTTCAGCGATTAAGTTTGAAATTTGTCTTTTGATATTTTTTCTTCAGAAATTTCGGCCATTTAGTATAAAAATTATTTAAATCAATGAAGAATAAATCAAACAATAAAGGATTGAAGAGCAAAAAATTATTTGAATGCAATCTGTGTCCGCCATTGGTTGGAGAGGAAAATATTAGAATTGCACACAGTGGAAGGGTTGAACTTAAAACGTACCCGTCACAGATATTTGTTTATTATTGTTTATAATTTATTTGACACAATTTTCCATGAAACGGCAAAATGCGTAGTTTTGAATTACGCGGAACCTTTCGCCAGTTCTTTCAAGGTACCGCAATTTTCTGTGCCTGGAAGATCGAATAACTGTTGAATTTCTGCCTAATGAGGGCTCTCCTTCCTTCATAATATAGTCAGGATCTTTGAATTTTTCGGAGTTTCCGAGATGTCTCAGTGTCAACACTTTTTTATGTTTAAATGAACTGAAAGAAAAGTAGTTTCTCCATGCGCACACTTTCAATACTGAATGAGGGCAATTATAATATTTTCAAAGTAAACATCTTATTTTCTCATACGGCTTGACGTTTGCTGGTTGAAAAAAGTCGAGGAGCTGACTTTTAGTGGGCTCACAAGTCCAGGAATTTTCTATGGTCTTTGATTAACTAGAGAATGACTGCTTTTCCCTTTTATCTGCAAAACAGGAGACTATTTGCTGTAATTGTCAGATAGCAATCTATTTTAGCCTTCAGAATCTCTGCGCTTAGTTGTCCTTGAAGATTGTTAGTGGATAATAGGATAAAGTACGTGTAAATTTCACCTAAGCACTCGCCTACAAATACATTGCAATCTTTTAATGGATTTTAAGCCGCACAAACTAAGAGTTATTCCCTCATTTTTCATAGAATCTGAGAGAACACCGCCTTTTTTGGGACCACCCTAATCTTTGCCTTGGCTATATTTATGGGGAACTCATTAGCGTTCCAATATTTTCAGAGAACACAAGTTAGTTTTTCACTCCCTTGTTTGGCTATTTTCCACCAATCATTCTTTTTTTTTCTGAAAGTTGTTTACATAAGTTCCCCATATATTCGGTTTTTTTTTTGTGGATCTCACTCATTTGTATCACTTATACCATATGTATGCGTCTGGACTAGGTCCAGATTTGCTGCGAGCTTCCTGCACATCCGAAGTGGATGAGTTTCTTGGGTCAGTTATTGGTTCAGTAGTCTTCTAATTTTCTGAATTTGGTCGATATTTTTTCTGGCGCCCATTCATATTTTTATTTAGGAGTATAAAGATGCGAGCTATTCAAGATGTTTATTAAACATTCACTCTAACCACAATATTTACATTTAAAAAAGATCTAATCAATAGATTTCTGGAAAACCACCCTGCTAAGAACCCAAAATTACTGAGGGTTGATTGTACTAAAACAAACTAAAAGTTAAATCCTTAAGAATGTCGAAGGGCACACTAGAACAATGGAGGAGATGTGAGCTAAGTCAACTGCTGTCTGGACTAAGACGTCGGCCCCAACGAGAACAAATTTTTCCGGAAACGGGCACAGCTTATCCAGGACAGTATATGGCTCACAACCGCCACCAGTAATTAGATGATATTCCTCACTTGTGAGATATTCTCCGCACTTCCTTGTTTTCACACACTTGATTGAATTCGTTACAATTAATAGATGGCTTCACTTCTGAGTGACATCATTGCAGAGTGCAGGATGTGACGATGGGCGGAGCGATGGCAGTTGTCACATTCTTTCGCTAATTCCACCTTCCACGATAGTAGTTCTTGCTGTTCTTGGTGGATTCTTTGGAATCTCCTGGCCTGTTTTTGCTCCAAGATCAGCCCAAATAAGCGATCAGGGGACGCGATTTGTGCATTAGTGTAACTTGTGCACTAAATAGCTCCATTGAGATTCACAAACACTCCGGGGAAGCGGTTAATCATCGTACTTTCCCAAAGTAGATGAGTTTTCTGGGCGGTTATTATGCTACTATCCGTTCTTCCTGAATTTTAGGAGTTCCCTAGTAAAATATGCTTCATATAAAAAATACATCCTGAAAGGGTCCGTGGATCTAAATGTAGTGTGAACACTCCCCCCCCAGCTTCCATCCTGGGGTAAGCTGGGGTGTTCCATCCAGAAACACCTCAAATTCTCTTCCCGAAATGCTTGTTTTCCTCGGCAGGCGTCAAATTTGGTTACAAAACTATGACTGGCTTCCTCTACGTAGCTTTGGTGCACTAAACTGCTCCCCCATGTGGTCATGGATAGGACAGTTCCGGGTTCCATAAACGAATTCCAACGGGAACAAGGATTACATCCTTGCCAGGACATAGTGCAGGTCCGCAGCTGTTGAAGATACTGGTTTCCAGGCCATTTCCGCTAATTTGTTTTTCCCTGCGACATAACGAGTAGGCCACGCTTGGCCTTCATGGAAGCGTTTTTGCTCCACTTCGCTCTTTTTTGGAACCGTTCACCCTTGCTAGAGATCATTTTGCGGGGAAAAAATTATTTAATCATTGTGTAATAACGTGGATATCTCTCCATGCAAGAAGTGTATTAGCTTTGCCTACATATTCTACAATATTCATGTCGTATTTTTCTTTTTTTCTTATCGTCTCTATTTATTTCTAGGTCATGTCTATACGGAGTTTTGACACTATCAGCCTGACTACGAGGTAATAACTTCACATTATTACAAATAATTCATTATGATATAACTACTTCTGAGCATTTACGTATTCTGTACCTATATTGTGAGGGATTTACACTGTGATGGTTCAAGAGAATGTACACAGAACAATATAAAGCGAGCCCTCAATTATTTGTTGACAGCGCTCTTCACTGGTCCAGGATAATTGAACTAACTTTTCCCGTTCTCATGTCGCATGTCGTGTGCAGTGGAGAGAAACAAAAACCAGAGTCTGAGCTCCGGAAACACATCTTGAGGTACATTCTGAAGTGCACGGGCTAGGCCTTCCCCGTGACTGTAAGCTCAATCTTTTTCTGCGTACTGTAAGTCTTTGGTAACAAATGGAATCCGCCAGGACGTTCAACTTTTGCTTTCGCTCAAGAGACCCTCAAATTCCATTGAAAACATCTACGGCCCATACATATGTACATACTTGAAAGTGGTACCTCTATAGTCTGTTTCAAAAACGACGATAGTTGGATGTTTGTGTAGTCTGCATTTCTCGCCTGCGTCTCTGCATACGATGCTATGCCTCGCTTTCTCTCCTTCTCTGATAACTTCACAACTGTGTTTCCCTGTAAAACACTATACTTATCTCTCAAAAAAAAGAGATAAACTTTCGAGCAGCTGCAGATTATTAAAACACTGGTAGTATAAGTAATAGGTAATAGTAGTAATACAAGTAATAGTAATATTACTGTGTGAAAGCGTGGATATCTTCCTAAGAATTTGTGATATGTATATGTCCTGTTCGGCCTTAACTATGTGTCGTGGTGCAAGCTCCTAAAGCCTAGTGAACTTGATTAGAGTTTACATTCTAGAGAGGGCATCGTAATAGTTGGGGGAGCAACACATTCCAAGTTTTGGTTCGAAAAGTGTTGTTTGTGCTTCTGTTCTTTTGTCCTATCAAAGTGTTTATAGTTTTTTTTGAACCGGTTTTGCTTGATTGATTTCGCTTGCCATGGAATTACTTTTTTGTATAAGGAACACCAAGAGTGTATCTATAAAAAAATAAATGTAATATTCAAATAGACTATAATAAATTCACTAGAAAACTCATACTTAGAATGCATGACCTATGTATGCTATTCAGAAGTTGTCCAATTGTAGGCAATAAAATTTTCTGCACAAAATCGCTCGTGTGAAAAGAAGGAAGGAAAATTTAATGGTTTTCCTTGAGATTTGAGGACGGTCAGCTGCGTATTACACACAGTGGCCCATAATTAGGGTGAGACATTGGGAAATCTCCCACGTTAAATCGGAACAAATATGATTTTGAGCTTGATGCAGCAAAGTAGATTTAATTGGAAAAGTGGAGAATTAAACCATGTCACCATATTTATGGGCCACTCTGTAACGTGAATGATCAGAGAGGAGAGGGGAACATTTCCAAACATAAAAAAAGCAACAGATGACAGTAATAAAATTAATATTGCACAGCTTATGTTTACGTCATAATGTACTGCACTCCTAAAATAGACAGTACTGTAAGAATACTTCTTTCTAAATTGATGAAACTCTGTTCGATAATTAGTTAGGAAATGTAACGTGTAAGTTGTTCTCTCAGTTCGGGGAACAAAGTCAGTGCTATTATTCATTTGAATAGTCCGAACTCTGACGTTATAATTTCTTCCCCAGTGGCTCATTACTATAAAACCAGTCATACAGAAAATGTACAATAAAAAAATCTATGAAGAGTTAGAATGGTCTGAACCTGTCAAATGGTCGGAACCTGTCATCAAGGAGATGACTGTTTGCTCTCTTTCAAAAAAAAAATCGGTCGGGCTCAAATATGCGGACGACCCTAGAGGTCGAAAGAGCAATTGATTTTGAAACGCTTGAAGTTTCCTGAGAATTTCAGCTGAGAAAGCTTATGCATGCAATTGAAACCGCGTATAAAAAGCCGTCTAAAAGGTTTGCCTCAATTCTACTCGTACCAATTTCCCACTAAATATAAATGAAGAAGCAGAAGCAGCGATAGATCCAACCAAAATCCTTTTTTTCTTGGATCTGAGAGCTCGTTTGAAACATCAATATTTCATTTTAGCTGCGCATAGAAGATTGTAAGTTGATGTATGCGGAGCCAATTTTTCTGGATCGCCTTAATTTCTCACGTTTTTCGACGGGAGGCAGAAACGGGCACGTTGAATCGCCTTCTGCACAAATTGTGTGACATCCTTCTATCGTTTACACTTTTTTCGAATGTTCGATTTATTCGAATTCCGCTAGGATTTGAAGAGCTACACTTTCGCCAGGGCCATACTCGCCAAAGACGCTATTCATTTGAAATTATGATGAAGATTGCGCTTATTCGCAGAAAAACGTTACATTATTTGTATTTCACTTATTTTTATATATTTATTCGTAAGTAAATAGTATTCGCCTCTGTGTGCATTAGTGCATCCATTGAGGGAAGAGATGTGCGAGGAAAAGTACAGGAAAACTCTTACAATTATGCTGTCAAAGAGCTTTTCTATGGGCTTGCTCAAATCGCTGGAGGGGTTTTAAGCCAGTATTTAGTCCAATCTCCAAAAGTAAGGCAAAAATCGCAATGAAACAGAGATTCGGATAAATGTCGAGCAGTTTCTCGTAAGATTCGATGTTTCGAAAATCTGAAAAAGGAGACTTCATTCATCTGTACTATTATTTCATCCATTTCTTGCTCTTAGCCAGTCTTTCAGAATTTAGGCTCTCTCTCATCTTTCCACCAGAATTCTCTCTTTTCTCTCTTCTTACAAATATTCGTATCTTCAGCCTTTTTAAAGTCAAATATTTAAGGTCGAGATATCCAAAATATAGTCAAATATTATTCAAACATTGTGTTCTCTTTTTCCGATATGTTATTTCATCCGGAATTTTGAAATTTCTCATTATCATACTGACATTTCAAGGAAATGAAATGCTTATTTCCTTTGCCGAGTTCCTGCCCAGACTTAGGATAAGTTTTTCCGATGCAATCAGATGAATTGCCTGAGCCGAGCGGGTGAACGAGCCCAGGAGAAGGAGGTGAAAAAGCGAAAGGGCGCGTGACCTGTCGACGAGGTACAGCAGCACTTCGACTCGTTAGAGCCGTATGATTGGGTTTTCCGCTGTGTGTTGATGATTCAACGGTTAACAACACCTCTGAGACCTCATTATTGTTTTTGTTTGGTTCATTTCGTTTATTTCCGCTTATTAGTAAGTGCTTTGAGCACATTTGGGCTGTTTGAACTTATAAAGGGTCGAAAAACTGAACCCGTCTTTGGACTTTGACTCAGAATGGCACTTATGTGTGTATATGAAGTGTAAATACAGATGTTTTTGCCAAGTTGCTTCATTTAGGTCCTATGAGGCTCTAATAATTCAAAGAAAAATCAAAGAGAAAAAAAGGAACAGCTCAACTTCCGCTCCGTAGGGCTCCCTTTTACGGAAGTTGAGCAAGGAGCATAGGACTTTCCCCAGCACTCATCAATAAAGAATACCAATGAGTAGGATTATCCTAGGGCCTGGAATACTCTTAGACAAAGCAGGTACGAATAGAATAGCAAAATACTGGTGAATAATAAAATAATCCAATAGTCTCAAACTTGGGCATGCAAACTGTGAAGTTTACCTTCAACTGTTTAATTTATTTAGTCTCAAATATCACTGAACTTCACATATGTATGTATGTAGAAGAGTGACATTCTGCGATGCCCAATTATTTTTTTCCAGAATTTTCTTGGACTCTAATCCTTGCTCCGCTGCTCCAACCCCCATCACGCTTTCACGTTAGTAAAGTTCTGAAAGAACAGCTGCAAATGCGCTCAGATTCCTATGTCCTTTCTTCAGTTTCTTTGTTTCACCAGCTCAAATCCTTTTTCTGATTCAAGGAGATTTATGTTTTGAACGGTGGCAGTGCTGGAAAGTGCAGTGAGTTCGAACCTTGGCTATTAAGGATGTATAATCCAATTTTGCCCAAATCCAGAAAGTGCACACAGCACCATTCGTGAATAATGTTTGGATTGTGTAAGGCTGGGCTGGACTCGCGATGTTGTTGGAAGAAGTAACAGCAGCTAAAACCTCCTCCTGGGCCTCGAGAATTCATTCAGATTAGAGTTTTCGTTTCGATTCTAACGCTTTGTCACCAAAATTTCTCGCTGGGCTTTATAACAAAAATTTCTTAGCAATTGGGAATTGGCCAGGATTCTGGCAGAATGAATTCCGAAAGTAAAACTTTGCTCTTCTGGTTTTACGGCTTAGAAAGTCTATAAGGAGCTGGACATGGAATTTGAATGCAATTTTATTGGGCGTGTCTGTTTCTAAAATTAAAGATCAGACACCAGAGAATCTCCTGGAGTTCCTTTATACATGTGTGCCCGAATTCCTGGATAACGACATAGCGCTACGGTCGCTTCTCCAAAGGGCTTACCATCGGCAGATGGGATATTATAACCCCTAACGTGTAATAATAGTGTAATGATTCAATACTCATTGAATGACAGTTCCAGTGCCTGTTTGTCCATTCGATCAGGACCTGGATGTATCATCGAAATTAACCAGGGTCACGGTGTTGATGTTGATGTTAACTATGGATAAATTTGAGTGATGTTAGCACGTTTACCCTGGGTAAATTTCAATGACTCCTCCGGCCCCGCAAGCCACTTCTTCCACAATATCGCGGAGCGCTGGCTCGATGCCGGAAGTTGTTCATGAATGTCTAGAATGGTGAGAGTATAGGCGTAAACGATTCACATTATACAATACTTATCCCAACTTCGTTACCCTTTTGAATACGCAAACCCATTTTTCGAGCTTCAGATACTCTAAACACCAGAGGGGGAACCTAACCTCGTGAAAGAATGCATTCGCCACTACATCAGGATTTTCGAAAATCCAGAACTTCATATTATGTTTGAGGGAGGCTTGGACTTGAACTATTTATTTTGTTGGACTATTTATTTTGTTAGCTAGCCTTTTTAAATTACGGCGTGCTTCATGTAGAGTGTTTGCAAAACATATTGACATTCTTCTCATACCATTGTCGTCTTTCCCGTTTTTCCCATGTATTCGGAAATTGCTCAAGTGTATGTCGCTGGGCGATCTTTGCATCGGTTCGCACTTTTTGCAGGGAAGGCGGTTGATTCAGTTCAGTCCTCAGAACATCTGAATAATGGAAGCTGCGTTAATCATGATTGCCATCCCCTCTTTCTCTTGCACCCCCACCCCCTACTGCCCTTCCCACCCACACTCCTTCTCTACTCACGGCAAAGCCTGGATTCATAAATTTTCTCTCTTGAAATACTTCCAAAGTATCCAAAAACTAACCCTATCGAGCCAACATGGGCAAGAGATTTTGAGAGAAATATTTATTTAGAAGCTGTCCCAAACTGTTCCACCATGACTAAGAAGATATGATTCCCTAGCCCACCCCGAAACCATTACGTAATAGCAGGTTAGATTAGGGTCGTGATTTATGGGTATAAGAGAGCTGAAGCTGAGATCGTCCTCCTTGCACAGCTGCGTGGTTGTGAGCTAAAATTCTTCTTGTTTTTTATGGATGAAATTCTGCAGAGGAAGGATTTTGTGGTTTGTGTTGGTAAGAGAGAAATAGAGAGAGAGGGAGAGAGAGAAGTGGGAAACGTTTGTACTTCAATCCTATAAGCCCATCGCATAACCACTTGTAGTTGAAATGAGAGCATGAATTTAAATTCAGGAGCATGAATTTTGAAAGATTAGATTTTCAAGTCCTAAATTGGATTCATTCCAAGACTGGAGCATGCCTTGACGAGAACTGGTCCTCACGCAGGTTCTACTATTACGGTAGCTTACTTTCTCGAGAGAAATCATCTAGTAGCTCATGAGCAAGGGAGTTGAGGTAAATACTGTTCGGTAGATAAGCGGAATTGCTCAGGTAAACGAGGGGACTAGTTTTCATTCAGAAAAAAAAATCCATACCCTTCTTTAGCTGGTTAGTAGGTTGATGAATGGCTATCAATGGATGCAGTGGATTCTCTTGAATGAGTATAGTAATACCCTGTGGAGCGGAGGGTTCAACTAACTATGTATCTAAGCTTGAACCAATATAACGCGAACTGGTCCCCGAGTATGACTTACTGTTATTCTGCATGCTTCTGCTCGTGAGAATATACCAGACTAACTAGCATGAAGAAAAGGATAAGGGAAGGAAAGGTGTTGAAACCCTCGTCTCCCTCCTCCGTCACCTCGTGAAAGGAATGTTCAGTAAAAATTCAGTAAATTCCTGGTTGGATCAACTGTTCTCTGCCCTGTCAACTCTCCTACGTCACTCCACCTAACGCTGACTAAGCCTCATTATTCTGAACAAGACATCTGTTCCGAACTCCTACTAATCCGCCTACCCCCCACGCCGGCAGCGACTTTCTCGACCTTTGGCCTCAATTATCCGCGTTTTTTCTGCGTAGCCTTCGCGGCTCCAGATGAGAATCCAACAATCCGCTGACGTCAAATAGACGTAAGTCGCATCCGGTGCGCGGCTCTCAAGTTTCAGCCGCATTTCATCAGTGTTAGCGGCCGTTGTTTGAGTGAAATCGTCGTTTCACGACGCTACTTGTGGAGCCGAATAGCCGGCCGGCAATCATCGTTTCATCGCTGCTGCACGAGGTTTTAACGCTTTTGTTGCTCGCCGTCTAGCTGCTGAGCTCACGCCTCGTCCACGTTGTACCTTCCCTCCCCCCTTGACAAGCGCTGTTTCCAGCTCTTCTCAGGCATTCTACAGCAGCGACGAGATGAGCGTCGCGATGCAGAAGTATATTCATCAGAACAGGTTCGTCTACTGATCAGAGAAAGGGGGATTCACATACGTCTCCTGGTAATACTTAGAATTCTGGTTAATTCAGTAAAACTAGGTTTTCTGAAGAATATGTTCTATTATTAAACCACATCAGTATTAGTTTTAATTCTCTTTTCCACTTCTCCAACACAGTAATAAGAACAATTGGGTATATTGACTTCACTAGATAGTTTACGGCTTTAATACCTTACCCTTACTGCCTTACCAAGCCTAGAAACATAAAACACATCACGCGATGGATTAGAAGATGATTGGTTTTACATTAACTCTATTTTACTTCGGTGTATTTTTATCTATTCCAACCACTCCTACCTAAGGATTTCCTATTTTTTTTTTGAACAAGCTTGCGAAAAGCCAACCAGGAACAAGCACAGCTCCTGGTTGTAGATTTTCGCCTTCGTCTGGCATTCCAAAAGCTTCTCACAATTTCCATGGATCCTTTCCCCGTTGGCTTTCAGCTGCTTTTCCGATGATTTTTGCGTTAAGGGCAATTTGTACCAAATGCGTGCGTCAGCCGCGCGTCGTCTCTGCCTCAAAATTTTGCTAAAATCCATAGCTGATCTTTACAGCAGACAGCTTTATTCAGGATTTTTATAAAGTCATCAGATGACCTTTTCGAGAAGAATTGTCTTTTTTGATATGTCTTTTTCCAGATATTATGATGATGTAATGACTGTATTTGGTATGCATTGTGAAACTCGAAAGCACCAATACATATTCTCTTCCATAACTGCTCCTGATGAATCAGTAGTATTATATAGTATGTGGTATTATATAGATCTCTCCGAGAGTAAAAACCTTTAGTACTCGTTGTTCTTGGGGCATGAAATTTTAACTTCTCAGTACTGACTTCAAAAGTAAAATTCAAAGTGAAACTAGGCTATTTTGAGTAACAGAACAATTTTTTCATAAGTTCAATGCTAGAATATCTCTATTGCTAACCACTTCTCTGGTTTTGTTTTCAATATTTTTATAGTACATCTCAGCGCATAGCCTTACCGTATTTTGCTCGTGGACAACTGAGGCACGTGACAAACTGCTCCCACATGCATTCCCAAAAAGCTGTGCCCTATCAAGGAAATGAAATTGCAATTTGTGCTAAGATGGAAGCAGCACTGATCAATATAAGTGAAAAGATTTTGATTGTATCTGGGTATAGTGCTTTTTCCGCTGTCTATTCTAGAAGTAGCAGCGGTCTTCTATTGATTTCTTTCTGAATTTCACGTGATTTGTGGACTTTTAAAAACGACCACTTTTGTTCCGATACTTGGGTAAGATACGGATAAGGTCTGGAGAGATTCCGCCTGTTTGTTTTTGTACCGAATTCGCCAAAAGAACCCTCATGGAATTTAGATGGTAAGTACAGCTGTAGAATTGTTAGAGCCTAAATTCAGCAAGGGATGAAAATTCCTTCACGATAGGCAGTGTCAGGAAGAATCTGACAGTATTTTGATTCAAAATTTAGAAATCGCATAGGTTTATCCAAGCTTTATCCAAGTAAACCAAAAGCAAATCGCGCTGAAAATTCCTGAAATATCATGGAGAAAATTATCCACACGATCAAAATGGAACTGATGGGATTTGCAGCCCGGTTTTCTCTCCATCTCACACGAACAGCAACCAACATTTTGCCTTTCCTGCCCTGCATTTTCTTCTTTTCATTTCTTCAAAGATAAATTTCATAGAGCCAACGATTTTTGGATCCCTCTTCTGCCAACAGATCATTTTTCTATGAATTATTAAGGGATTAGATAGCAATATAAACAAAATTGAGCCATCTAAGATGGTGGATAGTGTAGAGGATAATGCATTCAGCGTCACTTCCGCAATACATCGATTGGAATATTAGCCCTTTCATCTTTGTTTTTCTCTTTGTTGGGAACGGTTGGTGAGCCTAGGTTGTTTGCTGGGTCTTTTACAGATCACTGGAGCAGAAAGCTATATTATGCTTGCTTAATGCTTGCTTAATGGAAAGTCTAAGCCTTCACATAATTAGTTACATGCTCTTGTTTGGACTGTACAGATAGAGGCATATGTTAATTCGAGCGGAAAATTTGTAAGAAATCGCAGCTTCCAGGCTGAGTACATAGGTTGATAGGATAACATTGCATGGCTTTGCTAACCAGAATTTCGTTCCGGGATCACTGACTTTGGAGCGCCTCCAGTTAGAACTAACGGAACACCAAGTTTCTAAGCGTCAAACAGATGTAGAGTTCCAAATCCAGGAATGAAGGGGAAGGACTCGATTCCCAAGGTTTCTGCAACTACTTCGTTGTTCTCCTGAATGCCTTTATTCATCGTTCAGCTGCCACTTCCGTAGCAGCCTGCGAAACACTCCTATTTTTTTTCTATCCTTTTAGAGTGCTAGTTGTCCTGAAATCTCACCAGATTAGCCGAAGAATTTCCCATTGGTTATTGTTGCTCGACGACATCTCCTCACAGTGAACAGTTCGTTATAATTTCCTGAATGGGATAGTAAAATATATCCACCCACGAAAAGTAACTGAGACTTCATGCCAATCTCTATTAGGTGCGTACAAAAGTTGTGGGGCAGTTTCACCTAATTTTTTAAAACGCCATAAGTCGGCTCAAGGTCCGCAGTTTCAATCAAATCAAAAAGCATTTGCACGAGCGTGGTGTTGACATTACGGCACATAAAGATTTTTCCAGAACCCTCAGATTTGACAGGTTATATTTGAAGAAGCGGCACACGTCGTTTTCGAGTAGGGTCTGTTCATTGAAAGTTTCATATGTGATGTGATGATGTAGAAGCTTGAAAAGGAGACATTCTGGTGGTGACAGGTCCAAGGAGTAATGGAGTACGTGAGCATTTCAGAGACGGATTGGTCCATTTTTTACACGATTGACACTGTAACATGCTGATATGGGTTATCCCGCAACAGCAGCGGACCACATTTGCTTGGCTGTATTGGCCTAGAGTTTTCTCATGATTGTTCTCGACAAAAGAAAGTATTACTCAGCAATAACAGTACACCTGTTTGGGAAACAGTCGTTGCGGATTACTCAAATCGCTGACCCAAAAAAGGACAAAAAAAATTTCTAAAGGTGTAGCGATCGTATGCCTCTTCTTGGGTAGTTAGATGGTACCAGATCCTGACCTCTTCTTGTTATATCATATGATCCATTCTGCATTACTAATAAGAATCCGTTCAAGAAGCGGCTTGTTAGGATATCAGTAGATCAAATATATGCAGTCGTCCGGGAGGCGACACTTGTGTTCTTCGCTCTGGTCCCACCAAATCCATTTACTCGTTTTCCTCTTCTTACCGATTTCCTTCAAGTGACGGCACATAGTTGGCCAATTACCTCGTAATGTCCTGTACGCTTTGCATTAGGTCTGATTGAACCTGCCTCTTTGGTCGCCTTTTAGAAGATCAAGGTGCTGTCTAGCTCGTTGAGCATTTTCCATGCTCCCATTTCCGCCTAGATTTTACAAGAGCCCACGAGTTCCCGGCAATCTGGAGAAGATATACTAACAAACGAGATATTGATGCTAAGGGTTCCTCCCTTTGCAGATCGTCCGAATTTGTATTCATAAAGCGAAATTCCACAAATTTGCTGACTATACCTAGCATTAGTGTTATGCCTAAAATACAGCAACGCTGTGATTTAGATCCGAGCTAAAAGTGGTATAGGTAGCGGAGGATTCAGGCTATCAGCATGTATGAAAATGGCTGCAAGACATGGAAATCGCAAGGATCAATACAAGGCCAAACGATGAAATACCACTAACTGCCCCGGAACTTTTGCACTCACCTAATACTACGTGGCTGCATGCGTCAGTCGCGCGTTAGACGTGCGCGACTATTTGCGAATGTTTCTTTTTATGAAGGCCCGTAAACTCGGCATGCAGGTCCTCAATGAAGAGAACGCGCGGCGGCGGTGAAGTCGTGAACGCGTGCGTCTTTGCTGCGACTGCGATGCGATTGTGCCCTGTTCTTCATCGTCGTATAGACGCACGCGCGTCAGTCGCACGCATCCAGTATCAATTGCCCTTTTCCCTTCCATGAGTTACTTGAGCCTTTTATTTCCGAGTTTTTCCTCCCCTTCTCCTAATGATAAGTGTAAGCATCCACAACACACATGCAATTTCCAGTAGTGAAATTATTTTCCAAGAACAGCAGACGAATCCGCTTCTCGTCAAGCTTACCTCTTATTCTGTTTCAGTAAAACGATAGCAGTTTAACAATGAATACTAGCGAAATAACAAGATTGAAGCAACGGCCTATTCTGAATGCATATTTTCACTCCTGTTTCTCTCTAAAGAATTCCTAACTGGGACGACCATTTGTTTGAAGGCAGAACGGAAAAATATACCATTTGATTCCCACTTTTTTCTTCTCTTCAGGGTTTCCAGTGGTTTATATAGGCCTTTCCAGTTTTGTTCATAGAACTAGCATAGCATCGAATTGCTAAGAATAAATATTCAATTCTTAGGATTACATACTCCATAGGTGTTTTCTCGGAACTCGTTATGCTTAAATAAATAATCAATGAACAAACTAAGCAACTTGATATGTCTACAGGTCTAATATGTATTTGTAGCTCGAGCAAATTCCATGCATACATCTCATAACTTTGAGAGCAATTCCGATTTTCCTTGGATTTCGCGTTCATTACCATTGAATGGGTAATGACTCGCCTTTTGGCCAACCAGTAGAACCTGGTGAAATATTCATGTGTTAGTTAATCATTCGACTTTTGTAATTCTTATAATAATTCATCAGCTTTTTCAAAAGCTGTCCGCTAAAGGAACTTTTTTTCATTTTGATCGATTGTTTTCCCCATCTTATCTCACCAAAAACAGAAAGAAAAGCACGCCTCTTTGAGAAGAACGCGGTGAAATTAGTCTCATTAGCGAGAAAAGTGTCGCTTCATGCTTTCCTAACATACAATTTTATTAAATTTGTCGCTGAAAGAAATTTTGGATATTCCAGAAGCGGGTATTTCTAACTAGGCGTCTGCTAACATCAGAATGTAAATATAAAGCTATCGATTTTATGTAAACCAAAAAATCCAAAGTGCATATTTTCACCCAAACAATGATAGCTTTGTCGTTTGTGCTGGCATATTAGGGCTATTTTAGTCCCCAATTTCATGAGAATCTAAACAATTCATTCGATTTCCTGCAGTTTGCTCTTAATTTCTCTACTGTATAAAGTACTTGACAGTGCTTTTGTTACGTTTTCCACGGGAGTTGCTACAGGCATTTTTCCTCTTTTCCCCTTTCTCCTCCTCTTGGTTCTTTTCCTAACCGTGTTTTCTCTTCTCTTCTCCCGACTTTCATCATTCTCTCTTTCTCTTGCTCTAACTTCTTCTCCAATTTATGAGGTACAATTTGTTATTTCTCCCTAATATTTGAGTGAAATGTATTGACTAAATTTCCACTTAGCATGTTCTGATGACGTGTGTGCAACTAAATAAATTGATATTCACTAAATTGGCGATGAATATTTTCTTGTGATCAATAAGAGAGTTTTCGCGCTAACTCATTAATAAGTATTTGACTACTAGGAATTGATCCTATTTGTAAGTGTAATGCACTGTCTAGACTGAAACGTCCTCATTTGTCCTCCATTTGTAGGTGATCTTATAGCAATCTTCATTTTTTCAACGAGAAAGTATTTTTTTATTTATTATTGGATTATTTCAACAAATTAGACATGCGAATTTTGCATTATATAACATATATTAAAGCATTCAGGTATATATACAGGTATGTGCATACTTGTGTACTCTCGAAGGTTTCCGCCTAGACTTCTTCCTAGAGCTTAGCAAATATATTTAGGGTTATGGCAGTGAAACAACATCGACATTCTCAGGCTCCCAAATTGGTAGCTACCCTAAGACTAAGAAGGGTAATGTCAACTTCTCACTTAGTGAGAATGTGGTAAACTCTTGGGCTTTTTTTTTTGGTACCAGGGACTTCCTCGATTACGCTTCACTAACTCTGTACCACCTGCAAGTGATGCGCTTTCTCGGAAGGACATTTTTCCCATGAGTACACATTGATGAAGGTGCAAGAAAGGGTTCATTAATGAGGCTCATTCGAGTAACAGCCGGAGGGGGAACTAGCGATTCGTAGCGGTTTTCCCATGGTCGACCACGTCTGCTAACAACCCACGTGTATCACATCCCTCCTGCTCTCAACGACCGTGATTTTCTAAGTATCCACGGATTTTCTCAGGATAAGTGCCGTGCGCTATCTGACTGCTCCATTTCTTCCGGGCTCACAGTATGCATTATCGAAAGCACTCTTTCAAATGGTGAAGAAAAAGCCCCAGCTGTCGAAAATAGGGCTAAATTCAATTACGAACGGAAGGTTAATCAAACATCTGCGCTGAATCTGTTGGATGAGTATAAATTCAATAATAAAACATTAATTTATCTAGGATTTTTCAATCCAGGAAAAAGTACATACATTGCATGTACGTACGCTCCGGGAAACAACCCATTCCAAGTGAACATCCAGCTGACAAAATTCTCCTTTAAATTGTCAAACATTCTGTAATAGAAGTGGATGTCACTGATATTAACCCGGATGAGGTGAATTATCTCTGCTGTGCTGCCCTTCTCCTCTTTTTTTCTTGCGTTTTTTTTTAGATTTTCTCGAATATTCTTTCTCAGCCACTTTGATGCGCCTCTTTTCTACTCGTTGAAGAAGAAAGAAAAGAAATGTCTTTGCTCATATCTAAGATTAGAGATTCCAGTAATCCATTAGAGTAACAAGACCGACTGCCCCTCTCTTTCAAAGAACCCATGGGTGCTGCAAAGCAACTGTGATTTCAAATAACCCATTACGAAATTCCATTTTTTCCGTCCTCACTACTCAAACCATCTTTCATGAACTCGCTGGTCTATTCGGGACCATCCGCGCCAACACCACTGCTGGAAGCCTAAATGTATGAAAACAAATGCTTGACCAATAAAGTGAGACAATTATGATAAAAAAAGTAAGTTCGTATCGTTTTTCTTAGGCATTAGGACCAAGATTTTCACCCAAAACGTATATAGACCTTGTTGCAGAGAGAGAGAGAGAGAGAGAGAGAGAGAGAGAGAGAGAGGGAGAGAGAGAGGGGGAGAGGGAGCTGCCTAATTCCTCATTTCAATAAATATCACCAATGAGAAGTCAACACTCATCGAATGGCTGAGTGGCTGAGAAGATGAGAGGCCAAGAATAGCACCAGAATCTTCTAGAATCCGCCCCATTTTCTACAATCCTTTGAGTTTATCGAATAAAACTGACTGTAAAAGCAGTACGTAGTACGTGCCTTGAGTTTATCGGATAAAAATGAGTGTAAAAGCAGTACGTACTAGAGCAATAAATTTACTCATAAACGGTTGATGCGGCAATTCATGTCATAATTCTATTGTGACCATTTTTGAAATATTTCTGGGACCTTACGGGGTTCACATCAAGGGCTCTCGTGATTTGCGAATTTTGCTTGCCTACATGAACGAGCAGTGGTCTTCTTCCACATTTCCCTGGAGTTCTCACTCTTTTTTCACAGCTTTGCAAGCAGTTCCATACTCAGATTTTTCGTCCTAGGATTATATTTTGATTCCCTCACTACTCAGTTGTATATCATATCATGTGCGGATACTGCTGTCGATTATATGAAATTCGCAGTGTCACATTGTAGCTGCGCTACAAATCTCTCTATTTACCACATAACGGTGTTGAGTCCTGCTTTGGACCATTGAAAGGACATGTTGATACGCAGGGAGTGTGTGTTTGCTGCCTATCTGGTGTCTGATTTCTAGGATATATCTCGGATTCTCACCAACATTGCCGTTGTTCGACGGTCATCCTCACGTGGCTTAATCCCAAGCGCACTTTTTTTAATTTGAATATGAGAACAATGTTTTCTATTAGATTTCAAAGGTCGCGTGACTTCCTAGACCATTTTTCCTGGGAGTGTTTTTTCTAGACCATATCATAGCAGGACTGGTCTCATCCCTGCTCGTCTCACGCCATTCAAAGACCACTAGTTAGAGCAGACTGTTCATTTACTTTCCAATAACTCAAGGTCTCAATAATCCATCGCACAGAAACGATCCATGAAAGCCCTAACCCTGTCCTAGGGATCTCGTATTTTTTTAGCCCTTACAGTAGCGCATGTAGGGGGTTTAACAGCCTCGGTGTTGGGTATTAACAATGCAAAGAATTATTTGTGCATTTCAAGAGATTTTATATAGTAACAGCTCGCAGAGCTAAATATAACAAGATAGGAGTAGTTTGTCTGCCTTTCTGATGAGTTTTCTCATGACATGAAACAGACCTCGCTGCAAATTTTTCTGTGAACCCCAAAGAGTGGAAGTTTTCCCCCTGTGCAGATCCATCAATTTTCATAGAACTGTATGTTGTCAGCATGTCTCACTTTTTGCACTCGCATATGCCAAATATAATATATTCAATGTTCACCTAGTTTAGGTTTGAAATTTTCCGAATATTTATTTATTTATTGTATGCACTCAAGGTGCGCCACAAAAAATGTTTGCAATGGGTTAGAACAGCGAACATGAAACCAGATAAAACCAGAAGTAAAAACCAGAAGATGCAATGCAGATTTATATGTCATAATGCCTGGGTGTCCATGATAGAGACCACCAATGATTATTGATCCACCTCGACACACTTCTTGAGTATATCAGAAAAAGCCGTCGTCTGCGGAACGCACATGATTTTTCAAAGTACAAAAGCACGCAAAATACAAAGAAGAATGACAACACCGCAGTGCAGCTGTACTTCCTCGCAGAATTGTTTTCTCTGAGTTAAGAAATGTGCACTCATGTGACTAATACCTACGGGAAGGAACAAAATTCTTTAGAGTGATTAGCGTTGCAGTTCCGCCGCATGAGCCGCGAAGTGCATTCTACTACTCCCATCGTTATTCTTGTCATTGATGGTGTCATCGAATTTCTGCGGCGGAATAGCAGCACCATAGCAGCAAAATCGTGTCTGCCTGTAGAATTTGCTTCGTCTCGACTCCTTTTCTTGACCATTTTTGGATAGATTTTTCTTTGGCCAGAGTAGAAACGTCTTCCCTGACTTGCGGAGATTTTGGGTCTACATAGGGATCTCTGTCTACGGCAATCACAAATTATAGCTATGAAAAACACAAAACTTGTTCTTCAGCAGACGAGTTGTCGGAAAAAGGTCACGCAAAAATTTTTGAAGAGTTTTTTAGACTTAATGAAAAGTACACGCTTAAGAAAATGAAGCAAAACTCAGGTTTCGAAGTGAAGTTGAAAACGCATCACCGATTTTAAAAATTGTCTTGATTGCGTGACTAAGCGAATCCGGCTCGGCTCAAATTTGAATATTGGACGGGTTGATGTTGATGCTACCTGGTTACTGGGTAGGTTAGAGTTTTCCCCGGCATGATGACCAAACCTTTTAAGCGTAGAGTAACTCACTGGTTTCATACCTACACGGAGTACATAAAGTAACTGCGATTTTTGTACAAATTGTGCATGAACTGACCGCTACTATAATTACTATTACCATATTTTATTCGTTTTTTCTTCCACATTTTTATCTTTGTTAACCATGCGCGTTTGTGTCTCACTTGCAACTCATAGCGTATTACGTAATGTCCGTAAGCTACGATCGTTGAAAAAAAAACAGTTACCGCCCAACTCTAACAGTGCCATGTAATGAGACAAACTGTAAGCAAATTTCCCTGCGTAACTCAGACAATAATTTGTATTCTCAGCGAGTACTTACTTTTTATGAGAAAAACAAATTTAAGGAAAATCGATGTACGAGAAGGCGTTGCTCCGTTTTTCGCCGAATTATCTTAGCATTCAATCATACATAGCTAGACTAGCTAGACAGGGATATCCGAAAAGTACACGAAAATCCAATTACAAGACATCCATTAGAAAATTTCATGATTCCATTCTAGTGTCATTGTTCCTACATTTAATCCTAGTTATTGCTTGTTACTGTTACTATAGGGCTATTTATACTAGCTGCATCCGTCAGTCACGAGTCACATCCGTCAGTCGCGCGTCAGACGCATGCATCAGTTTGCAAAGGATTTCCCATAAAGATCAGTCAGCAGCATGTATTACACATCCTCAATGGAAAGAACTTGCAACTGCGACGAGGCCGTGAGCGTCCGAACTGCGTCAGCGAAGCCACTGGCCCCATCCTTCATCTCATAGACGCACGCATCTAGTATAAATTGCCCCTAACGCGGTGGGTAAATTCCTAATGAAGAGAATAGATGACCTTCGCGAGGCCGTAAACGCATACGTCCGAGCGGCGTCAGTCATGCGACTGGTCCTATCCTTCGTCGTAGCCGCAGACAAACGCGCGTCAAACGCACGCTTAAAGTATAAATTGCCCGACTAACGGACGCGAAAGATGATTTAAAAATATAAAATCCTGCCATTATTGCTGTCTTATTGCTGATCCTTTTCTGTAACTTATTATTCAAATTACTCTTATTCCACCACTTTTTTGTCGTTTTATATTTTTCTTCATAACTGAGCTCGCTCGAGTTCCTTCCCAGACGTTCCTTATCTGAGAAGTCCTTTAGTAGCTGAGCTCACCTCATGAGATTTTCGAGTTCATGCATACAAATCTAACATCACATGGTCGAATTGTAGTTCATCGAGCCACAATAATTAACGATCGTGGAAAATTCTCGCAGCCACCTAACACGCCCCGCTAGGTAGTGTAGACGCCAGTGTTCTTCTGTCTGAAACCAAGCACCAACCTCTTCCGCTGAGCGTCGTGATGGACACGCTAACAGTTCCCAAATCCGCCAGTGCTCACGCTTTGTCGAAGTTCGTTTACTTTCGAGTTTCGCGAGTTATTTAGTTACTGCTGATTCTTTTCTGGCCATATCACTAATATGAATAAAAAAGATTGAAGCAAATATGTACTACCATATTACTCTTACTTCCTTAATACACTCTACTATTTATTTGCTCTTTTATTGTGTTTTGTTTTTGCTAGTCGATACAATGTTATCGTTTATCAATGAATGAAACACATATTATCGTATTGTTTGATAGCACTTCTTCGATGTAGTAATTGACACCATATTATCATTATTATATTTATTTATTTATGAATACGCTCAAGGTGCGCGGCCAGAAAAAGGCGTGATGCATGGAGAAATAGAGATATGTAGATAAATTAAGATGGAAGAAAGGTGAAAAAAGATGGAAGAAGAGGCGAGGACATTCCGAAGAGAAACGTTTGCAATGACAGATAACTAGTTTAAGCAGAAAAAAAATTTTTTGTTCGCAGACTAGGTGCCTTCCAGAGTTTTTGGATAAGCTGCATAAGCTGTGAGTATCCTGAGGCTACAACCAAACCTTGGTAATGCATAGTCATGCGTAAAATCCATCTCATTTCTGTATTATTATACATATTATTATTATATCATATAGTAACTGCATTTGCGATGAGCTTTTCAAGCTTCATTTGGATCTATATAAACATTTCTACTTATTAATCTTACGAATTGAGTTTCTTACATAATTTCCGCTTCGTTTCTGGCTAAACCATACATCTCTGTATCGATAAGCTTCTTAGAAATACATAATAATAGGAAATGCAAATAATTTAGACGAAGTAATGCGTCCTTCCAGTTACCAGCATGAATAAATCATTATTCCCCTTCTCGAATGAAGTTATTAAACATTTCTCCACTAGGGCTCTTCTTCCACCTTCTTTCTAGTTTATATCCCTTATGAATAATGAAAGCATTCTCCTATAAAAGCATCTAAGTTTTACCATCAACAGGGCCAATCTGTTCCTCACTTCAACCTCTTCTTTATATATTTATTTATTCATTTATTCAATACTCCTAAAGTTGGTGTGCCATACATTACAGAGTATTCATAATCATTGCTGAATACACAATACATAATTCTTCAGATTGGTTGATCATAGCGATAGGTCTCGAAATTGTTGATGGTTGGACAGGCGCATTCACTTCCTTTTTTTATATTTAGGTCAGAGGGTAGAGCATCATTCACGGAGTGAATAATGTGTGTAGATTATCACTCGTAACAAAGTGAGGACCAAATATTCTTGGTAGGGGCAGGATGGGCTTTGCATGAAAAGGAAGTACGGCACGCAGGTATGCTGGCTAACCCTGTGTAACCAACAGATAGCCAACCCGACCAGAACAAAGCACATGGCTTGTCTATATATTAGAAGTGGGCAGTGTATAAAATGAGTGTTATATATGGTGCTTTTCTTGAATGTTTTAGTCTGCTCATGTGTTGAGCGCTGATACAGTAGTGTTAGGCAAAATAATGAGTCTTTTTTAATTGCATCAATAAAATTTTTAAAAGTAAGTATTGATTGATCTTTGAACGAATACCCATTCCAGAACGGATACAGTGGCGAGTCTTTGCTGGCCTACCCTTCTAAGAAACCTATAGAAACTTATGGGGAAACCCTTGTCTTGTGTCCATTTATTTTTGGTAGAGTTTTTCCTCATATTTATCATTTTTCCAGCCTTTTTGTCCTGAACCTGAAACAGAAAAACTTTCAAATGTTTCTGTATAGAAATTTCCGGAATTTCTGAAATTCACGCTATTTTTCCATTCCTTCAATTGAAACTTGATGCCATTCCATGTTTTGCTTATAGCCTTTCTCTATGACAGACAGAATGAAAGTTCTTTTTTTTTTCTTAATACCTTATCCGGTTATTAACGAGTTATGTGTAGTTAAGGCCAGGGCCCAAGAATCAAAGTGTTAATGCTAGTATAAAAAATATAACAAAAACGCTTAGAATGTTTCAAAGAAATACGAATAGTGCATGGAAATGGGTCAAAAATACTGCAAACAATTAATATTTGTTTAGATGGGAAGATGCAGGATAGATTTCCCACCTTAATCCCCCCTCCCTCCTCTAATGAGGGTCTTTGATCAGTTAAAGTTCATTTTCCCTTAATCCTCGGAATTTCAGGCTCCAAATGGATTGGTATCCGTTTACGAATGAAGAAAAAGAGGTATTATTGCACTCGTGGAAAGTCCTCGAACCACACAAGCAAGCACTAGGATGTGATATTTACGAGATGATTTTCAATCAGGTGCGTTGCTTTTTGAACATTCTCAATGAGGAAAGTTTCTTTTCAAGCCATATATGTACGTAGCCTTCCTCGTGTTTTTATATTTACTGCTGTCCCTGTTTGAATTCCCTAATAGTGGTCCTTGCGCTTTGTTTTTTCAAGCAATTTCAACTATTACCTGGGTTTTTTTGTTCTGCTCGGGAGGATTAAGTTTTTTTAAACCCCGCTCTAGTGACAATGCATACCAGTAATTATGATGTGTCCTTTTAAGTGACTAACTGTCCATTTTGATCGGGGGCAAAGTATACGAACCTTCAGTGTGGAGAACATTAAGCCGTGTTTATTTTTGTCTGCAGCCATTTTTTTTTGCTCCATTCAGTTGCAACAAATGAGCGTTGAGAGGGCTAAAAGCTCGGTAACAGCCTTACCTTGCTGAAAATATTTTGGGCAAGTGTTTCTTTTGGAATTTTCGATTTTTTCCTCTGCTGAGTGTGATTTCACTTCCTCTACGGCACAAGTTCAGTTTTTCTCAAGCACGATCAAAAATTTGGGGCTTTTCTATCTTTAGATTCCATACTGCTTGGTATTAAATCATTCATGTACATACCATATAGGTTCCGTGAGAATATTGTAACAAGTTTTCCATCACACCTGTGGCTGGGAAAGAAACTTTTCCTACGACTGAAATGGTTTCTGTTCACGCGATCGTGAGCGTACTTCCTTTCTAACGAGACGTCACGATACGATTTTACGCTGGTTCCCAGACAGCTGCGTAGTGGCGGTGAGAAAATGTGATCTCTCGTATAGACGGGAGAAGTTGTCTTGAGCTGTGAGAGCAAACCACAGAAACCACAATTTTGTAGTGGATTAACAAAAGCATCTTTTTTCTCCAATAAATTTCATGGATGTGTGATATGTTGCTGTGCTGAAAAATACAAAAACTCAACTTGGATTAGGAAGGGATCTATAGTGCTCTTTCCTAACAATACTGTTGTTTTCAGTGCCCGGAGGCGAGGAAGCTGTTTCCAAAGATGAAATTTGTGAATTCAAAGCCAGATAAGAAAGCCTGCGAATTCTCATTCCAAGCCCTGCGATTTGTACAGGTAAGGAAGATTAACCCATTGACGACCGCGTGGCTCACCCTTGAGCCGCGCCATTTCTCGCATGGTCCAGTTTGAGTGATCACTAGGCCCTTATAATCATAGCGGTTTTCTCAGAGGGGGTGTAGTAAGACTTGTAAGTCAGTGTGATTATAAAAGTCTACACAGGATTTTCTAAATGTTAAGAAGCAGGGAAATGAGCCAGAAATTGAGAAGACTTGGAAAAACGCGAGAAAGGGCGCGGTCGTCAATGGGTTAAGGAACTTCTCCTATGTTTTTGTGAAAAATTGCTCAAAGCATTGAAATTCATGAAATTCTTCGATTAATTAGGGTATTCCCGAAATATTTAGGCCTTTCTACTGTCAGGATTGAATTAGGATTTCCTTCTACTGCAGGCGAGTGTTATGAATAGTACAGTCAATTCTAAACGCGAGGCACATGAGCATTTTTGCGCACTGCAGGCCTTTCTCGCCAACCTCTCCAATAGCTATCCACTATCCTGAGTTCTTTTTTTTTGCTCTGGTGCCTCTTCATCCGTCTTTCCCAGTGGAACGGAGATTCCTTGTTCAATGAAAAACAGCTATCTGCTGATTTTATCGAGAGGCTTCGGCTAAGTCGATAGTGAAGGCCCTCATACAGTGCGTGTCAAAACTTTACGCCCACCCTAAAAATTCGTCGTTTCGGGCAAGGATCAAGCTTTTTTCGAGAAATGGCGTTCACTGTCGTTTTCAGCGTGCTTGAAAACCCCAGAAACTTTCACCAATCTTCTCTAGGTGATCCTCTAATTTTTTATTGGTTTTTAAAAGAAAAATGCCGCGGTTCAAAACTTTACGCCCACCCTTGAAAATGTCGGTTACGGAGAAGAGGAATTGCGAATAAGCAGGGAAATGATATGAACTGATGTAGTATCGCTCAAGAAGACTTTAGGTAACCTTATGGAGCAGTCAAAATCAATGCCGAAGGTATTTTACCTGTCACTGACTGTGCAAACTCTCCCCCGAACAAGTGTGAACAGAACAAAATTTTTTAAAGACTTTGGGTGGTCGCAGACACTTAGCTGATATTTCCATGAATAATCTCAATACGTATAGATGGAAAGGGAAACACTAGAACACATTTCAAGGTGGACACGACTGCCATATCACCCGTCTGGTCCTTCTCCTTCACAGTGTCGACCGAGAAAATCAGCATTAAATTCCCGCTAACTGTTTTCAAATTGACCAGTTTCTTCGCATATTAGCATTTGAGGACATTTGAAGCAAGAACACAATGCCTGTTCTCGGGCGGACGCCACACCACCCTTGGGGTCGAGTGATTTTACTAGGCACAACATGAATAGCATGCAGGGTAGGGCGGCATTTTTCATAGTGTTTATTAACATGCAAGATGTCACTCATAACTTTGAATGCGCTGTTCACTCATGGGAGTAGAAGACATTCAACGATTTCCCAGACCGAATCTTGCATTGCTGTAGGGATTTATGAGGGAAATGGGAGGTTTCTTTTTTGCCGCAACTTTAGCGGTTGAACATCGACGGTCAGTACAGACCACTAACATCGGAATTGCGCAGATAAGGTTCCGATGGGCTTAGCTATTCATAGCAGTGCTCTACAAAGGCCTTTGCTCTCATATTTTCTCCAGCACAGCGTCCACATCTCCGCCAGGATCACGAGTTGGGGCATCTTCCTCGGCCGACACTGTGGACGAAGCCAGACGGATGATATGACCGTCGTGTCAAACTTGAAATGTGTCCTAGTGTGTCCTTTCCCATTTATGCATATTAAGACTATTCATCGAAATATCAGCTAAGTGTCTGCGACCACCCAAAGTCTTTAAAAATTTTGTTTTGTTCACACTTGTTCGGGGGAGAGTTTGCTCAGTCAGTGACAGGTCAAATACCTTCGGCATTGATTTTGACTGCTCCATAAGGTTACCTAAAGTCTCCTTGAACGCTACTACATCAGTTCGTATCATTTCCCTGCTTATTCGCAATTCCTCTCCTCCGTAACCGACATTTTCAAGGGTGGGCGTAAAGTTTTGAACCGCGGCATTTTCCTTTCAAAAACTATTGAAAAATTAGAGGATCACCTAGAAAAGACTTGGTGAAAGTTTCTGGGGTTTTCAAGCACGCTGAAAACGATAGTGAACGCCATTACTCGAGAAAGCTTGATCCTTGCCCGAAACGACGAATTTTTAGGGTGGGCGTAAAGTTTTGACACGCACTGTATGTAGGAATCTTCGGACCTATTTATGTACCTCAATTCCTGCTGTTTTAATCACCCAATTACAATTTAGTATTTCTCAAAGCTGGAAGCACTGAAGAAGCTCAATTACGATATTTTTCGGCTAACAATGTACAACTAAATTAAGAGATTACTGAAGTACGACTCGACGAACATCCAACTAGCGATCCAGAAGAGCTTCATTACTGACGACCATCCTTGCGCTTCTCTGACGCACCTGTACCTTGAAATTTCTATGTCATTAGTAGCAATTACGTAATGAAAGCTCCAAATGTCGCTAGACTCGCTGATATCGACGAGTGCAGTTTGAAAGGCAGCGCTGCTGATTACATGACTTTGTTTTCAATTCGAAAACGTAAAACTTCTGAAGTGGAAGGATTTTATGGCTCTATAACTCTCGTCAGCAATGATTAAATTCCTCCATCTCTCGAGCATTTGTGGTTTTTTCAGGTTATCGAGGGAGCAGTAATGTCGCTGGATAACCTGCCAGCATTGGATCCAATTCTCGATAATTTGGGTCGACGACACGGTAAACTTGAAGTGAACGGGAAATTCCGGTTAGTTCCTCATTATAAAATTAGCATTCCTCACTAACTGCCTAGGATATTTTATCTATACAGTGGCGGTCACATATTTTCCACGCTGCCAATTTCGAGCGATCGAATGTTGAAATAATATGATACGTATTTCAGGGTTAGAGTGAACTATCCGGAAAAAATTTGGGAGTTTGCTGAGGGCAAGTGCTCTCTTCCTAACTGCTCTACTCCTCAAGAAAATGTTTCTGAATGAAATTGCGCTCATTCTTAGCATGTAGTGATCAAATGCAGTACTTTAGCAATATTTTTGTTCCTCTCCTATCTCATTTTATCGAGTAAAAATGTGGTTTTATTCTCGATATTAGTGTGCATTTTGCTGTAGCAGTTTTGATACGCAGTTGTTCACCTTAGACGAAAAAAATAGCGAAAAATAAAGGATGTACAGTTATTGCAAGGCAAAGTCGTGGGTGTGCTGTGTGGCCGCCACTGCGTAATTGTAATAGTTGCCTAGAATTGTAGTATCTGCCTGTTCTATCTACAATTGTAAAGTTCTTGCTTTCAGGACATATTACTGGTCGACATTTTTGGAGTGTTCTATCTGTATTTTCCGGAAAACGTTAGCGAATTGTCGAAAATATCCGGATAAAGATATTGATCACGCAATTATATTGTGGAGATACTTGTTAAGGGATGTTATGAAGAAAATCAAGGTAGGCTCACTAATGCTTTTATTATACAAGAAATTATGCAATATAATACTTATCTTTCAATGGGAGAAATTGAAAAAAAATGTCTTCCCAAAAACTCTCCTAGGTTTGTCCCGTTGAAAATTTTTACTCTGCAGAGGATACATTTTTAGTTAATGTTTGAAGTACTCACCTCCCTAATATCCCTCCCAGTGGTCTCAAGAGCCAGCTGCACGAAATGTTGCGTACATGTGTGTTAATAGGCTCAAGTATAGGTCTACTGCTGGCCAAATGCAGAAACTCTGTGTCTCTGTTCGAGAGAACCGCGCCTCGGTCCGCCTCCGTGCATACATCCGTTTAGGGTTCCCTGCTCCTCTAAACTGTTTGAGAAAAATCCTCATCTCCTAAGTGTTTATCCCACATAGTCGGAGAGCCAAGCTGTCTTGGTTGGTTTGCATCCTAAACCACGATCATCCGGTGTTGCACTTGGTGGCTCCAACGTCCATCAAATCCTATCATGCAACAGGGTTTCATCGCTTCTTTGGAATGCCTCTCTGACGCTCAGTGATTCAGTCCATCTTCGAGACCTGTAGGGTAGGATACACTGCTGGTATCCTCAGCTGATTAGCGTATGTGGTAGCGGTGATCGTCCTGCCTTGTAGGAGCAGGTCGTAGTACAGCATTCCCTAGGCATCCTAGAAGCTAAAGAGGGCCTTCTTGGAGTAAAGATTGGTTTTGGGCAGTGTTGGCGGCTCTTCTCCTCTCGGGAACCAGACGGCATGGCGGCGTTGGAGTTGTGAAGGATTCAACTCTCCTCTCCTTTAACCAGATCTTCCAGGAATTTTTTGCAGCATGGGCGGTGGGTGTTACTCACAGATAGTAAGGCGGCCCACCCTGACAGGGTCGGTCAGTTGGTGAGGGATCCATCTTGCTGAAACTTTCCGGTAGCCACGCTCAAGGAGCTTGTTTTCTACAGTCCGATGGCTGTATCCAAGCTTGCTCGCCAGATTGCGCACACTTCTCGATCCTCCTTGATAGCCATGAGGAGAGCTGAGTTGCCGAGTGACTGCGGTCGGCCAGAACGTTGTCTGCGGACCACGAACGAGGTCTATCTTCAAAGTCCGTTTCTCTCCGTGAAACGAATGAACGTACGACGTATGTACCGTGCTTTCGTTGACGCTTCTCTTCTTGAATGCAGCATTGATGTTAGCAGCCGACGTCGCCGCAGAAGTGCACCAAAAACGCTCATAGAAACAGATCGGGTGAAGACAGCCCTTTCCGATTTTAGGGATAATTTAGGTGGTAGTCTTGCTACTTATGTTGTGAACCCTTAATATGATAGCTTCGAGAAAACTGTGAAGACCTGTATCGACTGACTTTTCAAACAAAAGAGGGGTATGAAAATTTGCGGACATTACTTTCTTGCCAACCTAATAGATAGATAGCGAAAAATCATATAAATGTTAATATTCTCTGGTTGAAATCTTTTCTGGGTATCAATTATCGCAATTTTTCCAGGCCGGCTACAATGCTGATATCAATAATCGTATGAATGCCCTGGCTATGGACGATAACCGAAGTTTTTCTTTGCCGTCAATTCGGAAAGGATCATATACCTCAGATGTGAGATGATATTTTCAACTGACATTATCTCAATGCGTCGTGTTTGTATTGTTGTTGTTACGTGGTGTTTAGTTCGGAAAATGATGTGCTGTAAACATGTTCTGATGGAGGGGAAATCATTGATGATGTGAAGAGTAGAAACCCTCCTTTACCATAGCTTGGCATTGGAGTGTGCAGTTTCCTTTCTTTTTTTTTGTAATATCACTAATAAGTCAGCTACCTTCCGGTTTTCCTTTCTTTGCTAGGACATGGAATTAATTTTGCGAGATTAAACAACTTTGATGGAGAGCTAAAATGTTGCTAGTTAATGCTGAAGCGTGAAATTTTTCCTTAATTTTGGCATCCTAATCATGTCTTTGGTTTTGCATGACCTTTTTTCTGGATTTGACACAGAAAATGAGAAGAAGATTGGTCGACCCCTTCAGAATTCTCCGAAGTTCATGAAATTGGACATACATACTATACAAAATTTGGCTACGCAGAAATACTACGCGGCACTACTCGTGTAGTACTGCCCCCATTCCGAGGAAAATTTTTCCATCTAAACTTCCCATAAGTCGAGGAAGTTTTTTGAGCTGCTGAGCACGAAAATCGAAAATCGTATTAGTTTTGTACCGCAACCCCATTTTTGTAACATTGTGGTAGATATACTGCCGATATGGTATCTCGGAGAATTCTCTCAAAATTCGCGTAGATGGATTGTTTCAGACCCTGATCACGATTGCCAACAATTATTCTGCATGCATCCTCCTTTCTATTCTTAAAATCACCCGTTGCTCCTAATTGCTTACCGTATGCATACCGTATCCTTACGAAAATAGTTGCGGTGGGAAAAGGATACGGTACTCATAATCAACTCCTCATACAAGCCCTCTACTCGAAATTTAAGAAAAACTCTGAGATGCCATACGTGTCGTGTAACTACTGTAACTCTGAAAAAACGGGAAACAGTGCAAAAACGGTGCGGTCTTTGTGTTCGGGGCCTCAAATGACCGAGCTAAATTGAGTTTACGTGAAAAAGTTTTTTTTTTCATGTTTTAGAGCAGGACTAGCCGAGTAGTGCACACTGCGCTCCCATGTCGCTTCCTGAACGGCAACGCATTCCACAGCTAGTGATTATGAATGACGAGAGTAATAAATTCATGGCTTTCTCGAAAATTTCAATTTTTCTTCCATGTTTTATCGATAAAGTGCTTATGGACATAGTAGTGTTTGGTACATGTGCATAGCTATGAATATCTCTTATTTCTTATCTACATAGCACTGGAGATCTTCTCGTTTATTCAACAAAATCAAATGTTGCTATTTCTTACATATTTCTTCTATAAAGCCGCGCTGAGGGTTTCGCCCACGTCATAACATACCAGGCTGTCACCCAACGCGAGCTTACTGCGGCTAAAATTCAAATCTTGTTAAGGGAGTCAGTCACTTGATGTGTTCTGCCATCTGGAGCTAGCGGCGTAAAGGAATATCCTTTCCATTTTTGGTTCGCGCTTCAAAATTGGTGAACACTTGATGGCAACTATTTTCTCGGCTTTGTACTTTCCACAGGGCTCAAATGGCCCAAATATCGACACCCGCTCATAACCATGTTCCGCAGAAATATTAATAAAGCTGTTTCCCTTATTTTATATCGGCAGATGGACCTCTCACGGGTCTAGGCTTGCCATTTCGCTATCCTTATTGCCTCAGTAATGTGTAATTGTGGATATCCTTCCTTCCTATATAGAAACTGGTGAGGGTCCAGATTTTTCCGACATCGGACTCTTCTAGAACACTGAAGTCGTTTCGATTATGAGTTCCGTGCTATGTTGTGTTTTTAAGTTCATCTATGGGAGAATTGGTCCCCAGTTCTTCGATGATATTACACTAAATTTGACTTCCTTTTGCTTATTCGCTGTTGCACTAATACGCGAAATGTACTGGGTAACCGTTACGAGGGACCATTTTTCCTGGATCGACATTTCCTGTAACATAATGAGTTATTTGTCTTCTATCGGAATGAAGTTTATGTTCGTGAAAATTGTGCTGCTCCACCTCCCGGCACAGCATCTTGTGTTTTCCGCAGTGAATCTATCGTTCAGTGCCATGATTCATTGCTTTTTGTTTTGAAATAATCACTATTCGTAGCATCTAGTAAGGGTCTCTGTTCTAGACGGCTGGTCATTGTGGAATTTGGAATTATTGTCCGTCGTGGCTTATGCCGACGTTTTGTATGACAAACGCTGTATGCCCGAAAGGTGGAGACAGCTGAATATACCAACACTTATTAGCTCCTGTTAATATTATCAGTGTGAGTAAGTTTCGCTTCTTGCGTTAGTGGATTAGAACTAACAACATGCTAGTCAAAAATAATGTTTAATTGATGAATAGAAAACAGGCGAACAACTGCAATCCTGTGTTGTTTCCCTTTCAGAAAACCCTTTAGCTGTCCTATGTAGAGAATTCTTGTGTATCGTGTTGATATCGTGTTAGATTTATTGATATCTTCTATGATCGTTGTGCAGTAAGCTGAGGAGCGATGACAGTCACTGAACCTAGCGTCAAGTATCTCGAAATGAACGAAGTCCGCACTAGTGTTGCCTTTGCACGTACAGTCTATTAGCTCACAGAGGGCGCCCGATCTGACTTTGTCCGCATCTACGACTTCACCATTTTTAGGCTAACCGATCTATTTTTCGCACTTTTTTGATACCCATATGGTGTGGTTCCTTCCATTCTTATGTTTCCCCACTGCCATCCGCTAAAATATCCTTCCAGACGCATTCTGCAGGCAAAGTCGTAATTGCAGACAATGTCAGATCAGGCGCCATCTGTGAGCTAATAGACCATATGTATTCTTTAGTGGAACTGTTACTCACCCATCTCATAGATATTAGCACCAACTCGATAACTGTGTAGGACGAACGCAGACCAAACGGCGTAATGGTTCGAGTAGAAACCCCAGCAGTAACGGTTGCCAGTTGCTGCCATCCTCCCCTTGATTGCTGACGTCTCTCACCAATTGCTACTAAAGGGTCGACAGCTTGAGCAGCCATCGAGTGGAGAATCGCAGCAACTGGCAACCGTTGCTGCTGCTAGGGTTTTTTATCGAACCATTACGCCGTTCGGGCTGCATTCGTGCTGCACAGTTATCAGAGAAACTGGAGAATGCTCGAACCTTTTTCTGGAATGGTCAAGGAAGATTTCCCTGGTTGCGTTCAATTACCCTGAAAGGGTTGCCCAAAATCTGACAAGTCCGTAAAAAACAACACCCTTCCTGGGTGAACTATTCCCGCAGATCTGTCTTATAAGCTTGACCGACCTGCACATTGGGCTTCGGGAGAATTTATGCTTCAGATGGAAGGCGGAAAAAAGGAACTGTTTCTCTCTAATCCTGAGAAGCAGCAGAACAAACAACGCGTTATCACTTATAACTAACGTCTTCTTGTTCAATCTCCGACCTGCAACACTTGGCCTCATGCTTGTTGGTGCTAAATGTGAAGTGTCATAACATTTTTCTGATTTTTACCAATAAATGATTGTAACATCATCTAATTGTTCAATCATTTCAGTCAAATTTGACGAACAACTTTGATGAAATCTTGTGATCTCGTACGTACGGACGCATCGCGGACGCACCACACTTCGTCAGAGTATAATTCTGACTCTGCTTCTTGTGTGTAATTATCCATTGTTTTGTTGTGATTGAAGTAATTAATGGATATCGTTATTTAATGAAATGCTGTACGAATCACGTGTTTTCCTCATGCAACCTCATTCTGCTTTCTCTATACCATCGTGCTTTAAATGCAGCACTTTCAGTCATGAATATTATCTCTAATGGCACTTTTTTACTGTTTTCTATGCTAGTCTCTCTCTCCTTCCACTCATAGTCATCGTAAACTTCCACCCATATCTTTACATCCCTCATTTGCCAAGTTCTGCATCGCTTCCACTAAATTTGGTTCACAATTTACTTGTACAAGGATTCGTTTGTATAAAGTGTCCTCATTTGATAACATATCTGTCAGCAAAGAAGCACATGTCACACAACTCTGAAGGATCGGGACTGTGAAGGTTAGTTAGCTAAGAGTCAGTGCTAATGCTTAGCCTGTTTGCGCTTGGGGACATTGCACACAGGGCGCAGCACCAGGTGGTCAGTGACCACCAGGACTTTGTAGCGTCCTGCAGATTCAGGGGGCTTAGCACCAGTGTCCGGGGCGTAGCCAACCGCTAACCGTCCACTGATGTTAGAGACAAGCAGATTTCAGAGAGGCACTTCTGGAGGATCATCAAACCCGTGGCTGAAGACCACCGTTGTTCAACCATTTACTCCATCCCTACCCTGCACTCTGGTGCGCTCCAGTGATAATCAGGTGTTGCTCAACCTGTGGGAGCCGCATCATGTTGGAATTTTGAGTGTAGATGCCCACTATACCAACGAGTAACCCCCCAAAGTGGCATCTTTCGTTTTTGAGAAACCGTCTTCGTTTTTGAGAAAAACCGTCATTAATGGTCAAAAAGTGGTTTTTGACCATTTTTTGACCATTAATGACGGTTTTTTTCAAAAACGAAGACGGTTTCTCAAAAACGAAAGATGCCACTTTGGGGGAGAGTTGTTACCACCGAGGCGCATTTCTTGGAGTTGACAGCGTATCGGAACACTTCCTCAAACGAGAGAAATTTCCTGGGAAAGTTCCGGGTTTGAGAGAAAAAACCACGCTCCAATGACAATTTCTTGTATCTGACAGGTCCTATAACAAGTTTCAACGAGTTCTAGCGGCATCAAACAGTTCCGTACTGAGATCGGTTTTTCGAGGATTTTAGCTTGAATTTGAAATGATTTAGGCTTTCTTCGCTAAATGGCACGCATTTCTTGCTGAAACATCATTCGTCGTCTCACTAACGCTTATTTAAGTCACTTTTTTTAGTGCTATCTGCTTTTCGTGAAAGAACCCTAGTGTGTACGTACTTAGTAGCCCATTTCGGAATCCGACTGGACTTAGTACTCCCCAACCGACAGTGACCACCTAGTGCTGCGCCCTGATTGCACAATCTTGGACGCGTTTTCAGCGGTAAATTTTGTTACATATCCGAGACACTCAGGAGGTCCCTCACAAACTGCTTTCTCTCTATCTAACGTTTTCATTCTGATAAATGAGTGCAGAAAATTTAGCTGCAGCTTCCAAACTTTTTTTACTGCTATGTTTTGCATTAATTTGTGAAATACCGTCTCACATATGTACGACAACATTTATGCATCATTTATCTATAAGAACACTTATTCCGCCTTAAGAGGCAAGATAACTTCACCAGCTTGCGCGCCGGCTTTGAATGGAGCCTGTGCATCCGTTTCCTCGGGTGGTACCTGTAAAGACAGCATGAGTTTGTTGCTTTCTCCAAGCAAAAACAAAGTCCCTACTTCAGCCCATTGAATAACAAGCTTGTCCTCCTTGGCAGGCCCAGTGAGGCGAACGATTTCCAGCTTTGCTGTACCCTAGAAACAACGGGCATGTGTATTGAGGAATGAATAATTTCGCAACCCATTTATTTTTCAATCAAAAAATTCGCAACCCATATTTTATTCATTTTCCCTACGTTAGGTTACAGATATACTGACATATAAAAAGTTTTGTTTCCACGCCTATCATCAATTTGCCATGACTAATACAGGTACTAGAAATGGAATTGGGCGAGAGTAAGTAAGAGTAAGAGCAGAAAACCTGGATCTGACGGCATTTCCGTGCAGCCTATATTTACGCCAAATGGAGGAACTTTGTGTAGTGGATCAACTCCCTAACACTGCTACCAAGCTCACTAATTTCAAAAGTAGAGAGGATTCGCGTGAAGTATTGAACAGTACACAACTAGAGTCAACTTTTATACTAGATGCTTGCGTTCGACACGCGTGCGCCTGGAAGATCAAGGATAGGCTCAGCTGCAGCCCTGACGCAAATAAGACGTACGCGCTTGCGTTCCCTCAGCGGCCGTGCAGCATTTTGGTTTGGGCTAATTGTAGGCATCCCGCGTTGGCCGTTCTTCATGTGATATCACTTGCGAATATGTGCGTGCGTCTGACGCGCGACTGACGCACGCACCCAGTATAGCCTTGGGCATACTTCAAACGACGCGATTTGGTCGCCGCGACTAGGCCTTGCACGACCGATCCAGTCGGGGCGACTGAATCGCGTGCTAGGGCATACTTCATCTAATTATTGGCGACGGCATTGAATCTTTCACTGGGTTCATCCCACTAATATTCTGATATTTAAGCTTTATTCGCACTTGGCTGTGGCAAATAGCTTTTTACGCTTGGATTATGGCCTTTGATTGGCTTTGAAGGACTATTTTACCGTTTCAAACTGGTTCTAATTCTCTATTTGACCTAGTTAGCATACTTATTGTATAATTTTTTTCGGAGTTAACATGGTGAAACACTCAGGGTTTGAAGGTGTGCAAAGTCGGTCATGGAGAAAGAACAGGAAATCATTCTGAAATACTGGGATTTGAGAACAAATTAAGGGGATACTACTCGGATAAAGGGAAAATTCTACCTATACTCTAAATAATTCTTGAGCAATGAGCTTGTTTTGTTGCAAAACCCCGCACAAACGAATTGAAATAAAAGAATTTCTTGGAAAAGAGAAGGAGAAAAGCGATCGATTCAGTCGCGTTGCAACGTCTAGACGTAGCGATGCGACTGCATGAAAAATGAGGGAAATCGCTAAAGACTCACAAAATGAAGTATGCCCAGGCTGCGACTGACCAGCGATTTGGTAGCCACACCATTCTTCGTGAAGTTTTGTAATAATCGGCCGCGCGTTTACGGATTGCTTTTGAAAATGAAGGCGCGTGGAATGATCACGGCAGCATTTGTGATATTTGCAAGTTGAATCGCGTGGCGAACAAATCGCCGTCGCTGCAAGTATGCCCAGCCCTTATGCATTGCCGTTATCGACTGGATGTTAAACAGAACGCATCGCTTCTATCGCTCCCCATGGGCTCGCACCACTTTTGCCATCGAATTCTGCGAATACCCTCTTCAAACAATGAAATCACTCACCTTTCCCTCTACAAATCCGTAGACCGGTCGGACGCGATAGTGATCATTATTGGAGGATTTCACCTAAATAGCGGACCGTCTATCGGACGACAGTTAAGAGACGTTGGTGAAAAGGGAGTTGGGGGGGGGGGGCACTCCTGTGAAGCCTAAGCCTAAGCCTTAGGCTTAGGCTTAGGCTAGTGCTTTTAGTTAGGCTTACAAGGTGGAGCCTATGACCTTTCATAGGGTGCCCCCCCAACTCCCTTTTCACCGAGACGTTGTGCAAGGAATGATGGAGAACGCATGCCTAGTTTGTTTTACTGCTACTACCTTACTACCTTGCCCGCTTTCTGTAGCTCTGTATGTCGTTGCCCGTTATTGACGATTTTTCAACTTATTTTCTCCAAAAAAAGTCAAATTCTTTGATGGCTCACCTTAAAAGCGAGCTTGGTGTCGACAAGTGAGATAATGTTGTGCGTGGCGTTTCCACCAGTGGCTGGAAAGTTGCCGACGGCCGGCTCGACGTTGAGTGACATTTTCGATACGCTGTTCGAAGGAGAGTATCAAGATGGAATGAACCTCACCGACATGGCAGTTCTATATCAGGTAGGAATGCATGCAAAAACACGTTTTAAAATGTTGCTGACGGTTTTCATTTCGGAGCTAATGTGTTAGTGTGTCGGTCATCACTCAACCAATTGGGTGATGGCGAGGTGAAAGGATGAATAATGAGGTGGTGCTTGCAAAAATAACATTACTTTAGCTGATTCAACCAGTTTTCTCACTGAACCAGGTTTATCTCAGCAAAGTACACATTAACAACATATCTGCATCTGTTCTGCGTTGAAATCTTGCTAATCCACAAAATTACTCCTGAAACAAATTATTTAAGGGTAAGTCAAGAGCAACCCGTTCTAGAACTAAGAACAGATGGTTGTTTCTTACAGTTGCAGAAGCTGAAGTTCTACCTTCTTGTGTGTTAGAGGATGACGAACCCACGTAGGTGTTGCCAACACTTGCGTCATCTGAACGACGCCAGTTATTGTTGATCGGAAGTGTGAACTCATAATCCCAGAAAACGGAAGCCTAAAGAAAAGCGGAAGTAGCAAAGCATTCGTTGCTGCATCCACGCCCAATTCAGGCTGCACTAAACAACTGTAGTACAGTGATGAAGAACACCACTATTCCTGTGTTTTGTTATAACATCTTAGGAAAAAAACATACGAATATTGCTGTTCTGAGGATGTCTAACGGAGGCTCTCACAGTGATTATAGCTGTTGAAGATGGGAAACATAAGAAATAGCGAGAAGACAGCACTCCATATTTTTTCATCATTTTTTAACTTCTTCCATTAGATTAGGAAGAATTGATCTCTCAATATAGTGTGCTTGCAATTTTGTGTCTGAATTGTCGTGAAATTTTGTCCGATAGGAACTGAATTTGCATTTTTCTGGCATAGTCTTATTTAGTCTGCACAAAGTTGTTGTAAGTCGTTTCGGCGGATCTACCTCCTTCACTGCTCAAAAGAGCAATATCGAGCAGGGAAAGGCGTAATACCATACCCCTCCTGAAGCTTTTACATTTTTGATGTATCAAGCGTGAAGTGTTCTCTGCTGTCAATATCACCGGCATAATTAACCAACTAGTGATGGATAAGAATTTTATTTATTTGGAGAAAGGGGAGGAACCCTCCCATAAAACATAATCCGAGATCACTAATAATGAACAAAACGCAGTAGTGCGCAATGTATCTCTTAGAGAAAGAAGAACAAACTCGAAAAAAATAAGACAAATCTAAAGGACTTACAAAGCTTGCATAGTTAAAGAAAAATAAAAGAGAGAGAGAGAAAGAGAGAGAGAGAGAGAGAGGAACAATATACCCAGAGATGGTCTGGTGACTTTTATTAATTTTTCATTATTTGTTCAATTCGTTGATTTTTTTTGGAAAATTTCGAGAAGTGGAGCTTCCATTTCGGTCATATTGCGGTACATGCGTGAGGAGCAGTCGACTGGACGTTCCAGAAGTGCTTCAGAAGCTTTCTAACCGCACTCACCCCTCGTGGCATGTCCTCAAATCTCTAACTCCTTCAAGTAAACTTCAATTACAAAGCCACATTTCAACGTTTATTCAAGCAACAATAATGGAAAATCATGAAATTCCTATAAAAATCCGCTCATCTTGCAGGTACATTTCTCTTGGTTGCTGTTGGATTTTGTGCGGAAATTACTGGTGTAGAATCACAAAAATACACGTGTCTATTATATACTTTTTTTATGAACTCTATAAATACGACACCAACGAAATGAGTTGAAATGCGTTGAGAACTTCACTACCATCACAGAAGGTCTAATTTTTACAGTCTTTCCGCACAAACGGTAGAAAGTTTTCGAGCGCAGCGAGTATGCGGTGCGTGTGCGGCGCGGCCCCGTTGTGGCAGCGGTCCGCCGTCCTCGCTCAGCTGTTCGAAGACGCCGTTCACCTGGATTACGCTCAGGTGTTTTTATCCACTTTTCTTCATTATTTTGGATGTTTTTGTAGTGATGAAGCGATGACGAATGAAAACACTTACCTCATCCTAATCCTAGCGAACGGCGTCCTCGAACAGCTGAGCGAAGACGGCGAGCCGCTTCCACAACAGGGCCGCGCCGCGCACGCGCCGCATGCTCGGCACGCTTGAAAGCTTTCTACCGTATGCGCAGAAGGCGGACCGCTGCCACAACAAGGCCCGCGCCGCACACGCACCGCATATTTCTGCAAATGCAGACGCGACACATATTTGTTGTCGCGTCTGCATTTGCAGAAATAATTTCTGATTCGATAATATGTATATCCTGCAGATTCAGATGTGGCCTCAAAAGTCACTAAGTCTTTCCACAGTCAACAACAGGATAAGCAGGAGGTGCGTCCGACATACTGGGTTGGTGGATTGGTACGGCAGGTTGTGGGGCTTGACACTGCAAGGAGTGTATAGCCATCTCCTGAGGGGGAGCGGTGGGCGTGGTCTGGTTCACGTAGGTGCTCACTACAATTGGCTGGTTTTCGCGAGATTCCTCCTTGAGTATAATGATAAAAGCGTAAAGAACGCCGGGAATGTAACCGCAGATGGAGAGAAACCAAGTTAAGCAGCACTCGCCACCACATCCACGATCGATCATCACCGCACAGCACTGAAATTGGAATACAAGCTTGGGCGAATAAATTTACGTTCTTTGGGATGTATGTACCTACCGGGAAGAACACGGCGAGTACAAGGAGACAGCATTTCGCCATAACTGGAGTGAACACATAAGAGCTTCTAGAAGGCAGCAGTGGCACTAAATAAGGCATTGAATCGCACGAAGAACATTGCGTTAGATGAAAATTTGTGAATCTAGTGAAGTAGAGAGCAAATCTTGTAGGTCTATGAACCACATTTTTTACGCAAGGCACATTTTATTGAGTTATGGACGAGAAATCGCGTTCATTCATGCGATGCGCTACGGTGGGAAAGGAGGCGTTGCCTCTGGTTTGTGATTGGTGCTTCCTGAGCTCGGCTGCAATTTACATGCAACTACACAACGTATTTCCAAATTTAAACGTGAAAAGTGAGCGACTTGACAATGAAGTGCTCGAGGATGTGTTTGAATACACCAACGCACATAGCAGCTCCGTCCGTTCTCTGTGATAGTTCACATCGATCTTTCTTTTTCTAGACCTTCAGAAACTTTTGTTTTCAAACTAGAAATACGCTGCATGAAGAGGGCTGCATGAACCGTATGGTGTTTTTTTTTGCGAGAGCAAACTTTTTTTGCCTTTGCTGTATAGAGCAGGATGAGTAAAATTTCGAAGACATGGGCCCCACAAAACAAGGTCCTGCGACGCGCCAAATGACAGCTATCTTGTGTCTTGTGAGCAGTCTTGTGAGTTATGAATAGTATGGCGTAGCACAACTTGGCTCGCAGAAAAGAGGAGCAAAATGTGCGCTGTGCGCAGAATCTGTGCGCAGAAAAGAGGAGCAAAATTTCAGTGAACTAATAAAAAGAAGAGAAATGTTCTAGAAAGTGACTACTGCCCAAAATGCAGCTTTTTTATGAAGGCGGCTATGATGGTGAGACGAGTGTGACGATGAATATGTGCGATTGATAAGAAATAATAGTGGTGAGACATGATTGCGACGCCAACGAAGGCAAGGTGTGATAAGGCAATGGATTTGCTGAGTCTTTGGTTCATCTAGTCTTGCCTTTTTTGAGGCAGAAGCATTGAATAGCCAAGATCCAACTTATCGCTCTGAAATACTTAGAAATACAGATCCGCCCATATGTCTTAAATTTGTCAAAGTGCCACTTTGTGGTTCTGGTGGTTAGTGGGTGATCCCTTTCGCCAAAGTCCGGTATTATAATAAATTTAGCTGACCGTTAAGCATGACTGCAAAACTTCAGCAGGGTAGGAGTCATTTGTGTTTGGCGTGAAAGCGGTAGTTTCTGGGGTGGAAAAGAAAAGTAAATACTGTAAACGACAAAAATGGATTCCGCGCAGATGCGCTGAATTTAAAGGCAGCACCCACGGAAACTTTCGCTCCTCAGATTTTCACACATCCTGGTATTTTAGAGCAAGCCGGTTTGTTCCGTTACAATTACAACAGCAGAAACCCATTGCGTTCAGCGCAGTAACTGGTACATCTTTGTGCTGGCGCCAAATTCGGACGAGTTTTCCGTCGATTGTTTGTTGCGCGAATTGCAATAGAAACAGCTGTTTTGCTGCAATCTTGGAGAGATTTAGTCGTTTCTCCAATGTTTATGTGTTCTTTTGGTGATTTTTTGTGCTTTTTACTACTTTTATTAGCAGGAATGCATTCTCATTTACACTTTACGGAATTTGAAGTTCTTTGGCAACAGTTCGTACTCATTTTCGATGGAATTTAAATTTTCTCCAAATTCTCCTCCATTAGGAAAATTCATGACCTTTTGATTTCTTACTGAAGTCTTTGCTAAGTGCCACACAATTTCTAGTGTTTATTTATGTTGATGAGGTATTAGAAGGCTGTAGTTCAGAATAAAAAACTGATGGCGCGAATATCCAATCGGTAAAAAAAAAGATATTATCGATCTTTTGATATCGTTCCCATCCCCTGGCTCATGCAACTCGACCACACCTGCTGCACCTAACCTAGCCATAAGCTTCTAAAACCTGTATTTCTGGTGCTATTGGAAAGTTTCGATTTTATGCAAGTGTTCAGCACCTTCGATACCTTCGTAATACGCTGAGATTTTTAAATTGAAAGTTTCCGTGGGTGCTGCCTTTAAGGAAAAAAAAACTAGATCCAATATTTGAAGGATCCAGAGAAAATAGGGAAGTTTCGAACTTGCATCCATCTTGCGCGGGAAACTTTGATGATTTTGAAAAGGCCATTTCTCTTCTTATCCATGAGTTTACCCATCATGTTTGGGCAAGTTGGTGATTGTAGGACACAATACGAAAAAAAAGTGGAGCAGGCTAATATTCTCACCAAATGGCTGAATAAAACCTGCGCCAAAATCTTTGGACAAATCCCATTCTTGGGGAAATTTATATTGAGTAGATACATACGTGCTACACATCGTATTATGTATGTATCAGGACCCAACTAAATGATTTGGTTGGAGAATTTGCTTATCTATTCACTCAATACTCATGTGTTTATTTGTTCCATCACTTATTTATTTATTTATTTACTAGACGGCATACCCGGCTTCGCTCGGGTGTTTTACAACCCCGGCTTTCTCACATTGATGAGAACAATTGCCATGCTGATAAAATCATTGGAAATACCCATAATTCTGGTGGTGAGCACATTAGCGATGCTCAGGTAAGGGCATTCCCCTCCGAGTAAACATCGCGTTGGAGACACGCGCGCGAGCTGATCCATTCCATAGATCAAAATCTCAATCGAAAGGCTACGTGGGAATGGTTTTTAGCGGTTCGGACGTAGCCTTTCAACTGAGAATTTGATCTGTGGAATGGATCAGCGCGCGCGTGTCTTCAATGCGAAGTTTACTCCGGAGTGAAAGCCTTGTAACCCTTCCCCTCAAGTAATCCCGTAAGCGAAACGTCAGTGTCAGTAAAGTTATTTCGATGACAAATTCGTGGAGAACAGTTGCCCTATTCGTGCTTAGATGTTTAACGTGTTCGATTGACCCAGTAAGCACATTTCGCCAATTTTCAGAAGCAGGAAAAGAACAGAAGACATTAGTGAACCGATATATTTGTGCAAAACAATTGCCGTATTTGTGTTCAACGTGAAAAATTCCAGTAGACACGTCTCAACCGACCCATGAGCAAAAACAGCGAAAAATCAATAAAACCGTTAGATCGATGTTTTGTGCAAAACGGTTATCATCAAATTGTGTTCAGCGTACTGGAAAACCACAGTACACATGTCCTTGAGTGTCCGCAAACGAAAATGGAAAAGATCGATGAAATCGATAAATCGGTAATTCGTGCGGAATGTTTGTTGTATTCGTGTTCAGCGTATTGACGAACTCCAGTAGTCATCTGTCTGTCGCCCCATGGGCAAGAATGGCGAAAAATCAATAAAATCAATGAATCGATAATTTCGTGCGAAGCGGTTGCCATATTCGTGTTCAGCGTACTGAGATACCCCACTGTACTTGTTCCCACCAACCCCTGAGCAAAAAAGCGAAAAATCAATAAAATCGACAAATCGATATTTTCGTGCGGAGCGGTTCCCATATTCGTGTTCAGCGCATTAAGAAACACCAGTAGGCATATCCTCATCCACTCCTGGGGAAAAATAGCGGAAAACCAATAAAGTCGATAAAGCGATAGTTTCGTGCAAAGTGGTCGTCATATTCGTATTCAGTGTACTGAGATACCCCAGTGTACGTGTTCCCACCAACCCCTGAGCAAAAAAGCGAAAAATCAATAAAATCGACAAATCGATAGTTTAATGCAAAATGGTTGCCATATTCGTGTTCAGCGCATTAAGAAACCCCAGTAGGCATATCCTCATCGACTCCTGAGGAAAAATAGCGAAAAGTCAATAAAATCGATAAATCGATATTTTCGTACAAAGCGGTTGCCATATTCGTGTTCAGCGTATTGAGATACCCCAGTGCGTATGTTCCCACTGACCCCTGAGCAAAAATAGCGAAAATTCAATAAAATCGATATAATCGATAAATCAATCGATATTTCCTAGAGGAAAGTAGCCTAAAACCTCCGCCGGCCTTTGATGGGTATGTGTGCAAAGTTTGGTTCCGATCGGTTGACTCTCCGCGATTTCTATAAGGAACATACATACATACATACATACATACATACATACACACACACACACACGCACAGACATTCTACTTTATATATACAGATTTGTCTGTTTGTTTGCGTTTGAAGGTGAATTACATAGAAGAAACAAGCTAAAAAGGCTGGTCCTATACGTCTAGGGTTGGTCCCCCAACACAGTTTTAGAGCGTTCCAAGTTGCTACACATTGGGAGGCAGGCCTTAGAAACCCGGACCCACTTCTCGCACCTTTCTTCGCACCTCCCTGCTCTGCCAGCGGGAGGGTGCGAAGCCACTCATCCACTTGCACGCGATCAGCGTGTAGCTAACGCCGGCTGTCGCTTCGATGTCTAACAAAATTGACTCCCAGAATTTGTGAAATTCCTCTCACCCAAATACATATTATTACTTCTTGATCCAGTGTCCTCCGTTGATCTTTGTTTGTTTGTTCGTTTGGTTGAACTTTCACTGTTTTGATCTAATTTTGTTGCTACGGTGAGGTCCGGAAGCAATTAGGAATGGGCGGCTGCCTCTAAAAACACTTCAAGACAGCTTCCGGGCTAGCTAACAAAAGATCTTCGTCGACCAATGGCAGTTCTGCGAGCCTGCCATTTTTTGAGCTCGCACGATTATTTTGGAAATTATTAAACTTTTAAAATTTTTCCAGTTTCAGGGGGCTTCATATATTGTGGCAGAAGCTCCCTGGCTGAGCTCTTTCAGAAAGACAATGTAGGGCACAATTCCTCCTCCTGGCTCCGTGGCAGAGAATTTGTGAATGTGAGTTTTAACACTACTTCTCCTTCGTTGCAACTATGGTACTATGTACTGCAACATATATGTTGCAACCACGTTCGTGAGGAGAGAAAACTGCCGTAACTTTTTTCAGATATATCATTACATGGTATTTTAAACATTTCTGATATTGTCATGGTCAGGAGCATCATGGAGCATTATGAGCACAACATTGACATGCACGCGTATGTGCGTATTTAATAAATAAATAAATAAATAAGTAAATAAAGCTGATTGTTTTTAGTTCATCGCATCGAAGTCTGTGAGAAATGTAGGAGCTGATGGGAAACAAAATTATTAAAAATGATTTTAGAAATCGCAGAGGAAGAGATTCATAGGAACATGTGCTAAAAGTCAAGTGAAGCCTTCAGGGATGGTATATGTAGGCGTGTCTGTACCAATGCACTACCGAACCGTTGGCATTTCCCCTTGCTTGCTCAGATACCATCACGAAAGACTCGTCGTTGAGAATGTTTTGCTGTCAGCGTTGCCCTTTGGGAACGTAATGACGGTGCAAGCTTGGTGTTAAGCTCAAATCCTCCTATATAAAGACTGGTAAGGGTCCAGATTTTTCTGGCATCAGACCACGAGAGTCTTGCGAAATCTTTTGTGCAGTGCAGTGCATCGACAATAGTGGAGGGGGAGATGCGCAGACGTCATACGAAAAACCGATTTATGGAGCGAGATGAGACTTGATCTTCGCGGGACCCGCAATTTCGAAATCCTTGCACAGTGAGGTAGCCGCTATACTCCTCGAGGAGTATAGCACCTTGCGTCGCCGTCGCCGGCGACGGCGGCCGCCAATGTTGGCGAACCCTCACAATCGATACGCACCGGCGCCGCAGTCGCCAACATTGGCGGCCCCCGATCGCCAATGTTGGCGACCAATCGATACGCACCGACGTCACAGTCGCCAACATTGGCGGCCGCCAATGTCCGCCGCCGCCGCTCCGCCCACAATCAATGCGCATTGGCCTCACAGTCGCCGGCGACGGCGACGCAAGGTGCTACAGTCCTCGAGGACTATTGCGGCAGTGTGACTGTCCTACGCTGGCGGCCTCACAGCCAACCGATGACACAGAGCTAGCAAGGCTTTAAGGCAGCACATTATACGGAGCAGGATAGCCACTGTTCTTCATTCAAAACTGCACCGCAGATCAGCGTGGGCGAGATCCATGTGCGGCCTGGGAGCCCTCTAGACCCAATGCAGCGGTGGTATCCGCCGCACTTCCCATATGCCGCACGTTCTCGTCCTAGCATCCGTCCGAGAACTCTGAGCGATTCTCCAGCCACGGAAGAGATTCCAGTTGTACACTCACATGCATAGAAAAAGTGCGTCATTACAGATCACTGTGAAACTTCCTGTGATCAAGTATGTAATTATTCAATTTTTCTGGATAACTCCTAACTTCCTCCCATTGCTCTCGAGATTTACAAAGGGTAAGGACGCACGGACGATAGGTGTGCCAGGGGCGAATAGTGACAAATACCGTTATGTCGATGGAGTACGGGTTGTACTGTGATTCAACGTTGCGGAAAAGCCAGAATACGGGTTTGCAGATGGAGGAGGGGTCTGACATCGCCCAGGTGGGAGAAATGCCAGAACAGGGGTTCAGCGATGGACGATGGGTGGCCAAAAAGTGAGTGAATGACAGGAAACGGTCATGCCGATGGAACAGAGGTCTGCTGTGGCCCAGGTGTGAGGAACACCAGCGGGCATTCCTCGCCCCAGGGCCTGAAAGTTAAGGGAACTCCAGGATACGGGTACGCAGATGGAGGAGGGGGTGCGTTCTGGTCTGAAAATGTGGGGAACGCCAAGATACGGGTTCGCTGGCATAGGATAGGTCCGCTGTGCCCCTGGTGTGAGGAACGCCAGAATATGGGTCTGTTGTAGCCAAAACTGTGAGAATGACAGGATACGGTTATGCAGATGCAAAGGTGGCTCAGTTGTTAAAAACGCCAGCATTCGGGTCCATCGAAGAGGGCATGAGTCTGCTGTGGCCTGAAAGCCAAGGGAACTCCAGAACACGGATTCCTGAATGGTGGAGGGGATGTGCTGTGGCCAAAAATGTGGAGAACGCCAAAATACGAGTTCGCTGGTGTGGGAGAGGTCCGCTGTGCCTCAGGTGCGAGGAACGCCAGAATATGGGTCTGTTATGGCCAAAACTGTGAGAATGCCAGGATGCGGTTATGATGATGGAGTGGGGGTCCGCCGTGGCCCGGGTGTGAAGAACGCCAGGATATGGGGTACAATGAAGGGGGATGGGTCTGTTGTGCCCTGAAGGTGTGGGAATCCCAGAATGCGGTTATGCCGATGGAGGAGAGGTCCGCTTTCATCCAATTGTGGGGAACGAGAATATACTGTTGACGGATGGAGGAAGGGTCCGTTGGCCCAAGTGTGAGAAATAAAAGAATTCGAGTTCACCGATGGAAGATGGGTCTGCTTTGCGATGAAGTGTGGGAATCCCAGGGTCATGTCGATGGAATAGGGATCCGCTGTGGCCCAGGTGTGAGGAACACTAGCATTCTGGTCCACCGAAGGAGGGATGGGTACGCTGGGGCCTGAAAGTTGAAGGAACTCCAGGGTACGGGTTCGTGGATGGAGGATGGGCTGCGCTGTGATCCAAAGATGTAGGGAACGTCAAGGTAGGGGCTCGCGGGTATAAGAGAGGTCCGCTGTGGTCCAGGTGCTAGGAACGCAAGAATGTGGGTCTGCTGTCCGCTTAATGTGTGGGAATGCCAGGATGCGGTTATGCCGATGGAGGAGAGGTCCGCTTTTACCCAATTGTGAGGAGCGAGAAGATACTGGTTCACGGATGGAGGAGAGGTCCGCTTTGGCCCAGGTGTGAATAACTGTGTGAATAGCTCAAATGGCAGGAAACGCGCCTTAAAGAAAGATGTTCGTCCAACAACAATCTCAACTTGAATTACTTCGAGTTCTTAATTACACTGTATCGGTTACAGCAAATAGTCGACAGCTACCAAATTCATATAAATGATAAGCACGCGCAGAGTTGAGGATGACTAGCCATGGTAGGTGACATTTAAAAAGTGCGTGACAACAAAGGAGGGATGTATCATTGCATCGGAAAGTGAATTTACATGGTGATGTGTGATAAAGAGTGCTCGAGCAAGGCGCATGCAAGAGCTCCGGAGGGCTAGGCGGCCAGACTGGTAGAATACACGCAATTCATAAGGACAATTTCGTACTCATTTCGTACTCAAACTCAATTAATTAATATATTCGCTTCTATTTCAATTTCCTAAGGATTTCGTAGGCGCGGAACTTTTGCACCTACCTCGAGTGGCTGCCCCACTCCACTTTCTAGCGACCCGTAGGGGCGCTAGTCCAGAGAAGTTCCGAAAGATGTGGAAGAAGTCACTGTTCTGTGCTACACATAAGGCTTCTCCTTATATTCTGCACATGCAAATAGTAGCGGCCAAGAAGCATTCATTCAGGTTTTTGCTAGAAAATTTTATTTGAAAGCATCAGAACAGATACTGGTGTACAAAGTGCTGTCCAGGAATACAGATGAGTTTCCATTTCGTTTCGATAGCACTGACTTTTCGTAGGCTCAGAGCACATTTAGCTAGCATAGCACTTCACGGAGTTGAGATATCTGAAAAAGAATTCACTGTTTATTTGTGGGATGAGAATCCTCCCTGTATTTATTTATTTGTTGATATAATTCAAGGTGCGCAAGCCACGAAAAAGAGTGAAACTAAAACAAAAAAATTTAATCTTAATATGCAGTGACCGGTAAAAACAACAGAATGGGTGGGAATGATGGGGAGAGTTACAAGTAGAAGGGGAGGAACAAAGCAACACTGAGTTTCTGCCACTTTCTATTTCAAGAATAAATTGATGTCCTACTCCAGGGCTCCAGAAGCGAGAGAGCGATGGTTAGTTAAGAGATTTCGGGACAATTACAGGATACTATATGGATATTTTCTTACAATTTTCTAACTCTTCGTAAATGTAGCAGTATATTCATGGCGCTAGATTTATGGTACATAGTTGTTCATAGTAGTAAGTCTTATGGTCAAATTTCCCTACATTGATCACGTTTATTAGTTTATGATTAGCTAGAAAACAAGAAATTACTCCGCTTTTCCCGCTGAACAAAAATGCTGCAAAGACGACGTCGAAAGTCTCATCGATATTCCTTTCACGCTCCTAATTCTAGGCACGGAAAACTGCTATTGGGGCAGTCCTCACGCAGTCTTAGAATAACTCACATGTACGATCCCATATAGCTGGTACGCCACGATCCTTTGAAACAAGACACCAGTGCGGTGACGTTTTTTCCGACCTTTGGTGCTCCAGATCCGTTGAACTGGGAAAATAAGATAGTTCTATACATGTGTGGAGAATTAAAGAAAAAATAAGTCTAGGGAGAAATCTAGGAGAAACGCGTAAACAACAAGAATAGAGCTGTGTTCTATAATATAAGCGGAATAACGAGAAGTCCTACCACCATATTCGACACAGTGGAGCCGGCTGGAGTTGTACACACCACATTCATTTGTCTACATCCTTGGGGAGTATTTGGTAACATTCTGTAATACCATTTTTGGTGAAATGAGAAAGGTTTCACCTACATATTTCAAAGAAAAAGAACCTGCTGTGAAACTACGAAAATAACCATGAATTTTTCTAGGATCCGACCACTAAAGCTTGACAAAACAGTGTTTCTCTCGAAAGTACACTATCAGTGTATGTGTAGGAAAGCATTGCATGAAAGACGGTGTCTTTTGTCGCCCGGGTTCTCGATAATAATTGGACGTCTACGGACACCTACCACTCGCGTACGCCGCGTCAGGCCCATTTTGCCTTTTTGAGCCTGTGAAGGACAAAAGGTGCCTTCACTCACTCTAGCATCTTATAGGGCATCCTAGGCCAAAGCTGGCCTGCCCTCCCTGGAAAAGAACGGGAATAGTCGCTTCCTATTCACTATCTCAGCGGGGCCTGAAGCGCGCGAGTGGCAAGTGTCCGATAGTCGTAGTTGGATATTTCAGCTCTCATGCAGAAAAAATTATGTGCATGATGATGGTATACACACAGCAAAGCTAAGGCTTACTCTCACTCATAAAGTGGTTCTTCAAAGATTCCAGAGAATCTTCTCCTATTTCCCCTCTCTTATTTCTTTTATTAGACGACTATATCGCAAAAGAACGATTAACATCAATCTGTGTTTGCGTTGAGTTCAACAGTAGGCCTGATCATCCACTTATCAATGTCCATCTTGTTCACTTGTCAGCTTGAAGTTACATGATTCTGGTCTTGAACTTCATCATGTTTTCGAGTAATCTTGTTTGAGGTCCTTGTGCAAAATCCATCCAGGTTTACCCAAATAATAAAACCAACCTCATATTAATAACTCACTTTATTACTGGAGTTATTGAACCAGGCGTGCCATCGGCCGGAGTCAGCGTCAGCGTACGAGGCAGACATCTTGCGCATACTATAAATTCTAAGTAGCTCAGAAAGAGTATTGTGCGTCGAGTCTATTATTGGTACAAGTTCTCTGCTATTTTTGAGTACAAGTTGCATGCTGTGCATAAAAAACAATGAAGAAGTAGTGAATATCATTTTAAGAACAAAATTCAAGCAATCAACCTACATGGAGGACTTTTTGTTGTTGCAGTCTGAAAAATGAAATGAGTCAACACAACTAGTGAATGCGAAGGATAATAAATGGATGTTAAAGTAGTAAGGCTGCCGCTACACTCTACTCGGAGTATAGCACATAGTGTCGCCGCTTTCAGCCGATCCCATCGCTACCGATTCTAGGCGGAGCGTCTCTTGCGTCGGCTGCGTGACAAGAGGTACGCAGCTGGTCTGTGATTGGTCGATTCATGCGCGCGTCGCGACTGCAGCCTTCGAGGGTAAGCACAGTTCTATGCGAATATGGGCAATTTTTCTATGCTTGAATGGGACAGATGAATGTTATCGGAACCCAAAAACCGTGAGAAGATGGCCGCCAATGTCATTTAGTGTGTCGAATTTGAAGAAACAACCTGAACTTGAAAAGCATACGCATGCGGCGCGGTCGCGTCGCGGCGTACGTCTTGACAGCCACCCGTTGGCGTCGCTGCAGCATGAGTCAGTCACAGGAGCGATAATCAATAAGCATGGAATTGAATGTCGCTTTGGAGAACGCTTTTCGTGATGCTGTGCTTTGTGTGATGTACAGCCTTAGCCTAATGTAGAAGTGTTTTTTTTTTTGATATTTTCTACGCATCAATTTGCATTTGCTGTGTTCTTGCCTCTAGAACCGTACGAACAACAATAGATGAGTTTTTGGGAATGCGAATACGTTCTGAATGAATGTGTACAAACATTTGGCTCCACCGTCTTTACTTGAAAGTCTGTCAAACTTACTTGGCATTTTGGAAAGAGTGTGACTGATAAGCACGCAAACGCAAAGTATAGTGCTACTTTGGCCATCTGTAAATATCAAGGTTTGATTTGCGTCCTTTAAACATGGTCCAAGTCAAAAAATTGCTGCATCTAATAGCTATATTGGAATCATCGCGAGGTCATTGGTGACAAATATGAACTGAGAGACAGCTCGATATGGTATCACAATATTATAAACCAAGAGCACTAAAAGCCTTTTCATCTTGAACTACGTACACATGCATACGTATGAGCTATGTAGGGTTTATTTGAAATGCTCATCTCGGATTTGGCACCTCATTTTGTACCGTGATGTCATTTTTGTACAGTTGCAATTGAAGTACTACACACACTGTAATCCATAGAATTTTCCGATACTTCATTGAGACTTACGCCTGCTGGAACCAAAATTTGAAAAGTACTCCTGAAACCAGCGCTATTCCCTCGTCAAAACCCAATTTCTCTCCGTTTCTCACAGCGAACCCACAATAATTAGGTAAAGGCAGTATCAACAAGGCGAAGACAAAAATGGTGATTACAAGTAAAGTGGCCATCCATCCATGGAAAATTTCAACAGAAAAAACTTGTTTACTCTGGATTCTTCAAGTCTTAGGTAGGATATGCAGTGCCAGATGTTGAATGGAACTTATAGTAAGCAATGCATGTCAAAAACTGAAATCACTATGCTGACCTCTGCGCAATTTATACCGTGTGATTACCATAAACTTCCACCGTAATTCTGGTGTTTGTTGGATTACCAGGAGCGTTCGCCATGAACTGGTCTCGCTGAGCTGTGTCGTGAAAAAAGATCCTCGCTGTTGTTTATCTGCGTGAATTGCGCTATTTTTCATCCAGCGTTTGACCCATCTCCGGGGGTTCAGCGTTGAGTTTTAGTGACCCTACCCTAATTTCCACAGAGCGATGAGATAAATTTAGAAAAAGCAGCGATGAGCCACTGAAAAATGTACTCCCCCAATAGGATTATACAGGGTGCTGGAAATTACCTGTGCACCCCCATTTCTGTGGAATTCACAGATTTTTTCGAGTTCCTTCCTCGTTTTCTCATTACTTCCTTGTCTTCGATTCCCAAGTAGTAGTTGCTCGCGATGGTTGCCTCCAACGTTATGAGCAGTGCCAATATTCAACAGTATCAGGATTAAAGGTCTGTGACATACATTGTGAAAGCGTTATTTCTGCATCGAATAACTGTTCAAGATACAGTGAAAAGCTTCAGAAAGCTTGGAAACAATAAGGCAGAGGGGGTAGATATCTTTTCACTACTGCAGCTATTTCCAAGGAAGTGAAGGCTGGTCAGAGCAGGAAAAGTTGCATGAGAGAAGCTGAACATCCATCCCCACCACTCTCAAAAAACCCGCACCTTACCCGATATTTTGGGGAAGAGCAAGAAGAATTTGTGCAGGCAGGTATTGAAGCGATTTCTTCATTCTCGCTACCACTCGATCGTCCTTGCTGGTGGGAGACTTTTTACTGTAGCCAACGCAGAGAGTGACAGGGTTATAACGGTTATAGCTGAATCAATTGCTTGGTCCTACTGCAAGGCAGAACTGTTGCTAGAATATGTCAATCCCCATCTTTGGCACCGTGGGGCGATATATAGGGGTATCAAAAAGTTCCCGGCCTCAACCTGTTCCATCCCTTTTTTCTCAAAACTTTAAAAGCGCTCGTGTAGCCTGAAGTCTTCAAAGCCACCATGCCAAGTTTGATGTTCTCAAGATGACTTGTTCAAAAATTATGGCAGTTTCTTCTAGCCTAACCAGGGTGAAATTTCCGTGCTTGTGGACGGCGCACCCGTTCGGAGATCAGGAGCTTCGTTTGCTGCCACAGGAGAACGTGGATTCGAATCATTGAATCACACATCCTATAGTCCGGCCCTGGCACCCAACAACTATTTTCTGTCTGGAAATTTGAAACAGCATCTTCGAGCCATGAGATTCAGGGACGAGCTGAAGTTGGCTTTTGGAAGATACTCTGCCTCATGTGATAAAAAGAGTTCTTTGAGCGGTTCAGAAAATTGGAATTGAGCTAAGAAAAGTGTATCAGTGTTCGAGGGACCTATATTTTACTACAACAAAATTCCGTCGCTGTAGAGCTTTTGGAAGTAGTTCAGGCCGGAAACTTTTTGATACCCCTATAATGTACAGTGGCAAGTCTCCGCTAGGTTTGTGGATTCCGATGCTAAAATTGGTACTTATGTGTGCAAGGAGATAATTCGTAAAACAATTCTGAATCGTCGAGATCTGCACCTCTCGGAAATAGCAGAGAAGTCGTGCGATAGGATTCCACTCCTGCGCAAGGGGCAAAAATTGTTAAAGATTGGAGTAGTGAGCGTTTGCATGAGTTCGTGAAGCACGCAAAATGGTACATCCCGAATTTGAATGCAACGGATTTTTCCATGTCGTGGTTGTTGAAGAGAAAAGCGTGCTCTATCCACTATATGAATCTGTGTTCCCTGAAGGAGGCCCTAAAAAAGGCCTGGAACGAAATGAGTGAATACCACCTGCGAAAATCATATGCTGCACATCTGATGACTTGGAGAGCCAGCGTTTCTGCCAGTGAAGGCTTATCTGGAGTCTAATGATTTTTAAGATATTTTGGGTCGTCAGCAGTGTATAGCACTGGCGTTGGCGGCAGCCGTCGCTGGCGACGACGGCCGCCAGTCGCCAACTTTGGCGGCCGCCGCAACGCCCCGCCCACAATCGATGCGCACCGGTGTCACAGTCGCCAGCGACGGCAACGCAGGATGCTACAGTCCTCGAGGACTATAGCGGCAGTGTTACAGCATCAAAATTTTAATGCACGCGTAATTTTCAGCCACCCTGTGATAAAAGAATCGTGTGCGGTCATAAAACGCTCCTTTGCACGGGAATCGAAGGTAACCATTTACCACTTTTCTCCCCACCTCCCTTGTGGCTAGCAACTCCTGCGTCCAACACTGCTCTGAACCAGCAGATTTGCCTCATAGTTGGCGAATCCGAAGAGAATTGGCAAGTTTTCCTCGAAAGATCAGCTCATGCCAAAAAAAATCACTCACTGGAGCTATACTATAAAAGTAGAAAACGACTGCTTGCTCAATGAGTGGAGTGAGATTTTTTTTCATGGATTTGCCTGCTCATAGTATTAAAGGCAGCACCCACGGAAATTTTCGACCTCGCACCATTAGGGGTAATCGCGAGCACTTAACACTGCTACCAGAAACATTAACGATTTCTGAAACGATCAGAGGACGATTTAAAAAAATTCAAAAATGAAAAACTGGCGAATACCAGCAATAATTGTGGCTAAGCGAGAAGATTAGTTGTAGCATGAGAAGATGAAAAATTCCTAATACCAAACAAAGTAAAAAATGAAAGATAAATGCTAAGGAAGAGTTTTAATATGGCAAGAAAAGGAGTATCTTCCCACGAAATCAGCTAGCAGCAATGCTCCGCTGTCGCCACAACTCAATCGAACGACCCCACGCTGATCCTGTTGATCCAGGATCTTGGACATAGAACTAGATATTTCTCAGAATCGGTAAAGTTTTCGGTAATACTTTCATCGCAGAATTGTTGGGACAATTGCTAAGGTTCCAAAACTATCAAAATCTCAGACACGAAAATTTCCATGAGTGCTGCCTTTAACTGAAATTTCAATACGTTGAAGGAATAAAAATTGTGTGACTCCATGGATGTTATTGCTACTGCAGTTACGGCACAACTATAAGATAAAACAAATAAAAAATAAGTGGTTAGATAAATATTTATATGTGCAGGTAGATAAAAACAAGAATAAATGGAGAGATAAATGAAAGAAATTCGTTCAAACTTCATTTCTACCATCTATGACAAGGAATTGAGTTGATGTAGCGCAGTTCCTGTAATTCTATCCGTGCAGCTCCTCCAGCTACAAGTTTAGCGATCAGTGATCAAACACTGTAACAAGGATTTGCCAAAACCATTGGTCCAAAGTCAAGCAATGATGGATGCACATCTATTCGCACTGATCTTTGCACAATATATACCCTGTATCATGAAAAATTCATTGCTATAGCGGAATTACAGGATTACCGAAGGGTGTTCGTATCGAAATGGCCTTGGAGCGTTCATACTCGCGATGGGATCTTTGGTGCTGTGTTACCTATAAACAATAACGAATCTATTACAAAAATGGCTAGTTTCAAGCCTGAGAGTGAAATGATCCCTTAGAAATGGCTAAGGCAGGCTTTCTGCAAATTTATTACATTTCTTTTTCTAGTGTAATCGGTAGCCTGATTACGGTTTTGCACCTTAACCACCCATTTCGCAAGTAGACCGCTTCCAACCCAAACTACAGTCCTGAGTTTGGTTCCGCTTAATCGCCGTTCTCGACCAACAAAGGCCAAAGACTATTCGGAGTGACTACCAGTTCAGCCAATATAAAACCATCGACGACGGCTGATTTTAAGCCAGTCAGACGTTTTGGACAGTTGCAATGACCAGATCTCTATATTTTGCTGTTACCTGTGCTTTGTTAGGCACCTCCCTTGTAAGTTTTAAGATCCTCTGATTGAATTGTTCCTGACCATGTAATCTGAACTAATGTGAACCAGCGCCCGTAACGCATCGCACTTATACTTTTATTCTTGGAATCTTTTTGTAAAACTTTATTTCGAGAGATCTAATATTCATTACGAGACACAGTACAGTCTGCTTCACTGGAGAAGGTAGTTGAAAAGACATCAGAATCAAAAAGAGCACAGTAATGCACGCAGGAATTGAATAGAGTGAAAAGAAAAGCAGGCACTTGTGCGAATATCCGACTACCTTCGTCTTTGAAGCTGGCTATCACTGCGGAACAATGTTCTCCACAAAAAAAAGTTTTGTAAGAAATGCCGAGAAAATTGAAAAGGATATGATCCAGGAATTTTGCAAAGTAACCTGGGATATTAGCATATTGAAATATAAGAAAACAAAACATGGTCACGAAAATTAGAACTGCAGTGGAAGTAAAGAACGACGCACACAGCCTACGCGAGAGAGTATGTGAAGCCGATCCACAAAAAATATTTGTTTCTGCTCCAAAAACCAACGCTAGTTATAGGTACTTACTCGCTACGAAGTTCAAGAGCGAAAGCAAGCGAGTTTTGGTTGGGGAAATGTGGATTTGAAACATTTATAGATTCAGAAAATTGTATGATAACATGATCTCTCTGTTCCTCAGCGAGGAAAACGGTATGCTAGGGAAAAGATGCTGGCAATAGAGCTTGAGCTGTGCGACAGTAGGGAATTCTTGGCTGGGGTAGGAGAAGGGTTAAAGCTTTTAACAGGAATTATGTTCACGACAAGATACTTTGTTTGTGCCGTGCAACCTTTATAGCTCCTAACTTCCTTGTTACGTCAAGTTACCTGGCTATGTACTCGTAATCTGGCTTTTTTTTTTGATACATCTAATTCTTTGCAATAAACATTGGACAAAGGGATAGGGATAAAGAGGCCAGGTTAGATAATGCCAAGACCTGAGTGATTAAATAAAGATGTAAGAGAACTTGCATACACAGAATCAGCTAATATTAAGGTAAATTTGATTTACATGGGAGATAACTTCTTTTTTTTTCAGGCCGCCACAACGATACGTAAGTTTTCCGGAAAAATTTGGAGAAAGATATAACCACTCCATTTTGGTTTTGTTCCCTTCGAAAGAATTTTTCATTCGCTTCAGCTGCTTGCGGAAAATGCTTGCCAAGAAATGTGGCACTGATTGCTGCCTCTGGAGCAGGGACCGTTACACCAACTGTGAAGTGAGTTATTCTTCCGTACCTTAGGAGCAAAATATTGATGTAATTTACTGTGATACACCAGAAGAATCAATCTATTATACGTTACGACAATCAAATCATTACTATATGTTAAGACAAAGTAGTTCTTCAAAGCGTATAAGCCTCTGATATCCGGATGTTTTATGCCGCGCAGACCGTTGTCGCCTGGCCACAAACTGTAGAAGCATACCAGCTATTACTAGTTGCTTTCGTATCGTATGAAGGAGGAAGCAAAGGTAGAACAATATTAGGGTAATGACACGCGGGGGAGGGGGATGGGATGGGGTTAAGGTAAAAAAAAAGATGACAAACCTGTCTAGTTCACTCTTCTCGAAACAGCTGCACCAATCGATAAAATCGATTTTTGAAATTTCAGGATGCTGGCTAATACAGCAGCTGGCTGTAGACAAATGAACGTAATCTGTACTGCACCAGCAGGCGGCACTATAGCATCGATGGAAGTACGTTTCGACGCTAATGACAAGGCTAATCAATTATTGATCGATCTCTTTTACCGTGACTAGAAAGAAGCCAACATATTTTCCAGTTCAACCGTAGATTAGGAGGACCGTATGAGGCAAAGACGGTAATTGCGTTAGTCAAGTGTGGAGCTGACCAGAAATGGCGTTTCAGCAAGAACGGCGCAGTAATGTATGCCACTTAACTGCACAACTTTTCCAAACGTTTTTCAAATGAAATCGTAAAATTTCCAGACTGGTCAATTCTGTGGGATGTATGTACGTATGAGGCGCTCGAGAAACACGACAACAGGAGTCCCGTTTTCCCATTTTCATCCCTTTGTAAGACTTTCCATGGATCTTCCGAATAAATATTTTCCATTCCTGGGATTGATTTCCTCAGAGTTCTTGTTTTTCCGCAGTAAAGCCGTAACTAAACCCTGGCGAGCGAGAATGCCTGCTTTCTTAAAACTATACTCCTTACGTATGTATGTGATAAAACCTCATTTGGGTAACTTCCATTTTTTCTTTTTCTTGTGATGAAGGAGCAAGAAATGTGGGGTGCTGAGTCTGAAACTACATCTACTATGTACATCTACATCTACTATGTACTTAGAATCTACACTGCGTATGTAAAGTACAGAGGCGAGGCACCTATTTTTTGGTGATAATAGGAATTTATCTAATAATTATAATTAGGAACGAATAGTACATCAGATATATGCTGTAATTAGAAAATCCGATTTTGAAATAACGCGAAAAATCGCGGTTTCCAAAAGGAGGGAGTATTACTACAATTGGAGAGTAAAGGGAAGAGATTTGGAACTCTCTTTCCTTCCGAACTTTTGATTTTTTTTTTGACTGGATCGTTTATTATTACCAAAACGAATGACTTCCAATAGTTTTCCGAAGAAAAAATGAGAAACTTTGTTGCATCAGAAGCTACTTCTACATGTGCTGTTAGGGTTGCGCTTAAAAAACGAATGGTGAATTAATAATCAGCTATTTCTCCTATGTTCGTTCACGCTTCGAACATATGCTTCCTCTCGCTCCCCCCCCCCCCCCCCCCCCCCACATTCCACTTTCAAGGCTTAATCGGAAGCGTAAGTGAATTGAGACGAGAGTTGCGTAAAAGTCAGATTTGAGATTCCAGAAATAAGAATTCGAAAGACGAAAGCCACTATGCGTTCAAACGGTGGCAGCCACATACAGTGAACGGCAATGGCGGTGGCCCATCTGCGGCCTCGAGAAGGACGCAGCGCGACCGCGCCGCGCGAGCCAGGATCGGTGTAATCTGCCGACGGAATGCTATTTCTTGGCTCTTTTCTTACCAAATTGATCGAGAATCCTTGAAATCGGGAAGGAAATCTGGTAGAAATAGCATAACAGCAGCAGAAATATCGGTCACAGTGCCTGCGGTGCGGTTGCGCGACATACTTCTTGAGGCCGCGAATGGGCCAACGTCATTGACGTCCACTGTACATGGTTTTGCAGTGCTTGTCACCTGATCAAAAACTAGATGAAAATCAGCGGCAAAGACATCTCAATCTCACATGTTGTAGGTCAATTCGGATACCACAACTGTCAACTCTTCTTAAGACTTCATTACAGTGGTTGCTTCATAGGCCTTGGAAAAACAACTATCCGCTGTCCCGTCTTCGTATGCATACGATGAGATCACTGCGATGAATCGGATGGAGAAAAGAATATTTAATTCGAAAACTGATAATTTCGTGCAGAATATTGTTATCATTAGCTACCTCATGGAATGAGACCCTTATCAGAATTGAGAGAAGCACACGAGGTGCGGTCTTTATCATGTACAATACCTGCACTAAGTTTGTTAAAAATAAACGTTCAGAACGCGGATTTGCGTTCTTTTCGTTCCAGGTCGATAACTCATCGTAAGAAAGCGATTCACAGACCAAACCAGGGGTCAGATGCAGAAGTGGAGTGGGCTAGCATATTTCATGGAACCAGCACTAAATTTCGATTTTGAACATTGAAATTCCAGAGTCATTTATAGAGCTCGGATCATGCCGCGCATCAAAGTATGTCGCGTGCCATATGCGGCAAGGCCGTGGCAGGATTAAAAGCTGGCGAATTTCGTTGCTGAAAATCAGAATTTAGGGCTGATTTCACGAAATATGTTAACCCACCCCATTGCCGTTTTTGACCCCTGGTTTGGTCTGTAAATCGCTTTGTTACGATGAGCTATAACCCTAGAACGAAAATAACGCAAATCCGCGTTCTATATGTTCATTTTTAACAAACTTAGTGCGGGTACTGTAGTTAAGGCCAATTTCCTTTCCCTACGCAGAGTTCTGCTTAAGAAAAAAATGGGGCCCCTAAGGTGCAGGAGGGCCTTCTACACCTGTCAGTAAACCTGGATACATGTTTGTACATATGCAGCTCCACTGTATTTTCATGAAATGTTGGATACTGAAAAAATAGTGGTTCGAGCTTTTAGACTAGTAGGAAGTGGTCCGACACCAGGGACTGCACGGAAGTTCCATGAAAATTCCAGAAAAAATCAACAACATCAATTAATCAGGTAACTATCACGTCGGATACATACGTATCTTTGAATCCTTCTCGTTGAAATTCACCTTTCACGATTTTCTGCTTTGTTCGCTTTATCTTTTTCACTCGTCAGTGTGAAAATTTTCTCAAAGAAAGTCTCCCAGGGTACATCCTGATTTGTTTCTGAAAAACATCTATTCAGAATTCCTACGAAGCCTAGTTTTACACCAACTTCTATCAATACTACATAGCTTGTCCTTTTTTGATTTTGTAATGTTTTTCGTCAAGTTCGTGCGGTGGAGACAACACTGCTCGTTCTGGTCGTTGCACATTAAATACCCTACCCTCATCAAAATTCATGGTTATACTCGGAGTTAAGCGAATACGAAAAAGCGTTCGTGTCGAAATGGCTCATAAACTCATCCGTTCAGAATGATCTTCGATATGCAGTTTCCTGAAGGCAATTATTGGGGTTGGTGAGAAAGTCCAGTCCGAAAATTGTTTCAATTGAGAAAGAGGTGAAACTGGGTGTGACCTAGAGTGGTTTTTCCAAGCTATTCCACGAGGGAAGTACAGGGCTAGACGGGTCATTGGTGTTGCTCGAAATGCTGAAGTCATTCTTTGCATCTCTTACTTCTTTTTCCAATGGGTCATTCTGACGAGCACTGGACCACACAACACTTTCTAGTACACCAGCGAAAGTGCCTCACTTCTCCGTTTACTCACTTGCTTCGGATCCAGAGGTACGGGCTTCTAAAAGCAATTATCCACGTTCTGTATGACCCATGTCGCAAGGATGGTACTGCTGATCGAATTGCTTATGCGAGGCGTGACAGTCATGGTTACCACCTAAGTTAGCTAACGATAATTCTTCCTTAGGGGACTAGGAGAAACCGAAAAATTGAAAAATTGTCGTGCCCATTTTCACGCCAAATTCACCACACTTTCTGGCGGAGAAGCTTAGTATAAGCCATTGGAGCTGGGCTATGCTTTACCCTCGCATTCGCTTGTCTCGCGATTTTGTCTCTTCTACTTCTCAAAGGAACTCCTTTCTAACCATGATTAATATAGGGTTCGTAGCTTGAGTTATCGGATATAATTAAGGTATGATACAGAAAAGGTTTAGCAGTCCGGAGAGGTTTTTCCGTCTGGCAAAAACTCCAGTCAGCACATCATAAAAAAACAGACACCTAGTTGATCTTACTCAATACACTCGCTCTGTATAATTTTTTAATTCTCTGAAAAAAAAATGAGCTCGCTGTGTTACCACCCTTCACAAAAGACGGGCGCAACGCCCTCTCGTTTGCCGGGCTTACGCATACAGAATGAAGATTGACGAATGATTCCAAACAGCGGTAAATAACCTACGTAGATAAGCAGACTCTCCCTTGTACCTGGGTATAATAGCTCATTTTCTAACATTCTTAATTTCCTCATAAGTCGTTCCGCAGCATCGAGCTTGCTAGGAACGTTCAGAAAGTCATGGGAGAAAAACGGATGTCGCCAACACAAATTAATTTCGTTCCAGAAAAAGAAAAACTACGTAGTACGAACGTTCTTCCTAAAGATTGTCGTCGTCCAGTATTTCTGTGGCACTCTTAATTACAACAACTTCGACGGAAAAAACCGGTTAAATTATACGAAGGGTCACTCTGGCTTTAAACGGCAAGACCCGTGCAGTTAGAAAATGCTTGTGGAGGCAGGGACAAGGATCAGCCACAGTCCATAACACATGAACGTGACCTCATTTCACCCCTCCTCTGAAAACTTTCGAAAACTTCCAGCTTCTTTATTGTTTTTTTTTCTCCTCTGGAAATCGGAGATCGTGTCAATGTCCTTCTGCAGAGCAGCTTCGCATGAAAGCTCTTCGAACATCTGCAGTAGAACAGAGGCCGTATGAATGCACTACACCGTTGCTTATAATTAGAACAATTCAAGTGCTCAGAGCTCACATAGAAAATTGCAACTTTCTCGGTAATGTCTGCCTATTTAGCTACTATTTTGATGAATAAATACGAGCGATGTCTAATTAACAAAGAAATTCTCTTGGAAAAGATGACGCTACACTCCCTGTTGCTACAGTACGATGATAATGTTAAAAGCTAAAAATAAAAGCGTTCCTTTTCCAACGTATCAGTTCATTTTCTGCATCGATTCTTTTAGCACTTTTCACTGATCTTTCTGAGTCAGCATACAGAGATGTGGCAGAGATCATCAAATCAAGACATCTTCCTGCTTCAAGTTTGTCTATGTGTACAAGTCTATCCTGTTATATGGAACCACACATTGTATACATTGAATTTCATAGGATTCATTTACTATTCATTTACTTTACTGATCTACCTACCGCAGCGATAAGGAATCGTTCAAACACCCATTGGGTTCACTGGTGAATGAGGAAAGTGTTAAAAATATGTTGACGCAGGCAACCCACTAGAAATTTTCATTGCACTTAACGAGACTCGACTGGCACTTCGATCTCCTTGTTAAGAACTAACACAAGAAAGGTTCATAAAAAAACGAGCAAGAAAAGATATCAGTTGAAGTATCCACCATAACAGTCGCTGGTCTTTTGCCGTTCTTACAGCTAAAGCACCACTCCGCTGCTCCAGAGATCCGTGGACTATGACCCAAAAAACCGGGTCGGGCAGCGCTCGAAGCCACTGATTTTGGCAAATCAGTTCTCGCTCAATAGACATGATCTGATAACCAGCGCTTAGTTAGAACTTGATTTGTTCATCATAATGTGCAATAAGAAATTCCTCTGCGAGCTCTTCGCCTTTCCGGAAAGTTCAACCACCAAAATTAAGGCGCCCTCGGTATGGCAGAACGGTATTATTTCCCCGGAGCTCTTGGAACTTGTCTCAGAAATCCACCAATTAGTGTCCGCAAACTGTTGATGTTTGTAGCCACTATGGGAGGAATTCCGACGTGCCTACACAATTTTTCTAAACGTTTTTTCTCAATGAAATCGCAAAATCTCCAGACTGGCCAATTCTATTGGATGCATGTACGTATGGGGGACTTAGAAAGCACGACAACAGGAGCCGGTTATTCCACTTTCATCACTTTGTAGGATTTTCCATGGATCCTCCGAATAGATATTTTTCATTTCCGAAATTATTTTTCTCAGAGTACTTGTTTTTTTTTTCCACAGTGAAGCCGTAACTAACCCTAGGGTACTACTACTAGCCCTAGAGTTAACTAACAAAAGCCGTAACTAATACTTCCTCTCTGAAACCATGCTACTTACGTATGTGATTAAACCTCATCTGGGTAACTTCCGCTTTTTCTTCTGTCTCGTGATGAAGTGACAAGAAATGTGGGGTGCTGAGTGTGAAACTACATCAACTATGTAGAATCAACACAGCATCTGTAAGGTATAGAAGCACCTTAATATTTGTTCGGTCATAACAGGAGTCGCTCCTCCCTTAGTGGTCTAGAATGTAATCCATTCGATTTGTCTAATAATTAATGTCAGGAGCTAACGTCAGATGTGAGATCCCAAAATTAGAATTCAAACGACGAGAGCCACTTTGGGTTCAAACTGTGACAGCCACATAGTTTGGCAGTGCTTGTCACCCGATCAAAAACTAGATGAAAATCAGCGGCAACCCATGACATCCCAGTCTCACAGTACCTCTTCCCAAAAACGTTCGGCTTTTTCCACAGTTTTTCCAGAAGTCGGAATACGCGAGCTTAAAAAGCACCCGAATATTGAAAGGTCGAAGTCGGAAGCCTGGAATTCCACGCACCCCGGACTGAGAAACGTCTGACAACTTCTCCGGCCTCTCTATTACGTACCACCTCTCTATTACCTATCACTATTAATGGCAATGATGCCCTTCCGCAGCTTGGACGAAGAATAGCTGAGCATCTGCACTGAGGCAAAGACCTGGTGGATGTACTGTGCTTACGATTACGTTGGAAGTGCTCATATCGGGAACAGCTCTCTCACCAATGATAACTGTACGTTTAATTGCTACTCCGATGGAAGGGAAAAAGATTATTATTTTAGGGAGAACACTTATTATTTTTGTAAATTAGCAGATTCTCTCGTGCGTAAAAGCGTTTTCTTCAGCATGGTAGTTCATATTCTGCTCTGCTTCTTCTACATAGCACAATATATATATATATATCAGTGGCGGACGCAGGGGGGGGCGCCCCCCCCCCCGAGAATAGGTCGGCAAACTTTTGAAATTACTTTACAATACATATAAAAATCTTGTATTAGTTTATTTTTACTTGTTTATTTTTTATATTATTCTAATACAATTCCTATTAATTACTTATTATTATATTTAATATTTTTGTTAGTTTTATTTTCCGTCTGGGTCCCCAAACCGGCGGAGACCCCACTTTTTTCCCACGCCCCCCCCCCCTCCCGCCCACTTTCTGCGTCCGCCACTGATGTGTATATAATATTGTTTACAGATGCTATGAGAAATTACAATGATGAAAACGGAAGTGGGGTCTCCGCCGTTTTGGGGACCCAGACGGAAAATAAAATTAATAATAATATTAATTATAATAATAAACAATAAATAAAAAATATATTAAAAATAATAATAAAAATAAACAATTAAAAATAAACTAACACAAGATTTTTATTTGTATTGTAAAGTAATTTCGAAAATTTGGCGACCCATTCTCGGGGGGGGGCGCCCCCCCCCCTGCGTCCGCCACTGGTGTATATATATATATATATGTCCAATTTCTGCACATAACAGAGATCGCTTTCTCGTAATCGGTCTGACTTCATGCCCATTCGATTCAGCAGCTCGGGAAACTTAAGCACACATGGTTTTAGTTAAGAATGTCGACTAACGGAATTTTTATAATTTGATGAGAATTTATAATATAGAAGGAAAAAATCAGGAATTCCTTGAATCAAAAGTATAGGGACACTTGCTGCTAAATGACTGTCTTGCTCCGAAAAAAAATCAGCACAAGGCGGATTGATAACCAGGTAATACTGTTTTGTTTGTAGACGCTTTAGCCGTCCTGTTTGCCATACTGTAGAAGTTGTTGCTGGCGATGTTAACCTCCAGATTGCTTCAAGCAGCGGCATTTTTGATGATCTCATCTGGCAAACACTCCCTGTTGTGGGCGCTGATCTACTAAACAAAGTCTTTAACATATTTTGCATTGGAATTAGTTTTCAGAAGCACGGTTGTTGCTCCAAATCGTGGAGCTTCTGAGAGCTTAGCCATCGTCAGGTGGGCTGACTAACAGAGATGACTTGGTGTTCTCGCATAGGAATGCAGTTTTATCGAAGACGTCATCTCTTTAGTGGAGCGACATCGCCAATGTTCAGCCAGAGCTTGCTCATCCACATTCTGCTTGACTCAAAGACAAGGGACTGCGTGCGTCATGCTCGTTCTGGCTTCCCCAACCTCTGCAACTATCACTTCGCGGGTTCCTTCTCCAAGATAAGACTGGCGTCTTTTACAAAGACCCGGGTGCAGCTCTAATCTGCACAAGACATCCAAACAACATTTTTCTATTAAGGACGAATGTATTAGATGAAGATGTTGCCACATTTTCGGAGATGAACCTCTAGTGCGATGATTGCATGGTTAGAAACGCAACTACGAGCATGGTTTAAGTAGTCCCCTGCATTTGGATCATGCAGAATGTAGCTCAGCGAGCTCTGCTAAGACCGTGGAGATGCACAAGTACCACGACTACAGTGTTACTTCTACTTCTACCAGAACTTCATCTTCAAACAAGAAAATGCAACTATCCACTAGAGTCACCTCAACTGAGTGTGACTCAGCTCACCCAAGGTGGAAGGTTTGGACCAGCAGTCCTGCTTCACAAAACTTTGTCTAATGGTAGATTCTTGCTGGTTATTTCTAGACAGGTTTGAGCTCAAATCAATCAAGACATCTCCGTAGAGGGAATAAAAAAGCCAATCTTGATATTTGGAGCCACCTGGAGACCAGTCTCGCCAGCAACAATTTCTACAGCGCGACTATTAGGATCATTGAAGCCAACAAACGAACGATTGCCAGTTGGTTATATTATAAACCCACTTTTTCTTGACTTTGTTCGAGCAAAATGGTCATTCAACAGCAAGTTCCCTATACTTTTTGAAACAAGGAATTTCCGACTTTCTCTCTTCAAAAGATTACAAAAATTCTGTAAGTTAATCTTAGAGACTGTAACCACGTGTTTTAGGGTTTCTTGACCAGTTGAATCGAATGGGGGTAAAATTCCTCATTTATTTGTTCTTGCAGAAGAAAGGATGAGAACCTGGAACGCACATTCACCTCGAACTGCTCCTGGTCTTGACGTATTTCGTGGAATAATTCATGTAGGCAAAAACTCGCAGCGAATTTCATCTCTAGAGACGTTTCTCCGTTCTCGCCTACGATCATGCACTCAGAGTTTTTCGTCTATATCTCGAATAACGCAATAATTGATGTTTTATCAGGTGTTAACACAAGTTCTTGCGCTTTTTCTCGGATGCACTTTTCTCAATCTATTTGCTCACAAAGTCATAAACGATTAGAAAGCTCTATTCTTTGTCTACAAGGTTTTTCCAAAAGATTTCTGGGAAACGACAGTTTGCCTGAGTTTGAAGGCTGCGAAGTAGAGCAATGAGTCAATGAAAAACAAATGCAACCGACAGCTGCCTATCCTGGCATTCTGCTAAAGCCCGGAAGGCCATCAAAACTGACCAAATGACCTGATGTTTTGCTCAAAATAGTTGGTCATCAGCGATTTTCCAAGCCGATGGAAGATATTTGGTCTCAAAGATACCAACCACATTGGCCGAATAGATTTCGCTCAGGAAAACCTGGGAATCGCTCCAGAGGATTCGTATGATCCAGGTTGGCAATATATTTCTCAAAGCTATCTAATAACTAAGGTAATTTTACTAAAAGAATGTAATCGCACAGGTCTAGTTATCTGCCCCATAATAACGTCGGACTCCATCCTCGCCAGTGCTGCCAAAATGATCCTCCAAAAGCCCCACTAATGAAGTTCTTCCGCGTTTATATTCTACACAGATTGCACGTTCAAGCAGTATCGAATGCTTTCTGGTTCCTACCGAATACAAGGAAGAAATGGAGTTTTTCCTTGAAATGGCGTTTTTCTTCTCAAGCCTGAAAATAGGGTAAATCAAAATGAATATCTGTGGAGGCACATGATGATAGGGTTGTAGTGGGAGAGAAGAGCTTTGAGGAGGTGTAGAGCATGTTAAGGAGAAATGGAAGTGGGATGGGAGAATAGCAGCAGAAAAAAGCGCAAGGACTTATGATGACACCTAATAGTTTTACTTTTCATCATCACTCATTCCTCCTCGACTCTCGCACATCTCGCAGGTTTGTGGGATTGGATTGAATTTATTATTTTTAATTCCTGTTCAGGTTCCCTAAGCGGCACAGACGCAACTTTTTTTCCATGCCCTTCTCCCCCTCCCCCCTCCCGCCCATTTTCTGCGTCCGCCAATTGTATGTACATATGATATACTGTATTTTATAGGATGAATAAGATAGTGACACCGATGTTGGGGTTAATAGGAGGAGCTTCAGTTCTTCTCAACTGCTACTCTTTCATTTACGCATTCATCAAAAAATCGAATCAAAGGTTGAGGTCTGAAATAATTCCACTCGTAGTTCTTTCTAATGTAATGATCACTGTCTGCTACACGCTCACAGTACCGGTAAGTAATAGCTATTTGAATATTTGAATGGCATTCCTGCACTTTTGAATGGCATTGCTGCACTAACTTCGCTATTTTTAGGTGTCGTTCATTCATAACTTCTGCGTTATGATTGTCTCTTCTGGACCAGTCAGCTCTGGTAATGCTGCATCAGTACTTATGGTGGCTTCTTATGTATGCTGGCATGTCTCCTTTTTGATTGTAATTAATGGCTTCATTAAAAAATACATCGTGCTATGCAGGTGAACATTTGTAACAGTAAGATGAAACAGATGTTTGCTTCCGCTGGTAATGTTGCTCTAGGAGATGGAGTGTTGAGTCAATAGAAGCAATACTACCGTAGACCGAAAGACCGCCGAAGCTGTTTAGACAATCTGTACAAGTGTTCTTCCAAGTCCAAGGAAGAGACACATTGACGCCAATCACTTTGATCATTCAAAATTTCTTGCGGAAGATCTTGGATTTGCTCGAGAGGAATCGTTTGGGCATCACGTTTCTCGAAAGTACCGCTTGAATGAACAAATTCAGCTGAAGAAATCCAACAGAAGAGGGTTAAACAGCCTATCGCAGGGCAGCGTCTGGCCCTACACCGCCACTTGTGTCAATCTAGCTCTCTAAGAGTTCAGTTGACAGTGTTTTCCTGCATCTATATTCTAATAGGCTCACTCATTGAATGCTCATCGCATCGGATGCTTTTGGTCAATAGTTAGATATCGTCATGTGCATATTATCGTGCCTGGCTGTGCGTTGGTAGTAGCACCTAATCCAGACACGGCAAAAGATGGTTTAAACTGGACCCAAAAAGCTATATAGAGGTGGAACCACAGCGCACAAAACAGTGGACTTGCGAGCCAGTGGGCAAAGCATAGGGACTGATACCCTATATGAACTTCGAGCGGGAGCCAGTGAGCTCATGGAACCACGGGACATTGAGCGGAGCTGATTGTATGACGGCGGATCGAAGAATGAAACCATGAGAGCATGAGGGCGCCTTTTATACTGCGGAGCGGTACCCGAGGGCATGAGCCAGTGAGCTCAGTGAGCTTAGCGTATAACTACTAGAACCCAAGCCGAACTTTTCCTGAAGCTTAGCACGTAAATAGTTCCTATCAATCAAATAATGCCAGATACCAACGACTTTCACATATTCTTCTTCTCCATACCATTACAGGAGATTAATAGCCACCTTTCTCTTCCCCATCAGAATATCACATCAATAGAGTAATAGAACTAAACCACTGAATGCTACTGAGACAAATAATGAACCGGCTGCCAGGCTGATACGCGCTGCGAATGGCAGGATCGTGACAGCGGCTCGACAGGATATTCTCGAGCATTGAACTAGCGATCGACTGATTTCTCATCCTCGAGTACCAGGACAGCAACCAGCATCTTCGTTGGAACCACGGGCCATTGAGCGGAGCTGATTGTATGACGGCGGATCGAAGAATGAAACCATGAGAGCATGAGGGCGCCTTTTATACTGTGGAGCGGTACCCGAGGGCATGAGAGAAAGTACCGTATTCCATAACAGCGCTGATGGGGATGACGCGCACACACCACGTAGGTGTATTTGAGCCGGCATAGGATGTCGCGTCATACTACGCAGTGGATCCCGACCGGGATGAAAGCGATTGTCGAAGGTGTTCTCGAAAGGAAATTGTGTGTGAGTCATGACAGTTGTAGAGGGTATACTAATTGCGATCATTTAGGTTTTTTTTACTTCTAGGAAAAAGGAGACTTGCTAATTGCTTCGTTGTGTTTGTTGGAGGTGTTTAGGTGTTGACCAAGAAATCTTGGAAAGAGGAAACACGAGGAACAACTGCTGTTTCTTTCAGAAGCCAATACAGCTATCTTTATTCCTCTCGGAAGTGGATTTTCATGATTTTCGCTGCGAACATTCTTATTCTCATATTGTGGACATTCATGTATTCGCGGCTTCGCCCGAACGTCGGAGAGGACATTAGAGCTTCCATTCTATCAGTTACTGGGCTCGATCTTAGTACACATCTATACCTCGGTTTTTGTGCAGAGGTCTGCCAGTGATTTCATGCAATGCAGTTTATGCTTTATCCACGCGATTGGATGAATATTCATTTTTGTTCTGTCATTCTATTTTCAGCCAAAAGACCACTTGGGTTTTTTGCTCAATCTCACAATAATAGCAACAAAAACATGCCTTCTTACTGCTAGCTTTTATTTGGCAAGAAAGGTAAAGAAAAAGTTAAACTCTTCCTTCTTGAGTGCTAAGACGAAGATGCTACAACTTCGCTTCAACAGCATGCTGACTGGGCAGGTAAAATGAAACGATTTCTAACACAATTGCAATAAATGCGCAAACAACAGTGGAGCTGATGTCAGAAAAAGCAGCGAAATAGGTATTTTCAGATATTTTGCCTGGCAGTGTTCGTGCAGCTACCTGCACTGGTGTATCCTTTTCTACGGTACTATCAAGCAACTAGCACTTCAGCACTAGCAATCTTCTCTACGGTTTTCTTTTCCTTTTACCCTGTGTGTAGTTCAGCTGTCATCATTCTCTCTCTGACAAACACCAAATTGTCTGCCTCAAAAGTTTCTGGACAATCGTCTCTTTTTCAAATACTCAAATTTTGATCTTCGAATATTGTCTTGTTTTTTCTTCAGTTTTCCTGGTTTCTCCAGTGTTTTGTTCTTAGCGACACTTTTTTGAATAAATTTTGGTTTCCAAATGCTCATACTACGGTATACACTATCATAAGTGCAACAGTATACAGTATCACCTTGTAGGTGGAGCTCAGTGAATTCAGCAATCAAACGATAGCTATAGGACAACGAATTCTTCACCTCCATCATCTACCGAGACACAAACTATGCCATTTCTTTCTAACTCCCTCTGTTCTCTAAACTCCTCCCACTGCTTGTGTGCGATGTCACTGTAGCGGTACCTTTTTACTTGTCACAGACATCAAGTACTGCTGATGACAATATGCGAAACCCATGAGAATTGGATGAGAAAACCAAGCCTGAAGTTTTGACGGGCACTAATACAGACTCTACTGGTGAGGAAACTATAATACTCATCGCTGCCTTCTAAAATATTACCACCCACACTTTCGCAACCCCTCTCAGTAGCTTTTTGACTGCAAGGACGCATTGCTCGCAAACTTCTAGTTTTAAAATTTCAAGAGAATGATAGCCGTTTTCATCTCATTCAAAGTTGCTAGTTCTCATCACCGAAGATGGCCGTCAGAATGTGGACTTAAGATAATTCAAAGAGGAGAAACCTTACATGGTGACAACAAAGTCTCTGGTCAAAAGTTCTGCAGAAGTTTTCCTTGGGAAATTCGGTAAATAATTAGTGGGAAGTGATTGTATGTGTTGCACACGTTGCTGCCAACATATGCCTAATATTTGATGCAGTGCCGAAGTCTTTGGGTAAAATGGCAGCATCAGAAAGTGAATAATTGCAAGTGTGCAGTTGCTCATTTGACGCGAAGCGTGGTAAAAAGTTCACTTTCTCCCATCTCCTGCTCACTTTTTGCAGGAAAACTACTGAAAAGCCTAAAATTGAGCATGTTCTACGTCTTTTAAGCTATAGTTTTCTCTCAGATATTTCTTGAAAGGAATTACCCAATATAGCAACATTCCACTGTATAGGTTGGTGTAGACTTCTCCTGTAAAGGAGAACTGATGTGAAAAATGTTGCAATTGGTGCTCAATATAGCCCTCCTCATTCCACTAAATGTGCAAATTTTTGCGATAGAAATGCCGGCAGTGGAGGCGCATTCACTCCAGAAAATGATGATCTCACTATCAGCGGGGCCGCCACTTGAGGTCTGCCACGATTTCTTATGAGAAACTTTTTATAGAGAACACATTGATTTGCAATAATTCTTTGAGAATGACCTCGATTGAAGGCGACTTCGCAATATTTCCTACTCTTGTCGTTCCATGGGGCAAAAACGGCCAAATATTCATTTGTTGCAGTTTCCGCGAAAACGGAAAGGTAAACGCAGTGCTTAAACTATATATGAAGAAATCCGTGACTACTTATTTTGCCAAGTCCCATAATTAAAAAATGAAAGTGTGAGTAAGATCACAAAGTAACCACACTGTAGCCCACATTTTTCCGAAGTTGCGGAGCATACATAGTGTAACGAATATCAGCATGAATATCTACAAAACTCAGCTAACTCATTTCCGAAGAATGTCTTCCTGCGAAAAGAGGACCACGAGGCGAGGACTCCATAGTACAACAATACCCTGGAAAAATCTTCAAGTGTTGAAATCAGAAGAAGATAATGGAACCACCTCATTTAGAGATCCATAACGGCTGAACGCAAGAACATTGCATTTATTTCTTGTTATACCACGTGCTTGTTGACCAACGCTCATTTTGGTGAGGACCAATGGGTTTGTTGTTGAATGCGACCGGTAAATGACACTTTATTGATCACAGAATCATCTTCAGTTCACACCGCAAGGGATTTCCTGATTGGGATACAGCCGAGAACACAGCGTAGGTTTACGTCTTCGTCAGTTCACACGTCGAAAGGTTTCTTGACTCAGACCACAACATGACAGCAGCTCCATTGGCATTGGGTGCCACACTCGGTCGACAAAACAACTGAACATCTCATCTTCGATCATTGACGCGTTTTTGTTGAGTTTTGTCGCTTGTTTCTGATCATAAATCTCCAAAGACTAAGAAAGAACATGACAAGAAAAAACAAGCGACAAAACACACTGATCAATAGCCAGCTGTTGGACCACCAGCGCTGCGTGCCCCAATCCCAGCACCGACGCTGTTACGGAATACACCCTCTATCAATTCTAGTGGGCCAATAATGCATGATAGCATCCCGAGGTCAAAGCTAAATCACATAGTCCACATGAAAGTAGAAAATTATGCCTGGCACTGCAAAAAAAGGGGTTCCTGTGCATAAGCCAATATGCCATGTATAACCCAAGCTGGAAATGTACCTGAATATGAATAGCAGTTATGCAAACATTGTACAGTTGTTCTGGATCGGAGCAAAACGCCTTTCATTTTCATGAGGGATTCAATCCAGATATCGCTATCTTGGTACATATAGGGCAGTTTTTACTAGGTGCATACGTTTATGCACCTGCCTGTATATGATGAACGATAGCCACCTATTGCAGCCTTGACGCAGCTCGGACGCAGGTGAGACGAACACGTCCGCTGCTCCGCAGCAGCCGGCTGGTATTTCCATTCAGAGTTTGGATACCGCTAGTCTCCACCGAAAATCCTCCACAAATGGATGCGTGCGTCTGTGCTCTTGCAAAGCAGAAGGACAGAATTCAATTTGCTGAGGATTTTCCCCACTTGTTGTCGCTCCCTCGCATTTATTATCAATAATTTTCGGTCTTACGCAAACTGGAAAATTGATTTCGCAAATAGGTGGGCCGTAATCGACACATCACCCCTTGGACAAAACGCCAATGACAATTCACTTTACTATTTTCATTAGTAGCCATACATAATTCTGCAGCAGTGTGTCAAATTTCATCTACAACTTCATAAAGATCACAATTTTCATGAAACGATATTAAAAATTACTGATTACTAGGTAATCGACATGGAGAAGACCTAGATTGAAGGTCTAATCTAGACTAGAATGAATGCACGACTTACAAATGCATACTAGAGCATTATATCGGAAAAATCAATAAGCTCTGCTGAAAAATGAATAAATCAATATGCTTTGAACTGAATCACTACAACTGAAAGGAAAGCATGAACAAACAAAAAAAGAATGAGGTATGAACTAGAAGAGTGATGAAGCTTGTTAACATGTGTGCAAGAATCAGCTGAAAAGCTTAGGAGCAGTGATCTGGATAGGCCACGCCCAGCACGGGACAACTGTTACTTACAGCTCACACATCATGCCGTTTCAGCTCTACACTCAAATTACTGGCTAGCTCAGCGCTTAGAGAAAGATATTCACACAACCGCCTATTAAACCGGTGACCTTGATTATTGTTACAATCAATATGTAGCAATCAATAGCAATCAATATAAAAAAAAGGAGTGATAAATGCCCGTAATGCGTTAGACCTGCATCGATTGCGTTTGTTGTGGTTGGAAGAGTTCATGAGCGTTCTGCAAGATGACTTCGGTAGCCCGTTGGAATTTCGCCGTTCCTGTTGACATCTCGTTAAAGTCGTTAAATTGAGGTCTGAAAAATCGATAATCCCAGTCGATATTAGACCAGCTGTGATGGTTGAAGGAACTCAATGTTACCAAATTAGGCACTTTCAAAGAAGAAAAAAGGGACAAGGATAGATTCTGATAGATTCTGGTATAGATTCTGCATGTACAGCACTCAAACGCGTCAATACATACGGAGGCGTGGATTAGCGCCATTCTGATTGGTCAGCGAGCTACTTTCATAATTGGTCAATTTTTTCCAGGGATTTTCGCATGGAACAGCAGGTCACCACTGAATCGAAAACCAAAATGAGAATCGGTTGAAATTGAACCCTTTGGATTCATCCAAGATTTGGTTATTCATTTGTTTTTATACTCAAAAAAGTGCGCCATATAAGAAGTCAACCGCAAACTCAGAAATGCAGCAAAGATGAAACAAAAAAAACTAAGTTAATAATCATTATTTCAACAAATTAATATTTACTGAACGAGCAAAAACTAATGATAGAAGATAATTAATAAAAAATGGTAAGTAAACATGTAAAACAAGTAGTAGATGAACGAAAAAATAACAGATACACACCTGAATAACGTAGGGAAGAGAACCTTGGACAGGTTGTGAATGTCCATCGCTGTACTGGGCGATGAAGCGACCTTAAAGTGTAGCGTTTATACTCTAATAGAAGTTGGTGGCTGAACACTCTTACCCTTTGTAGATGCGAAGTGAAGAACAACAAGACCTCTCGGTTTACCGGTGTTAGCTTACCCATAGCCATTCGAAGTCGCTCAATGACCTAAACACGCGCCTTCAATTATTTTCATCTAATCCAGAAAACGTGGATCTGTATTGAAAAATATTACATCATTGTCGCCAATGGAGTCAAGGATGCTATCGTGAAGCTCAGTAGGTATTAACGGCTCCGCAAGGCAACCGAAGAACGTCTTCACGGCTGTTGCGACGACGTGTACCGGCATATCGAGACTGCCAATGTCCACATCGCCCTGGAACACATAAATGCAAGACTTATATCTCATCTGGGAAGAAAAAGAGCTGGAAAGAGAAGGACCACAGATGGAAATATCCACATGTGAATATATAACAGATTTTCAGAGATGAGAAAAACATCTGGACCAGGGATGGACGGGATTTCGGTTACGGAAGTTTAGAAGTTCCTGAATTCTGGCGTTATGCGAGCCTCTGGCTTCAGGATTTCTGGAGGATCAATAGTGTAGTAGTGGAGTAAAGCCAATTCATATATGCTGCTTTTGACCCTCCAATTTTTGCCAGATTCTGAAATTCCTCCAACTTCCGACCTCCGGTCTTACACGGAACTTCCGCTCATCCCTGATGTGGATCAAAAGGTGAAATAAGTGAAAGGATGGGCTCAAACATTCATAAAACAAGTAGTTTAAACCAATGAATAAATGAAATGGACGCTACTGTTTGGAGATGATCGCAAAACTGCAGTGGCGGACGCAGAAAGTGGGCGGGAGGGGGTAGGGGGCGTGGGAAAAAAGTAGTAGGGTCTGCACCGTTTTGGGGATCCAGGCGGAAAATAAAACTAGTAAAAATATTAATTATAATAATTAATAATCAATCAAAATTATGTTAAAAATAATATTAAAACTAAACAAATAAAAATGAACTAATACAAGACTTTTATATGTAATGAAACCCCATCCCTGCGTCCGCCACTGGAAAACTGCTGTATTCTATGGAAAGTAGATTCCAGTTGCACCGCTGCCATTTGATGGCTACAAAAGAAATGAAGAATAATTTCGCTCGACTGAAGATGTGATTATAGAATCGTCCCATAATTTCCTGCCACCCTAAAGATAGTGAATCAGAGCAAATTCAACTAGAGAAAACTGCAGACCAGAGAAGGCGCTAAATAATTGGGTGTCGGAAGCACTGAAAAAATTGTGGGCCGCGAAAAAAAAAGTGGACAGCCGGAATTCCAAAGCCAAAACTCTTTTGAAGATAAATTCAGTATGTTAAAAATAAAAGAATCAAACCAGTAGCGAAAATTTAAAAAAAAACTTGAAAACAGATCAAAACAAAGCAAAACCTCAACATGTTTTTAATGAATTGTTCTGTAACTTCTCATTCGCATGCACCCAGCGCTGAGTAAATGAAGCAGGAGTAAAAAAAAACGAACAAAATGATTTAGCAAAACAGAGGAAACACTGACAAATGTAGAATAAGTAATAAGGAGTAAATAGCACAATTGATATGAAATAATGGATAGAAAATAGATGGGAAAATGCGGTAGTAAAATGAATGCCAGATATGCAGCAGGAAAAATGAAGTTTTACTAGAGCTGGAGAAGATTTTGAAAAAAAAAATCACATTCATACCTTTTCCCTGAAACTCTTCTCAAGTTCGCTGAGCTGTGCTTGGTTTCCGGGTACACGATACAACCCTTCCATTTCCAGCCCACCTTCCTAAACAGCAGATCTTTCCTTACAGTTCACATGAAAGCAGTTTACTTTTCAGAAATACATTAATTTACATTCCAAAAATACATCACGGCGGTGAAAGCGTAGCGATAATTGTTCGAGCATTACTATGGCAGGAAGCTTGAGTTGATGTCAGAAATTTGAACAGATGTGGGCGGGGCCAGACAGACTTGGTATAACAATAGATTTTTTCAGTAAAAGAGACTAAGAATGTGAAATAAACTCCGCCCACAACCGAAACAGCTTTCGACGCCAACAGTCATACCGAGGGTTACAGCGGTTTAGTTTTCCACATCTTACGCCAATTCATTTTCTCTCCGCACACATCTACAGTATACTACGGTAACACATTTCATACACTTACCTCATCTACCTCATTGATTCGCTAAAAATTACTGTAGCTAATGACGTCATCACTTTATCGATCCATATCTACTCACCTTTTCAATAAATTCGACACATCGTTGTAAGAACAACGGTATTCCACCATTTTTCTCGGCTAACGACTGTAACGTGTCATTCGCACCCACTACGCCTTGAACGCTCTGAAACTAATCGATATATGGATCGGCATTGATTGATGCGTCAGTTTACTGACTGACAGTTAAAATGAAAACCTCATTGCTGGATTTATGTCCCCTTTTTGGCGATCTTGACGGCAGCCATGAAAACGCGTTCGATGCTTTCTCGGATGACGCTGAAATAGCATGTCTGTAATCCACTAAAATTTCAGATTACTGTAAAAGTTCTAGTCTCGCTTCTCTAGCGTCTCTAAGATCATGCGTTCTTTCAACTAACATCAGGAACAAAAATCTCCACAAACCATGCATTAAAAAAACGGAAAAACTGGGTAGGAGTTAATTATGCAGGTGCGTCCGAGATGCGTGCGATGTCTGCAGAAAGTTCTGAACTCCTTGCATCAGTGGCAGCAACCACTACACGTGAAAAATCGTCCATAATTTTCTCAATATGGTTTCATACCCACGCATCACAGACGCACGCACGCAGGTAATATGAAGTTGCTATAACACCACATAAACGCCATCGATGAATGGGTTTCATGGCTCGCGTCCGCTGATTACTATTTATAGGAAAATCATCGAACTCAGGCAGCTATTGATTTTTCTTCTGCTGATACTTTCTTCGTAATTGATCTATTGATTGGGTACAGAATGTCTGATCATGAGCATATCCAGTATATTCAGAATTAGGCTGGCCCATTAAGGCGCACAACACTAAAATTAGCCCAAAACCGTTAAGGATATCCCGATGTCCATGCATAAACATAAACAAGTGGACATGGAGCACTGTAGGTGGAAAGTACGGCACGCAGCTCTACGATTGGTCAGTTGGATGGAGCGACCAATCGCAGAGCACGGCCACACCGCTGCTTTTGAGCGCAAATGCTCCACACCCTAACTTAGGGATGAGACTGATGAAATAAATGAAAAATACATCACCCAGTAGACAGTTACCCAAGATACCCGATCTCCCCCGTAAAAAAAAAACTTAATGCGTCCACTTGCAAGCGCTCTAATTGGTCTGCTCGAAAAAAGGTGGACAACAAAGCACGGAGAACTCAACCAGTTATCCTTCACGAATTGTTTTGAATTAACTAGGAAATGGAATAAACTTAGGATTTGAAATTTGCAGCATAAATAGACATTACATATCAGATTTTTTGAAGGAAATCCCATAATTTCCAGATTATTCACACAAAAGCACACAAAATAGGAAGTTCCATGCCCAGCACAACAACATTTACTTGAAATTTTCAGCATGCAAAAATATGGATACACAGCACCTCAAACTGCTCCTTACCGAGATAAGCGGGTTTCTTTGGCGGTTTTCGCTCGACTTGTGGGCTTTGTGGAAGTGACCTCGTACCAATCCGCGCTGGCGGTGGCGTAATCACCTTCTCAACCGGCTCTTTCTCGGTTGGCTTCTTGAAGCGGAACGAAGTCGCCACTTTCCTCACAAATTGGAACTTCTTCTTCTTTTCGTTCATCAGATCCGCGAACGACTCGACGCTCAGCGATTGCCGCAGGCCAGGCTGCTTCTGAACGCCCTGGGCGTAGATCTGCCTCGCTCGCACCACCGATTCTCGGTTAATGACATCCATAGTTATCGATCGAGCCGGCATGCCGTAGTTCACCTTCGGCGGTGTGATGTTCTTCGGTTTCGGCGCGATTCGCGGCTTGATGGGTACGGTCTTGGCTGGGCGCCTCGCTGCCATAGGTGATTTGGGAAGCCAGCGTCGCTCGACGCGTGGTGGTGACGTCGGCGGTGGTGAGGGATACTTCAGCTCAGCGACGTCGTCACGAGTGACCGACACGGGCGAGCCTATACAACACAACACTGTACAACATAAAAGCCGAGAGGAACAAAAGCAACTGAGGCCCACGAACACAGTGAGAGTCAGAATCAGACAAGCAGGGCGGCACTTACCGGCTGATGACGGTTGGCTGGTCACTGTAGATGGTGAAGAGGAGGGCTCCGTGCTGGAGTGATTCGAGAACATTCGTGAGCGAAGCGGGCGCTGAAAAAGAGGTAAGACAGTTACCAGCGATCTTTCACAGTTACAAAGTTAGGGGTTGGATAGCAGTAAGGATAAAATAAAGAGATTCCCGGATAATCCTATACTAACCCGAGTTGGGAGGAGTTTCCAAGAACTATGAGCCTCTCAGGGATAAAATATTTTCTATGCTCCTTATGCTTTCTACACAAGGAGAAGTTGTCAAAACATTACTGTTGAGATTGAGGGTTATGTGATTACTATAGGCAGCCCTTACGAAGCCCCTTATTCCTAAAATCGTCCGAAAAACTCGAAAAGAAGTTTGTTGACCCCGTTTGAGGTCACTTCTTAAATGCCGGTGTTGAACTGAGGATATAGGATATATCATCACTATCGAGATATAATAGAACATAGGTAAAGGATATACCATCACTTTTTCAAGGATGTTAGAACCGTTAAACCGACGGACTATGATTTTTAGAATCTGCGCTATTTTCAGCATCATTCGTATCTGGGAAAGCATATCCAAGGTCGGAGATATTACACTTAGAACCAAGAAAAACCAAACTAAATTAGTTAGTTTAATTATTAATTAATTTATTAATTAATTAATGAATTAGGAATTGATTCAAAAATTCGAATAAACGAAATGTAGAAGGCTTTTCCGCCTTTCCTAAACCTTCCGCATTGCTGTATTGATTTCTCTCATTCGAATATTCGAATCCTCAACAAATTCAAAATGGAATCCTCTAATTCAGATAAATACGTCATTCAGTCCTTCCCAGCTTAGATGGCACTGATCATGCCGTTGGTTCAGCGTTATAAACGGCTCCGCAAATGATTTACACTAACTTGTTCCTAGAAAAATCAAATCTATATTATTCCTATTATTCCCTAGTTATATTAAAAGGTGCATCACAGGTTTTTGCTCGGAAAATCACGAATACTAAGCACTGCTTCCTCACCTTCTTCTCCTTCTTCGCCGAGTTCAACTTCTTCTCGTCCTTCCCTGGAATCTTCTGCTCTGGTTTCGACGAGAAATCCAATGTAGCATAAATATGTTCGTCGTCGACAAGGGCGTCCTGGAAACACAATCGATATGTATTTTTTGCACTGCCGCTCTTTAAACTGTAGCCAATCGCGCGACAGAGACCACATTTTTGAACAGCAATTCATGGAAATGAGATAAGATACATGGCCAAATCTGTTCTTCGTGGCCCACTATGCTAAAAGATGGTGCTCAAGCTTCGCCCTCATTCACCTATTGGAAACGAACTATATATTTGCAAAAAAAATCTACCAGGTTTGGGCAAATTTGGAAAGATGGTTGACTAAATTAACAGTTTTCGGTGGAGTAATTCGCAGAGGCCAAATTTGGCTGGATAATTGGTTAAAGTTAACAATTTCAGCCAGGATAAACTGCAGGAACAAAGTTAAGCCCTGTAGGATAAGCCAGGACCTAAGAAGGACAGGAGTAATACCTAAATAACGAAAAGTACTGTGAAACGTTGAGCTTCTCCAGCATACAATAATAAGAAACGGAAATATGAAGAACAAATATAAAAAACAATGAAATTACAAAACAAAAGGTCTACGCCGTGGGAATAGTATGACTATGAACCCAAAAATGGACTACGGCACGTACGAACAAATCCGTCTCTGATTAGTTGGGCACGCCCACAAGTGACAATAACACTGTAGAACCTCACCTGCACAACAGAATATTCCGGAGCGATGTCGACCATTTCCGGGGTGGCCAGTGGCGCTGGCAGGGGTACACCGTGAGGAATCGGCAACTTAAGTGGCGACATCATCGGTGCCACCCGTCTGCGGGGGCGGACCGCCGAGCTGAAACACCTGGGGTCATCCAGAGAAATTCGCAGAAATCACCTCAGTCCTGGTCAGACCCACCTGTAGCTGATACTCATCGCTGAGTTTGAGTTTCTTAGCGCTGGCGCTGACGCGGCCGAAGTGACCCGCTCTAGCTGACCCGTGGAGAGCGTCGACTCTCCACTAGCTGACGAATCCGAAAGCAGCGTTCCTGCTGAGTCTAAAAAACAAAAACAACAATAAAACAGTAAACAAACAAGTGTGATGTCACTCACGGCTCGTTCTGTAGTTCCCGTACATGCCGTTGCTGCTGGAATCCTTGCGATGATGATTGTTGTGGTGATGATGATGGTGTTGATAGTCGACTAGTGGTGAGTAGGGATCACTAAACAAACAGACCTCAATTCGCTGATCAATTTATCGATCAGCGATCAATATATCGACCGCAGCCCTACTCACAACGCTGACTCAACATCACGGAATCCGCCACGGATGAGGTTTGAGAGAAATCCACTTCAAACGCTCGAGTGTTTAGCGCTGCGTCGCGCGCGAGCAACGCACAACGCTACAGAGTCATAAGTGTGCGCTCGCGAGCGAACAACGATTTTTGCACGTCTTACACGATCTGACATCATGTGTCAACTCGTCCACACGACATTTTTTTCCGCCGTTCTTCGAAATTTACGTGACAAAAGCTCGCCTCCATGAGTGGAATGGGTGCGGTCCTGCGAGTGCTCCACCCACCTGTCTCTCTTCATTGGTCGTTCCAGAGTGGACGTTTTCGGTACCATCGTACGGACACGTTCGAAAAACCGGGCGAGTTCGGCGATTTGCGCGCTACTACCGTCCGGCGGAATAGTGATGAACGATGCACCGATACTGGTCGCCAGTTCGCTACCTTCGGTGAGCAATAGGTTTGTCTCCTGAAATGTTGTAGGTAAAAATACACTAAAAATGACTTTTCTGCTTGTACAGCAAACTGTAACTGCTAAAAAATAAAGCGGAATTGGTACGAAACTCGAACCAAATCAAGGAAGAGCAAGGTTCTCCAGGAATATGGTAATTGGTTAAATTTCTACCCAGCTCTCAAAGCAAAGCTATGTAGCTACAAGCAGTAACATAAAGACGAGTCGTGGCATGAATGTTGATCCAGCTTCTTCGTGTTCGAGGAAATTGGCACGTGATGAAGTAAAAAAAAACGGAGAGAATGTAAACACTCGAAAATACATAGTAGCTAGGTTAAGTTACAACAAGAACTGTACCGGTGGATTACACAGTTAGGTAGAGAATGTCGGGTCGTAACACTAACAGTATGAGTCCTGGGATCTCGAATAAGTAATCGTAGTTGCAGTTGAGGTAAAACTACTAAGATCACGCTCCTTCAAAGCAAAACAAGGTGTGGGAAGCTTCCTTGCTCCATCTTGAAGCTCATGATTCGCTCCGTCTGCTCAAATTCCTGTCTTTAAATTCCAATGCTCTAGTGGTTTCAATTGCCCGAACGGGTAATTTTGCAGTCCTTCTTTTCGTAGTCCAACAATAACTGTAAAAAAATTATGGGCGACAGAGTTGGAAACAATTACAATGGATTACACTGGATTAAATTAAATAACTCAACCCTGAATAACTTTTGTTAATGCGTTTTCAAGAAGACGTTGTGGAGGTAGGGTAAAGTGAATTATGCTACTTCAACTTTTCCTTCTTCCTGCTGTGTTTATGTATTGGGTTGCAGGTCTAAAATCAAAAATAATAGACAGTAAAAATATTAACATAGGGGGGAAGCAAAAATGCCCTGCCTGGGAAAGCGCGTGTGAAAAAACACTGGGGTCTCCGCCACTTAGGGATAAATTCAACATAAATACTACTCTTAACACAAAATAATTGAGAATAAATATTTAAAAAATAACAGCAAAAGAGACCTTTCAAAAACGAACCATTTTAAAAATGACAAAGGTAAACGCGAGTCCTATAATAGTCCTATATCAGGAATAAGGACCTAATACTGTGAAATCAACAAAAACAATCATGGGCTGAGGCGATGGTTGGGAGACATTTATTAGAAAGAGAAACAGGGAAGAGATAGAAGGAGTAAAGATGAGTGATTGAATGAATGAATGGATGAATGAATGAATGAATGAATGAATGAATGAATGAATGAATGAATGAATAGTTGAACGAATAAACGAAACATATAACTAAATTGAGAGACAGAGGGGTGAACACATAGAAGATTGTATCAGCATATGAGCATCTCAGTAATTATGAGCAAAAAAGAATCCGTAGCAAGCGGCAGGAATGGGCGGATTTTGTGGATATATCCTAGAAAAAACCTTAGACATGCTAAATTTAGGAAGGTTGGGAGATTGACGGACGGTACAGACAGAAAAAAATTTATTATTGAAACTTTAAAAAAATGAATGAAGATGCAGCATATTTCTACCGCTGACAAGCATTCACATTCAATTTTTCCCTTACTTTCGCTAAATTCATACCTGATGTCTCTACTTCAGTAAGCGGACCTTAATAGTGACTGAAAAAAAAGCTGAAGGAAAAGTTTGAAAATGAGGAAATTCAGGAAAAGAAGATGCATATAGGAGGGTGAAAAAAGAATAATCTTTAAAGATTCATTTCCAAGGGCTAGCGTAACATTTGGAGATATCCAAATGGTCGTGTAAAAGCGGCAGATGGGAAATTGAGAGAGAAGCATGAAAATAGAGTAATAAGGAGGCAGAAATCGTAGTAAACGCAAAATTTCTCTTCCGTTTTTCAAGCAGTTAATTAATTTCCTGTCGGCCTACAGTTTGTAAGCACTAACGGAGCACCCCAATCACATTCAGAATAAATAAAAACAAATGAATAAGTCTGAAGGTAAAAATGGTAGTAACAAAAACGGCAGAAAATCTCTCACTAGCAAACTAGAATGAGTCCTGGAACGACTGAAACCTGGAACAATAGTACAGTAGCCAAAGATTGGCGGTTTCGGGCAAAACCGGCTTCAAAACGGCGACTTTATGCGTACGACTAACATTTCCAATGCATACTAATGCTATGCTTTAGGAATGAGAGGCCAATTTGGCTCTGCGACGGCCGACCGACCGAGCGACGCCGCTCGTTCCCCCTCATCAATGGAGGGGGACGCTGCGGAAGCCGCGCAACCATGTGTACAAATGTGCCGCCGCGCCGTCGCCGTCGTCACCGCCTCAGGTCTACCCCAGTCGGACGGACAAAAAGCGCTTAGCTCCGTGTATTCAACGTGAAAATGACGCCAATGACGTCAGTATGCACTTCTTGGTATCATGTTTCACTAAATCGCCTACTAGTATGAACGCACGTCACGTGATTGCTATCTAAAACTCCAGACAAACATTAAAACCCGATGCCGTACTAATGAGGAAGTTATGAAGGAACTGAGTAACTCACAAACAATGAAAAACTTGTTCTACACACACCAGCAAATTATCTACTTAGTAAAGGCAGGTCCTGGCACGATCTAAAAGCTATTTAGCGCAATCTGGCGCGTGGACACACACAAATAAAACATGAGCGCACAGACTGCCATTCGCTCCAATTTGTCGACGATAATGTTGGATTACGAGTGTATCATCGGATAATTGCGCTCGGAAAGAACAACCCACGCTGTTTTTCGTGTGCATTCACAAAAAAATATGTCATGAGAATGGTGAAAACATGGTGGTGTGAAAAAAAAGCAAAAAAAAGAGGAAAAGAGTTGATAGTTGCTCCAGAAATTGGTTTAAAGCAGACTAGTCGACTGCTTGGAGAATTTATTGAACAGTTTGATCGTGTCAATTGTTAGGTTTTGTAGTGCTTTTCCGAGGATAATCTCTGCTCTCTACAGGATAAACTCATAAAAATTGAAGAAAACAACACAATTTTCCCTCACAAGATGTATAACACACAGAAGTTGAAGAAACAAGAAGAATGGGGCATCGAGAATATTTCGTTCTCCTTTTTATCCTGAGATTGGTGAGATGATCAAATCCCGGAGTTGAAAGCAAGGAATAGAAAAGTGTTGTGGTGTTCTAGTGGTTCGCACAAATAAGTCTCCAGAAAACAGTTGCTAGGACGCATCCATTGGGATTAACCAGGGTAAATGTGCTGACGACCGTGTTACGATGGGTAAGTTTGGGGGTGTTACCAGGTTTACCCTGGGTAATCTTAATTGCGCACTGGCCTTTGGTGCACCTCGGAAGTTATAAGAACGCATAGAGCTGTGCTACATCTGCTTTTTTCTGGATTCTTCGAGGAAATGAACCAGTGTTTCAACGATCGGCGCCAGGTCAAGGATTGCAACTCCCCTGAAACAGCTATGATCTCGGATGGGAAAAGGATGCCTATTGTTGCAAGTGAACCAATAAAAATAAATTTCAAAAATATGACATTAATGTGGCAGGACACTCTGACCAGCCCAATTAATGGGACACTTGGGGGTTACCTATTTATTGTTCATTTATTTATTTATTTTCACTACACTTTGCCACAGCCACAACGCTACCCTCAGAATGAGGGTAACAAAGAAAGTTACAAATGTTAAGGAGGTTTATGGAAGTTCAGTGAGAGTTTATACGTCATCTGTATCGCAGGCTGAATGAGGCGTTCTTACGTATCGAACCTTATCTGATATCTAGGAACGTCACAGTAATGAATGAGGCTGCAGATAAGAAAATTTCTCAAATGAGCTAACTCTCACTAACTAAGAATTAATTCCTGTAATTGAGCAGGAATGAATAACTATAATATTATATTACCCTTCAAAACCTATAGGGTAAAGCAAAAATACCTGCTGAGATCTCTTCGTACCGGCAGCCATCATCATGTCTGGCGGAACAGCGAATGGACTGAAGGGGTGTCGAGTGCACTTTCAATGCGATACTTAGCGCGCTGCGCGATATCGCGCGATATTCGTGAGAACACGGGAAATTCAAAAGCAAAAAAGCACGCGCGGCTTTCGGGTCAGAAGCGAGCGCATATAAACCCGCATCAGCAATGAACACTACGTGCATTTTACATGAGAAAATTCGATATCTGCGCGAAAGAACAACGATTCAATGGGAAACCGAGTGTGGGAATACGTAGGCGCCGTTCACTTTTTAATCAGTTGGATAGCAGACGCGCGCACTTCTTCCTACAACTACAACGAACGCACCTCCGCCATCGTCTCAGGGGAGAACGACATAGGGTGAACAACCTGATCTCCTCGATTAGAGTCCATACCGGGGTAAAATGGGGTAGAGCGGGAAACTAAGCAGATAACCTGCAGGAAAACTTTCAGGGAAGTAACCTGACCGCCAGTGTGCATAAGTCTTTCACGAAAAATTGGCACGAAATTGTAGGGAATGTTTGTGAAGTGAACGCCCTTTCTGGATCAGGTGCTCCGAATGAAGTGCATGGTAATTAAAAGCTATCGAGCGCGCTCGCCCTTCAATCTCCAAAACAAACAAGTAAAATAACGTCACAATCATTAGAATAAGAGTTTTTGCAAAGTAAAAGCACCAATTTTCCACAAATGGCATTTTCTATACACATATCCAAGTATCGACAGCACGAAAAGAAGTATGAAAAGAATTTTCGTCCAAAAAAGTCACGAGAACAAGGTGAATCCAGGTGTGAGCCGTTCAAGACTAAAACCTTAAACGGTAGGATGGGAACCTAAACTGTATAGAAAACAGAAATGATGAGGATATAAGTATGTAGGGGAGAACACTCGTCCAGCCTCCACAATTTTGCGGCTCCTTTGATAAATTACCACAAAAAGACCATTATAAAACAACTACATTCGCCAATTGTCTAAATTTTTATGAAGTACATAGGTGGCACCCTTCGCCTCCACCTTTTCACCGTATCCTTCCTATTTTCTGGATTTTTTTCTCGGAGAAAACGAGCATTAAGGAGAAGAGCGCTATGCATTTATTTCGTCATATCTTCGTTAACGCTACCGATAATCCAGACTAGCTCACGAGTTTCATCAGAATTCTGTTGAGAATTCGACTACTTTGCTCCCTTTTGGGTCAGAATGGAGCAATGCTGCATATTTATCGCAGTGAAAAGCGAAACACAGCAGTAAAATCTCCTGCCTTCACGTAAGAAATATTCACGCTAATGTTGAGCGTTTCCAGCAGGTAGTCCAGAAATTCGTGGTGAACGGGTTCCTCAAGCGAGGATAGGACAAATAGCTAAAGAAAAACTTTTTAAAAAGCGAGCACAATTAGAGTATATGCTCGATAAATAGTAGAAACTGTTGCAAGGAAGATCTGTTCAGAAAGGAATATCCGAAATACTACATTGTTTCTGGAAAATCTCTGATATAAATTTTTCTGGAGCTCTATTGTTGATGAAGATTAGCCCTCACAACTTGTAACAACAAAAAAATCAACAATGTATAGAAATTTTTTTCACAAAACAGCGCATTTAACATCATCATCTGATTCGGTATAGGTACGAAATTGTAAGTCATCAGAAGCCAGATTACCCGTTGACTCCCGTTGAAAAACAATAAGTCAAAGATAACAGCTGATTCCATGCAAAACTGCACAAAAACCGAATGACTTCATACTTCCACTATGATGTCATCAGGAACGTGTAATCAAAAGCCGACAAAGCAGTCCACGAGCATCATCCTCACATCAGATACTCGGTCAGAAAAAAGTGGATCAGTGGCGAAATGACGAGCAGACCAGCATGTCAAGTGCCGCGACGCTCGACGTGCACCCTCAATACCATTGTAAACAGCCGGCAGCTCTGCTTTGGTCTCCTGCAGCGTCACACCCGATCACGTCATTGGGAGAGCATACGGTATTGTTTGGGAGTACGTTTGTAACCTTTGGATAAATACAAAACAGCGAGATAGCCTTAAAGTTGCACAAATCTCACGAATTTCTATCCAGGAGAGTGTCCGAAGAGAGACTGGCAATATGTTCCAAGAACGGCAGCGACGTTGGCACTCCATATGTGTAAACAGACTGCTGTCCAAACATGGCACGTTTTTCGCACACCCACGCCATCTCCCACTAAACTTTCCCAGTGACCACGCCATAAGTGGCAACAATTTCCCTGGTAACCTATTTCCTACATGTTTTTTAGGCTTTGGTGAGTAATTTCAACTGGTTTCGCAAGCGATGCTTGGATGGACATGCCACGTCAAGTAGATTGCTAGTTTTTCACTCGGAACACATGTAATTGCACCGGAAACTCCTGTCATAGAACTATGGAATGAATAGCTTGGAACGAGTGACGTCATACAACTGCGAAGTTATTCCATCCGGACAATCAACCGCGAACACGGCATTCTCGAAGGAATTTGTACTTGCTGGGGTTAAGGTATCAGGTTCATTACCCAAAAAAGAAAACAAGAAAGAGATTGAGGTTGGCGGAATACTTGATTACATATTACATACTTCAATTCTACCTGAGTTAGTGTTTGGTATTGAGTATTTATCGCAATAATCTCCTTTTCGATGGTTTTCTCGTTTGTTTCTGAAAATTATTGAAGAAACTGGGTTTTCACTAATAGGGTCACAAGTGCAACAGGTAAGAACTCTTGATAAATTGGAGCGCACAAGCATAACTTCAACGTTGATTTGTTGGTGAACTCATAGCATAACGAACGGGGTTGTCTCCAAGGTTAGGACCAAATATGGCTGGGGAAACCCTCTCTGGTCATGTGAATAATGCTCTTTTTAAAGAGCCAAAAAGGCCCTTCATGAGAAACCTACGTAGAACTTGAAAAGTACTGGAAATCTAGGCAAATGGCAACCAGACCATTCGCCTCAACTTCTGCATCGGGAATGTGCAGTTATTCAGTATGCTTGTGCGATATTAAGTGCCTCAAATAGAAGAAACCTCTAAGTCAAAGTCATTTCTGCACATTGCTGGCTCCTTAGTGGCCTTGGGTAGTTCAAGAACCGGATGCTTAGCCAGTTCATTTCCGAATTTGGGATTAGGCCTATCTTATAGATTTTATCGTCAAAAGTTGCCTGCTATAGAGGTCGATTTGGTAGAGTGGCAGCAAACAGCTCAGGAGTTATGTCGAATTATGCCAAGGGAGTGGAAAATGCGCTTCTCCGAATTTTTCCCAAAACTTAGTGGCATTACCAAACTGATGTGCCTAGAAAACGAAATTCAGGAAGAAAGATTACTTCAATCTTGCCATGGAATTCTATGGAACAAAAAATGAAACGCGGCGAAATATGGGACTCGTTTAGATAATATGTACAGCACCATAAATGGCTATTGCAGAGGGGAGTTGAGTCACGCAGTGGGCGTGGCCAAAGAATGAGGCGCTGGCGTCGAAAGCTTCATAATTACCCCTATTTATGTACAAGCTTACTCATTCAAAGAAATACTCACAGTGAGAAACTAAACGGATAGTCGAGGTGAGTCATATGTAACGCACATCTGTTTATATAAATGATAGGTTTTTCATAGTAGGCTTGAAGAAGGATCAAAATTACATGTAAGAAGGCTCTCAGGATCGGAATGTCGATAAATCTCAGGGTACCTTGAACTCCACATAGAATTAAGATAGATAAATTATATGTGATATTAATAGCCATTTTATCCAGAACTATTGATGTCTTCAATGTTTTTTTCTCTGCCATACAGGTTGTTATAGGAACACTTTTATTGGCCGACGTTTCGACGAAAAGTCGTTTTCAAGGCCTGAAAGTGGATCAGTTTCCTTCAATCTGCGCTCTATTCAGAACGTTCCCAGATTCATTATTTGAAGAAGACACCGCCATATGTTTATATTCATTCTAATTGTAAGAATTTGCCACAAAAAATTAATCAAGCTATTCGCTGGGATTCTTTCCTGGGAATGTACATTTGCTCTAGAAGTTCCATTTCAATCACCTGAAAGCTACGCCCTTTGGAAAAGAAAGCAGTGAATGACAAGGCGTATACATTACATGTAGCAGTCCATAAACCACCGTAAGCAAATTCGCTTCGGGGTGCAAGGAAAAATAGGACAGCGAAGGAAAAGACGCTTGACAACTCGAGGAAGTGATTTTTATCACCGGTGCCGCCTTTGGAAGAATATGAACAAAAGGCTCTCCATCTAGCAAAGCGTTCTGACAAGTCACAATAGGGAACACACTTTGAGAAAAGTGAAAATGAAACAGATTACTGCAGGCTTAGCCAAGCACGTCAGGGAAAGCATGGCAGGCGAGAGCATGGAAAAAAAGAGGGTAGATGTTGTGAAAGGGGAAGTAGTTCATGAACAGCCTGCACGATGAGCTTAGATAGCAATTACGAAGAGAAAATAATGCCATTTCCGGATGGAAACTCAAAAAGAAAATGAACGAACATGATCCTAACAGGAAATGGTAGAGAGATAGAATAAGAATATTTACTTAGCCCAATGAGGCAAAGGTAAGAAAGATGAATAAGAGATGGAAGAGAATGAACTATCTAATAATTTCTCAATGAGAGAGTTTGCATAACAACAACAACGGGATAACATGTTCCAGGATAACATGGAACATTTGTGGATTCAGTTACAAAGAATGGAGAAAAGGTCTGTGTTTTCTCCAGCATAATTTCTTTGATTTACAGATGCTAGTGAGAAAATGCACTAATAACATGCATGTTATCACATAAGACTGGAATTTTTCAATAATATCAGTCTAGGCTTACATATTTCTACAAAATTAAGATGAAAACGATTTCTTTTCTCGGTGTATCAGTAATGTGAACGGTCAATGTGTACAGATAGCTAGAATATCAACGTGTTTTCTATATTATTTGATTTTACTTATTTATTTGATGTCTCTGAAGATGACAGAATGTGACCCTTCACACAGAATGCTATGTAAAAAAACCGTTGAAGTATTTAAAAAAATTTGAATAAGGGAAATGGTTCAGACGGTAGCAGCGAAATCCGTGCGTCAGCCCGGTTCTGGATAAATTCTGGCATAGTTCTACACCAAGCTTCATAGGAAGAACATAATTTTTAAGGATGCAGTAGCAGCAAGATTTGTAGATTATTTCAAATGAATAATTATTGATTTACCTACTGATCGCTGAAAAATTTAGTCATACTAGTGAATTTGACACTGATTATAAATCGAAGTCGAGACCCCTGCAGACATCAGTCCTTTACTGATCTGTCTTCCCTCACAATTCAAAGGATAACCTTAAGCTTAGCCATAGGATTCCTAATCCTGTAACAGTCTTAAAGCCACAAATAAACGGAATACGACGCTAATTAGGGTCGGAAGGGGATTGGGGGATTTCGCAAGTATCGAAAATGGAGCGGTGTCATCAAATGAGCTCTGACTAATAGGATCCGCCCGCGCTTCATCACAGCATGACACCTGGACGTGGGATGTCCTCTTTTGTCCCGCTGGCCCAGCCGCAGCCAGTTAGCGAACGAACAGATGTGAAAGTGCAGATAAACATTTTTCACTTCTATTCGCTTCTGATCGGGGAGCGCAGACTACGACTGGGACGCCCACGGGCGGGGAGATGGGTGGTAGGGGAGAGAGATACAGGGGAGACGACGGTTTTTACAGACCGGTCATTATTGCAGTGGGATTCACAAACTTTCCCGGGCAAACATGGGAAACATCAGCCTACCCATAAGTACATACACCATGTTCAGGGTGGAAGAGTTGCTCAAGCAAAGACTGTGTATTTCGCCACCTAGGAAATGGAAGTTGATGGAAAGGGAGGACAGCAACATCTGAATAGGAAATCTGTCTATTCAAAAAAGGAAGTAGCAAAATCTCTTCTGTGAAGTTTGTGAATCCCGCCACTAACATCTACGGTAGAGTACAACAGTAATTTGACAGAGATCAGTCATTACGGTAATTTACCCTTTCGTATTCAGAACCGCGATCGTTTGCGATTTTGATTCATGGCGCTAACCCATGGTAAACGTGTTAACGTATCCCATTTTGTCCTTTACCCGAGACTCATCGTCATTCTTACCCATGTGCAACGCGTTGCGTGCTACCCTTGGGTATAAATTTACCCATTCTTTTAATGATGCATCCGGGACCTGTTCGCCCTTTCGCGGCTAAACTAACAATGCAATGCGTGATCAAGGCATTGAGTCTCTCTAATATTAATAATTACCCATGCGAATCTAATAGATTAATAGGAGCCGACGACCTTTAATTCTTTACGAATCATTGAATTTTCATACATCCCTGTACGTTGAAAGGCAAAGAATTCACCTCATCACTAAAATAATCCTGCATATCGGCTACAGCTACCAGCAGAATTGCTTTTCCGGTCAGGGTCCGGCATCCATCGTCCAACACACGGGAAACAGCCGCTCTGGCATGAGCGAACGAGGCAGCTCTTCTGGAACATTTGGCTATAGCTATATAAGCTAACAATAATAGTAAAATCAATCAATAATAAATCCAATAGTAATTTAAAAAATAAATAATAGCAAACTCAAGTAACCATTTGATCTTCTATAGAAATATATTAGAAAAAAGAAACAGAAAAAGAAATGACGGAGTGTCGAAGAAATGGTGAGGATAGAACGGTTACGGAAGTGGTACATTATCAAGTAAGAGATAAATGAATGACAATCAATTTTAAAAAAAGATAACTCCGGAGATGAAGACAAGTTAAAGAGAGAAATTAAAAGGAAAATAGAAAAGTTGGTCCTTTTTTCCAGAGGTCAATACTTTTTTTTCTTTTTTCTTTCTGTCTTTGCTACTTGACGTGAGGTATATGCCTTAGTTACGGCACTCCTATTGGTGTAATAGATAAATGAACAAATAAACAAATGGGTAAATAAATGAATAAAATACTTTCTGATGACGCCATGATGAATAACACATAGAACGCAGTATCCAGTAAGTCACCAACCGTGCTGAATATACAACCACATGCCCATGTGTAGAATTCACCGCCTTGGCAGTGAGCCAAGTATGGTACGCGCCCACGTGGAGATCCACAGCAAAACGCTGCTCATTGAAATGCACATCAACTGGCACAATGCCAACTGAAACAGCGATGAATGTTGGAACATTGCCAAAATAAGAAATTCCAATTGCAATATCAATAGCCGCTTACCTCCTATTTGACTAGGGTCCCTAATGGCTCTAAGAACTTCATTATCTATTCCGAGTACAGCGATAAGGAGCGAATCCAGAGGGAATGGATCAGCACAGAGTACGGACAACTGAATGAAACACAGTGCTGCTTGCAGAGAACACAAAGAAGCAGAGAAAACTGTAGTAGTCAAGCTTCTGAAGATACCTGTATTTTAAGTGCTCCTCTTCGATCCAGCTGTGAAGCACATACCGTATCACAGATCCGCAACAGTTGGTCCCGACTGGAATAGACGATGCAGCATTTTACCACTGGGTAACTGACTAGTAGTGCTGACTTACCCAAAGATACTACTGCAGTCACTCGACCTGCTCCAATCCCCATCAGACTCTGATGATCCAGCTCCAATGAAAATGCCGCAAGTATTCTCAGCCAGGATCAAACCCTACAGTAAGCTCTATGTTTAAATTAGGTCACATTACGGTAGCAGAAGGCACGACCTGTTGATGAAGGTACGGTAGAAGATCATAGTGTCCTGGATCGCAAACCAACACGTAAACTGGTGGCAGCGGCTCTGACGCCGTTCCTAGGGTGGCGGTACTTGACCCAAGGCAGAATTTACTCGTGCATTCTCTGGCGTACTCCAGAGAGGAAGAGGAATCTAAGACAAAGAATTTATGAAATTTATGTGAAACAATTTCTGGAAAAAAAATCAAAATCTAACCGCACATATTAACACTAGGTTACTAAGGGAGGGGGAGATAAACCAACCCAGCAAAAACAGCTGCGTCCTACTGCTGTTCTTCCCTTCCTCCAGCTCTTCAGCACCGTAACATCGAATCGTTGCAGGACCGCTCGCTGTCAGGAATGGCTCGTTATGGAGCAATACCTAGACCAGTAAAACTCCGGAATACAGGTACACATGACATTACTAGACAGAGGAGAGAGAAAGGGATAGAGAAAGAAAGAAAGAAAAAAAAGAAAGAAAGAAAGAAAGAAGGGAAAAAAAGGAAGAAGGAGGAGAAATAGGGCAGTGCTGGAAAAATTGCGTGGTCTCTCCCAAAGAATGGAATAGAGCACCGGGATTTCAAAAATGTATTTAATAAAAACAGTAAATTTGGACTCAGGGAACCAAAAACTGAGAGCTAACTTGTAACGGAAAAATGAGCCAGTAAAATTTTAATTTTATTTAAATCTCTCTCAAAGAGTAGCTTCTACAAATTTGCCGATATTGCCAGGGGGATGGGTAACAAAAGCAGGACAGGTAACTTTAAAAATGGAAGTATGGAAAGTGGAAGTTAGGCCCACTCCTACTCCATGGACATAAAAATTTCACTATGAGACCCACACAGAAAATAAACAACGAACAGAATTAAGGAAAAACAAATTCTCACGTTGATATCCGTGATGAATTGCGCAACCATAGCCATTTCTCCATGAACGGAAATGTCAACAATGTGGCTCACCGAGAAATCGCACTGTTTCTTCCTGAAAATGAATCACTAGTAAGAACCAGCACCTGTATTGAAGGACGTTCCTGGAACGGGTCAGACATTGAGCTTCCTATCCAGGCAGAGTGGACGGTTTCGCGAGAAAAATAAGGCATTTCTTGCTTTTTACCACAAGCTTTCATCCTGACTAAGATAAGTAGCTGCATGATACGACACCAATTTTCACCTTGAAAACCCGTCCAGCTTAGAAATACGGGTAGGCGAGTACCTTCCAGGGTACGTGCATGAATAGGAACCTGGTAAAAAATGATGCACTTTTTTTGTTTTTGAGTGACACATCTCATTTTCGAATAAGTGATAGTGAATATAGCAAGATATGCCACATTTCTCTTGGAAAACTCCCACCCTAAATGAGTGGGAAATCCAGAAATCAGCCGGGAAAGTTCACGAACCTCGCCACAGGTAATCCGCCTCAAACATAATCATGAAGTTTAAGAACCGACCCCCCACTGAAGGACTAGCTATGTAGGCCGCAATTTCTGGTCTTCACCCAGGAGTTGGTTACATCACTGAAGGGATGGGTAATGTCGTACTCACGGATATGATTGCCCACGGTAGCAGCTGGGTATACATAATGTAACTTATGGGTAAAAATGCTTATAGGTGTCAAGTAGAGGGCATATTTAGGTCTATTAACAAGTTTACCACGAATAACCTCCATCATGCATCCAAGCCCTGCTGCGTAAATAAACCAAAAAAAAATGACAGCATCCAGTCCCGGCTGCGTAAATAAACAAAAAAATGACACAAACCTCTGAAAGAACATGCCAATGGCGTCATTTATTGCCAGCTGAGCACAAGCCGAAAAAGCTGGACAATCGTTGGTAGCCGGTCGCGCCAGGAAGGTGATGAATCGACGGATGATGGAGTCGCGAAGCTCGAACAACCGTGACAGTTGTCGATACCTTCAAGGTACAATCACCTCATTCATCATTACTCAGAGAGATGAAAAGGCTCCCGAAAGCACCTGATATCATCCTGCAGAAACTCCTTTATCCTGAGCATCTCCCTCTCGGATATTAGCAAGTGGTCGTTCTTAACTTCGGTACGACTCGTCCGCACGACGTCAACGAACAGTTCGATATTCTCCAGCAGACATTCTCGGAATTCGATCTCGGCCCGTTTCAACAGATCATGCTGAAAATGCGGGCATCTTTGCCTATTCTCGAACCTTGGACAACAACTTCGCCACAGGACTCACTTGAAATCGATCGTATACCATAGCAGCTTGACTTGGAGGCAGTGATTCATAGGCGGAAAAGCCCTGAATGGAAAAAGTAACACTGACGTAGTCTGGCAGATAGCCTTCGCCATGAATAGCCAGCAGCGCCTCACCTGCAAGAAAATGCTAACATCCTGTAGGGGTTTTCCCGGCGTCACCTGAGGTGTGTCGGACAGGAGGAACTCAAACTCCTCTTCTAGACGCTCCTTGCGTTGCTCGGTTTCCACTGCTTTCTGAAAAAGCAGGACTGAGGCAACAAAGGAAACTGTGAGAAAATTTCTCCGTAGACCTCATTTTGACACCCTTTTTTCGTTGCGTTCAGGTTTGAAAAAGGCTCACTCATTGGGGAGAAATGATTAAACGGCTATCACAATCTGACTAGCTCTGTCCTAAATATTACCACCACGAGCCCAAAAGTTCCGCCTTGAATTTGCCTGGAAGTTATCTGATGGGCTGATAACGGAAACTGCACTGGTTCTGTACCCTGGTCCAGTGTTTGTGAGATTTCGTTAGGTATAAGGCAGACAGATTATCTAAGAAAACCTTCTGAGCTGTTTAGGGGGGGGGGGGGGAGGGGAAATGTCTCATATGAACTCAAATACTGAATTCGGCTAAAACCATAAATAACAGCATCAATGTAGACTAGAATTTGAATTCCGAAAATTTTGGGAATTTTGGGGGACAGCTAACCAATTAATGTTGGTACGAATCTCAGGAAGAGGTTTTTAATACTTTCCTAGAACAGAAATGAGAAAATTTTAAGCTTAAGCAGATGAATGACCCACTTGGTAGGCCTCAAAAGCCTGTCGGGCCTCGTGCCGCAGCAGAATCTCAGCTGGTATCCGATGATCCACAGATGCGGACTGCGTCATACGTCTCCCTTGATCTGCTGGCAGCGGATCTAGTTGTTTGCCTCAAAAAAAATCCCCATTGGATAGCTTAACCCAAAACAAATTCGAAGAATCTTACCAAGCTGTCCCAGCGGCTGGAAGAACTCGTCGAAAAGAGGATGCGAGTGAATCAGGTGATTCGCGGCTGACCAGCTCAACTGCGCCACGTCGGTCTTATCCAGGAGTGTGGCAAAAACCCGGGGAAGGTTCGGTAACAACGCTCGTAACCTGAAAATCAATCCTTTTGCAAAGGCAAACTACCAAAACGCTCAAGATCTTCCAACCTGGCAGCCATCCAATGTTCCCTAGCTTCATTCACATGCGTGTCGTAGACTTTCTTTGCCGTAGCTTCACCATAAATCCGTACAAAGTTGCAGTAATCCGGCTGCCGCTCTAGACAACGCTCACTGACTAGTCTAAATAGGCAGAAGTAAAGCAAATTTGTTTGCGGGAGAGATAATTACAGGAAACTGCGGACCTTGACCACGACAACCGTATGGATGGCCAGCTTTCCACAGGAAGTAACGCTTGAAGCAGGCGAGTGAAGGCAATCCTGAAAGGTGCAGAATTCTGGGTGGCTTTTGCTTTTTTGAGTCCTCACAGGAACAGAAACACACATGAACGAAAATTAAATAGAAGAAGCTCGTGCATTTGTTGATTGATCTGTCTAATAATAATCAATTTTACTCCAGTTTTCACGGTGTCTATCCCTAACCAAGAAATGGAGCCTTTTATTGGTCGAATTTGCTTTTTTTATTGGAACAATAAGAGTTTAAGGTGTTTCAAAGCAATCAGAAGATGAAGGAATTACCCCTCATCCCAGTTCTAAACTCCACTCTGCATGGAGATCTTTGCTCCTGCCGTAACGGTCTCCCCCCCCCCCCTCCCTGCCTTCCCTGACAATCCGCGCGTCACAGGGTTAAATCTGCTCTGGATGAAATCAGCTATGAAATATTGGATGAGAACAATCTTGTAGAGGAAATTCAGAAGATCCTCTAAAATCTCAGTAACAAACCTAACGCAAAACTTGAAGAATATACACGAACAACAGCTCTATCAAAAACTTCTATCATCTCAGCCTCTATAGTTAATTTCAGCTCATTTCAATAAGGAAGATACTTGAAGATACATAGAAAAAAGAAGCAGCAAGAGAAAGGATGTGGTATTCGGAAAGAAAGCGAGAAATGCAAGGATTAAGCAAAGATACTGTTTCCGCTCTAAAAACGGCATAGTTGTCAGTGAATAAGCAATAGCACACTTTGTGTGCCCTAAAACACTTATTTCATTTCTCAGCAAACTGCTCCTTGCTTTGAATTTCCTTACAACATGAGCTATATTTATGTAAATTTCAAATAGATCAGCACTGAGATCCGGGACTGTTTCTGCACAAGTTCTCCCCTCCCCCTCCCCTCCCCCACTTTGGGAGTTTGCATAAATTGATCGGCAAAAAGTGATATTCAGCTTTGCGTAACCCTCTTCGGTCAGCGACAGCAAAAAGTGATTGAAATTTGAAATTTGTCATATTTTCTCAGAGAAATCCATTCAATTTGGATGAGTGAGAAGCCTGGAACATTCTCGGAAGTGTACATGAATTTTCGGATACAGAAAAACACTACAATCCCATGATTTACTGAGTTTATCCCGTTTTGTAACGAGTGTGTACCAGGGCTGTGCGTCACTAACGCAGCGAATTAACGCATTAACGCGTAACGGCCATTTTTGGCGTAACGTAACGAATTAACGAATTAACGAAAAACCCCAAAATCCGTTATAATCGACTTCGTTAGAAGGCCGAATAGTATCTGAAATGCGTACTTTTCTCGCGCTACACAACTTTCTCATAATATACAGCAGATGATACGAATAACCACGACTATTGTGTGAAATGATTTGCTGTAAGACCCGAAGAAAAATCTGCTTCCATGGACATCTTACCATCTTAGCCTTCATGAACTAAAGCCACGGCGGCAGATGTAGCTGTATAATTGCCGAGGATAGATGTATGAGAACTTTCATGACTTAAGGAAGTAGACAAATATCTTGCGCATAAGCCGTCATTCTCGATTGATATTTCTGAATATTAGAGCAGCGATACTGACACTATGGAATTCCCTCTTATCAAAATGTTGGCACATAAATATCTTTCGGCACCGGCAAATGAGTGCGAGCATCTCTTCTCAGCAGCAGGTTTGTGTCGGATTTAAGAATCAGCTTGACTGCAGAAATTTGGAAAAAAACTTCTCTTTTTGCACCATAACATACTTATACTAGGATTCTGAGCTATGCCGGCGCGCCTCCTGCTTTGAGTCTCTCACCTTTTCTATGAGTCTCTCACCTTTCTTCAGAGTTCTCATCCGTTCATTTTGCCAAGGATTTATTGTGAAAATTGTGTGGCAAAACAACGCGACTCCTAATTGAAGGCATCTCTATCGTCTTTTTTTTTTCATCGTCTGACCATTGTCTGTGTTTGTTTTCTGTATGCAATGAAGAGAAACTATCATTTTTCAAACTGAGAAACTATTATTTTTGAATTTTTTCATCTTGCTATATCATTTTCTTTTCATCTTGCTACACCATTTTTTTCAGAGCCAAAAGTGACCAACGTTAGCACTTGCTTCAATTTTTTGTTGAATCCACAGCTCATTTACTCTGAATATCAGTCAGGGATCTCGATTGCTTGTTACAGTTAGTGAAACTTATCAAAATATTCACAAATCCGTCTTCTAACGAATTAACGGATTAACGAATTAACGCATTAACGCGTAACGGCCATTTTTGGCCTAACGTAACGAATTAACGGATTAACGAAATCTGAAATTTTTCTAACGCACAGCCCTGGTGTGTACCTTCAGGTTCCTTTCATGCAGTTACTGACAGCACAGGGCTAAACCCTGCAATCTTCTCACCTCTGTAAGCCCGAACAGCACTTCTGCTACATAATTATAACCTTCTTCCCCACACTCACCAAAAGAAAATGCCCTCATTTCCTTCACTAAGACTGGTATGTACTCCTCCCAGCATTGGTGCAGCTCACACTAAGCTCCCATTACTGGTCAGCAGCGTTTAGCTATTCAAACGGGTTTCGCGGCAGCTATCTTGTCGTGCCGGCTGGCAGGCCAAGCCCTCCCCGTAATTACCTCGTGAAAGTGGCTAATTATTCATGCAAAGCCCTTCGTCACTCGACACTTGAAACACACGAAACCTTCGGACACGCCAACGCAGCAAATTGCCCCCGCTTTGAAAGCGAAAATCGTTCAAAGCTCGGATTTATCACGAAGAAAAGCCAGGACAAGACAGCATGTCATGACCAGCTCACCTCACTTCTCGATTTCGCTCCGTCACAACCTTCACAGCATCGGAGAACGGTTGAATTTTCAACCGCAACTTACTCCTCGATGCCAGGCATGCCGCTGTCACGAACAACTCGTCCACATTCACATTCATCAAAGCGGACACTTCGACCTGAAGTTGGACAAGTGTTACGGACTGACAAACTGTTACAAGGGAACATCGTACCACAGTGATGTGTGTGCTCTTCAGTTCTTTCTTGTTAAGGAGCGCGTGTAACGCCTTCCGCGCCTCCTCATCAGCGCTATCCGCCTGGCTGAACGCGACCACCACGGGTTTTTTCGTTTTGATCACATTTGTGAGGATCGTCGACGAGGTGGAACATTGGCTAAAACGAATAGTAAGGCACTAGGACGGATATATAATGGAAAACAGGATAAATTGCAGAAAACAGATGAGAATTCTTCCGAAAGAAATGTAGAAGTAATGGAGTGGCTGCTGTCAGACGCTTGTTGGTGTGAAAATTTTCTCTGCGAAATGCATATGATGATTACAGATCAACACCACTCCTGAAGGATGAAAGACCGAGATGATCTTCCTGAATTTTTGGAAACGAAAAAGAAATACATCCTTATTTCCAGGTTCGCAATGGGCAGAACAACTGTTACAACTGACTAGTATAAATGACTGATTTCATCGACTCCGAACTTTAAGCCTACATAGAGAGATATAGTCCATGCCAAAATCAAGGAGCGCCCTCGAAAGATTGCAGGCCCCGCGTGCGGCTGCGTCGCGGTCACCGCGATTTTCACGAGCTCATAAGTAAAGCACCACAGGCTCTTAAAGTCCGCGCCAAAATCAAACAGGTGCACTCAAAATCGTCTCACGGAAATGCCACACATACGGTTTCGAAGCGGTCACCTGAATTTTCTGGGGCACCAAAAATTGGACGTATAGTCTGTGATTGAAATTTGGCAGTTTCTAATGTTTATAACACATCAACAACTCGTGAATTTTTGATTGTAGTAAGCCTCACTTGCTCACTGTGGAATTCTTCGAATGCACAAATTTAAAAAAAAATTCGAAAATACACAATAAAAAAAACGGCTGCGCTGGTCGTTCTCGATATATATTTAAGCGTTACCTCTCAAATGTCCTTCCTTCAGTTCTGCTCGAGTCGAACACATATATAAAAGCATCTACTGTACATTTTCCATCGGGCAGAACATGTTGGTCAAATTCAGCCTCGAGACCAAGCTGCTCCTAAACTCAGAAATACTCTAATTGACATCTGAACTTCAGATTAGAAATGAACAAATTGCTGGAGTATAGAAGCTGAAAGCTTAGCATAAACACCCACTTTCTGTATGTACATTAGCTTGTCCCGACTCTCAAGCCGAATCTGACAACATCTTTTCGCATACGGCTCTGAGGTGGACGGCCCAGCTATCGGTTCGTATGTCTCGTCATCGAGAAATTCTAAAGAAAGACCTATTAAGGAAAAAGCAAAATTATCTCAATATTCAAACACTCAGTATTTCCAAAAAAAAAATCAAAAAAGACGATGACCTCTGAAAGCTTAACAATCCGAAAACTCGAAGCCACAGGCTTATTCACATCTTCCAATGTATGAAACTCAGGAAGGTCCCAAAATTTCTGGTCTTCGAAAGTGCAAAAATTTGAAATGCGTCCTTGCAAAAAAGAGCCGGGAAAAAACGGTCCCGGGCATTTTGGAAAAAAGTGTTTGCAGCAATAGAGTCCGAAACTTGAGAGCGCGTTGCAGTCAGGCCACGCCCACATCTAGTCCCTCGATATTGACGATATATAAATCATATTCTAATTCTTTTTTTGAATATTCTCCTATTTTTGCTCCCTAACTGTTCGGATGGACGATTCTCGAAGTTTTCCCCATGAATTTGAAGAAATATCAGCTTGATTCTAAAAAATTTTCGGCCAATCGAGAAAAGTAGGGGTAAAATCGCTGAAGAGTAGTAAGGTAACCATAATAACAGTAGTGAAAACTTTCCCGCTCAAGAAATGAAAAAAGGTCAGCTCTTACCTGTTTGTTCGATAACCCGTATTGTAACTGGGCCACCAGCGTCGTCAAGGCTGACCTGACGTTCACCCCAGTATAGCCAGTGATCATTGTTGATGACTGGTGAACCACCAAAATCAGTCTGAAAACGACAAAATCAGCTCTCTTGCAGAGTTCTCGGGCAAGTCTTGGCTTTTTTATGTGAACGAGCTAGCTACCTAGTACGTAGCTATTATATGTAACAAGCATTTCTGTTTCCCTTGCAGCGTTTTCCCCCAGGATTCTAATAATGAGGTTCTCGCAAAACGACGAATGAATGACTAAGCCACTCATTACGAGTTGGCTTGCTCCTAGGGGAAAGAGGTGCTCTTTTGAAATTACCATTGATCTGGGGATGGGCACCAGAAAAAGAAGCTAAAGGTTCAAAAAATGCGGGGAGGGAGGTTCACGTCCGATTCGTTTTCTCAGGAAATAGTGTGGAAACTAGTGTTTGAGAAATTTATCCGGTAGGCTTACCGCGTCACAAAAAAAAAATAAAAATACAGTTTGGAATAGCCTTCCTTGTATACTCCTTGTATTTCAACTCAAACAAGAAAGCTCTTGCTGACGACAACGTGGATTTTATGGACAAAAAAGTCTTGAGAAGAGAAATTTCGAAAATTTAACTCGAGACTAACCATTCAAAATGATGGGCTTTTGCAAAAACCAGTACTGATGCAAGAGAGTTCTTATCCTTCGCCTAACTTTAAAAGAGAAAAAATCCCGGCGGAGCATGGGTTCCAAGTGAGTACAATCCCTAAATAAAAGCTCAAAAGTGTGCTTGGATATACGAGCCAGGCTATATCTAGCAGAAGTCCAGAAAAACTTTCATTTTCCTCTCCGTCCCCTCTCTGCCTGATAAATTTTGACAAAACCGCAAAAAAAAGGAGTCACAGAAAATGATATGTGAAATTTCGACCCTAGGCGCCCACAGACAATGGTCCTAAGGCTTTTCCGTGGATTCCCCTTAGATGGACAGTTTTGTGACCCTCTGGTGCCAATCCCGAGTCTTAAATCCACATCCTGCTTTGCGCATAGCTTGAACGAACACAGAATGGCGGCTAACTCGACTGATGAGAGCCGAAATCGGGGCGAGACGAGCCGGCGACGACTTCTGGCCGCAGCTGATGATATTTGTGGCTTCGTCAGGCGCCAAACAAACGCGTTGCAACTCGAACACCATGACGTTAAGGAAGTTCGCGCGTCGTTTGCGATCGTTAGAATGCTTGTGATGCGAACGCAAGACGATGATGTCAACCATGAACTGAGTGCTACGATGAGGAAAAGTACCTGGGATAGCACCGAGCAATGCTCCGGAAAGAAATCGTCGAAATCGCCGCGAACGAATCGGTTACAGATCAGCGATTTGCCGACGCCTTTCGAGCCTTTCACTGCCTCTCTGCCGCTGACGCCGATCACACTGACGGTGACCGTGCGCTGCATCACGGCATGTCTTCTGCAAGCGAATACATCAGCAACATCAAATTCCAGGAATATTCGACCGAAATGCGATTCACAGCAGGTATAGGAATGAGAGCCGATTTTTTGAGCTGACTATAAACTGCAAATAGACGAAAAAAGAAAGAGAACGCTGCAAAAGTGAGAGAAATTTAGATATGATATAAAAAGTGCGTAGTTCACAGTGGCGGATGCAAAGGAGCGGGAAGAGACGGTCCTGAAGAAGGGTAAAATTTTTCCAGAATGCATGGTAAAATAGACCGAACATTCGTGTTAGCCCATTTTAGAATCCTTACTTATTTATGACTTTTTTGAACAGAATATTTATGAAGTAATCCAATATTAATGACCTAGGCTATTACTTTCCTTTCATTTCAGTGCGTCTCAGCTAACGTTGCTGCGTGTGGCGTTTTGTCTATGGTCGATGTCCTACTTCGTTTAGAGTTGTTCCAAAATGCATGGACCATGTACTACTTCTATCTACTACTGCTGTCTGTTTTCCACAATAACCTTTCCGTATTCTTGTTTGCTTCTGATTTATTTCCCTTTTTGTGAATATCTTGCTGTGTTCTTTCAATCCACGCATGTTTGGTTATGTATTTTTGTGGTTATCCACTAATCGCACTAATCAACGTGATCCTAACTAGCTGTTCTACTAATTTCTGCACCCTTAGTTACACATACTTTCCACCTGCTTACAACTAACACTAGCCTCTACCGCAAATGGCTCGCTGTTTATCTGAGGATTGCTGGCTGCCCAACATGATGGTTCCGCAGGGGGTTTCAGTCAGTATACCTGCGTGCCGAAGTTCCATCATGTTCGGAAAGCAAATTGCTGGATGGTACGTGACTGGCTGGTACGGGTATATCTGGCTATCCTCTTCCAGTTCCTTACAGCATCTGCCAACTGGTAGTAGTGCTACTTTGGTCATCTAGGGGTGGTTTGTGTACATTGGGGTGTCTTGTTTCTCTATGAAAATTTCCGTTCTTTAGTGCCATTAAGTGGAGTAAGAATGCCCATATTTAAAATGTTAACCAGCTAGGTTTGATTTTTATCCACGTACATATAGCGTACACTTACTGTATACCCATTTGCGAGTACGCACAAACTGTTATATTGTGGTGCACCTTTTTCTTGGTGTATTAGATAAATAAATAAATTAATTAATTAATTAATAAAGTTGCGATTTTTAGCGGGCAACGCCCCTTTTTTAAATGATGCGCCTCACCCTCCCCCCTCATCGAGAAAAAGGTCTGCCAGTGATAATCGATTTCATGAATTGTAGCTTTTCCATGCACTGGACTTACATACATGTAGATAAGTGCTTGATTCGATGCGTAATAGTATTCTTTACCGTGTTGGACGTGAGCCAAACCAAAAGTAACCCAACGGTACTAGCTAGACCACCACTAAATTTGGACAGCATCGAACTGACAAGATCTGTTCAAATCATAGCAAAAATAATAAGACCATTTAGACTAGAGACAAGAGATTGGATAAAATCAAAACTGGGAAAAGAGGGCGGATTTTGCTGGAAAATCCAGAAGTTGAAAGGGTGAAGATATCAATGTATTGAAAATTCGCTTCGCAGATGAAGAAAAGTCGAGGAAATCACTATGAAAAGGGAACCGCCCACTTTAAAAGTAATCCATACCTTAAAGCCGATTAGGCTATAAAAGGTAACGAACGAGGAATGGAATCTGGCAATATGTATGGACGACCGCACCCGTGGACAATGAAAAAAGATGGAGATATGATCGGTTTGGAAAATAGGAGAAGTAAATCAGCTGTCAGATTCGAAAAGAGAGAAATTTCATGAAATTATTGACAGAAATGATTGCAAATTACGATGTCACTCGTCGAGTGTGGAATCTTCGCGTAAACTTTCATAATCGGACTAATGAAACATTTTCTATACTTTTTAGAGAATAGAGAATACACCTGTTCATTTCCAACAAGTGTAAGTTTTTTTTCGAATAAATTTCTTTGTACCGTGGTCAAAACGATGCATGATATATTTGGGAATATTCGATGATTTTTCAATATTCGAACTTTCGAATTATTCGAATATTGCCCAATTTCAACCATTCGAAATATGAATAATTCGAATATCGCAGTTTTCGCAATATGCGAATGAACGAATTATTCGAATATCAAGTATTTTTGGCTGCCCGAATGAATGAATAGTTCGAACAGAGGGATATTCCGGGAGACCGAATGAATGAATATATCCGAACATTCGGTTTTTTTTTTCAAATTTTATTGGCATTGCATTTAACAAATAACCATCATGAGAGTGTTTAATTCTCACATTTTCCTTATATTTGCCTACACAAAGAAATCTCAGGAGAACTGACTATATAAATAAATATGCCTAAAATAATTTCCATTTCGTCTGTCCTTTGATTTCTCAAAAGTCTTCTTCCACTTCATCTCCAGAGCTGGAGTGTTCATCCTCGGTGGTTGAGTCATCGAAGACAATTTTTGCATTACTGTACAGTGGGTTCAATGCGGAATTGAAGGAGTAGCGAAAATTTCAGAAAAAAAACAGCTTGAGATCTTTGTGTTGACTGCAGCTTTTCACTACTTTTTTCTCAACATTCAAGTCGAAAAACTTATTACGCATGAACAAGGAAAATCAAGTTTCGAGAAAAAGAAAAGAAGAGAGACAAATCACGTTATGATAGGCTATTTGCCTGAGATGGATGGTACTGCAATGCACCTTCAAGGCATGGCCTCGTTATACGATGCTGCACGCTCTCCTTCCTCGACATCATAACAGTTCAAAGTTCGAATAACACCGTTTCTCTCAGTCGAATGAACGAATTATTCGAATAACCTATGTTTTGAGAAGCCCGAATGAATGAATTGTTCGAATAATCCACATTTCAAGATTGCCGAATGGATGAATTGTTCGAATTTGCTCTCTTCTCGAAAAACCGAATAAATGAATTATTCGAATATTCGAATATTCGAACATTTCTTCGAATATATTCGACTCGGTCACAAGTATAATGCATAGATGGTACAGATATTCAGTTGAAGTTAAAATGTTGAGCTAAGCCAAATTGTAGCTTTCCGAGAAATTGAGGGATTGAGAAAAGAAAGAGGCAGCTACCCTAGGGATTTTGCACACACCAAACACATTAACTGATGTTAGCCAGCAAAATTCTGACAGTTAGTTTAAGAATTGGCATTCTTCATAATATTCTTCACACAAAGTATGCACTTAAACAAATTAGAACAGATTAAAGTTTGGAAAAGCATGAACATTACAAAGTTAAAGTCACTTTATCCAGTAAAAAATTACAAGAGATGCAAGAGATTCGCAGAAGTATTATATTTCTCAAAGATGTGCCAAAGTAGAAATGGGTGCTATCAAAGGAAATGGACATGACAAACCTGGAATTGGGGGAAAAACTGCCAATAAAAATGAAGTGAAAATACACTTAGAGCAGCAAGATCTAGATGAAGTGCTCAAGTAAATTAGCAACATTTTGAACGTTTACATGCGAAAATCCCTCCCCCCCCCCCCCCCAAAATTTTCTTAAGTACTCTAGATACTACTGCTTCTTTTTTTTTTGCTATAGAAGCAGCGCTTAACTCAAATTCACTCCCTCATCAACTAAGCTGTATTCTGTAATACTTCGCAGCAGATGAATGGGAGCAAATAAAAAATAGCAGTAAATAACAATGAAATATAGCAGATAACGATAGAGAGGAGGAAAATAAATCACAGATAGGTAGTGGTCACTGAATAGTTTGGGGTGGAGTCAGAGGCCGCATGAATCTTTGATATTACCCAGGGCAAGCGCGTTAACCGCGGACAAACTTACCCATCGTTCAATGGGCGTCAACACGTTTACCCCTTGTAAACTCAATGATGCAGCGAGACCCAGGAGCGTAAGAAATGGAGAGTAAACGAAGGAGATTGAGAAGAATAGAGGGGTAAGCCCACGCCTGCATAAAAAATACACTGCAGTTAGGAAAAAGTAAATTAAAAATCTGTAACTTAATTAATTTAATGAATAGTCTTGCGAACAACTCATAAAATATGAAACTCGAGAGAGAATAGGCTTTATAAAAATTCTCATGTTTCCCACACAGCTGTTGTTCTCTTCTTCGAACATTCGAATATTCAATTCACTTGAGATCGAGTACTCAAGAAAAAAAACACATCCGATACATTACTCGGCTCCAAGAATTACAAAGACTAAGAAAATCCAAGCAATTCAGAGTTTGAAAACCCCTCAGAGCAACCAAGACGGGTGAGAAACATCCGTAGAGACCAAGAAGCTGGATACTCTAAGCAATTTTCCACTCTCATAGCCATAAACGAGAAATAAAGATAACAAACAATCCAAGGAAAGAAGATCTCTTACAATTTCTGCAGCAGCACCTTGAATCAATGTCTAGTCTAGTGTGTACTTAAAGAAATCATCGAATGAGTCATCGCTAAGCAGGTTTGCACAAATTTACGCCTTTGTTGATGATAACAGCCCTGATAAGAGTGCGGAATTCTCAAAGAACCAAGCAAATAAGATTCTGAGACTGCCGAAAAGCCCTATTACCATATGGGAAAAAAGTTTCCGAAGAAATGCTCAGCAATGACATATAGCAGGTCACGAAACGTGTAATACTCGACAATTACGCAGCGCACGAAGGCCATAATAGGACAAGGAAAGGAGCGGGGCGTGGGGGCGGAGCGAGAAGCGGCGATTACGCAACACAACTCATAGCGGATTAACCTATAGAGGTAATACTTTATTGAGAAGATGAGTAATGAGCTCACGGACTACTCGTCCAAATAGTATTGGAAGGAGCAGATAAGGTGGAATTGCAGGAAATTACCTGGGGCAATGATTTTTTCCCCACAAAATAGGTGTTTGTTAAAATCTGGGCTCGATCTGGCTTCATATGCGCCATTAAAAACAGGGTCTGAACATCACTTGGATTACCCATGGTAAACATGTTGACCCATGTTGCGTGTTGAAGATGGGTAAACTTGTGTGTTTCTAGTGCGTTCACCTGAGTAATGTCAATGATGCATATGTGCCAGGAGTAATTAACACCCATAGCATGATTACCCATGAGTATGTAGCGGTCGGGTAAGGACATGATCGCGTCATGCCACAATCGGGTAAACATTTTGATAGGTGCCAAGTAAGGGGTGAATTCGGGTATATTGACACGTTTATGGGGTGGGTGACAGCCGGATTTTCGGAGTTTCAGACAAAATTTCGCACCAGCCAACCTTAGCCTCAAAAACTGTGTTCACTAAGCCAAAAACCAAAGAAAAAATATCTCACAAGGATGTGTAAATAAAAAAGTGAAAGCAAATGGTGAAGTATCAAATGATGTACGTACCTAGAGAAAATGGGGAAATAGAGGCAAAGAGGAAAATGAAAGAAAGGACGGAAAGAGATAGAGAGAGAGATACGGACGCACAGAGGCAGATAAAAGGAGTAAACTAGATTGTTGAGCGAAGATGCGGTGTAATCTACTCCAAAAACAACAGCAACAAAGCTACGGAGCAGCAAATTGCAGCTCGCCCGCCTAGTGCAATGCCGAAGCGTCTGCTGCATAAGTCTTGAGAACAAACTCACATAACTCATAGAAACTCATATTTCTATTTCTCCAACCGCGACGATTCGGTGAAGCCACTCAGAAGATGTATTCTGCCTGAACTAACTCTGCGATATCGTCGGAATTTCCGCAGAAGGAAAAAAATACACAGAAAGCGCTTCCATCAAAGATTTGCTGGTGCTGCATCGATTCTCAAGTAATCAGTGATTCAGTTTAAGAAGTTCAAGAAGTCTAATTCTTTAGTGTTTAATTCTAGCCTTCTCATTTGCAGCAATTCGAATACACTCCAAAAGAAAAGGAGTAAAAAATGGAAAATACGTGAAAAGAATTAAGAAAACATGTGAGTACATGAGGAATGCTAAGGTGAATAAAAGCTGCGATTCTGAAAAATCGTCCTATGCAGCTCACACACTCTATTTTCCAAGTTCTTGTGTCGAGGAACTGCTGTTGGTTATGGATTGTTTCCCTAGATAAGAAACGTCCCTCTTACGTATGTCTAGCACGAAAACATTAAAACCTGAATGTGATGAAAATCATTTGGACAAAAGTGCTGACGTGTTCCATCCATGTCGTCATCTGAAGAAAATATTGCCTGCATTTTCAACAGATCTACGTAGGTCATCTCTCTGACGAGCCGAAGTTTTCTTAAAAGTGCCAACTTATTCAGATTTATTGCTTGCAGTATCTCTGCAGTAATGCAGCTGTAGCCCAATGCCGCTCTTTTTTAGGGCCAAAGAGAACCGTGCCAGATTGCAAATGAGCGCAATTTCACAGAAGCTTGTTCCTGTAATGTCTACATATTCGGGTTCCATTTTCACAAAGGATTTTATCATAACGATGCCGTGGCCCACAAATCGGAACAATCAAGTCAAAAAAAGAATATATTATATATTGAATTAGGCTACTAGATTTTGCACATCAGAAATAAACTGGATTTTTGGGTAATGAATCATTGATATGGGGCCAAAATGCAAATGTTAGGCAAAGGTGTCACGATTTCCGAAGCAGGACAGAAGTTTTCCAACATTTCATCATCAAAATGAGAGGCCTCGGAAAAAGCAGCAAGAACAGACTCACAGGAAGAGACACAGAGAGAAAAGAAGGCATCCGAATTCTCGCTGCAGAATGGGACACAACCATAAAGGAACTCCTAAAATTCTGCAGCAGTACGATCCCCTGCTCGGAATTTCGGAAGCACAATAGCGGGAAAACCAGCATGTCACCTCCGAAAATTCCGGCATACTGTTGCAGAAATTCCGGCACAATGTATAAGTTAGATAACGTCCAGGGTAGATAAGGATCAGTTGTGCAGCGTTGGAGAACAAGGGCGGTGCAGCCGAGAACTGTAATTGGTCAAGTGATCCAGTTGGCCAGTAGCAAAACGGCGCTGCATCACTCTTCCCAGGTGAATCGCCCTAAATCCAAAACGCCTTGATGGTGTGAGTATGTGTCGGGAAAGATAGTGAGTAAAACAATTTTACAGTTGCATACAGTGATCAAGGTAAACTGAATAGAAATTTTTTAAAGTGAAACCAGATGATTTTCTCTTTCTTCAACTTTTTTTTTGAAAAATAGAAGGGCTGTTAACAACAAAGAGGTAAGGATCAAGGCAATAAGGTGGAAAGTGAATAGATATTCGTTCTATAAAATAGTTGTTTTGCTACTCCAGAAGATCACGGGTACTTACTCAAGCCTGATCAAAAACTCGTTCAAGCAAATGCACAATATTAAAATAGTAAATTTTGAGAAACATTGTACAATTGCACAACCAGCTCTATGAAAGTGGATATATATGGAAGAAAGTATAGCAGTTGGTAGTAAGCCAACAACCGAACAAACAAATAAAGCGATGGACAATAAACCGAACGACACTCCGCGTAAAAACAAAGGCAAATACGACTACGGCTGGCACTTTTGTTGGTGTGTGCTATTGCGTTTGTTTTCATAAGCAACTCAGAACTTATTTATGAGTGTGTTTAATGGGAAGCGCGTCCTATTGTGCATTAATACCACGCGTTGTACGATTGTACGACTTGTCCTTTGCCTCCGACGAAAAAACAAAAATGTTGTGCAGATTTTTTGCGGACTCTGTGGTTGGGCAGAGACGCAGGGGACGGCTCGAAACCGCCAAAATGGCACTAATGTGAAGCCTATTTCTATATTCGACACATGCATGGAATAAACGAGGCATTCAGACGACGTAATAGGCATTGGAATGGCGGCTTAATGAACTGCGAAGCTTTTTCGAACGACAATACGTCAACGTACGACGTTCATTGCCTACCATTTAATTGAAGAAAATAGCAGCAAAATAGAAGGCAGCAGAGAAATGGAGGAAAACGGCGATAGATTTCAGCGTCCAAATAAATCGAGGGATGCACCGAGCTGAATGGACTGCCAAGGAAGATTACGCAAAAAAGGTGGAGATAAGCCGATTGACCTCTTCGGCACAGTTGCAAAAAAGCATTAGGTGGGTAAATCGCCAAAAAACGGCAAGATTAGCCGCTTACGTACGATTTCCGGAGAGAATTCCACTCTGGAAATGCAGGTTTACGAGCAGACGGCGGATTAACGAGCAATGGGCCCACCAAAAAAAGGAGGGAAATGAATAGGACACCAATGCCTACGATGGGAGACTGGAAGGGTAAGCGTGTCGCGACACATATGTTGCCCTAACACAAAAATGCCATTGTCGCACAGAAGACCTTGCTGCTATAGGCTTAGGAAACTTCAGTCGTAGAAGCCCACGCAAACGCGCCACACCATCTGTTTGGACAGGTTAAGAAATTGAAGCTTCGGGGGAGAATGACGACGGTGATATCAAGAAGCGTGCGGATGCGCAGACAACCAGAGTGCCGCGCTGCATGCGCTGTGGGCGTTAACACCTGGCGTCTCCTGTACAAACATGACACTAGAAATTTAAAAAAAAACCAATCCATGACATGTGCTGATTAAAAAAAATAAACCCAAAGTTAAAAAATTCAACAGTTTCGATCAACTCAGGGCGAATATTCATATCGAATATTCAAGTGTTCATAATGCAAAACCCCCAAAAAAAAAACCGAACTGCTGGAACTAACAACAATTCATGAGGAGAAAAAAAACTCGAGTAAAATTTTCACCGATCAACCATAACACCCACACAAAGTGGGTATGCAGCGTTGCACCCAAGAAAGCGGATGCGGTGGCGCTCTGTGATTGGTCCGTTTTGCAACTAGCCAATGATAGAGCTCGCGTGCAGTGCCCTCGACAGGTGCAATAGGATATCGCTCAATGGTCTAAGCAAAAGCATTTTACTACGTGTCTGATGTGATTCCGGATGGGATTTACCCCTCGAGAAGATGCCGGTGGACGAGTTGTCATGGATGACTTGAGAAAAAGGTAGCAAACAAAAAAAAGATCCAAGATGCCCAATGTTGGCAGATAATTTCCAATTTCGAGCTTATGGGATGCTATTCTTCTATAACGCATGCAAAATATGGGAAGCACGAGCCCGAAAACTCGTCCTAACAATCCCCACCCCCTAAAAACTTGTCCACAAATGTTCAGTAAGCAGACGAACGGATGCATGTGTCCGCAGCAAATTGGCTTACTAGGAATGGACTGCGCACTTCCTTAGCTTCTCTAAGGGAAAAATCCAAAAAAAATCCGCTAATTGAATCTGATCAGTGCAAGAATATCACATGACAATGAATTCCATCGAATGTAGCTTCACGAAACAAAAAAATGCGCGCCAAACAGTGGGACTGCATAAAGTGAAGCGCATAAACATTTGCCGTAAACTATTTAAAGAATCGGTAGTTTTAGGTTTTTTTTTTCGTTAAGGTAACGGAAACGTCGAGAGCGAGCGCTGGAAAAAATACGCGATTCGATAAATACCATGATCATTGAACGTCCTCAAAACTGTGCCGAGACGGGTACGAGGACGGCACTTGAATCGTCGAGTGGCCAGCAGATACGTACGCCGCTACGCATGTTATGCCATATGCCACGGGAACTCGTCTAAATTCCAAAAACCGTCAAAAAACCGCACTCCACCGGGTGGAAACGGAGTAAATTAGCAGTAGCGGCCATGGCCGTATAGTGCGCAATGCACAACGAACACGTCCACCTACGACACAACGCTAGATGAGTCATACGGTAGCAAAAAGGTGGTCGATGACGTCATAGTCGCATAATCCGTAACTAATTGTATAATCCACCAATGAATGAACGCTATGTACGACATGTGTACGATTTCCTAGTCGCTACGAGCGGATTCAAACCAACAAATCGATCGATAATGGCGGAAATTGATGGAAAGATAAAGCGCTGAACGTATTTCAACCGGCAAGGAAGTGGTGCGGGCTACATGGGGAGGAAACACGCCGGGAAATTTCCAAAATTCTCGAAAAACTTGGAAATTTGCGCGAACTTCACTAACAAGAAGGAACCAGTCGGCTGGCAATTAGGAAAACGCGCTAATTGCACGCTTTGAGCACAATTACCAGTGCAATTATCGCTTTAATCGCAGCTGAGCCATTATTTATGGAGATCAAAGATCAAACCTTCAAATATGCAAGAAATGAGCAGCCGCAGTCTTGCAGAAGACGTTGAAGCGTCCCATTGTACCGGTTCAACAACAAATGTTCGAAACGAGTCAGAGACGCAGAGTGGAGACGGAAGGTGGCTAGAGCGTAGACGACGAGAGAGGGTTGGCATCAGTGCTCAGCTGTACAGAGATGTGCTACGAAACAACAGGATTAGCAACAGATTCTGTCGCATCTAATTGACATAGTTGCCAAGTGGTCTACGGGTCGATCAATAGCTATTCATATTATGGGATGTTGGAAGGGTCAGGAGTGGAGGGCTGGATGTGGTCTGCAAAGTTCTGGAATGGTAGAGAATTAGGTGAGGGCGATAGAGAGTGGAAGAGAAAAAGGGACTTTGAATGAATGAATGAGTGAATGAATGAATGAGTGAATGAATGAATGAATAAATAATAAATAAATAAATGGATGAATGAATAAATGAATGAAATAAAAGACAAATGTGGAAAAAAAGAGTGACACTGCATTTGTGCTATTTCCACCCAGAAATCAGTACATCTTAACAGTGGGTTACGAAGAAAGTGGGTGGGAGGGAGGGGGGGGGGAGAGGGGCGTGGGAAAAAGGTAGGGTCTCCGCCACTTTGGGGACCACGATGGAAAATAAAAATAATAAAAATATGAATTTCTTCATCAAATAATCAGTAATGGATATTTTTTTAAAAAATTATGATAAAAATAATCCGTTTGCTAGGGTTCCTCAACCAATTTTAGCAATCGTTAAAGGCAGGGGGCCACCTCGTTCTACTTGTTGGATTTACCATTAATCCTAGACCTTCTCATCATGTTGATCCCCGGAATGTACATCAACAGGCACAGAAGCGACGAAATACCCATTTTTGAAGGGCACGAACTGGGTAAAAATTTGGAGCCCGGAGGCGGATCCCGCTCCAAGCTGTGCTGGCTGCCTGCCACGGCTGCCGCGTCGGTCAACGAGTTCTGGCGTGTTCAATCGATAAGATCAACGGCTTCACATTTCAACTCGGGTTGGAAACTGTTACAGACCCCGTCCTGGAAAACGGGTTTATAGACCATTCTGAGTCAATTTATGTATACCGTTGGAACCACCGCACCGAGTGATGCAGAATCTGCTGTTAGCTGAACTACGATGATGAGGTGGACCCCTGCCTTTAACATTAGTTCCCATATTTTACGATCTAACTGATCTTTTGTGATCTTGAAATCAATTCCTAATAATATTCAATAAGCTTTCATCATCAACCTAACCTTATGGACCCTTCTAATGTCCCAAAAAACTAGCATACAAACCGTCCAAGCAGAAAATAGTGTCCTTAAAAAGCTCTAGAAATTTCCTGTAGAACCCACTTTCCTGCAAAAACCGCGTGAGTCAACTTCCAGAAAATTCTTCCAGTTCTTAAATGTGGGCGAAAACGTCTCAACAAGGGAAGACACAGCAATAAGAAAAACGCTGAAAAAACCCCTGCCGACCAAAGGGATGTACACATACACAGATTTACCATATTTACATATATGAGACACATTTAAACATATGCGTTGAGAAATTCAAACATTCGCATCGCACATTCGATCTAAGCACTGCAATATTCAGATATCTGGATGAGCCCATCCATCCACAGCGTTTGAACAACAACCAGATGAAATTTTGAAAAGAAGATGAAACAGTAAAATTTCAATGTCAGACTGTTTTTTTTTTGCACTTCAGAACGATGGTATCATTTGAGGCGGTCTAATAATTCGAATATTTCACTGACTCTACTGATTGACTGTGCACCTCTTCCTACAAAGATAGTACCTATCATGTAGCCGCAGCATATACAAGACGAAAAATGAGTAGAGGGGAACATGTAGAACAGCAAGTGACAATTTTCAAAAAAATTGAAAACGATAATAAAATAGCAGAAGCTGCGAATGTGAAGTGAAATAGCTAAGCAATCGAACGTTCTGCAAAACGGGATGGACTTACGTGTGCGTATGCAAGTGTTCTACTTATGAAAAGGAAATTTAGTTTTTAAACCCGTATTTTAGTATGATCCAAGGAAACATTACAGAAAATAGAAAAAAAATATATCAACAACCAGTAGTGAAACACCTGTGATTCTGCAAGCGATAATTTGTTTCTTGTTCCAGGTAGGAAATAGGAGGGGAAAAGGAAAGACTCCACGAGGAAAGGCTCGGACTGTTGCGATTGTGAGGAAAACACCTATTGAAAATTGAAACTAAATTAAGAAGAATTGACAGCAAATCATAAAAATTTCAAGGAATGTCAACAAGATGTAGGCTGTTTGAGAGAATGGGCAAATCTGCACGCGCTGCACCAAAGAAGTTACGGCAGGGTAAGTCATGATACATGTAAAGTTTCTAATTTATTCATCTATTTTTGTTCATTTATTGAGAGACCCAAGGTGCGCAAGTCAAGTAAAGGCGCGAAATTAAAACAAACAAAAATTTAACCTTAACATGCAGAGATCAGACTATATAACGACGAAAACTACAGTTTTGATTCCTACATACAGTTGGAATTGCCTCCAAGTAAAGAAAAACTGCTAACAAAATTGGGTGGAGTGGTAGATCACAACCCTTCTCATATGTGTAGCTGAGCAAAAGTGGTTTCCAAACCGTTAGTGATTTGAAAACAACATAACACCGGCAAAGGAAAATTACCTAGTTTTAATTCGATAAGTTTAAGACGTTCTGTTCTATTTAAAAAAATGAATAAACATTAGAGGAAGTATTAGTAATAATTTGTAAAGAAAGAAATCGGCAGTGAAAATGAAACCTATTGAAAAGCGAAAACTTCAAAAAGTCAAATGAAAAAGTGGAAGAGTTACAGGAAAATATGAAGAGGTAAAGAAACGCCATCAACTTAAACGAAGAGGAATTATGAGGTTTTGAATTTCTGACTTGCTTTCTTAAATTTTATACTATTCTCATGAGAAGAGCAGTAAAAAAAATAGACGAAGAAATGTATGAATTATTGAATGGACAGATGAATGAATGCCACATTTTCTCTACGAGCTGTTACGTACGTTTCACATGTTACTGTTTTTTTTTCTCATTTTCCAACCAAAGTTTCTCTTTCGGCTCTTTCACTTCATTTAAACTTGTCTTATTTACTGCGATTTTTATAAGTTTACTAAATACAGTACATTACTACAACATTAATTGGTTTATTACAATTATATACGTAGCTCTTTGTGTAAATAAATAAATAAATAAATAAATAAATAAATAAGACGAAAACACGAATGAATCGATGGGCAAGAGAAGCCTAAAAATATTCCTGCTCTATTACTAACAGAAAAGGTCACAAACGAGATCGCACATCAGTATACTGAACAGATTTCTCGCCCATGTAGTACATCTATGAGATAATGAGGTATCGCTAACCATCACTATGCGCCGAGGTTAATGAGTCGGTCGCGACAAACCGATAGTGTTCAATCGGCTGTAAAAAAGGCCACTCGTGGTAGGGGGACGAGGTCGAACGGCAGTGGCCGACGGCGGCGGCAACTGCTGGCGCCGAGGGTCACTAACTAACTCCTCTTCCGCATAAACTCGGCCGTGAACGTAGTATGCGAGGGCGGGCGCAAGCAGCAGCCGAATGTGAAACAGCCACTAGCCGAACAGAGCTCCAGGAGCCAACAAAATCCAGCAATGGACGGCGGCAACGACAGCGGTGACGCGTTGTGTGCAATTGCGACGTGCATAACGAATTACCTCCGTCTCCGAACCGGTTCCCACCTTAACCGATAGAGCCATAAGAAACATGCGGACATTTATACGGGACAAACGACATTCTGGATGTCATTCTGGATGTCGGTGAGACAATCGATGGACATTTCTTGCACCTGGTAGGGAGTAACCTCTTGCGAATCGTCGTGAAGTATGTGCAGCAGCAGCGTTGTATGTGAGTGTTGGACGCGTCAAACAAAGTCTGTGTCTCAGTGAGAGAGTGGCGATGTGTGCCGGCAAATAAATGCAGCTCAAGAGCGCATGTCGCTATTTCGATGAGACATTTGTTGGATAGGCGTCGAGAACGGAGTTTTCTGCTGAAAAATGTGAAGCGTTTTGGAAGAACAGGTCTAGCAGCGAGGAGAAGCAGGCCGCTTCAGGATACCTAAAACGAGGATCCACATACTTTTTGGACCGAGAACAATAAAAAGAGCATTGATAGACCACGCTAAAGCATTAAAACTGAGGCTGCTGAGGAAAGCAGTCAGTGTGGACTTATAGGAAACCGGGACTCAAAAGAACAATGTGAGATTCATCTGTGGGTCGAAAGCAGACAAAATGGGAGGGGGGTGGGGGTGGAGGGGAAGGATAAAGACGAGTAGTAGAGTTTCTCAAAACAGTGTTCTCTATAACACGGAAAACACAGTAAACATAGGAAACCCAGAAAACGCCTTTTGCATTGGCTTGCATGAGTTCTGCATGGGATTGAGAAAATTGCGGGTTTTTGTGGATTTTGTAGCGGATTTGCATCGGTTTTGGAGACGCATGGGTTTTGCATGGAAATACGTGAGTTTTGCATGGGTTTTGCATGGTCACTATTTATATAAACCATTGGTTTTAAAGAAACGTGTTTTGCAGAAGCGTGCATGTGTTGTTTTGTGGGAATTGCATCTTTCAGCTTACATACCTCATTCAAAGCACGTATCCTAGTTTTCTCGAGAAGTACAAGTTCTTTTTAACTTCATTCCCTGCACGTTTTGGGATATATATCCTAGAGGCTTGTGCCTAGATTGTTTTTAATGAATCTATTTTTGAAATTCCAGCTGTCTGGGTCACCGTAGTGGGTAAGTCTCCTACTTTTTCCAACTCTGTGGTCTCCACCATCTTAGAGACCCGAGCGGCCAGAGCTTCTAAAAAGTCGCTAAAGCCATAAATTGTTGGGTGTGGAGTGTTACACCTGGGAGAGGCGGCGCAAGCGAGCTCTTCGATTGGGCGATTGCGTGAATTGGCCAATCCTGGAGCTTTACGCGCCGCCCTCTCCAGGTATAACGCTCCACGCTCCCATTTTTTAGCCCCCATGCTCTACGGTCAATGAATCTCATCATGATCAGTGGCATTAGTTTTTATTTTGAGTAATTCGAAATATATGAGTTTATGAAGATAAAATACATAAATGAAAATAACGGTAGCAAAGTTGAACAGTCAAAAATTAGCAGGTACGCTTTCCTCCTCCACAGCTCCCCACCTATTTTCTCTGCTTCCGTCGCTGTTGTGCGCGCACAATAAGTTCAGAGCTTAAAGAAAGTAAAAAGTGAAAACTGGCGAATTTCCCAAGGAAAAGGAATGAAGTGAAGCAGAAAGTTTCTAGATATCATGACATTCTCCAGGGTCCAGAGAATGAGACTGAACGAACTAAATTTTAAGACCCTCAACCACATTTGACGGAGTTTAGTTTCGAACTCGAACAGTAAGCAACAATAAACAACAAAAACTACTGCACATTGCACTAATCTGCCCCGAAGCACGTTCAGGTTCGTGGTTTCATAGTAGGAGCTTCAGTATTCGGCGACTCCATTTCTGCCTGGATACGGTCGAAATCAAAAAAAAAAGATGAGAACTGCTCAGTGATTATTCATGAAATTAGCGTTTGTACGCTTAACAGCAAGCAGCAAAGTTCACTCTGCCTGCTGCCACATGCTTTCCAGGGCTTTTTCTCTCTAAATACTCTTCAACTCCTGTCTTTCGTCAAACAATCCAAAAACCTGCACTTGTACATATGTGAAATCCTTCTGAAAGTTCATCTATAACACTGTATCAGCTACTTTCTGGACGAGCTGCTATACAGTGGATTACAACATATGTATGCAAGCTTTACGACAAGGTAAACAAAAATGAGTCAATGTCCCAGCATACCGTTCTAGTTTTCCATTTTCTCTCCGAAAAATAGTTCGCTCAGAGCAACCCCAGAACTCTTACTTTAAAATCATCGAGGGAATATCATTGTAAACATTTCAATTGGGATTTCACAGCAAGTCATGGCAAACGGTGGCGCAAAAGAAGAAGGAACCGGTTGGTTTTGCAGAGATTCACAAAAAGTTTGCGATTTCCAGTTGCTTCGCTCATTTTTGATTAAAGGTTAGGGAAATGGCAGGTGCCAATAGAACGCGAAGTTTTTCTGAAACGTGGAATGCCGAAGGAATGGGAGAGTTTTTTCCCTAAAGATGGGAAAAACCACCGTGAAAATCGCTCTGTTCTGCTTCTGTACTTTCCAGGAGAAGAACATGGTGTCGATAGGATATAGTAAACAACAATAAACAACAAGGATTTAACGAGGCAGAAATTCCTCATTTTTCCCCCAATGGGTATCTATCACGGAGATAAATAGAGTCGAAACCATAATTCCTTCTACGAAATCATACGACTAACAATTTCACGATTAATTTTCCAACGAAATTTTATGATCAAATGATTGATTCACTCGCTCGTTCACTTAGATGGAAGCTAGAAATGAAAAAGCAGATAAAACTACTTTTTATTTTCCCATATTACATTTGATGTTGTGATTTCTTATCTTCAGTTGTTAGCCATCGCATTATGCTTACTAATTTGTATTTATTAAAGACGAAAGAATACCACACTACATGGAAAAGAACATCGTTAAGCAATTTATGTGTTTGATAATAGACGTCAATATTTGTTTTTAGACATGTCCAGAAGAATTCATCAAAATTCGTGGATACTTGCAAACATTAAAGTATGAGGATTGACCTGATTATTACGCGCCTATGCAAACCAATGAACCTCCACGATATCATACGAGGAGGTCCCAGAGTGACAGAATGGAACACATTCAACAATCGTCTTAGCAACTATTTGTACTTTCATGAGTCAGCACTCTTTAAAAAGATCGGCGTACAGGTTAAACACGCCACAAGTGGTAGCGTCTCGCTGCGTTTAAACTGTTAAAGTGGCAATCGTTGATTGGTTTCTCTTGCAGAAAAACAGTCGAGAATTCCTCTATTGATGTTGAGCGTTTTGCTTTTTCTGTAATCGGTGGTTTTAGAGATAATATCATGAATTTCAGCACTGATTTTTGGGATTCTTCCAGATTTGGTTTCTTATCACAGCATAGAAAACTTTTTTGCTTCCTATTCATGTTTTCTATTGTTGTCGATTGTCATTTTGCGTGATTCAGGTACATATGAATAATAAATGATTGAATAAATAGCCGAAAAACACATAACAAGCAATTATTTGCAAAAAAAAATTCAAGGCAACCGCTTAATGCCAGCAACTTTTTCAAGTTTTTACACCGTTCACTCGCTTTGCGCATTGTCACTTTTTCAAAATGATCTATTACCAGAAAAAGATAAGAAAAAATCACAGCTTTCCATTGAGCCAAAATGAAATAAGGCATATAAGAACCTAAGGAGGAGAGCGAGTAATTCTTTCTTCAACTGCCACTAGGTATAAAAATGAGCAATAATAGCAAAACCTTGCACTTGCACTGTATAATGCTGCATGACTGTTGTTCTTGTTTTCTCTTACAGAGGATATCTAAAAATACCACCATCACAGCGGCTACTTAGCACACCTGCTAGCCCTAAAATTAGCCCTTGAAACGGAAGAAGAGACACTACAATGCTGTCCTATGCAGTGAACAACTAAAAGAAGCTAAGAAAGCCGGAATGTGATCAATACTCGGAAAAACACAGCTGTGAAAACGCCCACAAAACGATGTTTGCTTTTGCGAGGCGAGAAAAAATAGATCAACGCACTGGACAACTGTTCCTCTCGCGTTATGGATGTGTGCAGCTGGACATCAAAACAGACGAGCAAAGAAGAAAAAGACATTGAACATGTTACAAATCAAACTGAGCTGCAGACGACAAGTTGTTTGTGTGTGCGCTCAGTGAGACGACCACGCCCACCGCGCAGGCGAGACCGACAGCCAGAGAGAAACACTGAACGGAACGAGGAAAAAACGCTCCTCATCAAGCACGCAACGCAGCAATAACGCGGCGATTGGCAGCACGTTTCGGGCACGAACTGCGATTTTATGAGCTGTTCTCAGCTGTCGAGAACTGGCAGTTACACTAAAAAAAAAACGACAACCACAGCCGAAATTCGGGGCAGCTGTATAGCTGTGGGGCACATTTTCGTGCAGAGGTTTGCATGATATCCACACGTAGTTCTCCTGAGTTGTCCCCATTCCAAGGAATATGTACTGTGGTTGAAATGTCAATATGAATCCGTATATATCTGCCATATTTGCTGTTGGATTGGATATTAATGTGCAACTCTATAATTCGATAGTTTTAATACTGGAGTTAAATAAGATTGTCCTAATTCTGGAGTTTTAATGCAAATGAAAATAGCTCTTAGTGTGAATATTGACACTATCCTATATATACACATCCTCTCTTGTCTATGGCTTCGAAAATGAAAATCCTAGAAACCTGATCCATATCTTGGAAAAGTGTGTAAATAATGTATTTTCAAAATACTGAATTCATTTACACATATTTGGAAAGCATGTGCCCGTAATGATGTATGGCTAGCGGGATACCTCCCAAGTTCTCTCTTAGACTTTGTGTGGAAATAGATTCATCTGATCTGATGGAAGAATCGCGGGGCAAAATCATTGGATTTTTCGTGCTTGACCTTAATTGGTGAGCGGAATCGAGGTAATTAAAGAACTTTTTGGAATATTTGGTGATAGCTGCAGAAGTGCGAGGTGTGCAAAACGGGAAGAAGCAAAATGTTGTTTTCCTACACGTAGTGATTGAAGCTTCAAAAAATTTGCATTTTGAAGAAAGTTATAGAAGAATCCCTCAAATCTCGCAGATCTCGCGAATCACGCGGAAATTTTCACATTTTATCGACGCGTCGACGCGACTGTATACTCAAATTCGAGCTTTCATTTTCGATTAAGCCGAGAATGTGGATGTTCATCAGAGGAGCAAGCAGTAGAAAGCAAATACAGCTCTGGAGAAAAGAAACGAGGAGCTGTGAGGCTCTTACCCTTTCATATATAAGGAGTTTTCCAGCGGATGTGAAAACATTCATCAAATTCATCGAATTATTGAGTTTCTACTCGGTTCTAAATGTAGTATGTTGACATGGATTGTAAAATCTGCAGATATATTAGAAACATTCCAGGCCGGCGTGTACTACAGATAAATTCCACTAAGGCTGAAGCTCAGACGGGAACGAAACGCAGAACGGTAGAGGTGAGAAAAAGTGTGCAGATTTACACACTACGGTTCGCCCCATTCATTTATCTCTTCTTATCTCAATATATGCTGAAAAAATGAAAAGGACAGAAAATGATGGAGTACAGGATGTGAGAAAAAAAAGAAGTTCTGGAAAAAGTTGAAACGTAGAAATTTGTGAATCCCTGCTACGTAGGATAGTTGCGAGAATGATCCAGTCATCCGGAAATATATTCAATAGATGTAATGCCATCATAAATCTACTTTTCTTATCTGTTGCGGAACACTCCACGAATGGTCGCACACCGTCTCTCCTGCTTCCATGTCCATGTAACCACCACATTCATCACAAACAATGATAAACAGGTATGACAACAATAAAGGATAGAAATGGCCAGAAACATGAATATTTCAAAGACGCTGAGACAATGCTAGGAGAGCAAGAAGTACATATTGGAGCTAGAAGCACTCTGCGGTATCATATCGGCAATGTCACTGTGCTTAGTTTCGGAGGAAGAGCCCCGTAAAATCACTTTATCATAGAGGATTATTCCTTTACATCATAAACATGTAGGTGTAGAGCAAAGATAGAATAGAACAGCATATAAAAGTGAAGTTTTAACTGGGATACAGGTGGGATCTAGATGGAGACCAACATTGCAATTTACGGTTCAACGGGCACCTAGTTACGGTTTTTGCTCATAAATTCCTAAGAAATTGTGAAAAGCTAAGACAACTCATTTTCTACATCTCCATATTTGCCACAGAGTGCTAAGATCGCTTGTGAATAACGCCACCCCTTCTTCACACCACAGTCAAACCCACATGTAATGTTCCCTAGTGCTCAAGAACGCTCAGCCTTGCAGACTGTGTTGTATGGTGTCTTTCAAACTATCCAATGACACGGTAATCCTTACCTCACATGTCAAAACCCTCGTTGACATCAAACATTTGCTACATACACTTTTGTACGCAAAGCGTCGCACCGCCCAACACACGTTTCTTCTTTTTCACAAGATCGAAATGGGGCACTCCCGGGATAAATTACGGATGCTTACATGGATAATGCAATAATGAGAGATGTGATAAGTCAGGTATAACCGCTCTACACTGCTCTCAGTATAAAACGTCACACGTCGCAAACTTAAATATATAGTATTTAGTTAGATATCAGCTAGATGTGATCTTGTTGACCAGAGAGGGGAAGAGAAATGATCTAGATTATTTATGGTTTTACAAATAAGTTTTGGAGAAGGAAATCCCATCGATGTGCCAAGAAATGAGAAGAAAAAAAAAACAAAAATGACTGAGGAAAGTGCAGGTGCCGCACAAATCAAATAACTGCGCACTGTTGATTAATTCAACGTACGACAGTTCTTTTAGCAATCTGAATCGATTGATGTACATGTATATCGCGGACATGCTTACCATCTCTGCTCTATAAGAGAAACGGAAAAGTTATGGAGCGTTATTGCGAGAAAAAAAATGTATGATGCATTTGTGAGCATGTGAGTAGTCGGGCAATAAATAAATCACTCAGAAATATAGCATATTTTTTTGCCATATGCATGGTGTAGCACATGTACTACGCACTAAGCGTTCAGTTGTCGAACAATACAACTTGCAACAAAGAAATATGAACAGGCCGCACTGCAGAGGATCTCAAGCACCCAGCGAGCACCTGTCGTCGAAGAAGTTTGGCAGCAGCGCTGTTGGGTAGAGGAGGAGGGGGCAGGCACCCGACGAAATAAATCAAATCCGAGGGCGGCGCCGATTTAAACTCATCGCGCCCTCCGGCCATCTACCAGCTTGTTGCGACACACACATACAACCACAACCAGAATTCACAACCAGAAATCCCTGTTGTTCGCGAGCACATAACCCCAAAAGAAAGCTAATTGGCGGCATTCTTGGAATTCGTGGATGCGTGACCCAAACAAGGCGCAAGGGGCTTGGAGAGGGAGAAAACGTTGACCATGTACCGTGTTGTCTGTGGGAATAGAAAGAAATAGAAAGAGAGGGGGAGGGAGCTAGAATATCCAGTGAGAATCTGGACTGACACATAGTAGAAAAGGTTGAAATCATATCCTTCTTGGACCGCAATTTCTGAATTTCTGCATTCGGCAGCTTTTCAGGATACCCTAGACGAATTTGGTATTCTCTAGAAACTTCCGTATTTCTTAGCAATGCTTCGAGATCCGCCCGAATATCCACAGTGATAATTCCAGCAACTGTGAATCAATTGAACCTCTAGGACATTAGAAACTAGTTGAATTGATCAGAAAATCCTCCTCCTTCCCATATGGTTCAGTCCCCTCCTTCTGCTTTATCGGCGATGCGCTTCTTGCAGAACAATGCGTGTATTATTTCCGTCCTCGAGAAATTGAATACCCTAATTAGCCGCGGGCTGCGCGGACGACGCAGTCGGTCGCGGGCCGGCTGCTCGCTCCGCTGTTGCCCAATTCCAGTTGAACGATATTCATGGCGTCAAGGCTGATTACCCAGTGGAGTAATGACATCTAGTAAAGGCACATAAAATGTTTAGGCCCTTCATCACGCTAATGCAAACGTATGGTTGGCTTGAAGCTTTGGGGAGCTTTGGGGTTTGGGATCTACAGCCATATCTTACATAGTGCACAGGGTAAAACCATGAGACTATATAACAAGATTTCATTCGATGCTGCAATGATTTTCCTGGAAAAATGTTTCCAAAGTAACCTGCACTGTTGGATCATGCTAGAGAATGGTACATATGAAGGCTTTAAACTGTTTAAAGAAGGAGGGTGAGCAAAAGTTTGGAGAAATGTACTGGATGGAGCAGGTATGCAAACATTAACGTGCTCCACTGAGAAGCAAGGCTGAGCTGGTAGCTGGCTAGGATACCTACAGTGGTACAACACCTTGATTTTTTGGATGCTCAGAGAACGTGGTATCACACACATTCTCAATAAGACGGGAACCTTATTCGTCCTATTCACCAAATTTGGGTTGTTTTCACTGGGGCATTCCCCTAGTTTTCGGTAATTCGTCATTGTCAGTGGAGCAACAATGACGTCACTAACAGCGGCGGCGAGTTTGCGTCGGATGACATCACTGCATTTCCGGATTTAGCTTCCTCCGGATTCTCATAGTGGGAACCTCGCGATGTACGAATGAGCCTTGTTTTCCTGCTCTCTGTTTTTCGTGATAGGAAACTCTATTTGAGCATTAGAAAAGCAATAGATCCGAAAAGGGACGGTGATTCAGCTGAAGGACAAGCCCATTTTTTATGTATATGAACGGTGGATGTGTAAGTAGTAGCAGGGCTTTCTTACCATCATGGATGGAATAGTACGGGAAGAGCTCCTCGAATACAAGCCATACGAAGTGCTGCACATCAGTCCGAGTATATCCAGACGATCCATCAGAGAAATTTTTTGCAAACAATAAAATTGGTGGACGGGAAGGAACAATTAGCACACGGGCAAACATGTACGTACGGTCTACGCATTTTCCTTGAAAGTTTGAGCCAGAAAAAGGAAATCTTCCTCTTTTTGTGGGGTATTTTTATTCATTTATGGATAAGAAACAACGCTGTAAATCTTCAATACTGTTCCGCCACTGCGCTTGTATTTGTTGTTTATTTGTTGATAACATTCAGGATTGGGAAAGGCATTAATGCCGAAAGCTGACCAGTAAACCTATAAAGAACAGCAATCTTAGTAAAGAACACATATACGAAACTTTATATTTTAGTGATATGGTAGACAGTATTTGTTGCTTTCGTAACAATTTTCATTACTTCTTAGTACGTTCTCTTTAGAAAAGTGAAAAAAAAACTGTTGGGAGGTCTACGTCGAAGAATTCCTATTCGAGCAGATTTGCAGCTTGAACTTCAGTCTCTTCAAAAGTTCAAATGCAGCGTTGGAAGCGTCTTCAGCACAGCGGAAATCGGCTATTTGCATTTCACAGTGAAAAACGCGCCCCACGCCGGAATTCCGCTGTAGGCCTGCAATCAACGCACATCCTGTGAGCACCTCAACGAATGAGGGAAGTTCTTCTCGTCTTGGAACTTGGAACATAGTAAGCGCTCAATTGTTGAAAAGTCTTGCGATGAACCGTCTTTCGTTGTTTAATAACCAACCCATTAAAATAGAACTATTTAAAAAAATAATTATTCCGTACAGGTCGTACGTCATAGGCATCAGGAATGAGCGGGAGTCAGAAATAGAAATTTGGAACTCGGAACTCGGAGATCTGGAGTCAAAAACACCGGAATATCGGAAAAACCAGGTGCCAGAAATCGGAATTCGGCTCATCCCTGATGAAACAGTAAAGATGTGCTCTTGTGCTGAAATACAGAAGCATGCACATGCCAACCTTCAGGGATATGCAGATAAATTTCAGGTTTTTGATGATTTAGATTAGCTTCCATTCGTATTTTGCTCTTTTCAGAGATAATGCTTGAAATTCAGTTTTTTCCGGTTTTCTTTTCGATTGAGAAAAAATTGACCCAATTTGCTAAAGCACTTCCAATATTAATCTATTTTCTCGTTCCATCATTTTCTCCATGTGCGAGCGGCGAAAAAATAAAACAGAGACCCCAGCATCCTTGTAAAGATTTTGTTCCAGTCCAGCAAGCCAACTAATATGTAGGTATCAATCAATCAGTCGTGGTAATGTAGGAGAACAATAATTCCGTAAATTTTGAGTCATTCAACAAAGCTCACAAATTTACGGCATTTTCAGAAAAAGTTTGGAATTGTTGAGCACAGGTAGAAACTGAAGAAATTTCGAGATTTTTTTCCAGAACTCCGCAACACTATGTGAGCCTGCTCAGCTGTGTTCTTTCCTGCGATTCGCTCAACGACGTGCTTTCACTCAAAACAATGATGTTTTTGTGGCAATTTGTCGTCTTCTTCCCAAGAGAACGCCTTGACAGGGGCAATATTTCCCTGCGCATGGAATCCTCAAAAACCAAGAAGGCGAAAAAAAGAGGTTCGTTGCCGCGATGAAGAGTAAACTGCTTGAACAACTGTTGGGAAACTTCTATGACATATTTGTAAAGATTTTTAGAGTGCTGCACGTTCACATGACTAGACAGATAGTGTAGTATCCTTAATGTGATCCCGGTGAAGAGGAAACGCTTCGTCTTTACCATGTTGAAATGTCTACTTCTACATTCCAGTGTTATTGGTCAGCTTAACCCTATTGAATCTCAGCTCCGAAACAATCATAATTTTCCACAGGAGGAAAGCTTTGTAAGGTATCAAGGCCTTTGAGACCTCCACTGGCATCTCTCCTTTTCTGTTATATTCCCGAGACAATCGAGCTAATTCAATTCGCTTATATAGTACAGACGGCAAAAACACGCAGCATCGACCTTGACGTAAGATGAAACCCATCTGGGAAGAGTTTGTTGGCTCACAAAAAGCAGTGGGAAAAACGCAGGGAAGGCCAAAATAACTAGTTGAAGAAATAGAAGAAGTGAATGTTGGAGGTATACCGCCGTAGCAGGAGAGCATCACACCAGAGTATGTATATCATGAAAATGGTAATAAATCGAATATGAAATCGAACGAATATTCAATTCCGAATAAGCGCAAGACATGGATATTCGAAAAGGGGAAGCATTTTGCGGCCCCTGAAGAGGGTTAAGAAGGCTATAGGCCTGCAGGGCACCAGCCGAATTTACAAGTCTCGTTCAAAATTAAATACTCGTTCGTTTTTGTATGTAAATGTGCCTTTCGGTCTTCACCCACTGACGATCGCGCAGTTGTTTGCGCGCTTCAGCATTTCTTCAAGCTCTGGGTTCTCCAAAAAAATTTCCATGAAAATCCTAGTATAGATTTTTTTACTATCACTTTGGTATACAGGTGTTATTACACCGCAATTCAAGGAAAACGCTGAGATCATTGAGATCTAATGATGGTCTAAACTGAGTGAACGAAAAAAGGGAGCTATTCACCGATGAGAAGCGCAGTCGTCAATGGGTTAGGTAAGTACACTTTAAATCCAAAATCGCAGAAAGCGATATGCTTGAACATCAGGAGATAAAAAAAACGGCCTCGCGGATCTACCCTGGTATCCGTTGACTTGGTGATCAGCTGACGTGTGTAAGATGAGCTGCTAATGAAAGCTCTGCCGCAGATGGAATAACGCAAAGGCATGAGCTTTGGTGCTCAGATAAAGCCATAAACGTTGTGTGATTAAAAGCTAAAAGGACTTAAGACAATGTTTCGGGTATCCAGGACAATTCTGGTCCACCAATTTTTCCTACAAATCATCTCTTTTCACCAATTTTTCGCTATAAGTCATGTCTCTATCTTTCAAAAAAAAAATAAGTAAGTCAGACCGCTGACTCACTGGCTTCTCTGTAGCATCGTTTACCTTCCCTGCTGTTATTTCATTATATTTCTATTTTCGTGTTTCTCATACCATTGCCTGTTCAATCGCATATAGGTGCAGGTTGCACGTCTACAAAGAAGTAAATGTACACATTATGAGTAAGAGATTAGGCGAGGGAATGTTTATGGGTGTTTAGTTATCAATATCATACAATAATTGCGTGGGATCTTTCCAGGAAAACACAAAAAGAGATGCCTGTCCAAGGTTTCCGACCCTATTTTCTTTACATTTTCACTAAAAAAAACAAGGAGATGGGAGCAATAATCTGACTATGGATGCCAAGAGAATCCATGACGACATGACTACCACTGAAAAATATTAAAGATGGCGCAGAAGGCCCGCAGACGCTGAGCGGCGCTCGCCAAACATGCGCAAGATAATGGAGTCGCATTTTTGTCGCCGCATCAAACGTCTCGAGATCGATGCGACGAAATGTGGCAAAAGCTCGCCCCCTACACAGCTGAGCCCTCCGATTTTAGTAGTCCACATGTCCTTGGAAACATATGAAACAAGTGGGCCCAGGCGAGAGATTAGTCGGAGCTGCTGCTTTACCACTTCTGTACCGCAGTAGATATGGGAACATGTGCCTTTTGACTTATGTCTATAGCTGCAGGCTCATGATTAATGAGGATAATGGGTCATGATGAGAATGCAACGATTCGTGAGGGCGTAAATAGAATTTATGTGGTTCCTAGCAAGACAACTCAGCACTGTTGGGCAAAAATAACGAGAGTTTTAGTGGACGAAGCGGAAGAGACCTTCTGATAACATTCTAAGGCATCCCAGAATAATTTTGAGTCCTAAGGGTATGCCGTTAAAATAAGGAATCTGCTGAGGCCCACTTAAACACGAAGTTCCTCCTTTATCTTAGAATGCCTGAATTAATGATCATGCACGTGATAGTGCTCTGATGCTCATGTAAGCATTCATGACATGGATTTCTACTCGGAATATTCATTAGCACCGTGACATCTGATCCCATGGACGAATACAGGCTGTTCTCTTTTGCTTCTTCAAAGATTTTGTCAAAGGAAGTCATGGACGAGTATGTCAAACAGAGGAAACGCTTTCGGTTTCACTTGAAGCTATGCCCAGTGAAGTGAATTCGCTACATGCGTATAAGGGCCAATATAAAATGGATAAAATAAAATCAATTCTAAACATAAGCTCCTCAATATATTAGGGTGGTCAGAAAGTCTTGAGCCGATTTTTTTGAAAGTTCCAGAACTTTTGATTATTGATCGGTACCCATGACCTACCATGTGGTAATCGTAGACCAAACTCGGGGCTTCTCTATAGTAGGCATATATAGCCGGATTGGCTTTCCTAACTTTAATTACGACGTCAATTCCAAAAGAGGTCCTCCTACCCAAGATCAGTTTTTCCTTCATTGACCACACTGAAAGGAGTTTTTGGAATAACTAATTACTGAAGATGAGAGTTGTGTCCTCTACGATTCTAACATACATCTTGCCATGTGGCTCCGTCGAGCAGAAGATCCACCAAATCGCACCCCCACCCAAACAAGTGTTTTCTTTGCTACCTCTGGAATTCGCCAGGAATGTCGTATTGTAAGCTGCTCCCGCAAACATACAAGGTCACCAGTAACGCATACGCCAATCAGTTCCGGAAGGTCGCGGATGCTGTTCGAGAAAAACGGCCAAGACGAGTTTTTTGTACACCTACGCCATGGTGACGCTGGGCCCCATTTTGCTTAAGGGACCCCTGAAAAATAGGAGGAGCTGGGTTGGGACACGCTTCCCCACTTGCCGTATTCTCCTGACGTTGCCACTTCTGATTGTCACTTATTTCATCCCCTCGAGGCATTCCTGGCTAAGAAAAAATTCACCAAAGTTGACCATGTTGAAACGGAGGTCGGCGATTTCTTTGGCTCCCAGTCTTCCCATTCCTGGGAAAAGGGGACCGCTGACCTGCCCATTAGGTGGGACACAGCATTGACTAACTGTGGCTATATTATATTGTTGAGCAAATTCCACTGTGGGCTGAGTAATAAAATAAAGCGCAAAAAAAGTCCAAAACGGCCAAGACTTTCTGACCACCCTAATATTTATGCTGAGGTTTACTCTGGTAGATGTGTTCTTCTTTACATGGGCACTATATGACCTTCGGAGCCAAGAGTGTGTAATCTACATAGACGTTACCGAGGCGTGTGTTACAAAGAGAAATATTAAACCCTCTTGTATTGCTAACAATCTTGCTAGCTGACCGTACTTTCAATTTGGCTGCAATTAAAGGGTAAAAATGGCAGATACATTTGATAGTGCCAACACTGATAGCACCTACGAATTTCACGAAAAAGTATGAACTTATGTACAAGAAATTGACAGCTGCTATCGGAGAGATAATCATCCTCTAAAAACTGTGAAGCTGTGTTTTGGGTAATATGTACTTACTCACTTCGGTTTTTTTCTCGGTGATACATGCATGTATGTATACCATACATATAGCTCCTTAACATGTACTCATTGGATCAAAATCCTTAGGGGCACTATGAATCAAGGCCCGAAGTTCGGTATTATTTCAATGCACAGAATTTATAGTATAGTTCAAATAGGTACGTAAAGAGAAAGGACTATTTTCGATTTTCACACAGATGTCAAGACGCCAACATGTAAATTCCTCTATTAACTGGGTTTCTGCGTAGTAACTTCATCATCAAGTCTACGGAAATGTAATGCATTACAACTAATGGAAGAAGCAACAAACACAACACCAAAAACACTAGGGCTTCGCCGAATGGTCACAACTGAGACGGTGAGACAACGACTTCTTGCGGGTTTTTTTTTTGCTATGCTAGATTGGGTAGACATGCAGGTTTCACTAAATAGAAAAGACAAATATAGTGTGAAACGTACAATGTGTAATAGAAATGAATTTGTCGACTACATATTTAAAAATCACCCTAAAGTTAGGAGCTAGTTAAACTCATACTCTGGTTCAAATCGCTTAAAAGCATTGACACAAATGACATGTAGGAGGGATTCCTCACAATTTTTTTGGGGGAAATCCCCCCGTAGGCTTACAACTGGTTCATCATGATTCATGAACCGTAAACAGGGCACCCCTCACTCCCGTGCTCTCAAACGCTACCTCTGGAGAGAACATGTACTTTAAGGATTAAACATTCTTGACAAAAAGTGGAAGCCGAAAAAAGTTGAAAGACCATAATAGACGAGTCGCTCTACGGGAGTGAATTGGAAACATGCCATTTAGAAGGAGTAATTGTCACTGAAACCAGTTCCTTTCGAGTAGGGTGGATTACCGTACGAAAAGTGATGTGAAAACTGATGTGGAAAAATTGCGAAAAAAAATGAGTTATTGGCGCTGATAGTTAATGAGTCATGGCATATTAAAAGCGAAAAAAATTTCTACACGGAATTCTTGGACAAAATTCTCGGGATCCAAGCGGTCTTTCTACAGGGCTGTTGCGGACTTTATGGCTAGTCTCTGTTCACAGCAGTTCTTCAGCTGTATTTATTAATGCATTCATTATTAACGCAACTGCTCAAACAAGAGAAGAAAGAAGTAAAACGTCTTTGTTTGTTCCTTTTTTATGAAAATGGTACTACATATTTGTTTCAAGGGATTATAATGGTACAGCAGGAGTATTGCCACTGCTTTCTCATCTGGAGCTATTATTCGTTCAATTTTGTTACCGAAGACTACCGAGTACATATCTTTGCTACCCTTACGAAAAGGTGCATATATCTGTAAACCGATTTTCTACCCAAATAAGCTAAGTTTCTCGATTTTGGGGTACAATACAATTTGTAAGAATCTAAGCGCTGATTACTTGGCGGCCATCATTCTGAAGTCGCACGCATCACTGAGATTACCCAGGGTAGACGTGTTAACACCACGCAAATCGATCCATCGTTATCACGAGCGTCGGCAAGTTTACTCTGGGTAATCCAATCTTGCAGCCAGGTCCTTCGTCCCCAACCCAGTTCTAGCTGAGATTATTAGCACCACAAGGAGGTCTTTGGCAGACAGCCGAGAAGAGGGTGAATCGAAGCATTTGGAATAGAAGAAATCAAGAGGACACTATGTAAGCCAGCTTGAACTATCAGTACATTTTGTTACCTATCTCTCGTTTCTTCTCTGTACGTCAGAATCTGCGGTTCGATTTTTGGTGCGGCTTTAACACATTAATCTAAGGAGAAGATTATTGTTAAAAAGGAAAGGAGTTAGGTATAGTTGGGTTAACGAACATTCGTAGAACGGTGTATTCTTTTTTCTCTCGTTACATATAGCATGCCAAATGTGCACTCCTAGCACGTGTCCTGGGAAAATAGTGAAGAACAGCGACCGGTCGCATGCCCTTCCTCATCGCTCCGTAACCAGTGACCCTTTAAAGGCGCTGTCAGCCGCGATTTAACCAACTTGGTGTCTCGTCATGCGTGCATCGCATAGCACCGGCTGACCAGAAGAATGGTATATAGAAGAAACTTCAAAGTGAGCGAATGTATCAAGGAAATTACTCGTGTTGCTAGATTTCTTGAATATTTCGTCACTTTGGCACATCATAGCGTTCTGTGTTGCGAATCAGTACATAGTCAAAACGTACCTTTTAAATTTTTAAACACTCAGTAAAAAATCAATCCAGGTCTTACTTTCTGGTAACAGTTATCTCGCCCCGTTCACATGTGAAGGTCACCGCGCCACGGGTGCCACTGCCACATCTCTTATCCTGAAGTGGATTTCGGGAACGATTCATCACACAATCTGCTAGCGACACCAGAACCGGCATCCTCATCGTGTCTCTCCCTCTTCATTCCGAGGAACAGCAGAAACAGCCCTCTAATGTGTTCCTCATCTCCTCACAGTCGTAAGAAGCTTGGAGATTTTGTTGGGAAGATAACTTGAACTTTTCTCGCTGTCGGAATGAAACGTTTAAGGAAAACCCAACTTGTGTCATTTCCCTAAATGTGCTTTGGTGATCAACAGGCTTTTCACCGACATTTTACAGCGTTCTCCATGCGGCGCAAGGAAATAAGCGGTTGCCGACGTCATCGCTGAGTCAGCTTCAGCTGATTGGTTGAAGTGATCTTCCATGGCGGGTTTATGTTCATCCAAGTGCCATGGCTGTTCGTCTGGATTACGTCGCTCGAATTTCTTGTTGTCCTGCTGTTACAACGACCGTAAAAGTTCTTACGAAGGACATCATAAGACACAATCGCTAAGAGAAACAATGCAAAAACTATGCAAGATGTGCAGGTCACTTTAAAGCACGCAAGACTTCAGAAAACAAAGTGCGTTTACTACTTTTCGCCAAACTGATCTGCAAAAACGAGAAACATTTTCATTTTTCAATCTATTTCCGGAGTTTCTCACTTTTCCAGCAGCGAAGCTTTCTTTGGTGCTTTTCCCGCTTACGTATTGCAATGCAATGAAGGATTTTTACCGTAAAGTCACTGGAAGGTATACGTATCAGTGTGATTGAATGAAGGACACTTAGCCATATGAAAGCCACAAATTTAAGATCCCTTATGTCCGTGGATAAGAATTTATACACATTGTTTACAACTGTCATTTTTACCATCAATCAAAACTAAAAACAAGAATTTTTCAAAAAGAAAAAACCAGTTTGGTATGTGGCTCTTCTTATGTAAAAAATACTGTTGAAAGGGTGTGGGCATGAAGGGAACTTACCTCAGACGATGCAGATTACCGTTTCGGTAAGTTGAAGGCACCCAGAAATTAGTGGGAGATGAGAAACAGACTTCAGGCATCCCTTAGGGGCATTCCCAGTCTTCCCGGATTTCAGCATTGTTCTAAGCTCTCATTTCAGTCGGAAAGAGAGCAGCTTTTTTTTCTCGGGAGCTCCTCTAGTTACTAGGAGAACAGAGTATAATTCTCAATATGCTTCATTACCATTCTCCTTAACATTTTTCTTTGTTGTAAGACCTTCTTAAGCAATTAAACCACTGGTTGACGCAGGGAGGGGGGGGGGGGGGTAAGGAAAAAGATCGGTTAAAGTCGTTTCTGCCCTCTCCCCATTTCCAAAACCTCCGTCCTATGGATTGCTATAATATGTACTCATTGAAATGGTCTAGAAAATCAAATAATGTAAATTGTTGCCCTTTATTCATATGTTTTAATGTATTGTTCTGAGCTCAAGATATAAAATTTAATTCAATGAGTAATTTATGCCCTTTAGATATTCTAATGGATATTTCCACATTGTGATTTTCGCCAGGTCCATTCTACGAAGCCATTTTTCCCAGAATTCGAGTACTTTGCTCTCTTGTGCTGGTTGAGATATGGCTAAATTACAGAAGACGGCAACACACTTGAGGACAGATTATTTATTTATTTATTCGTTTATTTATTTACTTATCCACGGTGACATTGAACCACAATGCCGTGAAATATCAGAATTAAACAAAAATTGAACTGACGCTTCCTGATTTTGTTCCTCATTGTGGTGCACTCAGGGTAGTTCATCGTTTTCCCTGAAACTCATTCGACACATTCAACTATTAATCAAAGCGATAACTACCAACTATCACTTCTTTGTAAAATCCCTCCTAGTTTCCAGAAACCCTTTATTCCACGATTAATCGGATGCGATATCTAACAAAATTTTACGTATTTGACACTTTTTGTTGGACGTACTGTGAAACTGCACTTTCAGTTTATTACCGTGAACATTTATTCAGTAGAAAGGACATACATTTAAAATTGTTTCTGTTGGACTTGAGCAGGAAGCAATTGTAGCTGGGTTTCGTTCCGACACCTATCAGTTCACGTCCTGAAACAGTCCTCTAACAAAACAGTTCACAAGGAAAACTATAGAGAAGAAAATATGTAAAGAAATGGAGGCAAGAAGGGAAATTAGATGAAAAGAGAGAGAGAGTTCCTGCAGCTCGGAAGACGTTTGCTACCCATTTTGCTTAAATCTCTCCAAGGCCTTGGTCATGCTCACCCCTGTAGCTCGTCCATAGCGCTCGCAACTCTAGACTTTCATTTGAGAAGCCTTTGGGAATTCCAAAATTATCCCCAGATATCCACTGATATCTCCCTGGTTTACACTCCGTGTGCCATACAATGATAATATTGGCGGATTTTCGCAGGAAAATGCAACTATGGATTCAAATTGTGATTAAATTATGCGGAGAACAGCAACGAAGCAAAATACTGGAGCTTAACTATGGGACAACCCCAGCGTTACGCAGGAACATGCAAACAACCACTATACCTCCATCTACCCCCCCCCCCCATCGGTGCATTCCCAACGTCTGTCAGATGACATTCACACGATCTTCGCAATCTCCCAGAAAATCGCATCGAGTTGTTGATGTTTAAACAATCACACACACACACGTACGCTCACACCTGTTTCATTGCCGGCGTTGACCTTGGCACAGCCAATCCAATCTCGACGACAAATAACGGGCTTTGTCCGTAGATGCGTATGACGAAGTGCCGATGGCAGCTTTTAGCAGCAGCGTTGAGTCACCCGTCACTTAAGTGCTTTCACGGCAGTTTTCCGCTGACAGTGACCCCTCTATTAAGAAAACACGTACCTTTGCTTTGTGTGAAGCTTGACGTCACTGTTCAATTGTCATTGAGACTTGAGAGAAAGGGAAGAAGAGAAGAAAAGATGTTTTTGTTAGTACCATGTGAAAGAAAGTGTCCACATCTGTGCTAGATTCTCATGTCGTTCTCCACTAGAGAACAAATCACTCCAATTTTCTATTTCAAGAGAGCACAGAGGAAGGCACATAACTTTGTTCGCTTTCCGTATAAGGGTAAAAAAGTGCGAAACGGAGATTGAACTACTTTTAATTTTTTTTTGTTTTTTTTTCTATCTGCTAGTTTTTCCTTTCTATTTCAAGAGAAAATGATATTTCAGTGGTGAAAAAAATGACAGTAAGAAGCGGATGGATATTCGTCATTAGATAATGAGCAAATGGATCTCTACACTAAATAATGAATTTAGAAGCTCCGTAATGGGAGCAGGCATTAAGACTGAAAATTTTGCAGAATTCATGAAAAACCATGGACTACCTCTAAAAAAAGTCTCCCTTCCAATGATTGAGGTGGCCTCCGATAACTTTACCAACACGAATCTAGGCTGCTTACTGTAAATCGAATTGGATGTGAAAATTGCTGCATTCTCCTCTGATACTATGTTCTTATCGTCAAGCTTAACAAAAGCTCGAGAGGACATCGAATTACGTCAGTTCGTTCTATCACCTTTCCCTTTGAAACCCCCAAACATTCCTTATGATGGGAATCTATCGGGTTGGGCAATAGATTCGTGCGGTTTTTCTCAACCCACTATTTTACTGAGATTCAAAGTAAGGCTCTCTTGTAGCTCTTATCCTGCTCTTTACAAAAATCACAAGCAATCTCCCCAATTCCTGTTACATTTTATTTTCTGTCGCATGAAATGTGACACTCCAATTCCACAAGGGTGAAAATCTCCGATACGTCTAACTGTTCGACTACAGCAAAGGAACAAATGCAGCTCAAGCCGCTAGAGATGTCAACACCGCCCAGATGGAAATCACTAATGTTGAAGAGACAGCGCAGAAGTAGATGTCTACTTCAAAGGGGTCGGTTTTGGGCTGGAGGATGCCCGTCGCTCTGGACGCACTGCTCCCAAAGGTATGAGACGAAAATTCGCGGGGTCTTACTCTAGAAGCAATGAAAAAGCCCTGCGATTATCAGCTCTTAGTATAACCTAAGTTCAACGTATCAATTTCCTAAAAATACGCTGAGAGCTCAGCACGAGATCGCCCCTCACACTGAGAACGTGCGACTCCTCTGTGCAAGTTTTACCAGAAGTTGGTCGAGATACTGGATTGGAGGGTAATTCTGCTCATGGCAACTCTACATGTCCTTTACAGGTGCCAAGCATTTCTTTGTCCACTTTTTCTTAGAAATCATGCAGAGTTCCGTTCAAGAGGTGCTTTGACGCTCACGAATTTATTCTTCACAAACAATGTGGCTTTTCGCGAAGATGGAAGTGAGAGGATCGTCTGCTTTTGGTAGCTTCATTAGAGAGAAAGGGCTTTATGAATCTTTTGTTGCGGCTGATGCTGTTTGCGGAAAACAATGCTATTGACTTCCGTGAAAAAAAACCGCACGAACTTATTGCCCAACCTAATACAATTTACTCTAAAGGGTTAGGTTACCGCTGCAGTAGTCAGTGGTGGAATGCATGAACCTTTCCAGGGAAGGTTATCGTTTCCTCTAAACCAGAGTAGGCTTTTGGCGTCCTAGCAATTCCTTTCATGTTGAAGACACCAGTATTACTTTTAGTATAATTGCTCCACTTACGATTTTCAGGGTTAAAGTAATCCTTATCCGTTTGTTCAAAGGATGACCCAGCGATGCTTTCATCTGGAAGCTTTTGTCACACAATGTCGATTAGGGCCTAGATGGTGGAAGCTTATGAGTCTTTCGACTTCGTCTCTCCGGAGTTAATTGCTGCACGCGCACGATCCCCCTACTCACTAGAAAAAACAATTGAAAAAGAGGTGAATTTGGGTCTAAAAGCAGTTAATCAAGAAAAGAAGAATTCGACAACATTGTAAGGGAAACCATGAGTAACAGCTGACGCAAGGATCAAATCTGCTTTTCCTGGTATTGATTTTCAAAATTTTTGAGAAAATCCTGCCGTTGACTCGCTTAAATTTCTCAATTATCCACCAGTATCTTGTTTCACGCTTCTTTGCTCTTCAAAATCTTGCCTTTTTTCAGTCCGCTCAGTTCATCTTCCTCCGTTCTGCCGGCGTACTGGCCTAGTGATATCATATAAGGTTCAAATTCGCATTCCGTCAAGGGCAACAAATCAAGCGACACCTCGCCGATGCGCAGCTTTTCGCAGATCAAGCGGTCTGATGACCTTTTCTGTGACTGCTTGCTCCTCTGGGGTGGTGTCGTGCGTCGCGACGAGAAGACGAGTGACTCAGTTCCACCGGAACCAGTCTCGGCCGTACCGCCCGCCTTATAAGGCCACCACGAAGACGATGCCGACGTCAGTCAAAACACTAACATGCTCTATCTGCTTGCCACATTAGCGTTGATCCCGGCTGCCACAGCGACTTTTGGTAAGTTCCTGGATTGTTACTGGTGAAATGCTCAAAATCTTTCGGTATCTTTTATGGAATTGAGAGGGTCTATAAATCCATGATTTCTGCTTGGAATTCATCTCAGCTAATTCCATGAGTCACAGATGCTTTACCCTATATCCAGATGTGAGACACTCCACATAATTATTCAGCCACACGCTCAATGAGTCATTGGAGCCTCTTTCCTCAATTGGGGTCCTTCGTGAGGTTGCTTGAGGCCCCTATGCCTCAATTACTTCTACTTTCTTGCCACGAGCTGCCGTCTCGACATTTAGACCACTTCTTACGCTTGTTCTGCTGTAAAAAGTCCTTCAACCATCAAAACACTCGATTTGCAATAGTAGTTAAAAGCTAGATGATATTCCCCTATCCAGGTAGGGATCGAAATATTATGCATATCCTTGCGAGTTGCCCCTTGCTTTAGGCTCTAGAAGTATGATCTTTCATCGTAGCCATGTTTTCCTCGCTATGTTTTTCTTGCCTTCCCACTTCCTGCTGAAGTTCTGAAGGTGTAGTCTCGCAATGGGGATCCTATTTATTTTCCTGATGTCAAGAGGGCCTAATCACTGACGTTTGAGCTCAGACAAGCACTTTATGCACTAGTTCCCAGAATACCTTGCAAACGATTGCTTCACTTATGGTGAAGATAATAATAATAATCCAGGTTGTAAACGAGAACCTTATGGGAATTTACCAGTATTTCTGACCTTTCGTGCCCTAAATAGCCTAAAATGAGAGGCTGAGCGTCCTCTTGCAACGAAAGTTTCCAGCAAGGCTGTAAACTCGGCGCTATATCGGGAATTGGACGAGTTTCCTCAACGAAACCTATAATCTTCACTGTTATAATTACCATTTTCTGTGGAAATTTGGATGAGACCGTGTTGGCCACGGTAAATTGTAGCTGATTTTGCTTTGGAAAGCCGTCCGCCGCAGGGGTTGCAGCTCTAGAGGGAATGAAAGGCTTTAAAGATTTTTGCTACTGTTAGTGGGGTTCTAGATTTACCTATTTAGCATAGTTTCCTCCCCACAACAATTCTGGGATAGCTTCCCAGACATTGTGGAAATGGATAAAACAGATTTAACTACTTCCACCATATAAAAAAAGCTTCTTTCCAGGAGGCTGCTGCGGTGTCGCCCTTCCTCCACCATGTCCTCCACCAATGTGCGCCCCACCACCGCCACCGTTGCCATGTCCGCCGCCACCAATTTGCCCACCACAGTTCTGCCCTCCACCACCACCGTGTCCTCCTCCACCGCCACCACCGCCACCACCAATGTGTCCACCACCTCCACCACCGCCACCACCAATGTACCAGCCTTGCCAGAGTTACGCACCGGCTCCGGTGTTCCAGCAGGTATAATGAGATTTTATATCCTGGAAATTTCTGGAAATTTATACGGGATTCACTGATTTCAGTACGTAGCCCCTCCACCAGCTGTGGATTGCTGCTGCCGATGTGGTGTACCGTGCAGATATGCTTATAGGCACAGGACTCACGGATCAAAGGTAGGTCCCATCGCGAGATGACTAGATGACATCGTGTTTATGCTCGAGGATCCACCCGTTCCTTGCAGATCTTCGCCGCCGACTCGGTCGAGGAGGAAATGGAGGCGACCTGCAACAACAAGAAGCTTAAAGTGATCATTGAAGACGTAAGCGCTCTCGTATTTGTCTAGTACCTCCAGGAACAGGTTATCCCACTCTGTATATTGTGATGCTAGGTAGTTTCACGCCCTATTACGCAACTGTCGCATTCGTTTTCGTTGAAACCAGCCACATCCACACCCTTCTCTCTTCCGTTGACCCTGACGCGGCGAGAGAATGTGCACGATTTGAAAGTGCGCCGAATAAGCGGAAAAACACGGCTAATTTGCAAATGCTTGACGCATGCCATTAATGGAAAAGCATAGAGAGGATAATTATCGTTGAAATAGTCGAATCATTGCACTAAATTTGTGTGGAAGGGCAGACGTACTCTATTAGCTCCGAGTGCGTAGGAGGTTTGCGAAATAAGTTAGAAAACCAATTTCAGCAATTAGGATTCATTGCAAAATTGGAAAGCTCGTCATATCTGAAAATAAGCGTAAGTTCTGAACGCTAATAGAGAGCAACTGTAAAGTGATCGCGCAAAAAAGCAACAATTCTAAAATGAGCCTAAATTAGTGCCAGATTTGGACTACGTAGCTATTAGCAGGCTTTCTCATGTTTGACCGCTACACCCAAGCAGATAAAGAAGAACGCACCAAAACTTGTTTTTTTTGTGCCAAGAAAAGCTCAAAAGATCTTCTGGGTTTATGTTAAAGGTTACTAATTTGCTAAAAATTGTGCCTTCTATTACATTCTGGATCAGCAAGAAATCTCTGGAGATACCTTCCGAGGCGCGCTGCCACAACTTTTCACTTAGTCTCCCTTAGCATACGCAAATTCTAGAGCATATGAAAGAGCAGCTACCCTCAGCTAATTTACTTTTTCGCTTATATAGATGCTATCGATGGAAATAGGCTAGCAAGGTGCACTTGAAAGAAACGTTTTTCACGTATGCTTTTTCTTAAATCCTTAATCAAACGAAGATGAACTGAACTTTTCCAATAAGCTCAATGATCATCTCATCACTTCAACCTGCGTTATTTCCTAATGAACTAGAAAAAAGAATTAGATCTGTGCTTTCATATGCGGGAAAAAGCAAGTACTTGAGCAGATGTGTAGGCCAAAAACCTTGTTGTTCTGCTAATTACGAGCTGTTGGGGTTTTGAAGTCTACATTAGGTGAAGAAGGCATTTTTTTCTACGGATTTGCTTGCCGGTCTTTAGATACATAAATAATTAGGTACATAAAAGTGAACGTCAGCAGAGGGGGAATACTCATATGAAGGAGGTGATGCAACACCTCTGTTGCTGCTCCAGGAGGTGCCGCAACACCCATAACCCATGACGTTCTACCAGAAGGCATGACGCTGGTCGAACCATTCGCGTCGAACCTCACGGACTGGGATTCATGGAACCATAACCACGCACAAAGGTTATCGATAGCCTTTGTGGGTGATTAGTTACCTTATAGCCTACATGGCTATCTTAAAGAGCCGTGATAGTTGGTTTGCTTACCTGAGCAGCCCAGACCACATGCATAATTGAGATTACCCAGGGTGAACGTGTTTCCCACATATCTATCCATCGTCAACACGTGCATCAGCAGTCTTATCCCAACCGTTTATCCAATTGAATCCTGGCCCTGGTTTCATTTGGTTAAGTGCATGTATCTTAGCCCTGACGTTTTAATGAATGAGCTAAGGCGGTATTTCCTGAGTTGGGTAGTACAGTTTCATGTGGAAATTCACGCCAAAGCAATCTTCAAGGTGTTTCCTGCCTAGGAACTACAATCAGTTAACTTTTTCCCCGACAGAAACAAGCCTGACCAGTAGGGGTCCTAGCTATGGAAACGAAGCGTCTTTTCACAATTCTCACTATACGTCCAGTTGCATTTTTTGCCGGCTTCCGAGAGGATCTTAATGTGAAAGAAGGCAAAAGAAGCTGATTGCTTTCCCTTTCCGCTAGAATGATCGGGGTCATGCGGATGATGCCTAATAATTTCTCCAACAAATTAAACATGCAGGAAACCACAAGCAGACGACGAATGTGACATTTTCTCAAGGAAATGAAAACCCCACCCCTGGATCACTTTAATCCTTAGCTTTAATCCTGATTTCTGCCGAAATGGCAAGTCCGTTTCCTCTAAATTGGAGAACTACTTTCTGTTGACTATTTAATCATTAATTTGCGCATACATCATGATAGATCTATTGTAACCCTTCAAACAAAAGGTTAAGTGAAGAAATGCTTAGAACACCAAAACACAGAGAGATCTCAAGAGGTCTATACAACCAATTTTGATTCCATTTGGTTCACTTTACTAAAGAACCTTGTCTTTCCAGAACATGACTAGCGACCCGACCATCTCGAAGCGGGCGATCCAGAAGGCCGCCGAAGAGAAACTGCTCGGCAAGTTCAACGTGATCTGCGCCAAGGGCGATTTCACCTACATCGCCTACACCGAGACATACTGCCAGGCATCCAACGAAGACGTCACGTGTTACGCTTTCAAGCCCATATAAGCTTGAAATAGTAACGTAGATTATGCTGCTACTGGTTGTGCATAGTCCTATTCTATGGGGTTATCGTGCCAGTCAGCGCTTTTCTTGCGACATTCCTGACTTCTGTTCCACGGGACCAGTTGTCGTTGTGTGTATCTCAGCTGAAACTTTAATACAAATTGTAATTGGATTGGATTAAGAGTATAATTGTAAATATGTGTTGAATCCCACGTTATATTTGCTTTCAAAGAATAAAGAGCTATGTTTTTAGCTGAAATGTTGAGGGGGTAGGTGAAACTATGGCCACAAATCAAATGTACTAGCCATGTCTACGACTTTCAGACAATAAATGAATACGACAACGACAAATCAGTATAGCTCTATCTGAATTTCACGTCTTTCACCCACAACTTTTTCTTTTCTGGATGACCTAATGAAGCCTATTTAGCGCTTCGTTCGTGAATTTTCAGCAGTCATGGGATCTCAGTGTTATCCGTGCTCATTGGTAATTTAACCTGAAGCTGAGTAGTCATCCGGAAGCAGATTTATGGACTCTTCTACGTTTCCTCCCCATTTTTCTCGATTTCTCTTCCTTTAGTTCCTAACAACAATTCTTCATTTGTGAATAAACAACGACTTGCCTATTTGATCATACGCAAATACCAGTTGCGGACGCAGGGGGGAAAGGCGGATGGGAGGCACCCCAGGGGAACGGCTATCCAAATTTTTGAAATTGCTCCACAATACGAACAAAAATCTTGCTTGTTTTTGAATGTTTACTATTATTATTTTTGAAATAATTTTTATTGATTATCTATTATTATAATTGATATTTTTATTGATTTTTTTCATCTGGGTTTCCAAGGTGGCGGGGATTTTCCACGCCCCCCATCCCTCCCCCGATTTCCTGCCTCCATCACTAGTACATACGTATATGTACGGCATTCTAGCTGCTTATTTGCTGAATGATCTACAAAATAATTGAATCAAGATAAAATTGTGTTAAAATTTCTCAAGTTATAATTCCCCTAGATTTTCGCTTCTTTACTCATTTTTTGCATGGTTCATTCTTCGTTCTTATCGTTATTACTCCTTAATTTCCATGTTATCGCCTTCATTACGGTGTGCACCTTCGCGACACATGAGGATTCCATATGTGTCAGGCTCTGCGACGTTTTTGTTATTTTGTTCTAATTATTTTATTGAATGCATTGAATGTGCTCCAGTAAGGCATGTTATTAGGAACACACTACTAAACAAATGAACTGGAATACATAAAAAGTATGTTATCGAACACCAACACAATCGTTACACTAGGAGCTAAAATATCATCTCAACCAAAAACCATTAAATGTGTCTAATTATACGTTTAGGTGTTGCATGTTTGGGCAAAACATCATTACCAACAATAAAACCTCATGTTATGGAAATGTTGTGTTTGAAGCGAAAATCCGGAGCGTCTTTAATGAGGAGTATCTCAGTGCAGAATGAGTGCCCATGGACAACAAGCAAATAACTAGAAATCCGCAGCAAAGGCTGCGGCATTTCTTGATGTTAATCTGCTTCGATCGTATCATCGGAATTTGCGATAGCGCGGACAGCTATGCCCGTTTTCGTAGTTTAAAGTTACTGCAGGGATAGTCACTAGTCACCCTCTTGAAATAGATTACCCTACAGACGTTGTGCTACAAGGTAGGGAAGGAAGGCTGAGGCGAGTCGCTTGGATGAAGCCGAAATTTACGTATAGTGGTCCGCAATGGTCCTAAGCATGTTCATGCTAGTCGTCACGGGACAAATTTTTCCTCTCACGATAGATGGGAGTATGCATCTTTGCCCAGTCTAAGTATTGACGCCGATGAAGGGCTAAAGCTACCTATACCAGAATTGTTCAGATGAATTGGATAATTCAGTCCTAATGCGGCACAGGTCTTGTATGTACCTAATCCTATAAAGCATGATATAGGCCATTTTCACTGCAAATAGCGGGAGAATTAAAAACAATGACAACGTCAGCTTATTCAACATCTGCAACAATCTCGTGTCGGCTCAACAAAACTACGCCAATAACAAGAAGAGTTCAGCTTCTAGTACACTCACTGAATTGTTCGAATTCTGGACTTATATTGAATTTTCATATTATTGTCTGTTCAGTTTTCGTTTCGCGCATGAACCTTATACGAGTACTAAACATAAAAAGGTTTCTTCCTGCACTCGTCAATAAGGTGAAGAAAACCTACTAAGTTGCGTTTGCTAAGTCCGTATAGTGGTGTATGCTGCCTAATATGTGAACATATTTCCAATATATTGCCTGGGAATATACCGAAAGGTTAAGACTCATAACTTGCTTCTGGCTTTGTGATTGATATAAACATCCAACCACATGTATGTAAGATGTACTGAAAATGTTGGGTACCAAAATGAATATAAATCAACTAGAAGATGCCGATTATATAGCTACTGTGTTTATTGAGTCTGATTTCTTTATTTGTAGCTGATTGTACTATGATCAAACGTTGGATGTGTTAATTCATCGCTGATATTTAATTTGTCGAAGTATAGAGAGTCTTAAATTAGCCCTTTCTAAATATTTTTACGCTCTCTTTCACCAATCATTAGCTAAACCTATTATAATCAGAATGACGGCTGTCTATATCCTGAAATGCCATGCCACAAGTTGCGTGTGAAAATATGCTCTGGCTCACACCTTACTGTCTGTTTCACGAATCTTGCCACTTGGCCGGCTGCCAAGATGAGGTACGTAAGTCTCGCGAAAAAGAATTAGGAAGGATTAAAGGGTTAGCCATTTCGAGGAAAAAATAGGAAATAGAATAAATGACTAAGCTCCATCTAAAGTGCAATGAACAAGATAACCGGGCCTGGACGCTCCAGTGAGATTAGCTATGGTAAACGTGTCCACCAGTGCTAACTATGGGTAAATTTGTTCGGTGTCCACACGTTCACCCTGAGTTATCTCATTTACGCGTCCAGCAAATGGAGTATAGCGTAGCTATGAAGATTTCCACGACATTATTAGTAGAGTTTTATTTGTGTAAATTCATGTTGATTGAGAATCGACGCCTAGAATTCGTCATCGATTTTGTAACAACCTGGTAGATACACAAATCTTCTCTGTATTTCAATTTCAGGCCCGATTCTACTCTGTCTTTTTACTTACACCTCTCTTGCTTCATAAAACCCAACAAATCCTAAGCTTACAATCTTCGGAAAGTCTCTGCATTCGGAGCTTTCGTAGAGTCAACAATAATCCATTAGCGAGTTAGTGTAATGCTGTGGGTGTAACTCGAAACAGAGAAAGAACAAACCGACATTCCGACTCTTCTGCCCTTTTTCTAGAATTCTTTGAAAATTCCATATGTTGCTGATAGAAAACGGAGCGTGGGCACCGTTTTCAGTGAGCGACTGAAAAAAAGCAAAAAAAAAACTTCGCCGCTTCAACCCAACTTTTGATTCTAATATCGCCTCTCAGACGAGCCAGAAAGTGCACATATGGCTTCACAGGAAATTATTTCTGTAGTATTGGACCACAGTTCCTATTAGAGGAAATAGAATGTCAATAAGTGCACTATTCTGACGAATTTTTATCAGCTTATGAGACAGAATTGCTAGAGAATCTTTATTGCGCTACTCCCTTTTCCATGGAGGTAGAAAATAAGTAATTAGATAACACATGAAACTTTACTCTTTATAAAATGAAAGTTTACTCCTCATGAGAGGTAACGCCCATCAGTTTGCCCACCTAAGTATTGGCATTGATCGCTGGGATTGTATATGTTAGCTGCTGATTTATAATTTGAACGGTTAATCTCTATGCATAAAATACAGGGTGACAACAAAGTCTTTGGCCAAAGATTTTATTGCAATTATTTCTTGCGCTTTGTCAGGAAACCCATGACTTTGTATCCGCGTTGACAACCCAAATGTCTCGAACACACATGCAAAATTTCATAGTCCATAGCCCTATTTGAACCTTGTATGATCTGCAAACATGAAACCAGGTAGAGATGGAAATGGCCGCAAGTAGAGTCTCGGTGACATCTTTTCCAAGAACTTCTTTGATTTGCTCTTCAAATCACCAGTTTTCTGCCCAATATTGAAGAGGGTAGAAGCTTTCTATCCTAGGGAGATCCTCATGTAAACTTGTTTTATTGACTGAAAATGATCAATAGACTGTCACCACCACTTTTTCCTACTAGAATGAACAAAACAAAGGCAAAAGTGGGCAGAGCGAAACCCGGAGAGGTATATTATTTCTTAGGCTTAAGCACATCTGACAGAAATAAGGTGGGCTTTTGACAAAAGTTTTCCATCAAGTTTTAAAAGAAAAAGCAACAAAAAGTTGGTTCAGACTCTTCAGTCCCTGATTTCACCACCATCATCATATTCTTAATAATTATCATGCTCCCTGAAACGGAGACCTCTGGATTTCTGAATTGTAGTCCCTAAAGCACAGAAGTTGAGCTAACTTTCGCTCAAACACCAGCTTCCCTAGCATCAGACCTAACAAGAAAACAGGGTCATAAATTCTCGACCAACTTGCGGCCCTCGTGCGTTGCAGTAGCCAACGTTTTTGTCAACTCTACGGAGAAGCCAGAAGAGATATCCGAAATCCAAGAGTGGATTCTTAAAGCGCATGAATTCTAAATAGCCCAGGTAAATTTCCAGACTGCTAGCCCATCTGATCCCAGTCTTACAATTTATTTTATTTGGCCAAAGACTTTGTTGTCACCCTGTACTTATAGATTTCTTTTCTTGAAATATTGTACGCATTTGATTGAGGTGCTGTATAACTATACGAGGATTTTTCCAAACTCTTTTCTCGCTTAGTGGAACTTTGTTGACTTTTCTTCAAAGGAATGCTCTTGTGGGTCAAGTTAATAAAAAATGGATAAAATCAAATAGTTGTTCAGTGTGCTATGATTATACTGAACCGAGCATATCTACAGTCCTTTTCAAAAAGAGACAAATTCCGTGACTGCAAAAATGTAGTAGGACTTGTGCGATGAGTGCGGAGCGAGCACGCTCCAGGTGAGGGGGTCGAGTAGGTCCCGTCGCGGCTCCGCGGCCGCGGCGCTATGAAACCGCACGTGCAATACGCCTATCTTTTCTAGCTTTCGACGAATATACTGTCTGTGAGCTTCAATGTCGATTTTAGCACTCTCAGGACTCTGGTACATTCAGATCACCCATGGTAAGCGTGTCAAAGTGGCCAGGTTTATCCTTTGCCTGTCATTCATTTGTATTTTACTCGTATCATTGTCACAACCAGCTGCTATAAACGAATGTGACCCACATTTCCAGCGATGCACCCTAGCAAGTTAACTTTACCTCCGGTAAAATGATATCCATATCCTTATGACCAGGATCGGTGTTGAACTATTCTACAGGGTGTTTTTCCGGGAGTAAAATCGGTGCAATTGCGGACCCAGTACAAAGGCTACGTGCGAATTGCTGGAACCTCCGCTTTCACGTGGTCTTTCGACTGAGAATTTGATCTATTGGAATGGATCAGATCGCGCGCGATTTTACTCCCGGAAAAACACACTGTACTTGTTTATCCAGCGGTTGCACGATATGAAAGATTTCCATGCATTCCCAAGTAGCAGCGCATATTGTGACCAGTGGGAATATGCTTGCTATGAGCCTTTTTTTAATCACGTGAATCTTGGAAAATGGTTTAAGAGAAAACCCAGCGAAGCTACAATTTCAAAGAGTAAAAATGAGAATGAAGGAACGTCGGGAATTTTTCAACCATTAAAGGCAAGCTCCAAGCAAAATTCCATCTCACGAATTTCTATGGAATTCGTAGCCTACGGCGACGCCTTGGATAAAATTACAGAAAAATCCGTGAAAAGGCCCCACGACAAACGCTCCCCATCAACCAGTTTCAGTGCGGCGTCTGCGGGTTTGCGGCGTCCGTGCTTCCAAATGACGTTATACGGCGCGCCCTACATGATCTCTATCGTAGCGTCGTTGGAAAAGCTTATAACTCTCAAGAGGTCTCAAACTTGAAAGTCTCAAACTTGAAACACGTGCTAAAAATACGGTTTGGACTCCAGAGTGCAATAAATCTGGGTGGGCAACATTTTGACTGGACCTTGCCTTTAATTAAGGCAGAGAAATCATTAGGGCGCATGATTGAAGCAAGAAAAGCCAATAGAATGTAAGGTGTATGTTTTGCCAGGACTTTTTGTCTCTATAGAACTATTCTATTCGTTGTTTTTTTTCTGAAGTAAAGTTTTTCGAAGTTTTTTTAGGTACTCATTAGCACCCTTGGCACTTTGCAATAGTCGTTATTGGGAACGTTAAGTGTAATCGTAAGTGAAATTACGTGCAAAAACGAATAAATGGTAGTAAATTTTCAGCAGCGATTAATAAAACGGAGGATCAGAAAGAAAGGCTACTATTAGGTGTTACCCTTCCTCTACAATCCTATCATCAAGTGTTTTCACAGAACTGTTAAGTTACTTAATTTCTAGGCTTAAAGGCAAGGTCCGAGCAGAATTCCATCTCTCGGGTTTCTATTGAATTCGTCACTCAGGCACCGCCTTAGACGAGAACAATCGAAAAATCCCTGGAAAAGTCCCATATAGAACGCTTCCCATCCCTCAATTTCGGTATGGCGCTTGCGCGTTTGCGGCGTCCGTGTATTCGAATGACGTTACACAGCGCGCCCTACATGCTGTCGGTTGTAGCGTCGTAGGACAAAATTCATGTTCAGAGGAGCTGTGGTCCTTTCGATGATGAGATGAGACGGTTTCATGAATAGTTCGTTAGGCTGAATGTATCTGAGCGTCCATCGTTGTTCAGTATGCACGCGCGCAGCTTTTGTCGGTTGGAGCGTGCTTTTCCGCGGCCACCGTAATCCTCGGACATTTTGTCCCATATCTAGTGACAGAGCTTATGTCGAGCCCTGAAATTTGAGATAGATGCTACACATAGGCTTTGGACTCCAGGAAACAAAAAATCTGGGTGAGGAAAATTTTGACCGGACCTTGCCTTTAAGAAGAAAACGCCAATTCGAGGAAAAACCCAATTTCCTCCTTGTATTCAGTAGGGACCGGAAAACATCTCATACTGTTTGAGCATGTAAGCTCTGTAGTATATGAACGCGAAAGAACATCATCAGGTTAACTGTTGAAGCGCCAGTTTGACGAATTTTGGAACGTAGGGTCTGACGTCATTATGAGGTAGGATGACCACACCCTCGCGATTTGATTCTTTTAGCGGGATTTGGAAGCTTAGAGAGGTATGATGCCCATCTAGACCACACGATTCCTCTGGAGCAATTCTCGGGTTTTCGTGTAAGAAATTTGTTCGGTCGAAGTGGTTGGTGTCATCGAGACCAAATACTTCCTTTTCTGAGCTTGGAAAATCTACCAGACATTTCAAGCGAAACGTCCCTTCCATACTTAGCACAGGCCATTTGGCCAGTTTTGATGGCCTTTCGAGCTTCAGCTGATTGACAGGATAAGTGGCTGTCGATTGCGGTGTTTTTTATTGACTTGTTGCTCCATTTTGCAGGCTCAAAACTCAAGGAAACTATCACTTTACTCTGAACTTTCTGCCCGCGGTGGACCCGCGGTACGAGGTCGATCCGCGGTGGATCCGCGGTTGCCCGCGATAAATCCGCACATGCCCACGGTGGGCAACCGGGAGTGACGTCACTCCCGCGCTATGCCCGCACGTGCCCGCGGTGTATCCGCACATGCCCGCGGTGGAGTCGCAGTAATATTGCTATCCGCGGTGGACCCGCACATGTCACACGGTGGACCCGCACTTGCCCGCGGTGGACCCGCACTTGCCCGCGGTGGACCCGCAGTAGAGCTGATTGCGTCATCAATGCCAACAAAACCTCCATGCAGGATGCACGTATGGCCGAGTGGATAAGAGAGCGGACTTGGAAACATGAGCTCGAAAAGGTACGTGGGTTCGAATCCAGTGGTGTAGAAACGCTTTCAGGATGAAATATCACTGCCATCGTGGATTTGCCTCCTCCTCCTCACGACAGGGTCTTCGATACAGGACAATTTTTAGAAGAAAATAACCATTCCCTTGAAAATGCATGTTCCCGCGGTGGGTCCGCACATGTCCGCGGTGGAGTCGCACATGCCCGCGGTGGAGCCGCAGTACATCCGCGGTGGAGCCGCACATGCCCGCGGTGGCGAACCGCGGATCCACCTCGGGCGTACCGCGGATCCACCGCGGGCAGAAAGTTCAGAGTAGGAAAAACTGATTACAACTCTCTTGAAGAGGGAGATTGGCGCTTCAGAATCGTATGTGGCTAGTTCCTTGGAGATGAAAAGCAGATGGATAAAAGCTCATCGAAAGAATAGCGCAAGGACATATGTTGACACCTAATGGATTGTCCAACGAATTCATAATGCAACCTTTCAACCATTCCAGGAAGCAACCTTTCTCGCCCCCAACTCCTCAGATTCCCAAGTAATGTACTTTGTTGTTCCTGGGATCGTAAAACAACAATCCAGCTTTTCACTACTGTATCCGTTGTAGCCATCGCAGGAGTAAAGCCATATTACCGTAGTAAACGAACGCCCACCGGTTTCAAACATCATTACGTGGAAATCAACATAAAAAGCATGGGAAGCTAGATGGAATGTAATTGTTCTTTTGTTTAATGTTATTATTTGAAGTCTACCACATCATAAACAAAGGGAAGAGCTAACATTGGGGTGGGGAATAAGTTCGTGCGATTTTTTGTCCAGCTTTTTTTTCACGATGGTTCGAGCTTTACTTGCCTTTATAGTCCATTTTGTAACTCTTGATTTGCTGCTTGTAACCATTGCAGCGTAACCATTTAACCTCGTTCCTCCATTCTCGCTTTACCTTGTTTTCTACCGCATGGAATTTGACTCTCCAAGCTGATGAATTTGAACTCCTCCGCAAGTGAGTACTGTTCGACTTCAATCCGGTCAATAGTGGGTCAAGATTTCGCTTATTTCACGTGTATTTGTCTCGGAAATAAATTTCCGAAACAAATACGCGTAAAATAAGCGGAATCTACTGAAAATTTTCCGCCTGAGTTGGCTGCCACCACGAACCAAGGAGCCCAGCGGTGGGTCCCACGTCAAAAATGGGGATATCGATATCAGAACCTTCCGAAGCGTCTTCTCTGAACTTTTCGCCCGCGGTGGATCCGCGGCACGAGGTCAATCCGCGATGTATCTGCGGTTGCCCGCGGTAAATCCGCACCTGTCCAAGGTGGACCAGCACATTCGCGCGGTGGATCCGCAATAGCGCTGATTCGAACATCAGTGGTGTTAGAACCACACCAACTGTTGACAAGTATGGCCGAATTGATGAGGCATTGGACTTCGAAGCATCAGCTTTGGAAGGAGGATAGGGTTTGAACCCTGTAATGTGCAAATGCTTACAAAGTGAAGTGGAAATGCTTCTACCTTTCTTCTTCGGACACCTCAACATAAGCTTATATTTTGACCGAAATATTAAATGCAGCGCAGACGTAAAATTATTGACAATGCCCATGAGTAATGTAATTCAGTAGATTCAATGCGAAATGACCAATATATAGTTCAAAAGCTACATAGCACTACTTTTAGTGGTCCCTTAAAGACGCACACGCCCGCGTCGAATCCGCACATGTCCGCGGTGGATCCTCACATGTCCGCGATGCACCCCAATACATCCGCGGTGGATCCGTACATGCCCGCGGTGGCGACCCGACTCCCCACCTCGGCCGTATCGTGGACCCACCGCCTGCGAAAAGTTCAGAGTTAGGGGGATACATACTTTATTAAACAAAGGTGAGCAGGCTGAACAAGAATTACTGGAGAACATGAAGGTGAAAAATAAAGCAAATCAGGTGAAAAAGGTGAAAAATGGATATTGTTGTCTCCCGTTTTTTTCAGTAAGCTATCTCAATTCCCAGAATTTTACTTTTTCTACATATACATGGCAATTTGTCAACGATTGCTGGGAGAGAATGTCAAGGGTTTTCCAGCTAACAGCTTGTCCTTGTCGTCTCATCATCTTCGTGATCAGTGTTTCGATAAATTCTATCGGGTCACTCTCCACCGATGAGTAAACTGGTAAATTTGATGTCGGTCAATTTAAGGACCCCGCAGGTACGCCCTAACCGAATCCGAATACGCCAGAGGTGAAGATTTTTCTTTTAGTAGAGGTTCAAGGAGATCCACAAAATGAGTAGCCGGTAATTCTTGTGCTCAGAGACGATAAATTTGGCGAGCCTCACAGCGAGTTTGCACTCTAACTAGACTGACGAAGTTTGGGAATTGTGTTGCTACATATAAATTTTTTCACAAATATACCGCCATCCAAAAGGGTCATCAACCTTGTAAAAAATTCGGTATCATCGAGGATCGTGCAGCTATTCGCTATCGAAATCATGGACAACGGAACCTACAACTAAGAATGGAATGAACTTCTCAGGCAACAACACCGTGCGATTCGACGGCCAAATTGGCCGGAGCGGACCACCCGAGCCACCAAATTTGTGGGCGTGGCCTGTTACCGGGCGACCCGAGGGAATTAAGTGAAGCATCGGGCGACCCGAGGACATTGTATGAAATACTGGGCGAGCCGAGGGCATGATAGGAACCTACCGGGTGGGCCGGGGGAATACTAAAAATTATCGGGCGACCCGAAGGCAAAGCCTACGGAATTCAAAGCATGTGAAGAAAGCATCTCCAAATAGCATTGGAGAAGAGATTTTCATGCTAGCTAGATGCTATTCTTCTGCATTTTTCGAGAGTGGTTACTGGGAGATCAGTCAGGTTTTTTGAATGAGTCCCCGACTAATAAAATCACTGATTCCTCATTGAATTTGAACACGGATTATGCTATGACATGGACTTGTGAAATCCTTCAAAAAATCGAGAAAGGATGGAATTGATCCAGTAGAAGTGTTCAGTGGTCCGGAACCGCTCTCTGTACAGCAAATTGCTCTTCTTGGTCTTCTGATTGTCTGCGCATCCGTACGTTTCACTGTCGTCGCCGTTCTCATTTTTGATTGATATTAAGGTGTGGGAAGGTGAGCAAATCCGGGCGACTGATATCTCATAAACATACATTTGGGTAAGAAGAAGAAACAATGAGCAAAAAAATTCAGAATGCCTATGAGATGGATCAATTGCTCTAGAATTTCTTACTGTGCAGGGCCCCGCGTTCACAATGGATAGCGGTGGACCCGTAGCACCCTAATTCCTAAAACGGACCCGCTTTTCTCGCAAGGTGGACCTCCACATCCTCGACGTGTCCCAGAGGAGTGATGAGAAGAACAAAATTGAAGTCAAAACGGCATGGTGTGTCGACACGAATGGCCGAGTGGATAAGAAAGCGGATTCCCAAGACAGAATTCAGTGTGAAGGACAGGTTCGAATCCTAAAGGTTGGAAGGGCTGCGATAAAGCACTGGTTGGGGTTCGAAAAGTTTGCATTTTCCTTTCTGGACATTCTATGTTGAAATCTGCTTGTCTCCAAGCTGCCACGAGCAGGTAAGCGCAGGTACCGTTCACTTTGATTTTAACTGCCAAGTGAAGTGCGGGTGAGCCGACAGCCATTTCAGAGCGACCCGAGGATAACGCGTAGGGTCACCGAGTAATCGCCGTCGGGTCGCCCTGTGTTATTGCCTGAGTTGTTACCCCCAGTGAAGGCAAACACATCACAGCTTTTCATTTCTTTATTCTTTATTTGTAGACGTCGAATTTTTCTTGTACAGCAAGCATCGGAATAGAAAAAAAAGAAAACATAAACAAACCCTAACAACAGTTACAAGGTAAACGACGCTAGTGGGTAACAACTGAGTCAGTTGAGTTAGCTGTCAGATTAGCTAATTTCTTGAATGATTGACAACTACAGTGCGTTTGTAACTTTCTTAGCAGCTTTTGATCTCAATGACAACAGAAATCTGTCTCGCTAACATCTAATACAAGTTTTTCAAATCGCCTGACAACGTTTTCACCAACCGCCCACGAACTTACACTGGATATTCACGTTTTGTACAGGAAAATGTATAGGCAAACACAATGACTTATAGTTTCCCTTTACATCACAAAACTCAGCTATATGTTATCAGAAAGTAAGCTTATATGTAGCTTCGTTGGCCCTGCTAGTGTCTGTGTGCTGAATTCGGCCTGGATGGGTTCGTCCACAGAGATTACGGTTAGGTGTACATGCATGCATGTACATACATACATCTTCACCCGAGAATCTACGTGTACATACAACTCTATGGCGGACGCAGGGAGAGCCCCCCTCCCCACAAGAAAGGATAGGCGAATTTCTGGAACTACTTTATAAAATAAATGAAAATCCTGCATTAGTTTAATTTGAATTGCTCATTTTCATTATCATTTTCTGAGTAATAATCGTTATTATTTATCAAATATTTGGATTAATATTTTTTTTTAATTTTTGTTTCCCAAAGTCGTCTGAGTCCCCAAACGGCGCAAACCCCACTTTCTTCCAACCCCCCCCCCCCTCCGTCCCGCCTACTTTCTGCTTCCGTCACTGGCATACATGGACATAAGCGGGCAAAGGCGGCTGAGGGAGGAGAGAAAGTGCAGCGTTCGCGGAAAAGGGAGCCTGGTCACATTAAAGGCAGTGTCCAGGCAAAAATTTCGATGCTCTAAGTTTGCCATCCTCTTACTCTACCCGACGAGAGTGTATAGGTCTTACTACTGTATACCCGTAGAAACCTCAAAATTTGTGGTTTTCCGAAGGCTGGAAGTTACGGTTTGGACGAGTTGTCCGGTGAAAAATGAAGCGAAGGTAAAGGGGCTCCTGAACTCTCGTGTTTTGCATAAGTCAGATGATTATTGCTGTAGAACATTCTGAGGAGCATTTACAACTCCCTTTTGTTCTTTGTTGATTGGTATTTTTCCTAATAACCCACTATTTCCAAAACTCGGGTCGAAATTCTGGCGCACTATCGTTTGAAATAGTTGTTACAGGTTGATACATGTTGGTGTGAGTGCCGTCCGCAACACAACAAAACGGAGAGGGAGCAGACTGTTAGACAGTGAAACATGTTTTGACAATCTCAGACAAGATTTCGTATGATCTCACGAAATCCTCGAAGAGGCGGAGCGGGCACTGGATAGGCTTTGGGTACTAATACAGAAAATTCTGCTTGGACACTGCCTTTAAGTTTCAAAAATATGTAGTTTCGTAGAAAGGTTAATTCCGAATTAGAATTACGTACTGAGAACACATATCAAAAATGAAAACGAGGAGATACATAGAAACACGTTAATACGAAATTTTATCCTAGCAACGTCATTTTTACTTTCTATTTGTTTTATTATGTGCTAGTTTTGTTATTTTTCAAGTAGTGCTACGCAGTTTTGTCATCTCGTGTTGGTTTGTGTACAAAGGAGTGTCTTGTTTTTATAGAAAATTTCCCGTTCTGTAGTGCCATTAGGTGGAGTAACAATGCGCTTATTTTATTGTTATCCAGCTGAGTTTGATTTTTACCCACATAAGTGTAGCGTACGCTTACTGTGTAGATACTTCGAGTATGTATTAAATGCTCTGTTGTGGTGCACTACTTTTTTATTTACTGGATAAATAAACAAATAAGTAAATAAATAAATAAAAATTTTCTTTTTTTCAGCTTTGAAAATTTTCGTATGTGTACATGGCACAACTATCGACATCTCGGCATTCCATTATTGCAACTTTTGTTCATTATGCCCATGTAAAAGTGAAGGAACGATGGATATCCATTTCCACATAACCATTTCTTTTCCAAATGAATGGTGGGCGGGACCGCTTCATCATCGCGGGCGGCAGCAGTGTGTGCTTCAGTCATCTAATGGATAGCCATGCAAAGCAGATCTAGCTTCTTGTAAACATATATTTTCTCTGCTAGAATCCCTTCTTTTGCGAAGATACATGTTTCCACAGAAAGATATTGATGGCTTATGTGCTTACGTCTTCTTTATGAACATGCAACGCTCTGCTGTGACATCACAGCTGTTCCACAAATATATTTTCGTGCGGTCTTCTGAGTCCATTTTGTGTTCATACGTCATTAATGATCCCACGTCTATGTTTCCACTCGAAAGAAATAAGTTCTCAGTAATATCCTGCATTCTTACCCCATGAGCGCCTTTCTGGAAAGGTATGGAAGATTGCTGAATAGAATTTTTTTCTTCTAGTACAAACTTTCAACTGTTAACCTCCTTTGAAGCTCTGCAATGGCTCAGGCAATAACACCGAGTGATCCGAGAAGAACTCTACCCTTACTGGATTGTCCTAGAGGCCATATTTTTGGACGCAGCCTTTTACAGGGTGACCTTAGCAAGCTAGTAGTCCGACCGTGTCAGCCCAGGGTCCGTCTTGTGGCCGTGCCACAATTCCGGAGATTTTAAGGAAGCACCTGGTTCAACGAGGGGATTCTGTCAACCTAATGGATCAGTTTTTAGCCAGACATTTCCCACATTTTCTCATCTACGTATGTGTCCTATGTATGTGTCCATTCTCGACATCAGGTACATGTATGAAAATTCCCACGGCCTGAAAACGGACGTCACTTCATTATTGTTGCTAACCTTCCAATATTGTTAAAGATCTTGATTGTGGTGACTTCATAGCACAGTAAGAAGCTCATCCACGGCTCTATTCGAAATGCTGTATTTGCAGCAATTGCAATTCCCTGGCTCGTAACACGATAGAAGGGTCTGATGCACACAGCCTTAGATACCATGACGTCCACAAAGGTAGTTTCAGGCAGTTTATGGTTGTCATAATAGCATAAAAAATCATGCCCTTTGGTTATGCAAGATTTCGTTAACCTAAATGATCGGTTTTTATCCAGACGTTTCCCACGTTTTGTCATCTATGTGTCCATTCTCGACGTCAGGTACATGTATGAAAATTCCCAGGGACTAAAAACGAATGTCACTTTATCATTGCGTTGTTGGGTTCCCAATATTGTTAGAGGCTTTGATTGCAGAGACTTTGTAGCATAGTAAAAAGCTTATGTAAAAAGCTCATCCACGGCTCTATTTAAAACGCTGTTTTTAAAGAAATTGCACTTCCTCGGGCCATAACACCATAGAAGCGTCTGACGCACACAGCCATAGATACCATGACGTCCACATAGGTAGTTTCAAGCAGTTTATGGTTTTTATAATAGCATAAAAATTCATGCCCTTTGGTTATGCAAGAATTCGCCAGCTATGGACCGACCCTGTTTTGTTCATTCAAGGCTGTTTGCTAAAGAACCGGAAGGCCTCCTGTGTTTTTCCAGCTGATGTCTGCTTCGCGAGCTTGTATCGTTAACTTCACATTGTAGTCGCTTTTTCTTCTTATGTAGGCAAGGCATTGCCAAACTGACTGTCTAGACCAAAATGTTAGTAATACAATTACAGTGAGCGTAACCACCAGAAACAGTTGGCGTTCTGTCAAAGGCGGCATCCGAGAAAGTTTTTAGTTCCTAGATCTTGATCCGATCGTGAGCCACTCGATTGTGGGGTTAGGCAGTAAGTTTAACGAGTTTTCATTGCTAGCATCGAGCTCCAATATCTTCACTGGAGCGCGAAAAACAGCAATTGCGGAGTCTCGGTCTTCTTTCAGTGTATTCCCCTAGTATTTGTTCCGTGAAGCTCGGCATTGACCTTAAACAGCGCTCTCAAATTCAGATTATGATTTCTATATAGTGCACTACATCATGTATAGGGAATTGCGTATCCAATGCATCAACCAGACTCTGCCTCTTTAGTATAAACCTTATATTACCAAATATGGTCAATCTTACATCCTCTCTTCCTTCTAAAGTACTGTTTTTGCTACACTTGCCCTTTTTCCAGTCGCAGTCACGATGGAGAATGTATTGCCAAGCACAGGCATGCACAGGCATTGGAATTATCTCAGATCTTCAGAGGAGATAGCATGTAGAGTAATGACATTAGTTCTCTTGCCATCAAAGGACGTTACTTTCTCACCGAAGAACTCTCGAAAACGATTCAGAAAACCTTCAATGATTCTTCAGCCAATATATCCTTTCCTAGAGCTTTGTGACAATCAATTCCTAATACATCCTGGCCTGGGATTCTTTCTGTACTCGTCTATGATTTCATTCAGTCCAACGGCATTACAAAATATTTTTTTTACAGTTATGTGATTACCCACGTTGGGTTGGAGCCAGATCATTGAGCAATATCCGCTTACTGTTGTTATATTGACTCGTTGAGAGCGATACAAATGAGGAATTTGTTACTATTACCAACACCTATATTTGCCTGTCATTCATTGCCTGCATTCTGAGTGCAGATAATTATTGAATGAATGTTAAACAGTTAACATAATAGATGATTTCGCTTTATTAGCTGACCAAGAGCTCATTCATAGGGGCTAATTTCACTCCAACTCTGAATTCTTTCCATTTCGTACGATGTATAACGAAAGGAGAAATATATGTTGCTTTGTTTCCGTCTCGTTCCTACCATTAAATGGAAACAAGACAAGGAATATGGCTTTCCCGGAACTCATCATTAGGGTGGAAAAGACCTAAGGAACAATAAAAACGTTAAAAAGCGACCGACCTTAGTGGGTCACCCTCTTCTCTTCTATTCCTTTGGCCACTTGTAGATGTCGCCGCCTAGAGCTGGCCGAATAAGTAAAAATAGAAACAATAGAAGTAGTGAATAGAGTAAGTAGAATACATTGTACGCCGCGTTGTTCGTCAACCGCAAATGAGAGACCCCTCTCAATTATGCGAGGTCGTTTCTCCTCTTACAGTGCAAATAACACATCCCTTCGAGGTGAAGTGCTTGTCGTATGTAGAGCTAATTTTCAACATGCAGGTTCTCGATGCTGTGGTTGGGTATATTGACCAGTCTTACGCAGCCCTTACAGTCCTTGTCGAAAAGATAGACGGATTGCACGTGCGGTTTCATGTTGTCGCGGTCGCAGAATCGCGGCGGGACCTACTCGACCATCTCAGTTGGGGCATGCTCTCATTGCATCCATCGTTCACATCCCACCGCGTTTCTGCAGCAACGGAATCCGTCTATCATTTTGAAACGCACTGTAAAAGGGCGCAAAGTCGCCTGTCAACAGTACTGACGCTATTCTCGAGCAATACTACGCCAATCAACACCACTATCACAATTGAGTGCACAGGGATCATTGAGATTTCTCCGGGTAGACGTATTGACGTATCGCCAACGTTAAAGATGGGCAATTTAAGGAGTATTAACACTTTTACCCTGGGTGATCTAAATGATGCATGTGCATGTACATGTGGCAGCTTATCCCTGTACAAAACCTTGCCCCACACAAAATTCAACCCTTGTAGCTCCAGCAACACCTCATGCAAGGTGTCGTAACTCTTCTCGTTCTTGGTTCCCTGTGCACGATTCGGACGCATTTGTGAGCATGGGCAGTTTCATATAAATTTCGAACTTTTTGTGCCTCCCATCTAATTTATTTGCCCATTCCAGCCGATACGCTGATTTCTTGCTGCTACCGGTTTTTTGATTTTATGTATTCCCGGAGACTGCCATTAAACAACATGAGAAACATTCCACTTTTGAATAAATCGCAGACATCTAGAGGGTGCGCTATTTGTCTTAGCATCGACTTGTGGTTATCTAATTATTCACAAAAGCTTTTACCAAGAAAGCATTCGGTTAAGTGTGATGAAGTAAGAAAAACCTTCAGTACTATATGATGTGCATATTGTTCAATCAGCTACACTTTGAAAAAAAAAAACTAAACTGTTCTTATACCTTGAATACTGCTAATCGAGTCTAAAGTAGTTACTAATATTATTAGGCTTACTACTATCATAATCATTACTATTAGTTGCTCACTATTTGGAACTCCTACACATATTTAGGAAGAAGAAGTGAAAACTAGTAAACTCTTTTCTATTGTTCAACTAAATTGATGTTAGTTTTCACAATCCATTCCATGTCAGCACACATCCTGTGAGGAAATCTATACTGACTTGCTTTATTTTGAATTGGAATTTCTCCCAACTTTTCTCCAATACTAGCGCCCCTTCGGGACGCTAGGAAGTGGGGTGGGGCAGCCAATTGGGGCATGTGCAAAAGCTTCTCCATTGTAAGGCGTACTCGTGCGTTTTCCTCACTACTGGGTCAACGCAGAAGCATTTTCCATCGGCAGACCTGTATCCTTCCATCCTCCATACGATTGGGCCAAAATGAACTCGTATCCTGGTGTTCTCCACACCAGGACAGGGGAGGGGGGGGCAAAGCGGACCTTTCCTCCATCGGTGGACGCGTATTCTGGCGTCATCTTCAGTGTTGGGCCAGAGCGAACCCGTTCACAGTTGGACGAACTGCACCCTGGTATTCACCGGTTTACTGAGTCACGGCAGACCAATCCTATATTGGCGGACCCGTATCCTGGCGTACCCCACACCACTGGGCCACAGCGGGCCCTTCCTCCATCGGTGGACCCGTAGAACCGTAACCTGGCGTTCCCCACACCATTGGGCTACAGCATCTCCTTCCTTCATCGGTGGATCTCATCCTGGCGTTCCCAACACCACGGGGGGGGGGCACAGCGAGTTCGTTCACAGTCGGCAGAACCGTATCCTGGTATTCTCCATTTTATTCAGTTACATCGGACCCATCTTATATATACCCCATATCCTAGCGTCTTCATCACAGCTGGGCCACGGCCGGCCCTTCCTTCATCGGCTGACCCGTATCCTGGCACAGGGCTGAGCTAAAGCGGACCCGTTCTGCGTAGCTGGACTCTTTCTTCGTTAGTAGATCCCTATCCTGGCGTTTTCCACACCACTGGATCACGGAGGAACTTCTTCCATCTGAGGGCCCGCATTCTGGCGTCTTCCTCACAGTGAGGCTAAACCGAAACCGAAACCCCTCTCTATGGGCGGAGTCGTACTCCGGCATTTTGCATGCTACTGGACCAAAGTGAGCCCATGTCTTGACATTCTTCACCATTGGGCCACGGCGGACCCTTCCCCCATTGGTGGACCAGCATTTTAGTGTTTTCCTCATTGTTGGGCCACATTTAATCCATCGGCGGACCCATGTCGTAGCGTTCTCCACGATATTGAGCCAGAGCCAGCCGATCTTGTAATGGCGAACCTGCATGCTGGTGTGCTCCACACCATTCAGCCGTCGATCAACCCTTACTCTGGTGTTTTTCCTCACAATTAGGCCAAACCGGACGCGCTCTCCATCGGCGAAGCCGTATCCTGGCGTTTTCACCACGTTTGGGCCGAAGCACATCTGTTTTCTATCACAGCACTCGTACCCCTTGTAAATCTCGAGAGTAACGGTAAATGGTTGGGAGTTATTTGGAAATTCGCATTAATCATTAACTATTTGTTGATTTTGACCAACCATTGGTTGATTGTCTACACAATATCATGCCTTGCTATACAGGCCATTCACCTCGCACTCGGTATTGCACCGCTTGAACGCATGCGTTCCACGTACATTCCACATCATTTCCGTGACCGTTTTAACAGGTTAGCTACAAAGCATGGGGACCAACCAGCTAGAACGTGTGCGACTTGTCAAAAGCGCCTCTGCACTCTCCACGTGGGATTTCACCCGCACCGAGTCGTTTCTGAACCGCCAGTATTGAAGCACTCACTCTGTATGCTAGTGCACAAGCTTTCGCGAAATGAACGGATATCGCGACTGCACAATGGCGTCGTAAGATCAGCATGGAATGCTACAGAAGCATCCACCAAGTGAGGATGAGCCCGCCGCGATGGAACAGTCACCACTCAGCTTCCTTGCCCGTGCAAAGCATGGATCGTTCCAACTTTTCAGCGAAGATGAACAGCGCATCGCAACAGTGGAAGGGTGGTTATCCTGCTGCATACATCACGCAGACTGAAAGCCTGTAAACACTTCCTCACCCCTATGCTGCGACATCGCAGGCGAAGGTGATGGATCCCGTGCATGTGGGAGAGCTAGCATTGACGTAGTTGGCGAGTCCCGAAACGAACGTGTCTGTGTCCCTAAAAATCGGCCATTTCGCCTCGTAGTCTGCGCCTCAAGACTACCGATGTCTATGAGTGCCGCTGCGTTAATGGAACAGCATGTCTAGCCGCTCTAACCCCCTTACGGCGCTTTGTTTAATAGATTCAATCTACATATCATTTTGCCTTGTGTGCCTCTAGAGGGTACGAGCAAATTATCGGCGAAAGCATTTTTGGACAATAAAAAACAAGGACGGCTAGGCTGACTCACTCGCCGTTTTTTCAGGCATGTTTTCTTAGGCTAATTCAACCGTAAACAATAGCTAGTTTTTCAAAGCACCACTGTTCTGCGTCTGTGCAAACATGATCAACTCTCCTGGCTATACACTCCTTGGCATTTAGAATTTAATCCACACGGATTCCTTGAACTATTCTCACATATCTGATCGCCTTTTCTGATCAGATAGCGACTGCTCAGTAACCCACCTGATTGTGAATGGAAACTCCTGGGATTGTTAATACAGCGTGTAAAGGGTGCAGTCTCCATGAGCAATAAATTCAAGGATTTGCTCATAAAAGCACTCCTGGACGAACTTTGCTTCGTAGGTGGACAACGAATCCGTTTGCAAAAGCCACTGTTTCCATGAGATTTATTGATGGCTAGTGATTTCAAACGGTCACATCATCTTATGCTACTGCTCAGCACTCCCCCCCCCCCGAAAATTACGTAGCTAAATCGATCCAACGGATAGAGCGCCTTTTTAGACTGGGGTTCACTTAGTGATCCGATTCGTTAAGAGATTTGAGTATCAGAAATTCAGTTCTGAGAAAAAGGGAGTAGGAATTGGGATTCCTTTAAAGACTAACATAGGAAACCTTCTAAGGAATGTGACACTGATCGCCCACATAAAGAGCGATTTGACTAGGAAGTTTCCAACCCTGTGCACGAGCAAAAAAACGAGTCATTTGGACAACTGGCTGTCATTTATGGTAAAAATGGTTTATGGAAATGTAAGTGCGCATGGGTTATGAATTCGTCCAGCAGTGCCTGTTTGGTACTCAAAAGTGCACACGCCAATAATTTGCACGTACCCTAAACATTGCCCTCTGCTCCTCAGTTTTCTAAAAAAACCCTTCATTAACGCATTGCACTAAATTTTGACACCTTTCGACGGCTAGCGTACTCGGAAACATTGGCGGACCTACTAAATCGGTTCCTAGAGCTTGCGGAGTTTGCATTCCTGCAGGAGCACTGTCCTTCCGAGCCGGCACGTTCACCTCCCCCTCCCCTCCTTTGCATCTATTTGCTCCATGGGAATTGTGAAGCAATATCGGCCTCTTCTTTAGTTTTTTTTTTCCTATAATTGTGTTAGTTCTCGCTCCGTCCTATGAATGTTATCCGATATTATAAACGAATGAATGAACGCAGAGCCTGGAGCTGCAAGAATTGTGACATTCCGACTATCACACATTTTTCTGAGAAGTTATTCAGTACCTATTAGTAGAATGGGAAGCCCACTTGGTCAATTATTTTGAAGAGCATGCTACTCTTTTCCAGCAATGAAGAAACTCCGGAGACTTTTATCGTAATTGATTTTATCCATATAATAATTATGTATATGACCTTATTCGTCGGCGACGTAATTTTCCGGCATACACTTTTGTTATCGACTTAATGATCTAAATATATCAATCCTAGGCTGGCTTCAATGTTTGACCGCACGCTGTGTGATTTCCTGCTCACAGTGAACCATACAATCTTAATGAGGCAGTTTTTAAATTGTCACATGCAGATTTTCAATAGCAACAGTAATTAATTCCTGTGATAAGGACACTAATTTACATTCTGCTATTGCCTGTTATTGTACTCTAGAATGATCTAGCACAGTGCCAGGAATTCCAAAACTGCACGGAGTTCAAAATCTTCGAATCAGGAACCGGAAACTTCATATTTCGGGGAGCTATGCACATGCTGGCGTTCGGCAAATTGTTCCCTATTCAATCATCCAACACTCGTCTCTGGACTTCCCGATTGTCACCTCTACTCAGCATTTCCGTTAATTGAATTAAATTAACTGTGACTGCATACATAGCTGTGTATTGCGTTCATTTGTTGCACGTACTATGCAATCTAGCGAGCAAAATGTCATCTGTGTCATCTCTTGACCGTGAATTAAGTCTTTTCGAAGTTTCATAGTTATTTACGGCCCCTGCATTTTTAAATCCAGCGTTCTAAACGTTTCGGTCGCACCTTGCGCTTAACCTTTTCTGGACGAAAAGGCGGTTTATTGCTACAGCTGGTGGCTCACCTGAAACACTTATTATTCATATTAACTAGAATAAATCTGAGTACGGATCAGTGCTCCCACCTTCAGGTTTGAACCACGTCCAGGTACGCAACATTTTGAAAACAACAGCATGTTCCCAAGCTTCACAGGCTCTGAGAGCAAGAAATGAATCAAAAGAAATTTCAAGCATTAAAAAATGCAAAGCCCAAGCCATGAAATCCGATGCGCCGGAGCATAATTCACCCTCCTAATTCCATCCATGTGTTCAAGGAGAAGAGAGCGAACTGCTGCGATGATATAGGTATAGGTAGAAAAACCTCAACCGGTTGTCGTTAGCGATCGATGTCTGAAAAGGTGTGCCTAAGCCCTGATAGTGAAACAATTTTCGATGAGTCTCATGGGACACATATTCTTTCAAGGTGGAACGCGTATTTGCAATAGACAAAAGGAATAGTACAGCAATATGGTGAAAGTAAATGATGAATGACTTCTGTGGATTGAATCCACAGAAGTCATACATCATCTACAGAAGCTTCCAAACTTGCTCTGATCCTGTAATATCATATTAGATCTTGAAGTGGTTGTGACCGTAATTTTTACGGCTAGCAATTTGCGCACAGTGTTTGAAATATCTGCTCGAGATGAATTCTTGATCTTCTTTTCAATAAGTTTTTTTTCTTCTTCTTGAAAAGCACTGGTGTTTTACATATAATGACTAACTATATGAAAGCTTTATATAAGTTAGAGTTATAGGCCTTCTACAATTCCTCAGCCTGATTCTTTGAGCCCAACAAGGGTAAAATTTGATTGTTCGGAGAGCGAGGGGCGGAGCCTATAATGATCATCGCTGTGCTTCTTTTTATTCACTTAACTAAAAACCCTGGAACAGCTTAGGCAGCCAATTCATGTGGTCATTGTCGGAAACTTTCGCATTGATGCACAATTCGTATAGGATGCGGGGACAATGTGAATTTCTTCCTTGTTCTTGCCAGGGTGATGGTTGCGAAGGGTGCCAAGGAGAACATTCTCCCGGTCTTGTTCAATCCCCATTAATGTGAAAACCTAATCCATGTGATATCTCAATTAATATGAAGAATTGTTCCTTGCTCTTCAAGGTAATTCCAAGAGCTCTTATTTCCTCCAAATGATGTTTGGCAGTACTGTTACGTCTTTGATCAAGCAATAGGTCCTGTACGTTGATCACGACGTCCTCTCTAGCTGATTAAATCCTTCTGCAGAGTTATGGTGTCCACTCCATCCAGAAAATGTACATCGATGGGCATCTCTCCCAGAATCTAGCCAAACCCGGCAGTTGGTGATGGAAAAAAATCTGGTTACCTTAACACAGGCATGACATCCATTCAGCACTGTAGAGCACTTTGAATGACCTCTTCTAGCAAAGCTTTGATAAATTACGAGAGGAAAACATTCTCGACATTATAGCTGCGATAATTCTATTTTCTACCTAAACCAAGTATTTTGATTTGAATGGGACCTTACTGAATATTGCAATCCGTTAGGGGTCGTTAACTTCAGAAGGATTGACGTGACCTTCTTCGTTTAGGAAGCAAGTCCTCTTCAAAAATTCGGAGGCAGGTCTCAAGTATGCATTCGCTTGCATATTCTTAGCAAAAGTATGTGCTTTCCCGAGCAGTTCCTGCCGCGATACCCTTGAGTTTTGGTTCCCAGAAGTCAATTCGGCAAGAATTCAGTTTTGGCATTTTTCGTTCTAAAATTAAGAATTCAACAAAAATGAAGTCTGGTTGAGAACAGATAAAACTGATCAAGTCCGCACTTCTACTGGTACTTCTGTCCCTGAGCCTCATTCGTATCTAGATCTTACTTGGATTTGCTCAGGCTCTCAGTTATTTCCGGCAAGCTTTCGGCGATTATCGCCTTCGTCAGACCTTAACAATAAAAATTATTACAATATCATTAATTGCTTCACAATACTCAGGTAAGCAGATCTAGCATGTGGCAAGTCGACAATTGTGACGCTGACAAGCAAATCCAAATAAGAACTAGATACGAATGAGGTTCAGGCACAGAAGTCTACCACAGAAGTCTACTTAATCAACTCAAGGACGGGCAAAACTTTTGAAAAGAGCCTAAAATTTTTAAAAACTTTTTTTTATTTTTCAAACTTTTCATACCGGTGTTGAGGAAAACCAGGGATTCTCTTTACCGAAGATGATGCAACGAAAGACATGTGATATTTTTGCACCATCCGAATAATGACAATAATAATTAATTGTCCGTGGATTGTCGCGGTCACGTTAAATAAAGTCGTTGCATTCTGCCAAAACAGTTGCATTTGTTGCAATTCATTGCTTTGCTTTTAACGTGACCGCGACAATCCACGGACATCCATGGTCTGCCAATGTTCCGTGTGCTGATTTTATTTTTATTTATTTATTTTTGTTTATTGTATCTCATATAACCATGAAAACCATAATTCGAGAATTTTCACCAAGAATTAAAAGTTCTTCAACTGTGACTGCTACCACATCCCTTCGACGTTCGTTTTTCGTCCTCGACTACTAAGCTCCCGTGTCTATCACTCAAGGTGCTACTAAATAAAATATCAGAAAGAAGTAACAAAAACATCAACTGCCTACGCCAACAATCTCGTTGCTAAGAATAAAATACTGAGATTTTTCAGAGCGTTATTGTGGCGGCTAAACACCTGTTCAAAATGCGTGCCAAACAGAAGCACGAGGCTTTGAATCAGGTAGTCAAACGTGATTATCTCCGTTACCGACTAAGGTGCCGATAAAAACCAGTGCACTACTTATAACTATGACCTCTTGACTCCATCCTTTCGCTTCTGACGTTTTCTCCCACTTCCTTGGAATTGATCGCGAGCACCACTCCCTAGGAATGGATCGCGAGCAAATGAATAATTCAATTATTACAATGATTAAGGACCATGAAACATGCTATATAAGGAGAATTAGTGGTTGTTCAACTGGCTGGACGCTCTCAAATGCGTCGCATTACTTCGCTAATCGTTCCAGTACATCGGTTTCATCCATTCAGACAGCAGTAGAACTTCCATCGCCGAAACCTCTCGTGCTAGAATATGCCTCGGATGGTCTAATATGTTTTTTTTTCAACTTGGACCAAGAATTCCATTCCAACCTGTTATCTATTCAGTTAGAAAGTTTAGGCTAAAATATCGAAATGTCCTCCATTAGTGAAGATGCCAGCCTTTTGGAGCTATGTGACACAGCTATTTTCTAATACGAAATCCGTGGCATTCCGTGAGCTTTTTCAAAAACTTTTTTCAAATTTGTAAAGTAAACGAAAACGACATTTAGACGCCCCCGGGCGCTTGAAGGGGAGATTATGAGATTAAAGGTTGTATCCCTGTAGCGCCCACTAGGTCGGATCGAAGCTTTCCCTGACATCTTGCCAGAGGTTGTATGGCATCTACCATTTTGCTCCTATTCCTGAGAAAAAGAACTTTTATTTATTCGATTCATTGGAAAGGGTTTGGCTGTGCTGCGCATCTTAGACTGCTCCAGTAAATAAAAAAATATCTACAAGCCTGAGAGTAGAATTGTTTGGCAGATGTAGCAGTAAAACAATAATAATAACAATAATAACAATAACAATTATTATTGTTATTATTACTATTATTAGTGTTAAATGTTTGTACACTTTACAAAATGTTATGTGGTATGCTCAAGGTTGATCTTATTGGGTTTTTCAAGACTGTTCAGTCAAAAACCAGAGGCAGCTCGGAGAAGACTTTTTATGCAGGTCCAAAAACAATTAGACGTGTGATGTCACGTGATGACGTGATGATCTAAATGTCTAAATGTCGTTCATACAATTCTAAAACGGTCAGATTTCAAAAATGCAGGATAGTTGAAAATTTTTTGGATTCCATGGTGGAAATGGTGTACATTCTGCAACATTTCTCACCTGTAATTTCAATCCAACCGGGTTCCACTCCGAACTGCTGGGAGTCAGCCCGTTGTATTTTCATTGTTGAGCCTCAATCACGCTTTTTAGAACGCCGTTGCGCTCCGTCATCAGAGCTGGAGCGACTTGTGCTCACATGAAGATGAGCCTAGCTTGTATACTTGGGACCGAATAATGAATTAGATACCAATCGATTCATGCGAGACTCAAAAATCCGATTTCGAATAAGTCTCTATTTCAGACATTTTAGAGAGACGGAGCAATGCAATTCTTTAGTATGATAAGAAGGGAATCAGTTCTCTCTCTCTCTTTCAACATTTGAATTCTTCGAATTTATTGTAAAGTGAATAAGTGGATTAATAGAGTTGGTCGATTTTTATTTGGTCCCAAGTATACTAGCTTGTATCGCCTTTTACTCGTGATTCGCCAGCTTCTGAAAGACCAAAGAGCTATCCCTAAAATCTCCCTCTATTGAAGATTAACCACAGGTCAAAAGCGCTAGCATCTAAAGCCTGAACGTCCTGCAAAAAGATGGGAATGAGGCTAACAAGTGTGAGATATAAATATGCATAAGTTGACACCAAACAGGAACAGAATAGTTGACTGTGTCAATGAACCTCCACCAAAGCGACGGACATTCAGCTAGCCGGACCCCCTATTTCCGCTAGGACCCCTCTATGAGAGGGAAAATTTCTGGTGAATACTCAGGTGGAAAAATTCCAGTAGATTACGCTTATTTTACGTGTATTTGTTTCGGAAATTTATTTCCGAAACAATTACACGTAAAATAAGCGTAATCCACTGGAATTTCGCAATTTTTCTCTATTCCAGTAGATTCCACTGGAATTTACACGTAAAATAAGCGAAATCTACTGGAACTGCACTTCGTGTAAATTCCAGTAGATTTCGTGTATTTTTCGTTTATTTTTCTGGTAAATTCGTTTTTCACTAATTATTGCCGTTGCTTCTCCACCTTCCGAAATGGGTTATGCCTCAAAAAATTCCAAAAAATTCACTCATCATAACTACCAAAAAGCTTTGTAAATTTATATGATGCATATAAATATACCATGTTAACATGAGAAATATTCACCAGCGGAATCTACGGAGCACGTCAACTGAATGTACTGCATGAGTGGTCTCATTTCAGAGTCGTGCTCAAGGGTCGTCGATGGTACCCACCTGCACCCGGAAATATTTGACGGAGTGCAACAATTTTGCTCTGGGCCCACAGCGGCGCAATGCTGCGTGGCCGCCGACCCTGGCTGGAACTTGTCGCATCAGTTGATGTCGGAGCAATTTTCGCGTACTTTCCAGCAGAGTTCGCTTATTTTTCGGGCGGAATTCGGGTAAATTCCAGTGGATTTCGCTTATTTTCCGGAGATTTACGTGTAATTTTCGGGCGAAATCGGGAAATATTTCGGCGAAAAATAAGCTAAATCTGCTCGAAAGCACCCGTAATCTACTGGAGTTTTTCCACCTGATTCATAGTAGGCCCGCTGCTGTGGCATCTGGGTTTTTTTTTCGCTGTTCCAGTAAGCTATGTACGTGGAAAAGTATTGTGGATTGGAAAAACTACAAATGTATAGCATGACAGAATTTCTTGTGAAACTCATTCGAAAATCCAAGAGAATGTCCTTTGCAACACTTAGCGTTGTCGCAACGTACTATGAAATTCTTTATTTGCAGTGGAACCACAACTGATGCTCACTTACGGTGGCGCGCCGATGCCGCCAATGGGTTACGTTGCCCCTCCAAACCCGTATGTACAGCCACAGTATGTTGCACAGCCGCCTCATCCTGGAGCTCCTGGTCCCTTCATGTAGATGTTCGGATTTCACGTGCCATTGTTGTGCGACCGGTCCGTGTGTTCGAATAAGCCCTTCCCCCATTAGGTTCGAGGAGGTGGAGGAAAGAGCGTGAATGCGGCGGTGTGTGGTGCTCTCTCTGTGTTTATGGTGTATCCAAAATTGTCATTCGAATCCTCTCGGTAGCGTTTGAAGTGTTTGAAAGAAGCTGTGTTCTCTTGTGTGTAAATTACCAACTATATGTGATCGATTTTCCGTTGTTCTTATAATGTGCATGTCCCCAAAGGTTAGTGGTCCACAAATATGTAGTTCACTTCGAATTCGACTTAAGACCGTTCCAAATATTTATTTATTTATTGTTACCGCGATCACATTTCTATCATATTTTTTAATAAAAATGTTAGTATTCAGATGTGTGTTGGATGTGCACATGTGGTTACAATCCGGTTTCCGTTCCTGCATAGCGTTTAATAGCCGTCGAGCAAATATGCCTGCTATCATCATCATCGAAATGAGTCGAAACCTAATGTTGAAGTAGCAACTCTCCGTTATTATATGCGATTTTCACATGCGGACAAAATGTGATCTGGGAACTAAATGGATTGAGTTCGTGGTAAAATTTTAAAAGCAATAGTACCTTTTTGAAGAATGGAGGGAGGAAGAGTCCGCGTTCCAGTGGCCGGGTAGACAGAACTCGCCCTGCGTAGTTGCAGAAGTTCGCGCTGTTTTCTCGAATCGCAACTTTCTATCTTCAGAATTTCCCTGCGGAACCAGCCGGATAGTGCTGAACTGGTCTCATGTGTAAAAGTGTACATCTAACGAAACTCAGCGCTTTTGCTCTGTTTAGTTGAGTGCACATACTTCAAGTTTATCACTGATAGCAAAACTCACCTGTTTGTGAGTTTGTTGGTAATCCCCTAGTTCTCACGATCCAGAGGTTAAATACGCATGAAACATACACCATTCGCATCAGAATTGTGATCTCCAGTGCAATTATCATGGCTACCATTAATCTAGAACGTGCCCGGCTTGGTAAAAGCACCTCTCATCAGGTAGGAATACACCAATAGTCACTCCTTCCTGAACCACCTGCAAGTGCCCGCCCGTGTTGCAGAGGACATGGTTAAAGCGGGCAGCCAGCTGTGGGATGACTCACCGTTGTTTTCAGTGCTATGGTTACCCGCTGTTTCCCTGCGCGTGTGCCGTTAGTACCATATTTTTGCGCATGATTCACCTGAGGTCTTACAGATTGTTCCATCAGTACTGCATAATCCTAAATAGTATGTACTCATGAAAAGCACTTTTACCTCGAGTAATCAGTTCTTCTATAGCGCTAGCATTGAGTGAAGTAAAACATGGGTAATAGAAAACTGGAAAAAGCCTCCTGTGCTTTTTTGCCTCCCTATCCTTTGTTTTTTTTTGTATGCTTCTGGTCTGCAAATATCGAGGCGCTTATGACACCTCTTTGTGTCGAAAAGTGCGTATTATTGCTTCTATCTCCTGCAGCTGCGTAAACTAACCAGAATAACAGTTATTGTGGTCGAACTCTAATCAATTTTTTATCGCTTGGTTGTATTCTCTCGCCTGTGCTGCGCTCAGCCATGATGTTTGCTGCTATCGTCCATTTGATTTCTACCATCCCTCTTTGTAGAATTATCAGCAACTCCACGGTTACCGGGGCAGTATCGGAGAGCAGCAGTATGCTCTGCGACTGCTTGAGGCAGTTATGGTTGTTGACGCGCAAGAACCTAATTCTAACTAAACGCAGCAAGTTGTGGACACTATTCGAGCTGATACTGCCGATTCTCTTCACTCTGCCTATAATCATTTTGATTGTGAAGGTATGATCCTTTCATTATTCATAATTTTCTTGCGCTGCTATTTGTTTTTAGTTGAACAGAGAGGTTGTTTAGAATGGTACCATCCAACTATCTCCTGGAAGGGCGTTTGATGCAGTACCACTGGATGGTGGTGCTGCTGATGTCACCCGAGCTGTCGGTTTTGTAGCCGCCATACGAACACGATGGTGCAACAGTCGCGAGGTGTCGTTGGCGTACTAGTAAGTAACGTTGCTTGCTAATCAAAATATTTTCCTCTTTTAAAATTTATGCGAAGGACTTTAATAAAAATAACGTTTTTGTACGTGGCGATATGGTTCCACTGCTTAAGAAAAATAACGTTCCACATGATCATGTGGTTCCACTGTCAGGCAGCATGTGGTTCCACTGTCCACCACTGTCCTATGGTTTATATTTTCGAGGTCATCCGCAGTATAATGTGCTTGTGCACTGTTTTATGATCGGTTTACCAAATTTCCTACGTAGCGGAGACGTTTCCCAGATTCCTCAACAGGAAATTGTGGGCTTCCTCCAGTACAAATTCGAGTTCCATAAGTTCCTGCGTGTGGAGTTTCGTGGAGGAGGAACGGAAGACGGAAACTCAAACAACACTGGTCAGAAATCCGTGGATTATTTCCGATTTACAGTGGGATTCCATAAAGACAAGGTTAAAGCCGTGTAAGTGTAAGGGAGGAAGCCAACTCTGAAATTTCCTGTAGAGTTATTATTTCATATGGCTGTGCAGCTGTTATAATGGCGGAGATCAAACAATTGTAGCTAATAAATGAAAAATATAGCTCTTCATGATGAACATACTTTTCGCCACTCCTTATCAGTTCTGAGGAATTTGTTGCATGATTTTCACGGAGTCGTCATGTTGAAATTCGCATGTCAGTGGCAATGCTACCTTTTTTCTCTAAGTTCTGAGTAATTATCAACGCTCACCCTGACTCTGTACCGTTATCTGTAGCAAGCCCTACATGTCACTGATAACAGGAAGTGAAGGGTGAGCGGTATGGTTGCACGTCGCCCCAGAACTAGTACAATACGCATGATGGTTGACATCGCATTTTGTGGAAAGAAGCGCCCACTTTCGGTGGTCTTTCTCGCTTCGGGCGGCCCACCATTTCAGGGTGGTCGGGTTTCTCGGAGTGAATATGAACAATGGCTTGAGCAGTGGTCGACCCGTTAGGTCACTGTATTGATAATAATCTGAAAATTTTGTACCTGGGCTACCGGGAATCCATGCGCTTTAGGGACCTGCTGTTGTATTATTAATCTCGGTATTTTTCGAAAAGTTTTGAAAATCTACATTGACTGCATCGCACAATGCCCGCTAGTTGGTAGCGTTGTCATGATCCCGTTTTTTTTTTCGTGGCTTACTGAGGAATTCAATATCTCAGCAAAAGTCAGTGCTGGTTCTGTGCGCTAACACCTGCATACTGAGAGACTCAAAGGGCTCACACACCTCAGCAGCACCCTACTTATCAAGCAAACATTGTGGGTCTGATGGGGTCAGGAATTGAGGATTTTAATGAGCCTTGTGCTGCTACTTTTCTCAAAATTTTGTATAGAACTTTCAAATCTCCATTTGATTCTTTGCAGGAGCAGCTGAGTTTGCTCTTTGTTTTGTGATTTTCGCTGGCAAAAATTGAGGGTGGCAATTTCTTGACCTTTTCCTGTCAGCTTCAACCATTTCAAGTACTATCTAGAAAATCATTTACTTGAACGGCCATCTAAAAAGTCTCTGGAAATGACTTTACCATGACTGCTGGCTGTAATGGTCCTTGTTTTCATTTCATGCTTGTCAGTAATGCAAGATTCAGAGCTATGGGGTGTGAAATTATACATGCATGCTCAGGACTGTTGTTTAGTCGACGGAGGCGCAATGTTACGGAAGTCGTTTGCGAAAAATGCAAAAAAATATTTGCAAAAAAAAAACTTTGACTTTGTTGTGACCGGGTATACCCCTATTTGCGTCAATACCTAGACAGACACTATGTCAACTCAAATTAATATGTTTCCTGAAGTTTCATCAAAGCTGAGTAATTCGGGTTAAACTCCTGTGCAACTTCAGTGCTCCAGCAACATCGAAAGAAGCAGCAGACAAACTGATGTCAAAGCTGGCAGTCAGATTCACCACCACGCTATTTACCCTGAATATAGTGCAGTTCAACAGTGAGGATAGTATGCTTGAGCAGCTGCGCTTCGACGCCCCAAATAGTACACAATATCGGTGTGCTATCAACAAGTTGGTGGTTTGATTACGGTATCGTTAGTAGGCTCATTTCAACGTGTATTTTTGTGTAGATTTGCTGGTGGAGTGATTTTCGATCGACTGAATGTTAGCGAGAACATGTTAGACTACCGCATACTGCTACCAACGCCGCTTACTGAAGATCCGTGGATGCTCGGATTAGAATGGGACGATCCGTTCGGGGCGAATAACGATTTTAACAAGTTAGTTCCCTCTTTTTTAAGAGCTGGACAGTTTATCCGTAAGTCAGTCAGTAAGGGCTTTGTCCCTTGTACTGCATCGCAAAGGGGTGGTAGATTTACTTTTGTTTCAGGATTCCTGGCAGGCCTCCATACTGGTCATCAGCATTTTTATCATTCCAGTATGCTATCGACAGTCTTTTCATTGAGGTATGTTATTCCTCAGCCCTTCTCGAGGTTGTATATTCCGGCTTTCTCACCTGTATTTATAGGCAACATCTTCGAAAGCTAGTCTGCAGACTGAGCTGCGTCTACGACGCATGCCTGAACCAGCCTATAGCGTGAATAGTGTTGCCGCTTTTATCGGGATTGCATCGTATGTCTGGGGCCTGTGTGCGTTTGTTCTGGTTATCCACACTGCTAGAGAAATAGCTAACGAGAGGAGCACTGTGAAGGTTATTTTTTAACTTTTTCACGTCTAATTTTACGTACTAATATGAATTTTATCGAGCTTCTGTGACCGACTGTAAAATGGTATAGTTACAGCGAAATATTTGTTTCAGGAGTTCTTGTCTGTAATGGGCTTATCAACTCCAGTTTTTTACCTATCGCATGTGCTGTATGCTTCAGTGAAATGTCTCATTGTTCTACTCATATGCTCAGTGCCAATAAGTACGATGTTAGGGGTGAGTTTATAGTGTGAGAAGTTAGGTATAGAGAAATATTCACGCATTGGTGCGGTTTGAAATGTGTAAGCGCCATTGGTTTCGTGTTTTTTTTTTGCTCTATGAGCATTGGCTCTATATAACGTGGTACTTCCTCTATGTGTACTTGTTTCCGAGTTTTTTTTTCTAAATCTTCGATAATCTCCTCCTTAAATTTTAGTCCGCAAGTGTGTCGTTATTTCTCTGCTTAATAGTTTTATATGGAATATCTGCGGTCCTATTTGCTGCACTGGTATCATCGTGCTTCAAAACACCCAACACTGTTTTGAAAGGTGAGTTTTATTTATGTTCTAATTTGTTTTTTTTTGTTGTGTCATGCACTTTGTTCTAGTAGCTAAATTTCAGTTATAATCATTGTATGGGTTGTACTCGTGGCAGCACCGCTGAAAGCTCCAAGGATCGACCAAATCTTCTACTGTACCCTGTTTTCGTTGAATCCTAACGCTGCTTTCTCATACGCTCTCAAATCAATTGCTGATTATATGAATCGAGGTGACAATTTTCTCTCATCTTCCCATCCCCTGGAGGTTAAATATGAGTTTAGGAAGAGAGCTGTCGTGGTGGAATATGTTTGAAGACGGTTCTTTCCACTTTACATGTGGAGCCGCCTTTATGATGTTGTTATGCGACATTGTTTGGATGAGTGCTGCGACGTTGTTGTTCGACTTTATGTTGAGCGGCGAAGATTTTGCGTTATTCAAGCTCCCCTATGGCAATAGTGTGAGTTTGTTTTTCTGCATAAGCTTCAATGCGAGCTGACAGTTATTGGATGTTGATTGGTGATTAGTCAGGCTGTTGATTAGTAACTGTTTAGTATCTTGGAGCATCTGGAACCCGTCTGGATGATGTAGATGGCAACACTGAAACTGATGAGGGTTTACTACGTACACGTGCTGGTATATCAGTACATCGTTTAATTAAGGTTGGACCAGAGCAGATTCTTCTAACTTCGTTTACTTGTACGGTGAACTTGATTTGACGTCAATGGTCGCTTTAGGTTTGGTCATCCACTGGCGAACGTGCAGTGGACGAGATGTCTTTGGAAGCATATGTTGGACAGGTGAGTTATAGATGGCGCTAGTTTCATCCTTTTCCTTTTTTTTCAACGCCTTATGCTCGTTTCCTAATGCTCTAATAATATCAGGTAACTGTTCTTCTTGGTCATAATGGGGCTGGTAAAAGTACGACTTTCTCGGTTATTTCGGGAATAACGACGGCAACGTCGGGTTTGTTTGTTTTTTTTTGTCTTGAAATTCAACACACTTTATGAAGAATTTATTCTGAAAGAATCGCTCGTTTCTGACGCGGTCGCAAGATTTTCGCCTGATGGTCCTGCGCAGCAGCTACATAGGTTTTTTTCTGTTTAGGCTCTGTCTCCATCGCAGATTTGGATATCAAAAAGCAACGATCAGCCTGCAGGAAGCTTATCGGTCTGTGTCCACAGCAGAACGCTCTATTCGATCGTCTGACCGTCGACGAACACCTCTGGTTTATTCATGGGCTCAAATGTGGTAGCGGTTCATACAGAGCCGAAGCCCAGCAGCTTCTAAATCAACTGAAGCTAGGTGACAAGGCTAATGAGGTAAAAAAAAAAGTAAAATTAACTTTTCTGTCCGTTGAACGAAGTTTCATATCTTTCAGCTGGCAATGAACCTCTCCGGTGGCCAAAAGCGCAAGCTGTGCGTTTCGATGGCAGTGATTGCTGGCAGTCCTGTGGTGCTGCTCGATGAACCGACAGCTGGTATGGATCCCGGAGCTCGTAGGGATGTTGAGGCACTGTTGGAGGATGTTAAGGTTGATCGGTTAGTGAATTAAAGTATGTTTGTTCACCAGAAGTTGGGTACCAGCACCAATACTCCATTTTTTCGTTGTTGTGGGCTACAGTAGCCCAATGGCTGTTTCTGTTTAGAACAGTGCTGCTTACTACGCACTACATGGATGAAGCAGAATTGCTTGGCGATAGGGTCGCTATCATGGCCAAAGGACGAGTATATTGCTGTGGTACGCCTCAATTTCTGAAGAAGAGGTGGGGTTTTGATAGAAATATCTAAAGTAATTGAACACTGTTATCCGTTAAGCAGGTGAGAGCTCAGAAATTTGCTGCGCGTTTCTGCATCGGTGATTTTTCTTTTTATCTTTCGGTAGTGCCCATTGAAACGGAGCCTATTTCCCGAAGTATACCGGCTTGAGACATTTTGCTCCTCACATCCTCAATGTCTAACATTTGTAGAAACCTGGACACACTCCCATTGCTGGCGCATTGGTGGTTTTTATTTCGTTTATTTAAAAATTGCAAAACCGCTTTGAGTTGACCATGAATCTACCTTGGTGAATAAATGTTTCTCCTGGAGACGCCTTTATTTCTTTCTTATTTTTAACAAATAAAAATATGTCGGTAAATCGGTGGATCATCGAAAGGATCAACCTATTGCTTTAGATTCGGCACTGGCTACGTCATGACAGTAGTTGTAGCTGAAAACGCAAATGCGCAAGAGACCGTCTCCAAGCTAGCACTCGCAGCTTCCAAATATGTTGAGGGTGTGTCTTGTGGAAACCAACATGGAAAGCAGTTCGAGATTATTCTCCCGAAAGAACAGCAAGAGAGGTATCACCTAGCCCTACCTAGCCCTATCTTTTTCTTATGCTTTTGAGTAAGAAATGTGTTTAAAGCTTCCCCCAGCTTTTCGAGTATCTGGAAAATCACAAAGAAGAGCTACGGATAAGTAGTTTTGGATTGTCGCTGAACACTTTGGAACAGGTATTTTTCTTCTCATCTAGCTGTGTATCGATACGTTCGAGATTTGCTATAATATTGTCACTTACTACTTAGGTATTCCTAAAAGTTGCTGAGCAGACCGATCCTGGAGCAATGATTGATTACGTGGACGCGAGTATCAGCCGGAGTGAAGAGCTCATACAGGCTCAGAATGGTCAGTAATAGTTTCCATCCCTCTCATGTTACTTCTTTAATCAAAGAGTTAACCTTTTTTAGTAATGCGACTTGAGGGATGCTCCTTATTGTTCGCCCAAGTGCGTGCGTTGTTTACGAAACGGATCTTATACACTATTAGAAACTGGCCACAATTGATTACTCAACTTATTCTTCCGCTAGGCATACTGTTACTGATCGCATACGTGTCTGGATGGACGAGGAAGTTGAACGCGGATCAAGGTTCGGTGTCATTCGCTTGTTACTCCATTTCTGCACGCTTCTATCTGTTCATGGTTATTGGTTATCCAGCTAAAGCGGCGTTCTTTCTCGAACTCGTGCGCAATTTGAACAGTAGACTGGTTGAATTCATAAAAAAAATCTCGAGGCAAAGCGCTTTTAGACGAAATTTTCGATCAGTTTATATTCCAGTCCCTTTTTCATCGTTTTCAAGCTCGTTTTTCTTTTTTTATTCCACAGCTATCTGTAGTGGATGTAACGTGAGTTCCGAGTAGTGTTGGCCTTTCCAGAACGAGTGTTTTCCCTTGAGACATTCGGTGCTTCACGCATACCTGTGCGAATTGTGAAGAGCTCCCCTGTCACCGATGCCTACTTGAATCTATCTTTGAGTGGACCAGGAGCACTGGTGAGGCTGTTGTTTTGTTTCTACTTTTTCTCTGAACTAAGAAGGCACTGTACCTAAGATAAAATAGCATCGATGGTTTAGGCAACTAAATCCCGCTAAGGTTAGGGAAGTACAATAAGAAACTGCACAGTTGACCTATAAAAGACATTTCGACAGCAATTCAGCATGATGACTTTGCACTTATTACGAACCCTATGCTTCCCGCACATCTTTTAGGTCACTCAGTTGGGCGTTAACGACAACCTCACCGAGTGGATAGAACATCTACCCAAGCAACTGCCAGCTCCTGGATTGGGCGCTGTGTTTGACGAATCCTGGACGGAAGTGCTTTACAACAGCCGAGCTTACCATGCTTTACCAAGCTCTTTGAACCTGTTAGACAATGCACGTTTGAGAGCAGAGAGCACAGGAGGTGTGGATAGCATTCGCGTGACCAGAAAGTTTGGAAATATGTTGATCTTTTGTGTTTTAGTGAATAATGGGGTGATTCGCACCAGCTTGCACGCCTATACTCCACCTGTGACGGCGGCGAGTAGCACCTCACGTTACGTGACCGCAGGAATTGTGGATACTCTGTTGGGCCCAGTGATAGTGCTCGCTTTGGCGCTGCTTACTTCTACCTTTGTTATGTTCTTGGTGGAAGAACGTGTCAGCAAATTTGGTCATCAGGTAGGTTCATTTCTTTTATTTCCGTTGGTCCTTAATCAGAGCTCCGGAAAGCAGACTTTTATAGAACAAGTTGGATTTGCGTTAGTGTTTTTTATTTATTTTATGCTCATTTTTTTGTTCGTTGTCTCACTGACTGAACGTTTTACAGCAAACATTGACCGGTATCTCGCCCATAACGTTTTGGGCTGCCTCCTTCTTTTACGACTTCCTTCTATATGGCTTTGCTTGTGCCTGTTTCCTGGCAATATTCTTTTTCTCTGGTTGGATGCATGGATACTTGAAATTGTAAGGTTAACACTTCTTCGTTTCGTAGAGTTTTTCCTTGGAGTTTTTGTCTTCGGTTACGATTTGACGCTGTTTTGAAATTCATGTCATCACAATCTCTCAGTAGCTGTTTTTAGCATCGTTCTACTTTTCGCGCTGTATTTTTGGTCCTGTGTACCATTCGTTTACGCGGTTTCCTTCATGTTCTCATCTCCCTCAAAAGCAAATGTTCTACTGATCATTTGGCAGCTCGTCGCTGCTTTTGCTGCTATGTTGGTTATTTTCCTCCTTAGTCTTCCTGGCATGATTGATGCATCGCTACTGGAGTTCATCAGAGTAAGTTATGATAATTTCGCTTTGAGCGTTATTTCACAGCTTTTGATGAAGAAAATCCCTGTTTCCACTCGGAGATCGCATAGAGAAAAGGATGGAATTCTATTCCAGACCTTTTTTTGATGAGAGAAGGCGCAGCGGAACGTAAGCTGTACTGGTGGCTACTCTCTATCTAAAAATCCAGAAAAAATATCTCCAATTCCAAGATAATAGAAGGATCTTCTCTGGAGATCAAAACTAAAATACTATGCTCCTCAAAATTGAAAGACATCGAATATAGCCTTTAAATGTAAAAAAGGAAAATTTCAGTCGATTCTGCTATGCTTTCTGCCATCTTTTGCCATCGGTAACGCTGTTATGACTGTGGGACAATTTTCGGGAGAGAAACTACCTCCTGATATGTTGTGGAAATGGAATATGCTTGGTAAGTGTGCTTCAGAATTTTAGATTAATTTCATTTCATTTAGAATCCTTAGAAGAATTTAATTGATCGTTTACAGGAAAAAACATGACATTCATGCTGATATTCGGTTGCTTCTCGTCCTTACTGTTCGTTTTATTCCAATTTAAAGTGGTTCGATATCGTTGGCATCAGATCTGGGATCTACGTTATGGACGCAGAAGTTATGCAAGGGTTAGTTCCAGCCTTACTGGCTTTGTTTACTGCTTACATTTGAATCAATTTACTACCGCGCAGCTCACCGGTAAGCCATTTTCTTCTTAAATTAATAGTATGTTCACATGACATTGATTCAATATCTTCAAACAATGTTTTTTTCTCATTTATTATTCAAAAAAGGCTTCCTCCCTTTTGTTGACGAATCCCATGTAAAGGACTAGGACTTTTCCAAAGATATGTCGTGAGTTACTGTACATTCTAGGTCGGGCACGACGAAGAGGATACAGCGGTCGCGGAAGAACGCATGTACGTCAACCAATCCGGCGACGACATGGCTCTAGAAGTCAAGGTATACCTCCATTTCTGAGTGGAAGCAGCTCTAGTTCTGTAAAATATTCTTTATTTTTATTCAAAACCAGGAGATAAGATTAGTGAGGGAGTAATTGTTCTCCGATTTTGCAAATTTCTCTCAGGATCTGTGCAAGATGTACGGAAGACTGCGAGCCGTTGATGGCTTGACGATGGGAGTTCGGAGCCGGGAGTGCTTTGGACTTCTGGGAGTAAACGGTGCAGGAAAGACGACAACGTTTGACATATTGACTGGACAGTCGTTTGCCACATCTGGAACAGCACGGATTGACAAGAGGGATGTTACGGAGCAGATTGTGAGTCTGAAGTGCTGTGATGTTAGATGTAGAAAAAAAGTGAGCAAATCCACCTGGACAGTTCGTTTTTGGATATTATTTTTGTGAGCTATATGTTATTGCTTTGCTTATCCCCTTTCGTTCTATGTTCTCCCTTTAGCCCATTGGATACTGCCCACAGTTCGATGCGCTGATGTTGGATCTGACAGGCAGGGAGACACTAGAAGTTAGTAAGCTTTGCCAATGATTTTATCAATATTTGGAGGTAAAACTTGTGGTCACCAATGAAATTTCTACCTTGACTTCTGTTTGAGTTCATGATCTGACCAGTAATATTTGGACCTACAATTACAAATCACTTCACTTACTTCATTAAAATTTTGTTTTTTTTCTTCGAATTGAGTTGGCGAATTGTCAAACGATTTGTGGCGAGCCTGTGGTTTAGATACTGGCTTGTATGCACGGATTCCCAAAACCGAAGGAACTAGCTGAGCTGGTGCTACACGCCGTTGGCATGGTGGACCATGCAGATAAGCTGATTCGGTACTATAGGTAAGTTTCTGATAGAGAACTTCCTCCACCTTTCCTCCACCTTACTTTTCATTGGTCATTTTGGTATTTTTCTTGATTATTTATAACCTTATGGAGTCCTTAAGCCACACTCGTTTTTAGTTTTCGAATCTCAGTAGATAAACTATTGTAGAATTACTTCTAGCAGTGTGTCTTTGCTTATTTCAGTGGTGGACAGCGGCGTAAGATAAGCGTTGGTCTTGCTCTACTTGCACCCACAAGAATCATTATTTTGGATGAGCCAACCGCTGGAATCGATCCAAAAGTGAGGAGTTAAGTGTTTGCTGAAAGGAGAAGAAACTGATGTTTACTATTATTGACGAATTTTTCATTATGAAGCAGATAAAATGAGTTGTTCCTTTCCATGCAGGAGAGTTATGGCTTTCCAGGCACGACGTGAAATTTGGGAGGTACTCTCAATGATGCGTGACAGCTCAGAATCAGCTCTACTGCTAACGTCTCATAGTATGGATGAATGTGAGGCACTGTGCAGTCGAATAGCCATCCTACAAAAGGGTCGAATGATTGCAATAGGTACTAGCCAACAGCTGAAATCGAGGTTTGTTCTTCTTTTGCGAAGTTTCCATTAATAATTACCAAAATAACAATAGAGCCCTCCTGACTGTAGCATCTGCAATCGCTGTGCGGTCGCTCGACCACTTCATCAACTCCATGACTCAACCATCTTCTTCCACTCTTTCCGGGCTGACGCTTATCAAGAATGAGTCATTTGTTTGCAGATTTGGCAACAGTTATACAATATCTATGGTTGCACCGCGGTTGGAGGTTCGTAACGAAGTAATGGAGGGAGTGCAAAGAGCTTTTCCAAGAGCAGTACTGAAAACACCGAAAGAAAGTCTCACGCTTAGCTTGAAGTGGCAGGCAAGTCTCGTTTTATAAATGCGTTGACGAAAATTTTATCGTGGTTTTAATTCCTCCGGAATACCCCTTGCTATCTTTCTCTCTGTTTTGGAGGGTATTCCTTTGCAATGATAGACCAGGCATAAAACGGGCTAAAACTTTCTCCCGCCATAAAAAGTTATCCTTAGTACATTGTGCAAAAAAATCCTAATGCAAATAGTGAAGATACTTATTTAAGATCCCAAAGAGTCAAACGGATCGCTGGTCGTCACTGTTCCGGGACGTTCAGTCTCTCTCCGCTTCGTTAGGTGTTGTTGACTTCTGTGTAACCCAGTCATCCCTGGAGGAGACGTTCTTACGTCTCTCTTTGGAGAATGAGCACGAAAACTCTCCGTTTTGTACAGCAAACCGATGATATTGGTTGTCCCAGGTGGATTTCCTTTTGTTTTAGTCTTTCGTGCCTTGCTTGTGACAGTATTATGTGATGCACACTTTCTAGAGCTTTATTGTTTTGTGTTTGATGTATATCAGCTATAGTCTACTCCATAGCAGTATTTATTAATTTAATAATTAGGCCGTTAACACTTGTTCAATTTGCGAGAAGAAAATTTTAGCGTTTTACAAGGCTGGACTTTTAGAAATATTGAGCTGTTACTCGTGCGAGAATTTGTATAACGTACTCACCCAATCTGCAATAGAAAATTTAGTCAGTTTGCGGGCGTGGTAGGTGGCGATTTGGTTTTTCTTTTCACTACGCAATTTTACACGCCGTTTTCCTTCCTGGATTTCACCCATTTTTTTTTTTGCAGTAACGCCACTTACTATGTCCGTAAATGTCCAAATAACGCTAGTCTTGTCTTGTCCCCATTCTTGAAATGCAGCTATTGTTGTCAAGCTACCCTCTTCTTTTCCCTGTAATCCAATTCCATGTCGAAGCAGGTTAACTGTGCATCATCTCTTCACTTCTACGATGTATTGCAATGCACTCTGCTGTTGTTCACTTTTTCTTCGTTACCAGTGCGGCCGGCACCTGACAATGCCCGATTGTGATCCCCAACGCGGGTCTTTTATACCCGCTTGTTGTATAGTATCTTATACGCTCGACTGTTATCGCCTTTGCCTCGCTTTGTTCATACGAACAGTTCAACTAAAAATACATTGCTTGTAAACTTTAGATGTTGATCATCTAAATTGTACATGTTGTTACGTGCGTATTTGCTACGAATAATCCACAACGTCGATAATAAATATATTTATTTAACGCATGTGCATTGCACATGATGAATTTAGGTATAAAAGGGAACAACTACGGAGACAATAAAACGAAATAAAACAACACTGGGAAACTATTAGGTTGATTCAAAAGTTCTGTCCCTTTTAGCCACTTTATTTCAAAATCAAATAACTTCACAATTACGCAACCTCAATCAATGATATAGTCGCCATTACTGAGGAGCACCTTGCGCCATCTTCTGGGTAGGTCCATGATTCCATCGCTGTAGAATGAGACTGGCTTGGATTGGAAGAAGTCGGACAGTGCGGCAACCACTTGCTCACGATTAGTGAAGTTCTTTCCAGACAGATGATTTTTCAGGGACCTGAACAGGTGATAATCTGATGGAGCAAGGTCTGGAGAGTAAGGTGGATGACATATGACTTCCCATCCTGACGTCTTCAGAAAACTCTGCGTAGCATTCGCAATATGTGGTCGTGCATTATCATGTTGGAAGAAGATTTTAGATTTCCAATAACTGTCCTGATCCAGTTTCTCCTTGAGAGTTGCTAGTTGTCGAACGTAAATTTCGGCCGTGACTGTATCTTCCTCTTCCAGCAGTTCCCAGTGCTCAATTCCTCGTACGCTCCACCATACACATAGCAGAATTTTCTTCTGGTGTCGGTCCGGCTTCGCCATTGCTGGCGTTGCTGCTCCTGCCTGCACCCAGTACCGACTGCGTTTAGGAGTAGCGTACAACACCCACGACTCATCTGCGGTAATAAGATGTTTGAGCCAGGCGTGCGTCCGCCGTTTGCCGAGAAGTTCTGTCGAGCACTCGACCCTCCTACCCTTGCCCGCCTGGGTCAAATCATGTGGAACATATCGTCCCACTAAACTGGCATATCCCATTCTGTGGAGCCCACGTACGATGGTTGCCTGAGAGCATGGGAAGGCCTCCTTCAGCTGCCGTGTTGTTCTCCGGTTGTTCTCTTCCACTTCCGCAGCAAGAGCCTCCAAGTCCACGCCAAGTGGTCGTCCCGGACGGGGTTTATCTTCGACCTCACGATTTCCCGAGGAGAACTTGCTGAACCAGCGCTTCACTGTTTTGAGACTGAGCACATCCTCACCATATACGGAGCATATACGTTGGTGTGCCTCTGTTGCTCCAACGCCAGCATCATACCAGAAAAGCGTACAGTGGCGCAGATGGATTTTCGTTGCTTGAGGTTTCTTAGCCAGCATCGCGAGATTGAAGACGGATGATCAGTCATCTGGTAGCGCTTATATAGTGCTTCCTCATAGCCAAAGGTAGATCAGTGGCAGATCATGTAACTACACGTTACAACATGATTTGCAAAAGGGGACAGAACTTATGAATCAACCTAATAAAAACCTGGGAACCAATAAGACCAACATCATCTACAGCTGATGGTTTAGGGCTACTTTAAATTTTCTAGGTTGTTCGAAAAACTGATTATTTTAGATGGTTCAACATACTATACATACTTTGCATATTACTCAGTATACAACATAAACAAACATACATACAGGAAGCTCCAAATGTCCGCAGTCAAGAGGGACGTGGCCACGACGCGGCTTTAGACAGAGACACAGGCGCTCGGCATGCTGCCACTGGTTGGCTGCAGAGTCAGAGAAGCCAGAGGCAGCATAGAGAGCGCCTGTGTCTGATCAAGGAGCCGCGCCGTGGCCACGCCCTCTTGACTGCGGACATTTGGAGCTTCCTGTACTTGATTGTATGTACAGTCCTTCTCAAAAATACTTGCCTTATGCTTCACCGCCCATGTGCTAAGCCGCGCCGCATCACCTATGCATTATCATACGTGGCGTACCGTGGCTTAGCTGACGGGCGGTTCAGCGTGAGACAAGAATTTTTGAGAAAGTAGATTTCTTCTGTACCATACAGGTTGTTAAAAGGACACGTTTTATTCTGGCCTGACGTTTCAACTTAACGTCGTCTTCAGAGGGCTGAAAATGGTTCAAGTTCGGCTTTTTACGCTCTAAACCACCAAATCAGAGGCACAGAAGAAATATGTATACATACAATCAACGTGAAAATGGCAAGGTTTTATTACCAGAGCACATACGTACAACCTACTTGAATTACTTGAACCACCCTTGGAATTTTTAACCTTTCACTGCCAAGTCAGGCAAACAAAAGGTTAGAGGGGAATGGTAATATGTATGTCGAGCTGAGTTAAAGCAACATGCTCACTTTCTTGATCAGTCCTATGGCTTAGATCGGTCACTTTCCGCCACAGATTTTATTCGCAGGAAGGGTTTTTAGTCGCATGGACTCTGTTTACGACTAAATCTCTCTACTGGAAATCCACATCCGAATTATGCCATGTCCACTAGCAGCCATCTTCGGATATTGATATTTCGGGAGCTGGCACGGTCATTGGCCTCAGAAATTGCCTTTAACATCAATCCGAGACTGATTCCCCTGCCTTTAACACCAAGCAGAGATGAATTCCTAAAATCTTGCAAGAATTCTCGGCTTATTGTCAGCGCTGATGGCACTGACGCGTGCCTGATGTGGGTCTCTTATACGATGTCACACGTGAGCAACCTCGTTATCGTTTTATCACAGAAAAATCATCTAGTTTATTCAGTAACTTATAGCGGTAGGTCCCACTGACCATTCATCAGCGGTGTTGAGTTGCTCCCAAGGAAATCACCTTCGAATCATCACCTCTTTAGATGACAGTTCACGGTGACAGGTGAGAGGATTGCATTATATCGGGATGAACCCAAGGAACAGTACCGAAACTGGGACTATAAAGCCAGTTGTCTCCTGATTCGCAGACAGAACCAGGATTCCAACCAGGCCAAGTAAATCAAGGTCTGCAATGCATCATTGAGATTACCCAGGGTAAAGTTGTTAACAGAGCTGAAATCTACCCATCGTTAACATGGACATTAGCACGCTAACCTTGGGTAATCTCAATGGCATTAATTGCCATGTTTAAAATTGGCGCCAAGAAGGCGATACGCAGCTACCGCGCCGCAACCGCCCGCGTCGCGCTGGCTGCTCATTGGGTGGTCTCTATTCTACCGATGCGGCATATTTTCGCGTATATTTGTTTTCTTCGCTTTGTTGTTTGTTGTTTACAAGTGCAAATAGGATCTCCTAGGGTTACTCACGCTTGCTGCTTAGAAAATTGCCACACCTATTCAAAATTCACAGTTTTCGCGCCATATCGAAGCTGTGGAATTAGAGACGCAGTTTGTTCGCGCTGCAGTCGCGATGGCAACACCAACAGCATCCTGTACCTGTCTTGGATTCCATGCTATCTTTTTGAAATTCTTCGCGGGAGAAGAATGAATAGCGCGTTGTACCGACAGAAACTTAATGACAGTCCGGGGGGACATCTGCTCCGACCATGCCCTGGACAGCCATATGGTAAAGATGCAACAAAAGTGAAATAGGTAGCAAAGTAAATTAAGTACAAATCTGCTCATAAGAAAATTGAAGCACAACTTGTGAAATTAGTGCATATTTATTAAGTATTAATCGGGAACTGTTCAACAGGGAGTCAAAGTCACTCAAATGACTTACTTCCACTAAAATTGCCATTTGATTGGGTTTGATTAGCAGATTAGAGGATTAGTGGAGTATGGGAGCAGATACACATTCGAAAATACAAAGACTTTGACGTACATGGCACTGAGTAAGGTCGGAGCAAATGTCCCCTCGGACTGTGTTTAAGTTTCTGTGTTGTACGGCGGAATGCGTTTTTCGAAAAGGATTCTTCCTTCTTCTGAAGAGTAGTGTGTGGATTTCTCCACACTGAAAGTAAAGTTCGTGACTTATCATCGGATCAGTTAGCATTTTGCATAACATTTTCACTGACACTTCGCATAGTGAATTATTTGGTTCCGTGATTACGAAAATCCTCGATTTATGCCATGGGCCCATTTCGTAGGATTACAACGGGATTACTGTGCGAAAGTAAATTAAAGTGCCATTTTTGGTTTGAAAGTAGCAGTGGCCTGCAATATGATGTGGTACATACGATTTCCACCTGAAATAATCCTGAGGTGGAAATTTGAGAGGTATCTGTGAGTTACCTCACTCGGTCAGTGCTAAGTAATCAGTCGTTGGGTTTGTAAGTTGTCTACGAGCTGCAGGCTGACAACTTGTGGATAAGAAAAGGTGAAGCAAGTTTTTAACAAGCTTTGGGTCTAGCAAGTTTCGGACGCGATCAGACAACTGGTTTTGGAGATTCTGAGTATGCTACCAGCATAATTTGGCATCCCCCGCAATTTGCTTGCAAAAACTTATACTTTGTTCCATTTTCCTGCAATATTCTCATCGCGACGCCACAAGAACGGGGCTACGGTTTTGAACTAGTGCGATTTTCGGGAACGTATCAAATAACTCCCAATGCGAAGTAGGCGTGAAGGTTTGTTACGATAACAGATCCAATGACAAGTCACGACTTATATGCAGTATAATTCTGTTTTCTTCACTAGTTTCAGGATGGGCCGTGATGACAGTCGTGTCTATGTTGGGAATCTCCCGCCAGATGTCCGCGAGAAGGATATCGAAGACATTTTTGCGAAATATGGAAAGATCAGATTCATTGACATTAAAGGAGGTCGTGGACCACTCTATGCGTTTATCGACTTTGATGACCCAAGGTGAGAGTAACCTAAAACCCAAGAATTTTCAGGAAGTACGTTACGCTTTCAGTAATTCTTAGAGCGGAAGGTGCTTTTTTTCCAAAGGCTTTAGTGGTTCTCTATGAAGATGTATTGCAACTAATATGGGAGAGAAACGATTAGGTTTCATATTTTGTGGGATCCTCTCAAAATATATGGGATTATCAACATCCCTCATACACAGCGGGCACAAATCCTCAGTTAGTGAGAGCCTCTTCGCCGTTTTTATCCACTCTTTCATCAAATGGAAGTAATCCATCCACGTATTCACTTCCTGACACAAGTGCGGTGTGTTAGCGGAGGTGAACGACTTGTTGATGCGACAGACAGTGGATCTAATAATCGAAGATCGATTGGATAAAGCTACCCTGCAGTGAAACGAGTGGGGTGGTCTTCATGTTATACAGTTCGCAGCCTCTATTACTTAATTTCTTATCTTTCAGAGATGCTGATGATGCCGTTCGAGGTCGGGATGGGTACGATTTTGATGGTTGTCGTCTGCGAGTAGAGTTTACCCGTGGGGTGGGGCCTCGTGGTCCTGGAGGTCGCCCACTGAATGGTGGATATGGAGGTGGAGCAGGAGATTGGAGTGGTCCTCGTCGTGGTGGACCACCCGCTCGCCGATCAAACTTCCGTGTTATTGTTGAAGGGCTTCCGGCGACAGGGTCATGGCAGGATTTGAAGGTGGAATTCTGATCACTTTGTAGATCCTGAATACGTGAATGAGATCTCGTTTCAGGATCACATGCGGGAGGCAGGCGATGTTTGTTATGCTGATGTTGCTCGTGATGGTACAGGTGTGGTGGAGTTCACTCGCCTCGATGATATGAAGTATGCAGTGAGGAAACTGGATGATACAAAGTTCCGATCTCACGAGGTACTAACATTTGTTATAATGCAGAAACAAATTTGATGCCTGAATAATTCACAATTGAATTTCAATGTTATGCTCTAAAATTTTGAGCAGAAGGAGATGATTTTTGTACTATTTTAACAGTTCTTTCAGGGAGAGACTGCTTACATCCGAGTGCGTGAAGACTCCAGCACTGGAGGTCGTGGCGGTATTCGTAGCCGCTCTAGAAGTCGCTCACGTAGCCCCCGCCGTTCTTCGCCGAAGTATAGCCCCCGTCGTTCACGTTCACGCAGTCGCTCTGGTTCGCGATCTCCATCTCGTTCTCGCAGCCGCTCCCGCGAATAGAGCGAATACGTTCACTTCCTGGCATCAAATGGATCTTCATGGCGTTAATGGTACTTTTCTGTTTGTAGAACGTGTTGTGTTTTGAATACTCAAACAATCAAGATTTATCTCGTTAATAATGACGCAACGTTCCAACCTACATATGAATTACATGCTGCTCTGGTCATGGGACCAGCCGATGTTAACTATTATTATCGCTTTTAATGAAGTTTCTATTGGAAGTAAAAGAAGTGTTTCAGCCTCCATTCCACAATGAGAAGGGGAGAGGAGAAAGGAGGATAAGATGAATGGAGAAATTATCTAAGAGGACATGAGGACATACAGTAGGATTTGTGACTGGCCACCATCAGTGGAGTCGATTCCGGATGCGTGGACAGTCAAATCAATTCATAGGAGGGAAGGGGACACAACACAAACACGGGGAGGACGGGACGAACACGAATCGGGGAGAGAGAAGTAAACGTAAGATTTTTCATTGATTTTTTTCAGGTGTCGTCATCGTGCATGCCTCGTGTTCAAGAAAATTTTGTTACTTTTCTACAATAAATAGTTGAGGCTTTTGTTTGTTTTCACTTAGCATGCTACTGCTTAGTAGCCACACAGAAAAAGACCATAAAAGTGCGTTTAGGAAAGTGCAAGGCTGGGAAAATAGTCGTTCTTGGGAAAGCTGGGAAAATACTAGGTTGCTGAGGCGGTCCTGTCTCAGATCTACTCAGGACTGAGCTGCAGCGTAGCATTCGTTTGTCAAAAGTGCCTCTGATTGTGTATTATTGAGTGTTACTGGGTAACCCACAATCAGCAAATATCCTCATGGTCTGTATAGGGAAGTCCAGATTGTCGTGGACCTCCAGAACCGCACGTAGGATTATTCGGACAATTGCTCAAGGTCCAAAACACTCCACAGTTTTGGGCACTGACACTACGGGTGCTGCTTTTATTATTATGTAGATGGCTTTTACGAAAGAGATGAGACATATGCCAATCACAATACCTGAACACGAGGTTCATACGTACCACTGTTCATATTTGTGTTACTTTTTTTTACTAAAGCCATTTCTTGTTCTACACAGACCAGATGTCCGTCTTCGTAAGAAGCGCGACGAAGGATTTTCAGAAATGCCACTCTTGGATTCAGGTGCCGTTCTTGAGATTGTTCATAGATTCCCATCAATTACATTGATGATGTGCGTATATTCACTGGTGAGTTTCATCAGGCTTTCAATTGAAACTAGTAGAAAAGGGTCATTCGTAAAACGATGTGATTTACCACATCCCGGTCTCTGATATCGAATCTGTCGTCCAGATTTTCCATGCACTTTTCTAGAATGCACTTCCACGCCTATTTTCATGAACTGATCCAGAGTATGAGATTCATGTAAAGGATTGGGTCGAGATTAGTCATCTGATTTTGGTGGCACAGTAGCAAGGTTCTACAATGGTTTCAGGCAGTGGTTTCAAGATTTCAAAACATCTACCACACAGTACTTACGGCCCATATCTTATAGTCCTTCTCAAAAAGACGGATTCCGTGATTGCAGGAACGCGGTGGGGCGTGAACGAGAGCTGCAGAGAGAGCATGCTAGAAGTGAGAGGGTTGAGTAGGTCCCGCAGCGATTCTGTGGCCGGGGCGATACGAAACCGCATGCGCAATCCGTCTATGTTCTTGACAAGGACTGTGTGTTAAATCTGCGAGTAAAAGACTATGTGTAACTCACTGTAGAGAACCGTGCATGGAATTCCGGCAACGAATTTGCGTCGCGATCAGCACTAGGAACTGCTCTGATAAATGTGCGCTATGAACTCAGCCCAAACAGCGTGGTATGTCAAGTAGAAACACCGGGCCGACACGCATTAATGAGATTACCCAAGGTACATAACCGTGCTAGCGATTTAGATTTGGAGCCGTTAGCATGTTCACCCTGGGTAATCTCGATGATGCATACCGCCTTTGGTAGCATCTTCTCTGCCATCCTCTCCTCTCAATTGTTGCCATTCTTCAGCAATTGCTGCTAGAAGGATGAAAACTTGAGCAGCAGTTGAGGGGAGGATAGCAGCAAGTGGGAGGAGATGCTGCTAGGGTTTCTACTCGACATATTACGCAGTTCGCGCTGCGTTCCTGGACGTACATTTATCACAGTGCATGTGGCAGGACACCTAGCCACTTGCACTCGACCAATTAACCCTTCCTTCATGGCTAATCTCTGGCGCGCGCGGCATTTGGTTTGAAAAATTTGGCGGGAACCTACAATTCTTAAGAGTCCCGACGGGCTGGTGTAGTGCTTTCATTTCATATAACCCGCTCACATTGTGGAGTGGCAAGCTCTCGCCTATATTTTGAGAAACGCTGTTAATTTTTGGTTACTCTGGTGAATCATTCTGACGCATACTTTTGTTGCCCTTGTCATTTAAAATTAGTATTTCGTTGGAGTATTGGGCAGAACTGTTAAAACTGTATGAGATGAAATTGGTTTACGTTGAAAACAACGAATTTTTCTTATGAGTGTACTCTCGGTTACCACTGGTAAGAATTTTTAAAAAAGATGGGTATATTCGCATGTGGAGAGATGTGGAGAGCGTGAAGCTTCTTTTGCCAAGGTGTACATGTTTTAACTTGTCACAGTTCGTTTCAAAAACGCCGGTAGCTGGGTAATTGTGCCTGTGACTCGCATTTCTCCCATACTTCTCCGAATACAGCACTATTTCTCGAGTTCTCTAGTCGTCTAATACCTTTACAGCTGTATTCCTCGGTGAACCACAACATAGTCGGGGGGCTTTTTTGCTGTCTTGAATATTAAAATGATTCCGGAAATGACGCAAGCGTTGCGTAACGCATGAGTTCGAGCTCCGTGGCAGTCGTAGCTTCTTAGAAAGACCATATGTATAAGGAGAAACCACATTCGAACGATCGATCCCAGCACACACATGTCCTCCGACGCCGACGGGTTCCGTTGCCGCGCCGCGACCGCACCGCAGCTAGGCGGTGTTGGAATGGCTAGCGCCAATTTTTAGTCCCAAGTATTGATTCCACGCAACCGGCGTCGTTTTTTCTAGCGAATTGCGAAGTGCAAAGTCGTTTAGGGTTAGAAAGGGCATGTTCTTTCGAAAGTTTTTTGCCGTTAACTTCAAACTGCAGCTTCCGCTTTTCGTTTTCTGCTCCTTCTTGCATTTCATGACTAGGGTAGGTCTTGACCTACTTTTTCTCTCTCACATTGTGGATTCAGTAGTCAGAGATTCAGTAGCATTCTATCAACCATTTGCTTCCGAAAGTTTGTTGAGGTATTCATTTTGACCCACATCACGTATTTCTGGCAAACGCACATTCTTTTTCATGGACAACACATTCTTTTTCAAATCTGGATCACAAATGCTTATCTCTCTCTTCCGAACGTGCATTCTTCTTGTCATCAGGTAACACGAATGGATTTTCAGAATGGGTCGTGAAGATACTCGCATCTATGTTGGTAATCTACCTCCCGATGTCCGTGAGAAGGACATTGAAGACATCTTTGCTAAATACGGGAAGATCCGCTTTGTCGATATCAAAGGAGGCCGTGGTCCACTCTATGCGTTCGTGGAGTTCGAAGATGCACGGTTGGTTTTGAAGTTGCTTTTCAGATTAAACTAATAAAACCCATCAAGTTGAACTACTCCGGAATCATAGGATGTTTGATTTTGCTCCATCCTAAGCCTAGCTCTGCACTTTTACGGCCATATAAAACGCCTAAGGTCTGATACATGTGAGCCCCTCAGTAAGCCCGCATTCTAGATAGAATATGAATTTACACTTCCCAATGGTGCTTCCAAAAACCTCCTAAGCAGCTGTACTTTTTTTACCATCGTGTTGAAGGATAGCACGTGACTTTGGCACTATGTGGTGAAAAAGCATATACTTTGTTTACTTTGGGCCCTCAGCAGCGACCACCCTTGTCTATGTCGTTATCTTTAGCAGGCCCGTTATGGATGGACATGTTATTGATTCGTAGAGACGGTGGTTGGCTCCGATACGCAGTCACTGATAACGGTGTGGAGGGATGGTGAGCGTTGTAGAGGAACCCCACCTCAAAACTAACAGAATAGCATACCTCAGCCTGCTGTGGGAAGGAGAGCCGTACCACTCTCAGCGGCTAATACAGGAAAATTCACCGAAATTCGTGCTCCGGGGGATTTTCTCACATGTATAACAGTTATTCATTTCAAAGTAAATTTGAAATGTTTCTATAGATGCCACACATGGCTTCTCGTACTGCGTGTTTTTCTGGTTTCGGTGAAAGGGAAGTCGATGGTAAAGGGTAGGCTGCCAAGATGAAACCCTACAAGTGAATGTGGGCTTCACCCTGGAAGCCTTAGCATAGATATGACTCCCACTACCTTTTCCCTGGCTTCCTGCGCTGATTCTGTTCATTTTCTTCATATTATGTTGTAGACAAAATTAATTTCTCATCATTAGGATACATAGGCGTCCCTTGGGTACTGAGCAGAATTCACACGACTGGTCTACGAACTCTATGGCGTTACTCGTGCTTGTCGCACGGATGAGTATGACAAGCATGAATAACGCCGATGAAAAATGTTCTAAATAAACAGATATTTAAATAAACGCAGATTTGGGATATAGCGTTCTCAAACTCGCTGTTCAAGGCGAACAGGAGTAGAAATATGTGTAAATACGAGAAATTATAGTAGCGAAGCGGGGCATCTCTTCCAGCTGTTTTCTTTCTTTCTTTACGTAATCGCGAGTATTTCAGTGATGCAGATGATGCTGTGCGTGGCCGTGATGGCTACGATTTCGATGGCTCCCGAATCCGTGTAGAGTTCACTCGCGGAGTGGGACCACGCGGTCCTGGAGGACGACCTATGGGTGGTCGAGGAGGTGGATTCAGCAGAGATCGCGGCGGCCCTCGCCGTGGTGGACCACCATCTCGCCGTTCTAACTATCGCGTCATCATTGAAGGACTACCTACAACTGGATCGTGGCAGGATTTGAAGGTAGCTTTTAATCTATTGCATTCATTTATGAGCGATCAAGGAGATCATCAGGCAACTTACAGGATCACATGAGAGAGGCTGGAGAGGTCTGTTATGCCGATGTTTCGCGTGATGGTACAGGTGCGGTAGAATTCACCCGCCTTGACGACATGAAATATGCTCTGAAGAAGCTGGACGACACAAAGTTCCGTTCACATGAAGTAGGTATCCAAAGTTGTATTGTAAGACTTGTCAAAATATGCGGAAAAGGCAGTCAAATCTGCCCTTACATCGGTAGCTTGCGCATTCAAGTTTTTTTTTCACAGGGAGAGACGTCGTACATTCGCGTGCGCGAAGATACAAATACAAGTGGAGGAAGGGGAGGCAGAAGTCGTTCAAGAACTCGCTCACGTAGTCCGCGTCGTTCGTCACCGAAATATAGTCCGAGAGGCTCACGTTCTCGCAGCCGTTCGGAGTCAAGATCACCATCTCGCTCTCGCAGTCGCTCTCCTGAATAATGTTCACTCCGATCGTCGAAAGGATCTGCAGTAACACTAATGGTACATTTCTGATCGTAATCCGTGTTGTCCTTAAAACTTATTTAATCAAATGGCTTTTTTGAGTATGATATTTGATTGGAGGTTCCATAAGCGACTGTCCTGCTGCTTCGTTTCACGGAGCAGCTGATGTTAACAATTTTTTTTCGTTACAATGAAGTTTCCGCTCCAATTGATTTTTGTTTTTCAGCCTCCATTTCCCAATGAGAAAGGAGGAGGAAGGAGGATGATATGAATGAAGGATTTATCTAATTGGACATGAGGAGATACTGTAGTGTATGAGGAGATGGCCACCAACAGTGGAGTGGATATCCGGATCGCTTACAGTCAGATCAGATCAGTTCATAGGAGGGAAGGGGACAGACAGCACAGACAGTGGGAAGACAGGATCAGTTCTGATCGGGGAATAGGACCTGAGCGTAAGATTTTCTTTTATTCTCGTTTCAGGTGAAGTCGTCGCGAATGCTCTTGAAGATTTTTTTTGTTATCCTAATAAACCTTTCTCTCCATGCTGTGTATTAAACAGATAAAATTGAAACGCAGAAATGTGATGGGACGAGTAGAGCCGGAAAACTCTTATAGATGTTGCATTTACGAATTCAGTATGAGCGGTAGAGTTCCTTTGTGCTCTGTGAAACATACATGATGTCGATCGAAAATGACGTCATTCTCTGTCAAAGCACGATTCTTTGGCTGTCAATACAAGCAGGCGTGGTCTGAGCTCACTCTTGTCACCCTATATATGTAGCGCATCGCAGTATGTCCGGATTTTTTGTCGTGCACCTTACCACAGTCATGCCACTGTGTAGAACAACATCGCAACAGATGTACATCACTAGGCAACAAATCGTAGAAATCACGTTTCTCTGCTACAAGTATCACACTTTTGCACAGAGTTGAGGGCAAGATTTCAACAGAAGACTCCAGAGAAGCTGCAAGTCCTAGTCTTGGCCCCATTTCTAAGATGACTACCCTTTAGGCATGCTTGATGCTCTCCACTTTTCTTTGAACTTATCTACTAATACAAATATCAAACTTGTCATTCCCTATGTTCAACCTGGGAAAGAAGTCATTCTGACAACTGAAGTATCCAGAAAGTTCAGGAAGCCACGTAGAAACTAGTATGTTATGTACATACTTCTGCAACTCGATCATTGAGATGCTTGCGAAACTAACTGCGAACTACTCATTCGGCCAAATCTCAAAACCGCCAACTGGAACAGCTCAATCTCAATCGTTGACGGCTGCGACAACAATACCAATCGATTGTAAGCTTTGACAACCGGTAGTCTTCTGCGTCGTCCATGTCAACGATCGGCCGTCGCCAACGGCGACGCAGAGTATTACACTTCGTGCGGAACGTAGCGGCTAGCTTACATCGATGACGTCACTGTGACAGGCTGCAGTAATGAGAAGGACACAACAAACATCGAAGCCATGTTCCAGGAACATGCCTTCCACGTTTATTATTTCTTATATATTATTTTGCGCATACTATTTTTCTCAGAATCTCGAGCACAGAGATTTGAGCGGGGCTTCACTTAGAGGTAGTGTGTCACCTCGTTTCGTGAGCTAAAAATACCAGCAGACTCTAGACCTCCTCGTCACGCTAATTCCAAAGATGTACGTCAAAGTTCATAAAAATGACGCAAACCCCATTCTCGGAGGGTCCGAAAATGCAGTTCACGGGCCACCTGGGCGGAGCGGTCCGTGAATGTGCTGTCCCTTATTCTTTATGTTACCACTGTATTACCTTCCCTTACATTGCTTCAAGACTCTAAATCATTTGTGAGGGAAAACGCGCTAGATCGCGTAATACAACGGCTTTTCTTTTACGAAATTAAGCCACAATTTTTTTTTATCCGGCGCTAGAAGCCCGGATAACGGCTTGGCTAAAACGTACGGATAACGGCTAAACGGATAACCGGATACGGACAATCCGCTCATCCTAGGTGCGCACCAGATGAACAGACTACAGTCCTTGTCAAAAAGGTAGACGGATTGCGCCGGCGGTTTCATGTTGTCACGACCGCAGAATCGCGGTGGGACCTACTAGACCCTCTCATTTGGAGCATGCTGTCTCCGCATCCATCGTTTAGGTCCCGCCGCTTTTGTGCAATGACGGAATCCGTCTAACTTCTCGACAAGCACTATATACAGTCGATTCGTTTTGACAGTTCGTTTCTCACAAAAGCGGCCCTGTTGGAATCGGGGCACGCAGCGCGGGAGGTGAAACAAGTGACCCACCATCGATCCGTTGTCTTCGGTAAATTTTATCGCTTGTTTCCTCTTATATTGTTCCTTCTGGAAGGAAACGGACCATAAAACTCGTGAAAGAGGCCGGATCGATCGTGGATCAACTGTTTGACCGACCGCGTTGCGTACTTCAATGCCAGGAGGGCCGCTGTAGATGGTGTTGGGACTTGAGGAAACCAGCCAGTGAGCGTAGCAGAAGGGCTTTGCGAGAGTGGTACTTGGTTGTGAGGTGGTGTCAGCGAAGGATCGAGAACTGAATCAGGACGACGACGTCTGTACTTTCGAAAGTGCATCGGCAGCGCGCCAGCACGTCGCACCGCGACGACCGCCGCCGACGGCAGACCTGTTTTTCCACTCGTTCGATGCGCTCCTTCGCTTCCTTGTTAGCTGAAATCGTAGACATCATCTGTATTTATGTTATGCTGTATCCCAGACAATCATCTATCATCCAATCCCCTTCACAATGCTTTTTCCGGCATGTTATTGTCAGCGCCTCTTTTTCGCGGCAACAATTGATCGATTTTTGCTGTGATTGACAGCTGTGCACACGAAACTATCCACAGGCAGTGTTTCATCACAAAACCCCCTATGACTTCAATCGCTTCTGGCTTTTTCTATATTTCTTTTATTCTTCAAAGCGGAATTCACAGAATATAAAAGTTGCCTTGTTATCGAATCGCTTTTCTTTTAGAAATTTTCGTCTAGACTTCATTTAATGGGGTTATTTGACGCTCTGGTCACGAAAATCACACTGGTTTTCTACTGTACCCTCGTCTTTGTAAGGTTATAGTGGAAATGTGTGGTGTGGGAGAATGGAATATAGAATAGACGGATCGCGTGCGAAATTAGGGTAATGCAGTAGCGTTAGCCACAGCCTACTCTGATGACGATGCAGGACGAACGCAGACCAAACGGCGTAATGGTTCGGGTAGAAACCCTAGTAGCAACGGCTGCGTAGGTGCTGCCATCCTCCCCTCGATTGCTGCTCAACCTGTCGGCCCTTTAGCAGCAATTGCTGAGGGACGGCAGCAATCAAGTGGAGAATTACGCCGTTCGGGCTGCGTTCGTGCTGCACAGTTATCGGAGTAGTTAATGTATAGGGCATTCGGAAAGGAGTCGGTACTGGTGCATTCACGGACTGGTGCGATAGTGCACTATCAAGCATGCTTGATATTGATTGAAAGTGGCCGCGTATCAGTCCATGATCCTTCCACCAATACCGACTGCCGGTTGAATGGACTATAAGAGGGCTGCTGTACAATGCGGATGCATTATTACCCCATTATTATCTTCGAGAACCCCTTGATTCGTGCTTGGGACCCAGAAAAAAAAAACCTCTAATAATTTTGTTGCTTCAGTCAACAATTTCGGAAACACTTCAGACATCCGGATTTCCGAAAATGAGGAAGCCATAAAACTCTTCTTCTCTCTCGTACAACACTGTATTGGTCCCCAATATTGGAACATTCGAGTTTCCCGCTTATTCGAAATCGAATATTTTTGCTTTCAAATATTGAGTACTTCAGATAAGGGGGAAATTCAAATGTGCCACCATTAGAGAGCAGTGTAGTGCTCTATAATAGAGAAGAGCTCCAAAGCTTTCTCATTCTCGAATATCTGGATGTTCATATTGTTTACTAAATAGTTAATTGGGCGCCGTTCCACTTGTTCTGCCCCAAAATCTCAAAATCGATAGTTTCTCTGAAACTTCTTCTAGGGGGCTTATTTGGCATGCTGGTCACAAATATATGCTCATTTTGTGCCGCAAACCCATTTGGGTAATCTTACGGTGGGGTTTAGGTACAGTATCACACGGAGTCACCTAAGTTTTTGTCTACGGTGTTATTTGACATGCTGATTACGAATACCGCATTGATTTTTCACGTTGAAAGCAATTTGAGGTTCTCCTATGGGCTGTACTTGCCCTAACTCTACCGTAGCCCTAGCCGAATGGTGTTACAAGACAAAGTGAGGGTGATATTCGTCATCAGCATGTCAGTAAGCCCCCTAGGCGAAGTTCAGAGAAATTCTTTGGTCATAAGATTTTTGAGCAGAACAAGTGGAAGAGTGCCGAAAATCCCGGGATTTTTTTGGGCAGAGAAGGCGGCATAATGCTTATCAGTTTGCTATTTCCTTGACAGAATTGACATTTTCTTTCATTCCTTAGTCTAATCTCACAACATCCATACAGAAATGGAGCTGAGGTAGAAAACTGGTGCGATTTTTGTGATTTCTGCTCCTTAACTCCTTAAGTGAAGCATGGGCAAAAATTTAGGGTTCGAAATTCGCGGTAAAATTTTATTTTTTCAAGGTACAGGCGAAAAAACGGGAAAACCAATCCGATGACAAGATACATTTTATAGTTTTGTGCAGAATTCTTCGAAATGATTCGGTTGTTCTTCTCATAGTATGTAGTACCTCCACATTATTTTTACGGCTACCACTTTAATGTTGCCTATTGTAATCGCTTTTTGCGTCTCTTTACAACTAGTATTCGGCGTTTTGTCGCTAACATCGTTTTGGAGACGTAGTCCCCAATCCGTCCTCTTTTCCAGTGCATTTCTTTAGAAATGGGTCGCGAAGATACGCGAATCTATGTCGGGAACCTCCCATCAGATGTTCGTGAGAAGGATATTGAAGATATATTCGCGAAATATGGGAAGATTCGTTTTGTTGATATCAAAGGAGGCCGTGGACCACTCTATGCATTTGTTGAGTTTGAAGACTATCGGTGAGGTCTTTTTGCAACATATCTAGACATCCTTTTCCTTAGTGACGTTGATTTGAGGTCATCCATGAGGCAAAAGCCATACAAGGCTGTATTGTTCGTAGCTATTTATTTATTTGATTGTTGTTATTTATTTGTTTATATTATATTTCAATATGTTTCGTTCAGTAGAGTGCTAGCCTCATCTTAGCAGAGTAGCTTGGGCACTGTTCGGACAGTTCAAGCCCAAAATTTCTTAAATTCTTCCTCAAACCTTGTCTTTGAGGTCACTTGGTGCACTGGTCACGAAATTAGTGCTAATTTTGCTGCATGACAAAGTTTTGAGCGGGTTCCATTCAGAAATTGACGTGAATACTTACGGCACGCAAACAACACTCTCACCTGATTATCTGTGGCTGTTTCCACCAACAAGAGAGCTCTTTCCGAGCAACAGTGGGCTTTTTGTGTTCAATGAGTCCATGACCTTCATTATGGATAAGTCAGAAATCGACATGAATTACTACATACATAATGTTTTTTTTGGTTGTTGCCTCCTTATCACAGTTATTTTGGTGTATCAGTTCTTGTGACGCTTCCTCTAGATGAGATGAGCGAAAGTGTTGAGATTTAAATTTAGAAAGTTCAATTATTTCTTTTTATTTCACTACCTATTTACAGTTGGTTAATTATTGGTTATAATCTGCTTTCCCGTAATTATTCTCGTTTTAGTGATGCTGAAGATGCCGTAAGAGGCAGAGACGGCTACGATTTTGATGGGTGCCGTATCCGAGTCGAGTTTACACGTGGAGTTGGACCTCGTGGTCCAGGTGGACGTCCAATGAACCCTGCATATGCTAGGGACTGGCCTGCTCCGCGTCGTGGTGGACCTCCATCGCGTCGTTCCAACTTCCGTGTTATTGTTGAGGGACTTCCACCAACCGGATCTTGGCAGGATCTAAAGGTATGAAAATGTGCTCATAGATACAAGGTGTCCCAGATTTGATGCCCACATTTTTGTTGTTCATAAATATACCAGGAATAGGTGACAATCCTATTTTTATTTCGCACACCGTAAGATTTACGTTTTAGGATCATCTGCGGGAGGCTGGTGATGTTTGCTATGCTGATGTAGCCCGTGATGGAACTGGTGTTGCTGAGTTCACACGCTATGACGACATGAAATATGCTGTTCGAAAGCTCGATGATACCAAATTCCGTTCACACGAGGTGGGTTGACTTCATTAGTCCTATGAACGAATACATATGCTATTAATAGTGCTCTAGAGGGTTTTTTCTCATTCTAGGGCGAGACCGCATATATCCGCATTCGAGAGGATACGAGTGCTGGCCCTCGAAGCAGATCGAGAAGCCGCTCGCGTAGTCCTCGTCGCTCATCGCCCAAGTACAGTCCGCGTCGCTCTCGTTCGCGCAGCCGCTCGCCATCGCACTCTCCTTCTCGTTCTCGCAGCCGCTCGCGTGAATGATCGGCAAATGCACGGCCACGTACGTACTCCTGCGATGACCACATGAACAATGGTATATTTACGTTCGTACAATGTTGTTTTGTGTTTTGTAGTAACGTTGTGGTACAGTTTAGTTCACGTTTGCAAGTTTTTCTTTTCATATGGAAATCATCCCAAATACTGTGTCTTGTTGTGGGTTTGGAATAGTGTTAGCGTTACCTCTTCATGTTTTTTCTCTTTGAATGAAGTTTTCTCCGGATTTCCAACTAATGTATTAAGTTTCAGCCTCCACTCAAAGGAGGAGGAGGATGAAGGAGAAGGAGGAGGATATGATGAATCGCGGATATATCTATCTCTAAAGGACTCATTCAATAGGATATGAGATGCTGTCAATGGCCCAGAAAGCGACCACAACCAGGGGAGGGATAGGGAATCAATCCAGGGACATCTCCACGTAAGATGTGATCCCAGGACTTGACGGCGCTGGATGGGAACGCGTCGTGAGATTTTTCTTATTATTTTCTGCATAGATTTTCATGCATATTTGCGTTGCGTTACAGAATGCTAGAGATTTAGCCTCGATTCGGATAAGAGCAGTCATTATATGGTTCCTTGAGAAGCTATTTTTATGTGAAAGCCAAACCTCAACTTATTTATGCAGTTTGGGTACTCATCTACAATAGATGCATAGGTGACGTAAGAAATTGTTGCGAAAATCATTTTTGGTTCTTAACATGTGCTAAAACGAAGTTAAGTTCACACGGCACAAATTTTCCGTTTCCTTTACCTTACTGATGAGTGCAGGAGGAAACGTAATACAGCTTAGTCTTCGTATAAGGATAATGCACGAAACGAAATCTAGCAACAGATCCTCAATTGAACGATGGAATTCACATGAGTCTTTTTGCGAAACATATGAACGAGTGTTGGGGGTTGTGAGTTCACATCCCTGAAAACTTGGAGGACGAAAGCTAGTGAGAAAAGTCTTGTTGAGTAAAAATGGTGCAGCGCGGGTTCTTGTGTAGATACTATAGAAAATTCGAAAAGAAGAGTCCGACCTCGCAAAGATTAGCTACTCAAATTTCGAAGAAGAAATGTATCCATGGGACTTCCGAAATGTTTGTGGTCGTTTGCGCCTTTTGTTTTCACCCCTAAGATAGTACATTTTACCTCAGATGCGGCGGCAGTAGTGCCAGTAAGTATAAACAAAAATCCGGGTACTGGGCTACATAAAGTAAGCGTCGATGGAATTGACAGCATAAAGCAAAGCATCTAGCGGGATAAACCAGTTTACAGCAACCGGAAGAATGATGGCTTAATCGGCCAATCGAGGGATCGAACCATGGCCTTCGTGCGCGTTCTCTCGAAGGCAGCACTCACACAAATAGTCGTATTTGAGATTTTGGTGGATTTTGGCGTGTTGAGGGACCTAGAACTGCTATTATTCTCAAGCAAGCGATTACACGCCTAATGTCTACTATTTCGTTAATAGATATCAAGTCTACGTCCCTTATAACCCAGAGAGGCTTCCGTGAGTGCTGTCTTGGACCTGTTGCCTTATTTTGTGATTCATCGCGTTCAATAACCAAGCAGACAAGTGCGAAGTGAAGAATGAATGTGTATTCAATGAAGTATCAACGAGGAGAAAGAATTCGACAGGTGTGTTAGTTTCCATTCACGGCGCTGGATTTGCTTTGTTTGCAATCGAAACAAGGGTTTTGTTGTTTTTTTTTTCTTTTGATCGCCTTAGTTGTTTTAGGTGTTAACTTTTAGAAGAAGGTATTGGTGCTAGAAATTTCCAACGATAACCGTCGGATTATTTTTGCTTTTCTCCAGTTCAAAGATGAGTCAATATTAATCTTGGCCGCATAAGCCGTTATTTCAACAATTCACGGTCGAGCTGAGGGGCTGCACGTGACAAATATGCTTTATAAGGAAGAAGCGCGCAAAAATATGTGTCCTTTGCTCCAAATGGCGTCAAGAGGAATCGTATTCATTTTCTGTTGTTTCTTATCGGTTTCTACTGCTCTTAGATGTTACTTGGGTAAGTGTAATTTCAAGTGGGAGTGTTACTTCCGTATAACATAGGTAAGTACTACGTAATAAATTTCTGCATTAATTTTCTGCGGTTGAGGAGTTGTTATTCTTTCCTGAAGTTTTCAAACGTATTATATTTGTCGAGTATTGAAGCAGTGGGTAAAGTTTAGTTCCTAAAACACTTGTGTGAATTATCATCTGTTGGACGATCATGTTTTGTGTTCATGGTTGCACTTGGAAATCTTTGAATTTTCCAAGTAAATCTTAGTTAGGGCTCATGGAACGATGATCAAGTAAACTTGCGATGGCTGATCTGACTGCGTTCATGAGTTCTGGCCCAGTATTTTATCTCACAGGCCAGTCTAGGCGATAGAAATCGTTAGAAGCGGTTAAAAATTGCGGTCCAAAGGCTGGTCATTTTCTGCCAGAGATACAATGGACGTCAATGGCGGTGGCCACTGCCTCGAGAAGGACGCAGCGCAACCGAGCTGCGCGAGCGGTAACCGATGTTTTCTGCTGCTGTTATGTTATTTCTAGCAGCCTTTCTACCCGAAGAATTTTAAGAATTTTCTATCGAATCGGGAAGAAAGGGGCCTAACAACAGCATTCCGGTGGCAGACGACACCGATCACGCACACGCGTCGCGGTCGCCCGGCGTTCTACTCGAGGCAGCGGATGGGCCACCGCCATTGACGTCCACTGTAGATGCTAAGGAAAAAAATTAGAGTGAAAAAGATTTGCATAGTTCACTTGAAGGTTGCCACACGTTCTCAGCACAGAATCGTTTTTTTCGCAAAAAAAAAAACTCTGCGTTCTAACAAATGGTGGCTTCAATCATCAGAGGATATTTTGTAATAATGGGTATTATGAATCGGCTTATGAAGCTTATTGTTGTAAAACATATTCTATGCATTCAGGTGATCAATTGTTTCAAGGGAGCATGCTTCTCAGGGAAAGCCTGTCGTTGACTGATTGTCCAAATACCCGTTTCTGTGTCAGGTATTTCATACTGTTTTCGCATCACTTGTATTTTGAATTGTTTCGATTCAAATAGGTTCGTGATCGAAAAGTCTGTGCGCTATTATCTCAACACATTGGCAAGAACGATGTGTGGTTGATGTCCGTACCCTAAAACCAAATTAGAATACAATGAGCGTCGATGGATGTGCGTTCTTCGTGGACTCGGGGAGCACGCAGCACGGTCGCTCTGCTCGTACTGGAATTGCCGGCCCGTATGGCAAACCAGAGGGTTCCCTCCATAGTGAGGTAATTTTCTTGATAGTTGACATGAAATAGTGTGAGAAATCTTCAACAAAACCCTGGTTTGCCATTACGGCAGCGATTCCAGTACTAGCGGCGCGGCAGCGTCGCGTGCTTTTCAAGTTCGCGAAGAACGCGCATCTCAGTATAGTCTAATGTCCCAACTCTATGTAAGTGACCTCTTAGACGTCTCCTTCTTCCAAATTAGTGCTCCATTTACTCATTCAGTTGGCTTCGACAGCTGTTCGTGGTTGCTCCACAATATAGTATACATTTCTCGTAAGAAGACCGTCACGTTATTGGCTCCTGATAATCCTCTCGGTTGCAAATTTATTATTATTGACTTGGAGCTTTCCACTTTCAATGCTGTTCGCGATATTGGGGCTGACTACTCGAAAAATCACCGCTTTTTATGATACTTCGACGATGTCGTGCGATTTGCTTATGGTGGCTAGTTATTCATCTGCATTTATACATATCTACAAATTCCCATGCGCACCGTCGTGACCAGTGTGGTCAAATCCAGACTCGACTGAAATCTCAAACTCGAAATTGAATGGGCTCTTCTGCATTTAAGCGTAGTACTGGAAGGCATAAAATATTATACCACGAGTTACAGACAGGAAATAACATCATCTGATCTGAAGACAGTCAATTACCTCTGCGATCAAGCCACTGACATCCATGGCAATTATGTTGTCGCCTGTCAGGTCTGCCTATTCTTTCTTCGCCAAGTATGTGCAGTAATGTTATGACCAAATCGCTTCAGAGTGAAGGCACTCATTCCTCGACCACATCCAACAACTTCCCATCTGTCAACATGTGTTGCAGTTCAGATCTCTGTAATCTCAATGCTTCCAATTCGTCTAACTCACCGATTCACCGTCTTGTGATGGTTTTACTCCTGCTGCTGTACAGTTTCTTAATGTAGGAATAGTTTTTGCTGAAGTTGTCAGCGTTGGAGCGATTTTTATGTTACAAAAAAGTGTGAACGAAGAACAACCACATTGTATTTGTTATACCGTTCATATCATGTAGTGTGTAGCTTACTTGTTCGCAGACCCTCCCTTTTCGCTAGTTAGATCTAATGGATTGTTATGACTGCTCTTCTTGCATAAAATTATGTTGTTTAGCTTGTCATAGCTTGTCAACCACTGTGCTCACCTAATATTGCTCGTGTTCTAGTCTTCAAAATGTGGGATATATTTTTTTTAATGTTCAACGAGGGCCGTTCCTATCTACAGTTAGTCTGAATATGTAAAAGCGAGCTCGTTGCCTAATGTTAATTTTGCAGTTATCAAAAATACTCATGAAAATACTACAGTTGCGTCGGTAGAATGTGAAAAGTTCGCGGGATTCGCAGGATTTTCGAGTAACTCCTTTCAGAGCGACCACTTCTCAAAATACATGACTCCTACACATTGGACCTAATAAAGATCGAATAATTTTGTTATTGCTTATTGCAATTACCAATTCAGGAAACAATTCAAACATCCAGTTGTTCGACATTGGGAAAGTTCTGAAGGCGTTCTTCTCTTCCGTACAGCACTGTATTGGCGTTTAGTTTTGGAACATTTTTCCATTTATTCGAAGTATTCGATATTCGAAAGCAAAAATATTCGATTTGGAATTAGTGTGGAAATCGGATGAGGTGACCCCTCACCTTCGCGGCTGTCATCAAACATTTCAAAAGGTTCGTTAATTGCTCTGACCCCGTCCACTAATTAGGGTTAAAAGCGGAAACCTCCAGTTTCTTGCTCTCAATGATGAATACATTTTGGAATTTCCTTAACAATTTCGCTGAGTTCAATAGATGTGGAGATAGTGGAGGATGTACATAATGCAGTAATCCCCCCCCCCCCACAAAAAAAGAAAATTTCCTGCGGCAGCCCCTTTTCTAAAAGTAGCCTCGCGATGCTCTTACTATTCCACCCAACTATGTTCACAGTTGGCAACTTTGATTTAGGGTCCCGAGTGCGTGAAAATCGCGCGAGGATAAATCAATCAACAGCAGCAACAGATCAAACAACTGATGGTTTTCATGGTTATCCGAATGTCGATGTGAGGTCCTGATCCTGCTTCCGTGGGGTTTGGTATTTGGCATGCTAGTCAAAAAAATCATCTCCATTTGTACCTTTATTAAAAGGTCAGAGTGGCCACACACTGGACATTTTGTTTCGCGCGGACTTTTGTGCCGTGCACGCTAGCTCAGTGAGTCGAGCGAGTATTGGCCATACGAGCGGATCCCACTTTTTTTGGCAAATACGTAAAGTAGGCTGCTTACCCCTGCGACCGCTGAAGTTATCTAACAAACACCAGTGGAAAAAGTAGCCCGAATGGCTGAGTGGTTTGAGCGGCAGATCGCAATCAGGGATGTGCGTACTTACGATTTATGGTATACGATTTACGAAAAAATGGCCCAATTTTCGTAACAAAATTTTCGTAAATAACGGTAGTGAGACATTTGAGGCATATGACGGCGGAAGTTCGAGCCCGAGTAGCATAGAAAACGAGTTAGAAGATGCAAATAATCCGTTTTACACTTTTTTGAACGATGAAGAAGATCGCGAAGAAGTTCCAGCTTTCGAGAGAATGGACGCTCGAGCGAAGGCCCTAACTAAGAGTAGTACTTCAGTTCAGTTCTCTCAGATGAAACAGTCATTTTTATATTGTAAACTTTTCAGGAAGTTGAGGAATACTCCTCTCACAAGAAGTCACTCTCCACCGATCCATATAAATTCTGGCGTAATGATGTTAGTTCTTCGAAGTATCCATTCTTGATACGTCTTGCCATCAAATACCGATCGGCCCCTGCTAGTTCAGCCGAATCGGAAGGACTATTTTCAACAACAGGAATAATTATTGATGATCTCAGGACAAGACTAACCGCAGAAAATCTTGAGAAGCTCCTTTTTTGCATAATAATGTTGCAATTCTCAGCTTTCAGTAGATTAAACTTACATAAATTACAGAACTGAACTTATTTGGATAAAGAAGCTTTTAAGGACAAATGCATGTTGCTTCACAAAGTCGTTATGAATTACGCAGTCAATTTCTTTCATCCCCTAGAAGGTAGGAGAAATTAAGCTCGAAATTAGTTGGTGCATTTTCTGTGCTCCATCCTTTAGTTACGAATTACGATTTACGACGTTTTTGGAAAGCCTACGAGTTACCATTTACGAAAATCAAAATTTTTATTACTCACAATCCCTGATTGCAATCTGTCTCTGTCGCTGGTCCCACTCCGTTGGAGAACCCGAGCTAAGTATCGCAGTGTTCGGGGTTCACTGCTTGGAGCGTCCCCCGTGATCTCCTTCGGGTAGTCCAGGAAGGCATCCGGCAACGTTTTGCATAAATTTCTAAGATAAATTAGGGTAAGAGTGGACATTTGTACGTTGCATCGCGTGCGCGCATAGCTCAGTGGGTTGAGCGAATGATCGACGTTGTGGCGGTCGGGGGATCGAATCCTTCCCCGTACCCATGTTTTGCAAATACATATAGTATGCTGCCTACGGCTGCTGCAGTTATCTACGGAACACCTATATAAAAAGTAGCCCGGATGGCTCAGTGGTTTGAGCGGCAGATTGCAATCTGTCCCTATCGCTGGTTCCACTCCGTTGGAGATCTAGAGTTAAGTATCGCAGTGTTTGGGGTTCACTGCTTGGAACGTCCCCCGTGATCTCCTTCGGGTAGTCCAGGAAGGCATCCGGTAACGTTTTGCATAAATTTCGAAGATAAACTACGATAAGTGTAAGTGGAAGTAATAGTGGACACCATTTGTATGTTGCATGGCGTGCGGGCATAGCTCAGTGGGTTGAGCGAATGGTCGACGTTGTGGTGGTCAGGGGATCGAATCCTGCCCTGTGCCCATGTTTTGCAAACACATATAGTATGCTGCCTACGGCTGCTGCAGTTATCTAAGAAACACCTATATAAAAAGTAGCCCGGATGGCTCAGTGGTTTGAGCGGCAGATTGCAATCTGTCCCTATCGCTGGTTCCACTCCGTTGGAGATCCAGAGTTAAGTATCGCAGTGTTTGGGGTTCACTGCTTGGAACGTCCCCCGTGATCTCCTTCGGGTAGTCCAGGAAGGCATCCGGCAACGTTTTGCATAAATTTCGAAGATAAACTACGATAAGTGTAAGTGGAAGTAATAGTGGACACCATTTGTATGTTGCATCGCGTGCGCGCATAGCTCAGTGGGTTGAGCGAATGGTCGACGTTGTGGTGGTCAGGGGATCGAATCCTGCCCTGTGCCCATGTTTTGCAAATACATATAGTATGCTGCCTACGGCTGCTGCAGTTATCTAAGAAACACCTATATAAAAAGTAGCCCGGATGGCTCAGTGGTTTGAGCGGCAGATTGCAATCTGTCCCTATCGCTGGTTCCACTCCGTTGGAGATCCAGAGTTAAGTATCGCAGTGTTTGGGGTTCACTGCTTGGAACGTCCCCCGTGATCTCCTTCGGGTAGTCCAGGAAGGCATCCGGCAACGTTTTGCATAAATTTCTAGGATAAATTACGGTAACTTGTAGAGTAAATTGTGCATGTTCACCAAAAGCCCGAGAAGCTGACATTGGCTCTGGAAAAAACACTGTAGCTAAACAACTGAATCTCAGAATTATTTTTGGCCATTTTTAACACTTTGACGACAATCGACTTCTTGGAGAGATGTGCCACGTAGGACCACGGCGAAATTCTCGTTCACTTCTAAAAGTGTGGAATTACCATACAATTTGACCTAAATTTTACAAACGTATACAGAATTAATTTATTACTGGTATTTTTCATGTATTTTTTGTTGATTTTTTATTTTACGTGATACAGTATACCGTAACCCTCGGATTTGGTTATAAAATACAAAATGGTGGTTATATTCCGACTGCGCGGGTAAAATTACCCCCTATACAGATTTTCAAGAGATTCCGATCTCGGGATCCCCATTTTTAACGTGGGACCCTTAGTCCGTGGTGACCGCCAAGGGGGGCCGTGTTAAACCCACCGAAATGAGCGAACATTCTAGCTTCGAACTAGAAGACATGTGCATCTATATAGTGCAGAGAATTTACTCGATCGCTCCAAAATCGCCATCTATAAAATTTGAACAACTCTCTGGAACTCAATACTCAATACTATACTTCTCAATGGTTCAGTTTATTAAAGGAAATTCGAGTTAAAAACTCTATTATACTCTCGATAACAGCTAACGACAAGAGGTCGACGACAATTTCTGGGGTAAACAATACTGTCTACATGCGGGAAAGCGGACATATGATGAACAATTACAATTATATATACAATGAAGCTTTGCATTGAATCAAATCACCATTAAATGCTTAGATATCACGCAAAGAATGAAGAGGAAAAATAAGCTCTCTTTCCCTATAAGGGAGAGAATCATTCATTGTTCAACTGATCATCATCATACTGGCTAGCAAAGCCACGAAGGGAAAGAAAAGAAGACCTAGGCAAACATGTGCGATTTGTGGAGAACAAAAGGAGAGAAAATCACCATAGTTGCATTATCACCAGGACAAAGAAAATGTTTTGGTTAGTAACACCTGAAATTCAGGGAATAAACGCAAGAAATCACACTACTAAGAACAGAATGTCAAGTAAATGTCTGGCGCACTGTCATTATGCAACCCGTAATTAGGCAGGAATTAAAGTGGTGCCGGGGAGAATGTCTTGACTGGACACAGATATAGTAAAGAGCGACTGGCGTAGTGATCAAAATTAAAATTCTACCCCTGAACTGTCTTAAAATGGGACCAAGTAAAAAGTAATATGTGGTACAATTACATGAACATGGATTTTCAAGCATAATTCACTCGCTTCTCTTCACTGCCTGTCACGATCCACACCTACAACACGTGTTTTCGCTGCTACGGGCGGACCGACCCTTGGTGCCGGCGACGGGCTGGCGCTCACTTTCCGTCTGGACGGTGTTGGAATATTTGACGTAGGCGACACAGCGTACGTTTCTTTGAGACCTGAAAGCGAATCGATTCTTAACGGGTGTCCATCACGCACGATGAGAACATGTCCAAAAAAAAAAGACCGAAAAAATCAAATTTAAACGAATTGCGCGATTTTTCGGCCAACTAATTACGAGTTTGGGTGCTACATTGCTGTCATTTTCAAATAATCTCTCTTGTTTTACTTAAATTTTACCTATTCCTACCAGTTTATGATGGAACCGTAGTCAAATTTCATAATGATCAAAATGAGATTGGAGGGAAATTTATTACTGTAATAGTATTACTCACTTTACAATGCAAATAAAAATCTCGTATTAGTTTATTTTTAATTGTTCATTTTTGTTGATTTCACTTCTCGTCTGTGTACCCAAAACGGCGGAGACCCCACTTATTTCCCACGCCCCCCTCCCGCCCACTTTCTGCGTCCGCCACTGATGTGAATGATTGACCATACGATATGCCCTGGAGAATTTTTTCCAGATTAACTGGCACCCCCATGAAAATATTCATAAAACAGCAAAGAATACCGAAAAGAGGCAGATAACACACTGGAGTGTCAATTCACATATATGTAACATAGCTCTGGGCCGCATGCATGAGATTACCCAGGGTAAACGAGGTGAGATCCCGAATTCACCCACCGTTAACAGGGGCTTCGACACGTTTACCCTGGGCAATCTCAGTTTCCCAAGGTTGACGTGTTAACATCCTTGAGTTTACCCATCGTCAACACGCGCGTCGATACGTTAACCCTGGGTAACCTCAGTAATGCATCCAAGTTCCTGTATTAGAGGTATGAAAGGGGTTCATAGGCGTCGACACGTTTACCCTGGATAATCTCAGTGCTCTCACAACATCTATTTGCCATAATACCGGCCATTGTCTTGATCAACAGCACTGAGACTACCAATTTTCATAGGTATTCCTGTATAGAATAAGATATTAGATAAAATATAATGAACTCGTGGAAGAATGTAGCCAATTTTTCCGTCCCATTCCCTTTTCCATTTACGGGTAACGAAATGACCCAAAAATTAGGTCATCCTTTCGGGAACTGTTCACTCTAATTTTAGAAAACCTCTGCACCATAAAAAAAAACAAAAAAAAACCGGACAAATGCAGCTATAACAACAAAAAAAAAACGAATTAACACAGTATTTATGAACTCACCGCTCATCAACTTCTCGAAATCTCCGTGTCCCATTTGCTGGCTGTCGATCTTACCGCGTTGCCGCTTCGCCGCATTTGTATTGCCCATCCTCTCTGCCAATTCGCGCATCATTCCATCATGTTGCTGCGACTTCGAGGCAGCACGCGATCTTCGCTCTGCTTCATCGCGTTGACGCTGAAAAAAAAACAAGAATCCTCCAGTTTTTTTTTGAGAATAAATAGCTGAAATTGAACTTATGCTGTTTACTACTAATTCGTAGCTTGGAAGTCTTGATCCTGATCTAAGCGAATAATATAAAATGTGCCCCATCACTGCTTGACATACCTTCTCGGCAGCATCTCTTGCGTCATTCTCTTGTTTGCATCGATTGAAGTTCACGATAAATTTGCCCAGTTTGGAGAAGAAATCGTTCGGTGGCATTGTTCGTGCAGATTCTCCATAGAATTCGATGCATGCTTCATAGGTTTTCTGGAAAAAAGAAGCCATGAATTCAATAAGTTAGCTAGAAAATCCGGTCAAAAGTCCAGAAGGAATTCATCTCCACGGATAGGTGGACCAGAGTCAACAGATTTTCCATATACAGCATTCCCTATTTATTTTATACTATATTTATGTAAAATTTATTGCTATTTATGTAAAATCTCAATGAAATCCAACAATTTAGTCGAATCAATCGAGCTGAAAAGACTTGGCAGTGCATATACACCATTGGCATATACTTTTTTTTCCTGAAATTCCTAAAAATAAAATATTAATTAACAAACCTGCGCTAGCTTCGCGTGCTCCTGCAGCTGTTTCATTCGATCGTCATGGGTATTCAAGAATTCAGCCAGTGGTGCTGGACAATTGTCGCCTTTCAAAGCACGCTCCTTGCGCGCCATTTCAAAGCCGGACTCCAGCTCCTTCATATCCGACAGGACACTGTCCCATTGCACTGAAAATATGTGCTTATTAGATACAAATCAGGATTTTTTAACGTCTCTTCAGAGAATACATGTGGTTTCAACTACTTTGACGGAAACTCCTCACCTCCAGAAGCTTTATCCACAAACTTCAGCTGTTCGCTGAATTTCATTAATTCGGGAAACGATCGTTCGATAGACTCGACAACCATATGGAGCAGAGTGAGGCTACGATCACTTGGCGCTTTCAGGATTGCGAGCTAAACAAAACTGGTTTTTTTTTTGCAATCATACGCTTAGCTTATTAAATATAAAGTGCTCGAATCAAATAGTTTTCAAGCAGAAAGAAGTGAAAATGAACAACTTCTAAATGATCTTAAGGACACCGCCCTACCTTAGAGTCATTGAGATTTTCGCATGCAAAGAATCTCCAGTAGCTGCTGATCAGAAAGATATGCGTGATTCCGTACGAAACTGTCAAAAAGCCTCTTTCGAACCCCAATTCTCGTGGAGCAAGTGGGCGGAGCGAATGCAGGACTACAGGACTTCCATGCACTCGTTTGATCGCCATGCATGAAGCGCAGTTTCTATTCTGTTAGGCAGTGGATGAGGAACTCTCAGGAGGAGCATGAATTTCCTTAAAAGGTGCGCTCCCATAATTGAATTTCTCAGACAGCGGCTTGGCCCCGCCTCCTGCTCCGCCCACTGGCTCCCTAAGAACTGGTATTCGAAAATGGTTTTTTCCGCAATTCTGCATGGAATCAAATATACCATCGTGATCAGCAGCTTCTGAAGATTCCTTTCATATGAAAATATTTAAAATAATTCTGAGGTGGGATGGTGGCTTTAAGCAGGAAGAAAAAAAAAAAAACATCTTGGATCTTACCGAGTCTAAACTGGCCAACCGGAATCCATATACGCTTCCTTTTCTGCCGCTATTCATATAATTTCCAAATGCTAGGATCACTTCCAGGACACGGTGGAACATGGTGGCTTCGCGTGCGCATTTCGAGGCAGCGGTCACGTGTGTGAATTGCTGAAGAAGTTCCTAACATTTACGTCTTTTTTGCACTAACCACTGTGGTGAAAAAAAAACTGAAAAAAAAAACAGGAAAATGAAATATAGGGAGTATAATAGCGAAAATAATCGTTACCGGCTCTAAAAGAGCTGCGCTCTCGTCGAAATCCGCCATAACACGCATAACACTAAGCTTATGCTCAAGACGTTCGATTTCACATAGAGCTGCCATGAAGCGATCCTAAACAACTTTCATAACCCAATGGTCAACTTCTGTGGTGAATCCTAGCTCACAATATAGCAATAACTCGGAGTCATGTAGCTATAAATTACATTAAAATGCTAATCCCATATAGCTCACCTCATCGCTGAGTCCTTCATCGCCTCCACGCTCAGCATAGAGTTTCCGCTCATCCTCATGAGGCAGGATACGCGACAAAATGTCCACCTTATCAGCTGACAGAGTGTTCAGATCCATTTGATGTACAGCCGTCATTATGGCCCGCGGCTCAAGGGCCAATTTGCGACGTGTAATGGCTGAAAATCATGGGTGCAAGGGATTTAGCGATGTCTTTATCAGAGGGGCACATTAACGCATAGGCGGAACAATGGGGAAGATTGTAGCAATGGTAGACCCTCCTTAACCCGGGGAGGGGGGGGGGGGTAGGGGTTGTGGTGACAGAGAGGGCAAGTTGCTCGTTACAGATGAGGGTCTCACAACGAGAGGTTGTGAAAAAAAAATCGGAACAGTCCAATTTTGCTCTCCTCCCAGAGTGAAGGTGTTCCCCCAGGTCCATCCTGGAAATGGAGGTGCGCCTAACTTCGTCGCCAGGATCCCCCTCCCTATGCATAATTAGGCGACTCCATCGAATTACAGGAGATAAAACTCTTCCAAGGGACTTCACTGAAATAGGTGCCACTCACCAACATTCTGCAACCTCTTCGTATCCAACAATGTATTCTTTCTCGTCGAACCACTTCCCGTTGAACCCGGGCTATGTTGCCCGACACCAGCAGCTGGTGCGCCAACTTCCAGGCGATTCCCATTTTCCATGGCTACATCTCCACCAGCTGGCTGCAGTTTGAACATCTCCTCCAGCTTTGAGAAGTCTAACTTCTGAAAAATTTCCGACTTTTTGAAAGCTGATGTCGCAACCACGTAAAAAAATACATGCCTCAATGATTTTTTCATCGTTGAGATCTTCGAAAACTGTGTTCTTCGCCTGATTCGGCTTCATTGCTGTCCAATTCAACTGTGGCAGCTTATTTCTGAATAGAGCTATTTTGAGTGACAGAACTTCAGGATTTAACATCAAAAGGGTCTTTTCTCACCTGGTCTGATACGTTTTCTTGATGGTATTCGCGGGAACAGCACTTGCGGTCATCAGACCAGGCGGTGGCGGAGGCGGTGCACCACCAGCTTTTCCTAGACCTGCTGGAGGTGGAGGAGGCGGTGGTGGTGGTCCGCCAGCTGCTTTAGGGGCTCCATCTGAATAATTACATTACAAATATTAATTCTTCAATAATCAGTACTGAATCACTTACTAGTCACCGCACATGGTGGCGGTGGTGCTGGTGGTCCTCCTGTGACGGGAGCTAGAAGCCCTGCTGCGGGTGCAGGCGGGGCCGGCGGGGACGGGGCGATGTTCTCACGGTGGGGACCGGGCGCCGGCGGGGGTGGAGTGGGCGGGGATTTCGTTTGTTGTTGAACTTGTAGGCCGGCTAAAAAGGATGCAGTTTAATGGCATGTAAGCATGACGGGAGCGAAATCACGCAAATCCAACCTTGCATCGTCTTCTGGATCGCTTCCAACTCCTGAATACGCTGCTCAAGCCTCGCCTGCTGCTCTCTGGCTTGACGATCCTTCTCACTCATCGTCTTTTTCCACGATCCTTCCTGTGCTTCATGTTCTTTCTGCATACGATCTCGTTCTCGCACAAGATCCAGAAGTCGTCGATCAAGTGCCGCCTTGTCGGTGATCCACTTTGCTTCCACTTCTTGGACACGTTCATTAGCCTACAAGAAGAACTTCCACTTTTGTAAGGAATAAATAAATAAGGCTGAGGATGACCCAAAAGACCAGCAATGGTCCTAATAACTCTTAAAAATTCACGTAAACTCACCTGTGAGAGTCGGTTCCTCAACTGGTCACACTCCTCTAATAAGCGTGTCTTATGATGAGAATCATCCACCAGAGCAGCAACATCCATTTCACCGCTGGTGTAGGCAGACATCCGAGCTTGCAGCTCGTCAGATTGGCACTCGGCCATCTCCTGAAATCCAGAATTTCGTTAAAATTATATTATACTAGCAAAAATATCTCAAAAGGTCAGTTTTGAATGCTCAGGTCCTACACTTACATCAATATAGTCATCTAGACCCAGTAGATGTAGCTCGTATTGCAAATATACTCGTTGGTTCATATCTTCAACAGATGAAAATATATCCAGAAATTGCACCGCAGACGATAAAAATTCCACGTGGAATTCTGGAAGAGTCAATAATAAAGCGGTAATACATTAGCAGTGGTAGTAATAAAATAATGGTAACCAAAAAATAATAATATTAGATTAGTGCAGAAGAAATGGCGCGTTTTTGTGTTGATTTTATTTTTCCCTTTAATTTTAGACAGACTACAAAATCCCTTCGGTCAGCAGGGATTAAACCCGAGGATTATATAGTCCGTTCCAAAAACGACGATAGTTGAGTATTCGTGCCAGTGACATGCATTTCTCGTCTGCCTCTCCGAATACGGCACTATTTCTCGCGTTTTCTCATTCTCTAATTTCTGCGCAACCACGTTTCCCCGTGAAACACTCTATAGCAGGTGACCCTTAGAATCCAGAAAATCCTCAAAATTAAGAGAGTTAGACGGGCACTGCTTGAGAATTTTCAATTATTCCGCGACCACTAAATGGGACAGCTTACATAGCTCTACAGGTTAGTCACCATATTTAAATGCCATAATTGGCCCAAACAAAATAATACGGTTCTAAAAAGTGCGCTGTTTCTCCTGCACCAGCCTAATAATACAATAGCTAATAAATAAAATTTACCTGGTGGATTCCTAATGAAATACATGAGCGTTTGAAATCGATGTCGTTCACGATAATCCTGAAAAAGTCCGTACTTCCTCAAGTGAATGAATTGCTAGAAGGAGCCATTCGTATGTTTACTGGCCCAACGACAGAACAATGGTCAACAAAACACGGATCCTCAGCACAAACTATCTAGCTGAGTGTGTAAATTTCGAATAAGCCCAGAATAATTTGCCAGTCTTTTTTCGTTCCACATACAAGGATCCCTAGAGTGACAGTAAAATGTGTACAACGTGCGTCAAAAGTCTGTGAACAAGTATAACTGGTCGCATCGCTGATAATATGAAGAGGAAACTTAAAGAAAACCCAACGACTACCAACTATTCCTAATTGCTACTGGTTTAGGAAGAAAAAGTTCGAAAGGAGGAGTGGTGGTATCGACTTGAACACAATTGTGATCGTCGAAAATGCACCTTGCGCCTACTACATAGTAAAGATAGCCATTCCATGACGATAATCCTCAAAGTATGTAGTAATGCGGTCCCGCCCCTAAGAATCAAGGAGAACATTTTATTTTGTAAGAATAAGATAATTATAATCGTTTATTACTATTTAACACATGTCGGGTATCCCGTTTTAACCCTTTTTCTTAGGTGCAACTTTCCCAAATTCTGGCCCTAAGGGTTATTCTATCCGCTGAACACGGAAATGGTATCCATTTTGTACCGTAGCTGCGATACTTTAGGGTTACTGTAGGCATACTGTAGACACTGTTAATGTATTTTCTACAGCATCTACTGTAATTCTGAACTTTAGATTACTTGACGTGCAGAAAACGAATACGCCATCCGTCCTGCACCGTAGAGCAGTATTGTAAGGCGACTGTAGCGTTACTGTATAGCTACTGTAGGCGTACTGTAGATTCAGCTTAGTGACGAAATTCAGTGGAACTTAGGTGCGTAATGTTGTTTCACATGCTGAGCACGAATTCGAAATTCATTTTCTACCGTAGCGCGATACTGTAGGGTTACTGTAGGCATACTCTAGATGCAGTTTGTTCACCAAATTCAGTGAAACTTTGGCAGGTGGGGGTTTCTGACATGCTGATCACGAATTTGAGATCCATGTTTGAGATAGATGCCATACTCGAGATCAGAATGTAAAATAACCTAACCTAAAATAACCTCAGTTCTGGGTAAATTCTGATGCAAACCTTTCCTACAGTTCATATATTATGACTACAGCATCTCACAGTAATGTGATGCGGTAGAAAATGGATATCATACTGTAAATCAGCATGTAAAATAACCCTCCTGTACAAATTTTGGTTGAGTTCTAAGGGAAAAAAGTCTTTCTACAGTTTCTACAGTATACATACATACAGTCACACTACAAAAGTGTTCTACCAAGTAAAATAGATGGCATATTAGTGGTCAGCATGTGAAATATGCCCTGATTTCCACAATTCTGGTGAGAAACAAGCAGAAACTCGCTTTGGTCCAAAGTGGCCCTGAGCGGAAAACTCGTGTTGTCGCGAAGGTGTTAAATAAGTGTTTCAACCATCTGATTGAATCCTCCACTAGAAAACTACTACCAAACAACTAGCTTGCTTAGTTTTCTGCTAACCAGCACTTTTCCTGCCGGAGCAGCTTGTTCCCCTGCTTTCTTTCGACCATATTCTGTGATTATCACAGCCGTACCTTCCTTCTCTAAGAAAAAGAAGCCCTCACCAGTCGGAACTGGTCGAACGCATCGCTAACAAGTTCCTGTCCACCTTGTACCATGCATATAGACGACAACATTTGCATCACTAGAGTTTTTGTCCTGAAAAAAAAAAACAGTGGAATCCAATTGAGGTGTGATAGCATTGAGGAACGCAAAGACGCATAAAAAATCAAAGAATCATATGCAGAAATCAGTGGAAAAACCCCAGATATCCAGCTAAACTTGCTTTTTCCTTTACCAAAATACTACTGGACCATCATTTCACATAGGTGTCTCGATTATAATAGGAATCCCACTCTTGACATCAAATTTGAAAAAAAAAATTGGAAAAGAGCATAGCGATTTCTGCGGCTTAAATATAACTTTCCTTAGAGCAATCTCGCAAACTCATGGGAGGCTTTCTAACTGTACAAAACATATATAATGCGTACAAAAAATACCATTCCTATAAAAATACCATACCTTAAACTTTGATGAAGTATACTCCGAACTATGCAGTAAATCGCTCTGGAATCGGCAAACACTAGTTCGAAACCACGCTGAAAATAATTTCCGCTTGAAATACACGAATATTCTCTCACTTAAAGCATACCCAGCTTCAAAAAATTCCTGGATCGACTCCTACGTCAATTACTAGTTACTAGCAAGCGCTGGACAAAGAAATTACTTTACCTTATTATTCATTATGGCTCTGAGGCACATGATGCACACGTGAACATCATCTTCCAGTTCGCCAACATTCTTGCTCACTTTAGTAGTTCGAGAGGCGATTGTGTGATCTGCAACAAAAAAAAATTCCAGAGAAAAAAATTGAACCCCACAGAGTCCAGGGGGAAATACGAAAAACCAACCCAAGCCCAGCTCAGGGTTAATAACTTGAACTCAGCTTCAGAGCCCAGATGCATAACTGATTTTACCCGAGGGAAACGTGCTCACGTACCCAAATCTACCTTTTCCTAGCATCCATCACTATGTTTCCTCACACGTTACGTTGTCTACACCTAGCTGCTACCCATGGGTAAACATACCCCTAGGTATGAGATTACCAATTCTTCCAGCGATGCAACCGGGGTTCAGTATCATCAAATATGACTTACTTTTCCTGAACAAGGATGCTGATCCCACAGTAGAAGCCGACGAACTTGACGGTATCACGTGATCCGTAGAGTCGTTAGCCGATCCTGCTGGGGTGTCCGAACAACTGAAACGTTTACCCTCACGGACGACATTGAAAACACCCGCATAACCAATAACCCACGTTTGTGACGATGCTTCCAGCAACAGCTGATTCATGTATTCTACAAGCACCTGCAGCCCGTTGTTGGGTGGATTCAGAAACTGTATCACCCAGCTGCAAAAGAAACATTTGGCATATCCAATACACTGTAAGGAAGGAACTCCTTGTAAGGATAACGCTAGGATAACGTACTCTACGCTATTTGTCCGCAAAGAGATCTCAATATGCTTCAGGACAGCTGTCGACGTCTCGTCTCCCAGAACTTTTTTGTTCTTTTTCAGCGTCTTCTTGTCAAGGAAATATGACAGCTTCGTCAGATAGCTGGCCGGATCCACATGGGCGTTCATGCCTTGCTAAAATCACAACAATGAAAATTCTGATAAATTTTAAACAATAATCATACTTAGGTGACATTACACTTTCAATTACAGAAATAAAACGACAGTTTAGAAAAAAAAACAATAAAAACAGTTTCTATACGTATTTGTCGAAGTCAATAATAAATATAGTATAAATAATATTACTTTTTCCTGAACCTAACTCTCCACTGTTACATTTCTGATTATTGGTAACTCTCCTGTTCAGTGGGAGTTTTTCTTTTTTTAATCTGTTCTTGTTTGTTTTTTTTCTCTTTCTGTTCTTTTTATCCACTTCGATTTTATCTCGCAGATCAAGATTCCTGAGTTTGTGGAGCGTCTACGGGCGTATTAAATAAATAAATAAATGAATAATAAATGAATGAATAGATATGCAATCAATGCTATTATATGATGTAGAACTTACACTATCAACTACCACCTTCCATTTCTTCTCATTATTGTATTCCTTCAGTATTCGTACTTTGTCGACAGGCAAATCCATTTGTTTCTGCAATGATAATTTTGAAATCACAGCACTTTCAGTAGCCCTACAATGGTTTAGGTCCATAAGTATGGTTCACAGAGACACTCACTGTCTCCACACAAAAAATCTACGTCTTCTCAAATATCATCACAGGATCCGCGGATCCGCATTAAGAAAGCTGACTGGCAAAGGAGCAGCTCTACGGAAACGGTTCACACTGAACGGTCGAAAAAGCACTGCCGCTGTGAAGTATGCCACAGGTGAGATTCTGAGCCATTAACGGATACGAGACCTACTCCACACGCTGATTTCAAGGACGTATGTCAAATGTTTCCAAATAGCCAATAAACCGTCCTTCTTTCGTCTTTCTCAAAAATTGCGATTCCTGCCAGTAGTCCATGCAATACGTACTTAGTTGCCCTCACTTCAATTTTGGGTTGATTGTGATTCACTCATAGGTGACTGGAGGGTTCGTAGGTAAGTGGCGAGTTCTTCTACCACGATCATTTATTTTTGAAGCCTTTAATCAAATAATGTTTAAGATTCAACATGATCATGACAATCAATACTAGTAGATTTGTCAAAAATGCGGACAACAGATGTAAAGCATAGTTTTAGCTTCATCTGAAACACTTAGTTGTTATTCGCTTATTTTTGGCCATTTCGTTACAACGATCTTGGAAAATTCCACGTCCATCCACACCTACTACGTACATGCCACTGATACCCCTTTGACCTGACCTTAATTCACCTCTGAAAACTGTTTTCCGTAATAGCTCCGACCATGAAGGTCCCGGGACATGATGCACATGTAGTGAAGTCTTAAGTAGGCACCGGCGGCCACAGGCATGGTTAATAATACCGAAGGTAAACGTAATAATACCACACAAATTTACCCATTGTTGGTATGGGCATCAAAGTGTTTACCTTGGGTAATCTCAATAATGCGCATAGGACCGGCAATACAGCCTGAATGTCCATGACCCTATCTACAGTTAAAAAAGCAAGAGTTCCAAGAAAAAAAAGACCCCGAATTGACTCATAGAGGCAACCAGAAATATCAGCATCAAGACATTGCAAGCAAATTTCTTTCCACTTTCGCAAGCAAAAGAGTTTATGGAACATTTGTGCGGCAGGTAACGCTGGGCAATATGTTCTAGCAAAACCCCGACCACTGACAAAAAGGAACAAGGTTATTTTTCTTCGAAAATTTCAATTTATTGCTAATGCTCACGTGAAGGAGGTCTCGCCTTAATCAAGTTTTCATTTGGCTGTGGCGTCCAGCCATAGACGATATTCCCGAAAAAGAATGATGTTATGGGAAAAATTTGTAGTCGAGCTTATTGCTGAACTAGATTGTTATTGAGAATTAATTATTAATTAACCTTGCATAGAACAATTATTAGGTGACTTTGTGTAGAAAAAAAATGAGAAAAATTTTGAGTACAGCGAGGAATACACGTAGAACTCGGGGAGTCTTCTAGAATTACCTCAATTAAACTTCAGAAAAGTGGAGGTGGACAACGGACAACAGCATAACCGCTGTACTACTCTAACACAAAGAACAAAAGTGATTCTAAACATTGAATTATTAGCTAGCACTCCCAAGAAATCACCATAGGAGAATCAGAGAAAGAAGACATCAAAATGAAGGGAAAACAGAAATTTTATTCGCAAGGAACTAAGTACACCTACTCTTTTTTATTGAATTTACATTCTTTTTGTCTGATTGTTGATGTTTAACTTCTTCTTTATGCTTGTAACTCCAAATAAGGTCCACTAAAAAGGTCCGAACTCCCTATCGCCCTACACTTTTTCCATGCCTGGCTTCTCGGCTTGTTGCAAAAGGCCAAACGGAGGAAACATCCATTTTAGGCGCTCGTTGAGAAAGACGCTGAAGTGGTCTTTCGCGAACAACGCACGACTATTGTCATACACTCCGAGGACAACACTCGTCTTTGGCGCGTAAAAAACTCTGAACAATCGAGTTTCCAAAAGAATAACAGCGCACAAAGAATGAAATATCAAACTGCTACATATTCACTATAGGAATTATCGCTCGCAGCAAGCACCCAAAAGCTAATATTTAAATGAAATATTTCCCACAGTGGCCGATTTCTGCCATATTTTTTTTTTTGGTGAAGAGCAAAACCCACTTACCAAGACCTGATCAAACATTGTCGCCAGCTGATCTTCCGGTGGCATCGGAGGCAAGGGCGGTTGGCCTGGACCCAGCATGGCTCCTGAAAAAAAAGGCTCATTTTTACTGAAAAGACACTATTAAATGAGAAGAATTATATTTCACCAATACCTTTACAGCTGCTCTTTTGTGACACAATTTTTCTGCTTCTTTCTCTTTAAAATTATAATTACTAGTCTCATGCGGATAAGCCAGAGTTCAAGATCAGCGTTAGTTTTGGATAAGGAAAATTTTCAGAATAATCGAAGCCTCCATCAAAAAAAAAGTGAGGATGTTGACCAGGAAAATCTCTAGGAAATTGAAAGATGAGCACCTACAGCATCAAAACGATTAGTCTGCGAAACATGAATAAAACAGAGCTGCAAAATGCACAACCCATTCAATCTGCAGTGCTCACAGAAAATTATACGGCTAGAGGGAACGGGTCCTTAGTTACCCGGGGCATCTGGCACGAACGGAAGCGAACACGCTTCGCTGTTAATGTCAGCACTAAGACATCAATGCAGTGCCCTAATTTTGGTAGCGATTTTTATGATAGATTGATAAACTTGGCCACTTTTTCATGTGAACAACTATTTAACGAAACGAAATTACTAGACGAATTCGCTTAAAATGTTTTGAAGAAGCTCTCCCTTATCTTTGACTATTATCGATGATAAATGCTTTTAAGTTTCATAAATCCTTTTAAATTCCATTTCCCTTTCTGAATCCTCGATATCAACAATTCGCATTTAATGGGAAGGGCTTAAAGTGCTCTGAGAACCTAAAGGTAGATCTGAGCGAAAGGATATTTGCTGTGATCCATCTTTTCCGCTGGCCTCGCTCCGGCTGCACCTGACATCTCGGGTAACTAAGTGCCGCCTCCTCTAGAGGGACCTTTAAGGAAATTACAAAGTAAAAGTAGTACGCGTAGCAATGAATAAAAAATGATTCATTAAGAATGCTAAAGGAAATGATGAAATGATGAAAGAGAAGGGCGAGGATGAAGCTAGGAAAGAATTGAAAAATGAGCATGACCAAGAAAAAAGAACCTCCGAAAATGTTTTGAAAGCAAGAAATGCTTAGCTTATATTTTTTAATTTATATTTTTTATTATACTCCTGAATAAAAAGCTCATTTTCACGAAAAAGACACCACACACATTAAGACACATTAAATGAGAAGAATTATATTTTACCAATTTCTTTACAGCTGCCCTTTTGTGACACAGTTTTTCTGCTTCTTTTTCTTTAAAATTTCAAAATCAATTAAAAAATTACAGATCAAGGCTCAGTGAGGGTGAGAGAACTCAAAGGGAAGGTCAAAAAGACAGTTGAACCCCACAAAAGGGAAGGGGAAGGCAATGTATTTTTTACTTGTTTATTGGAACACAGCCAAGAATTTGGAAACAGAATCCAGAAGAACAGAAAAGGCATAATCCACGGTGCGAAAGGAAAAGGAAAGGAGAGGTAAAACGCTTCAATATATGTAGAAATCAATTTAAAAAACTACAGATCAAGGCTCAGTGAGGGTGAGAGAACTCAAAGTGAAGCTGAAAAAGACAGTTGAGCCCAATAAAAGGGAAGGACAAGGCAATGCATGGTATAGATAGATACTAATTCAATTGCCCCCCCCCCCCCTCCCCAAGGTGGAATAACTGAGAGGGACCAAAATAAGTGGATTAAGTTTCTACCAATTATATGGAAAAGCTGAAACCATTCACCAAAATGTAAATTTTTCTTTGAAAAAGAAAAACAAAAAGCCTATAAAAACACCGCACACAACAGTACCTGGCCCAACAGTAGCTCTATACGGTGTCGCTCGGCGAAACGGCGAATCAGCTGAATGACCGCGTCTGGATCGTGCTGACTGCGAGAAACGACTTGACGGTGAACGATTGAAGAAACGAGCTGAAATGAATAGGTTTAAAATAAGTACCACATAAGCAGGCTAGTCCCTAAACGGCTATAGTATTCAACGCACCGAAAAACTCTATGAGCAACATCTAGCAACACGAACAACGATCAAGTTGTGGACTGATGGATATTGATTGATCCCCTATACCGATGGGGGGTAATCTGTGGATTGCGTCGTAGCCCTTAGCCTCGACAGCAGGGATAACAGGTCACCGCAACGGAAAGGTCACAACACTGGCAGATTTCTGTTTCGAAAGAAATCGCTGCTAATTAGGCGTTTTTAGGGCAGTATAAAGTAAAAATGAGCAGACTGAGCCAAATTCACTTAGCGAAATGATTGTAAGTACATTATTCCTTCCTAGCAGCTTTTGAATATGTCTCAATTCTGGAAAATTTGTAATTTTCCAGAATCGAGACAAGCCATCCTTGCTAATTACTACGTACTACTGGCTAACCATGGACTATGGATAACTTCCATGAAACCGAGGACATTTCAACAATTGTCACACAGGGCACTGAGCCCCATGAGCACTACATTGGCCCACTTATGGCTAACTAATGGGCCATTCTTATCCATCTCTCGTAAACATATGCAGCAGATGAGTAGTGCTAGTTGCTGGAGAATCGTGGGAGGAACATTCGTTAGGAAGTGGTGGTGGGGGGGGGGGGGGGTCATTTAGGCTGCTCCTCACACTGCCCCATTGTGCATATTCATCAATTAATAATCACATATGTACCCTGCACCATAATCTCTCGCATTTGCCGATAGCATCTAGATCGTTTCCGGATATGGGCAAATGGCACAAACAAGGAAAATGTGGCAATATATAATAGGTGTAGGTTCTGTGCAGAATTAAAAGAACTGTTAAGAATAAGAGGCTTATAGTCGGGGAAAATTTTCACTCATAAAAGATGTGGGCTCCGAATCGAGGTTTGAAAAAAAAATTAGAAAAAGTATATGATAGGAATGAATACGCTCCATAAAGTACGAAAAAAAAATTAAGGACAATCTAAGATTGATGAATGGGGACAAATTTCTCAAGGATTGATGAATGGGGACAAATTTCTTAAGGAAGGCCATAAAACAGCTCTCCTTTTAAGTACAATTTACTTTTAAATATGCACGAATAGTTCTAAAATTGGTGATAGCAGAAAGAAAAGGCGCATACAAAAAGTCGGGAAGAATTTGTGGATAAATTGCCTGCTAGAACTGCCCGATCCGCATTTGGAAATGAGATATTTAGATATTTCAGAGATGCTGCAACCATCGTAAGTCCATGAAACAAAATGGAATCAATGACAAAAGTGACTGGATGAATGGTTAGTGCGACATTAAAAGTTAATCAACCAATCCAAACAATGACAAAAAATGATCCATTCACACAGAAAAGTGGACATCATTCAATCCAGAAAAATTAAACCAGCTATATTTCCTAAACAATAAAAATCTATGCCCAAAGGGAATACCAAAACCTCGAAACCACCCAATTATAATGAGCAAAAGTATACTTAGGACCGAATGAAAACCGAATAGCTCAATTCACCAAATTATTCATTGGGGGGGGGGGGGGTACATCCAAGAATTCAAATTTTTACAAAAGAAAAGGCCTAATTGCCTTTTTGTAAATCATAAACGATTGTGTTACTCATTCATTCCCAAACAAACATCCGAATTATAGACTTATTCAATATCAAATTTTCGAATTTCAATAAATCGATAAGCATCTAATACATTATTCGGTCCTAAGTCTGAGCAGATGCAAAGAATTCGCTGCCTAGAGGAACAGCGAGCACATCGGGTAACGAATTGAATGGCTCGCCCAGAATGAGCAGCACAGCAAGCCAGTCTCCTCCCATCGCCCACATTTTGTCGCATAGCAGCCCAGTTTTCGTGGGAATTATCGTGACAACATAAGAACATGGGAAAAAACGGCTAATCATCCTCGTATATTCTTTTTCACTGAGAACAGTCAAATAGCTTTCCGAATATCACAATGAGAATATCGATTGTTCGCACATAACGACAGCAATTTCGAATAAATTAACCTTGAGAAAACACGGCCAAAGCAAGAATAAAAAGCGCAATTTCAACTCTTCGCTGGAAGACCGTGGAAAAAGAGAGGAACTCATCAATTAAGACCTCTAGCTAGCAAAAGGTGGCCGAAATAGACATCACATCGCTAAGGAAAAAGTCATAACAGGCGCAGGGTATCGGTCAGGTGTCGAGCGGCGCTGTGTTGTTGTCTTCTGGTCCAGTGACCAGCAGATTACACAAACACCAGACGGGGGTAGAAAAATCACGCTAACTAGAGATCCAATCACTCGCGTGACTGCCTCAGGTGGTGCTTGTTTGCAGCGACAGCCTTATTTTTCCCGGAGACGACATTCAGGATTAAGGAACTTGGATCGGTTCAGGCAAAAAATAAGACATTTCCCCAATTTGAGGTCAGCGAGAGAAAGCAGTTTTTGGAATACAAGCTATCTTCCATATTGATATTGAAATCCTTGGATTTTTGGGCAGCGAAAAAACTATCCCAGGAGGCACAGAAAAACATCCAAGGCTCATTACGTGGACACTAGCAGGATCCACGGCTCTTTCCAGCCCTAACGAAGCATGGATCCCAAGGTCCAGTTGAGAAGTGAACCAAAAACAAACATTATACAGCGAACAAACCACCACCACCTGCTGTGATAACGCATCACATCGTTCGCCGACGCTACGATTGCCCAATAAAACTCGTAATGGGCTGGCCGGACATCAGCAGAAATGCCACACCAGTACAGTTGGGTTGCGCAGCCGGCATTATCGACGACTACTAGCGTTTTACTAACGGTGAGTAACGTCATAACATGCTACCACGTCTTCGTAGCTGAGGAAGAACAGCGGAGTTCCTGTTTCGAGCTGTTCCTAGTGCATGTTTCAGCTAAAAGCACGGTTCCTTTAAGACGGCTTAGCTAAGTATCAATTAGCAACCGCTTCATTGAGCATGTATTTTTCCTCCTCATCCCTCTCCTCCCCTAACAGTCACCATCCATGAAGGAAAACTCGATCAAATTGGGGAATGCTACAGAACACATACCTTCTGAGACAAAAATTTTTTTCTAAAAGGAAAAGCAAGCGCATTTCCACTATGTGGATGAAAAAAAGTGAGTGACCGATGAGGGGTAAACTATGCGAGCAATAAACTGGGAATAAACATACGGCCAGTTGCAGTGGCATAGTGGAGGAGACTAATGTTCTATGCAAAAAAAAACAAGAGATTTCCAAGAGCAGGTTTTTTTTTATGGTCAGTGTTCTGAAATTTGTGGTGCCAATCATAGATTTATACCAATTGCTATTGAAGTTACTCTTTTAGATAATTTTAAAAGTTGATGTTATTCAAACATAGATCAAAGCTTTTTAGTTTATTTAAATTTTTTGTATGTTGTACAAAAGAAATCTAAGCTATAATTTCAGTTAATTTTTGGGGCTCTCTAAAATTGCGAAAGAAAGGGTGAGGCAGTATTCAATAGCGCCCCTGGGAAAATCTAGGAAAACACACACAAGAAGAAGGCAAATAAGCCTTGAGCTACACAGATCAGGCACCCTATCAATCCACAAGCGATATGCAGCCTGGACACTGATCCTTACTCTTGCACTGCGTAGCAACTGCTATCCGTTCGCGATCTTTACTTACAAGTAAACTACCTCTAACTGAGAGCCGATGAATATTCCTGATTCTCAGTAGTGCTGTACTCAGAACCCCAAAAACAACTTGTCGACAAGCATTTGGCGAGCAAGTATCTGATCGCATCTGAAACTTGCTTTTCCAAAAGCTTGTCGACAACTTGTCCGCCCAAAAGCTTGTTGATAAGTTGTTTTTTACAAATCGTTTTCGACAACTTATTTTTCCTCTTCCTGGTCGACAAGTTGTCGGGAGAAAGCTGGTCGACAACTTGGTTTCCGGTGGCGTGATGACGTCAAACTTGTCGAGAACGATTTGCTAGTTAAAAGCTTGTTTGCAAGTTGTTTTTGGGCAAAGCTGAGCCGATAACTTGTTTTTGAGGTTCTGAGTATTTGGTTGGAAAGGAGTGGAAGTGCACCAGTGGCCAGATGTGAACGTTTATAAACGGCTTGTTTTGGATGGCACAAAGACTTCCCGGCAAATGATATGTGCGACAACTGTTCGTTGCACACAATCGACTACGCTGTTCCAAAAAACAGCCGCTCAGCCATATAACAGGTATGTATCCTGGAAGGGGGAACCAGGTCCCAAATCTCAAATATACCAAATTTTCTTTTGAGGCGCGGCAGTATGGATACAAAAACCTAGAGTTCAGCATCATGGCAGTTCGTTGCTGCAGCATCAAATACAAATAAATAAACTGGATAAATAAGCCTTAACAACTATTCTGCAACTCAATGAGAGACGTTGAAGCATTGTAAAACGCTAAGACGCTGGAAAGACTTCGCGAAAAGAATGAGTGATAAGTCTTTACTCTCGCAAAAAGTTTCCTGATTATGAATTAGTCAGACGAGGACCGAACAAGCAGTAATACTTAGTTTCACATTCAAAATAATGTCATGTTAAGAGCGCCGTGAAAGAAATATATCATTTGAAGAGAGCTCTTTATAGCTGGTTAGGTCAAGCGTTGAGTGAGACTGAACAGAGTGAAGGCATAGGGTTAGTAAATCCCTCTAAACTTTTTAAGATGACAAAACAAGCTTCTAGGAACTTTTATGCTTTCAAAAGCAGATGCGCAAACTTTACAGAGGCAGTGTCTGTTGGAAAATAAAAAAATTACATGACGGTAGAAACTCGTTATACCTAAACAAACTTCTCCTGCATACAAATATGAGTACCAGTACGGAGTAACTTATCTTATAACGGTAAATTGGAATAAAAATATTCAAAAAACACAGACATATTCAACAAAAAAAACTTCAAACTATCATTTTACGTTTATATTAGGTTGGTGCAAAAATAATGCGCGTTTTTCGCTGTTTCATCTTCGGTGCAGGGAGCTTCCGGTATTTCTTACCACCGCTATGAGAAGTTTTGTATGGTTTTATAGCAAATTTCATGCTCTTTTCAAATATGGCATGCATTTTGAACGAAATTCGCGTTTTTGATGAATTTTTAATTCTGAAACGAATAACGCCAAAAAAAAAACTCATTTCAGCGAGTTGAAACTCGAGGACGTCGCAGCAGGAAAAGCTCGGAATGCTACCATAGTTTTGGCTAAGGGAGTGTGAGCAAATGCGCAAAAATCGTTCGGTACAGCCCATTTAGTCGTTCTTACATGAGAGGTACTTCCAATATGTAAATGAAATGAATTATAGACTTCATTATGTGAGCCCAGCGTTGCCCAGTAAAGTGGATTCTATGTACACTCCTATACAAAGCGTCCAGCCATATCTCGCACCCCGGAGCCCCTACAAGCTGAAGCAATATAGCTAGGGAGCTCTGCCTCATGCATCATAATCAGCAAACCTCTCGCTCACCGATTACCACTTTCCAGATTATTTCCACGACTTCTTCCAGGAGAATTTTTTCAAAAGCTAAAGGGATGCCAGATTGTTCTCCGGAAGTTCGTTGACCCCAGAAGGCCCTATTTGAATTGTAAGGTGATCGGAGAACATAGACCTTATTGCCAAAGATTTGCGGACCACAAAATTTTTAAGCCTTTCTGAAAAGATCGTTTTTGAAACGAGTTGCGGGGTTCGAAATCGAAGGCATGAAAACGCGTATTATTTTTGCACCAACCAGATAATGAAGACGTTCGGGAAAAGCAAAAAAAAACGGAAAAAATCTTTCAAATATCATTTTAGATTTCTTCTTCTATGAGTTCTACTAGGTTGCCAATTATTTAAGTGCTCTTTTCTCAAAAATCAAAGTTCTAGACAGAGCAGGTGACGGTGGTTAGTTGGGGGATGAAAAGTGGAAAGAGGGGGAGCGAGCGATTAGGGCTGCTTCTCTTTGGTTGCCTCAACCAGTCTCGAGCAGCCCTGTCGACTACAACGTGCTCCTCGTATAGAGGGCTAATGCAGCGTGCTCCATCGGTCGTTTTTGAGCAAAACGGAACGGGAAATAGCGCAATCGACAAAAATAAGCCATGCGCCGTCTAGAATTTCCATTTCCAATGCCCGAAATCTTAGGTTACCCAGACAAAATACATTTGGTCGAGCATCGATTGCGAATGGGTAGCATCGCAGAAAAAAATTCCTAGAGTTAATGAAAAACAGATAACAATACTTCGAAGAAGGCGAAAAACACAGCGACAAAAACGCAGCGACACACGTTCGCACAGATGCACCCTTCTTCTCAGCGCACCGAGTGCTTCATCCACTTGCCAACGAGCCCAGTAGCATTTGGAAATGAGAACTTGAGTAAGCTACTACGCTACAATCTGCTGATCAAAAGAATCAAGCGGAAGGTCCAGTACGCAAGCCTTAGGATAGAAAGCAGCGAAAATGCACACATTTTCGCCTTTTTGGTGATTTTACAGACAATTTAAATTGCCTTTAATCGGTGGATTTGTGAACGAGAGAAAAGTAACGACGGGATTGACTTCTGCTGAACCAGTCTAGAGATTATAATAAATAAAAATTGTAGTAATTGAAAAAAAAGATTGGACCAATAGAATGTGTGCATGGAAACATCACTGGCGGAAGGATGAAAGGCGCATCCAGGGATGAGGGTTGGGGGGAAGGGAAGAGAAACTGAGGTCTCTGGCATTTTAGAGACCCGGACGGCTACAGATTTAGACTAAAACTATTAAGATTAATAGTTTTGATACTAGATAGATAAAGATAAGTCCTCAAGGAATAATGACAACAACTAGAAATGAGCTTAAACAAAGTTTTCAACTATTCCATGAAGTCTTTCCAAAACATTCGGCCACCCACCGTCAGGAAAATGAGGAGGGCCAGAAGAAAAAGAAACAAAAAGAAATTTGAGAGAATAAACTATAAACATTAGCGCATTCATGTAACCTATAAGTGAAAAAAAAAAAACAAAATTATCTAAGCTTGTAAAGCATAAAGTTCTGCACGTGGATCGGATGATCTTTAATGTCCATGATTGCATGGAATTTGCATGACGAGTCCCAGGAAAAAAAAACTGAAAAAAATACCGATCCACTACTTTTTGTACTTTTCGATGTTTCGAAGTGCAAATGATTGCTTTACTCGTTCTATGTATTGTAGTTTTTATCCAAATGACTAAACTCGACAGCAAACTAGGACAAACGCCAGGATTAGCCATTAAGTGGATGCATGACTCGTACATTAGAAATCCAGGCTATTCTAGAATGAATCGAAAACATACGTCTAATTAGAGCGTGCCCAAATAAGGGCCCGGATGCATAACCAATGCATTCCCCTCTGGAACCCCCAACAACAGGAGAAAAAAGAGCAGCACTTGGTCCTTGGAAGGGTCCTGAGTGCTGGACTTTCCAAAAAATCCGAAATCAAGTGAAATCCGAGATATTAGCGATGAAACCATCAAAGTAGCAGATTTCAAAGGAAAAAAGCTTTAGAGGGTAAATTAAGCTGAAGCAACCCAGACATGAGCACAGCTGGAAGTGGCGTGAGGTCAGCCGACAGATCACGGAGCCCCTCTGGACGATGAGCAGCGCTAGGATGAAACGCCCTCTCGAAACGATCGCGTGCCAAGCCCGATCACATCATCTTTATGTGCTGGGCGATGAGCCGGTCAATGGCGACGCGTCAGCCAGACATCTAGCGCTTAGCTTTATTCGACAAGAAATCCTCACGGGAGATGGACGAATTTACCAGGAGTGCTAAAAGAAAAAAAAGCAAAGATATTCTCAAATCCTCAGATCGTGGTAAAGGTGTATTTCGAGTGAAGAAACTCATGAATAAGAAGAAAGCAATATACATCACCACATGATTGCTTGATCAGAATCCACAAAACCTTGTATAACCCATCAACCAAAGCTTCGTATAATGCTACAGCCTCGGGACAATGTGGAACGACTTCGATATTTGTCGATACATCGGAGCAGCATTCTTGGACATAAAGCATCAGAGCTACGGGGTGATCGTTTTTAAGGAACTCAAATCAAACAGTGCCCGAACTCAATGGTTATCCACATGTTCCAGCCGAGTGAGGCTGGCTCTTGCCAAAAATCGGCGGGAAATCCGCCAAAAAATCGGCTAAAATTGTGCAAAAATTTTATTTTTCAATTGCTCCCGATAACCCCGGAAGAACAATGTTTCCCCAGCAAAACATAACATAAAGTAAAACTACAAGCAATCGGAGGGACGAAGGGGTGAGAACAGAGGAAAAAAATCGAAGAAACTTGAAAATTGCTTTGTTAGCGAGCCATGGGCAAATAGAGAATTTCTCGAAATTTTTCTTGGAACAATAAAAATTTACAGAGGAAACAGAGGAAAAACCAGACTAGAAACATGAGCATACTTACCCGTTTTAGATAGTTTTAGAGCATGCTCTTGTTCAAATAACGTTTTCAAGATTTTTTTTAGTTAGGTTCAGGTTTGTGTATAGTACAAAGGAATGCTCATGAACAGTATGAACTTCTTATTTAGAGCGGAAAGAGCTCTAAGAAGTAGCAGATGAGTAACACAATCTATGCATCCGAAATTACTGAAGTAGATTGTTAGACATGGATAGCCAAATAGGATTCCAAGTCCTTACTGAATAACTTAGGAAGGAAAATCGAGCAATGCCAATGTATGGGCAATTGAATGTTTGCAAGTGGTAGGATCCAGTTTCAGAAAATCGAAAATTCCAACGCTAATTTGGTCTCGAAGCTATTTCAATGCATTTCAAGCGAAGGCTGCAAAAAAAAAATGGAAATCTGATGAAAGTCGAATCGCCGGAGCAGTGGGCACAATTTATTCGTCTACCTTTCCATTTTGACGCAGGTACAGAACATTTGTGGGACATAGCACGAATTAGAGATGGATAGGATTGCAGATACTTATAGGGGGGCCGCCATGATACAAATATTCGCAAGCAAATGTTCCTGAGATATGAACAGCCATAGCAGCCATAGAAATTAGAGAACTAACTAGTGACCATATATGCCGTTGAGGGGTGCGCTCGAAATCACAGAATGACAGAAATTCGAGCTGACACTCGAAGTGCGCGAATGTCCAATTTTCCTACTTTTGAATGATTCGATTACCCAATTTGGAGCCTTACCTTGGAAATGGAAATATGGCGAGTGTAAAAACTTCCGGAAACCTTTTGGTAGCGAAATAATTAGCCCCAGTTTACCATTTTTTTGAAGGAATTTCCTCGCAGACCATTGCTATGAGATGAGTGTTTTAAATTTCACTACGGAGTACACTCATTAAAAATAAATTTTAAATTAAGCGCAAAGTCCTGAGAAAAGGCAAAATTAGTGAACTAACACAAAAAGTGCTCTCACTTTTCCTCTCGCATCGAGGAGAAGACATTAAACGAGACAATGACCGATGCTGGAGGAATACTGTCTTTAGGTAACAAGTAACAAGTAAGTAAACGAGGCATCTCGGTACAGAATCGGATTGTGAAGTTAACAACCCCAGCATTCAGTAATTCCTCAAGTGACAGGTCGGATGAGTCACAATGGCCCGTTAACGAGTCAATGAGAGAAAACAACGGTAAACTAGCGATGAGTCAGTCGAGCAATGAGCGCGGGTACTGACACGCCCAGGTGGATTACGTAGCTCCCTGAGAGAAACCCAAGACAACGCTCAATTTAATGACCGATTACGACAAAGCAGAAGAAAAAAATTTTTTGCTCAAGGGAGGAAGGGGCGCCTCCCCAGTCAAAAAATTGAAAACCTGATAATCAAAAAGAATCTCAGAGATAAGTACGTGTTTCTGTATTTCCAAGGCAACTTTGCTGGACGGAGTGTTACTCTACATATCTTTTCTCCTCTTTTGACTATGTAGGGTAAAAATAAAAATGAGCAATACCAATAACAACAAGGAAGGTGCAGCGTCGTATATTTTCTATTTATGTATTATGCACATAGGTGTGCTAGATTAACGACAGGTGAACATTGAGAAATGCAGAACTAGTATAAAAATAGGACATGAACTGAGTTAGAAAAGAAGTAATGTGTGATAACTGCAGTTACACAGGTAGAAGTCAGGCAGGGCGGTACAAAAAAATATGTATTAATTTACTTCTACATGTATCTAGTAGTTATCAAAATTTTTTGTTAGGATTCTCTTTAGAATAACACCATTCGATGTCTTTTTAAGCACTATACTTGTTCTTTAGACTTTACCTATAACTTCGCATGGATAGCCAGTACAAATAAATAAATTTACGTTTTACTAACGCAAATTATAGGATTAAAGGTTTGAAAGAGCAAGGGGCAAGGAAGATTTAGTGCTCGTCTGCAATTACACAACGGCATAAGGTATCTGTAACTTGACTCCAACGCTATAGACCTCTCCAAATTTCTTCTTCCCAGAAATAAGGCAAATCTGACCATAAAACATCCACAGCTCTCAGTGATTTAGATAGAACAAGCTGAATTCAGTCAGAATAAGTCCAGGAAAAGAGGATGCAGCTTCTCATAGAACGCTCGGGATCTAAGCCAACATCTTACACGTTCATCAGTAAAAAGACGACAGAAAGCATCATCGGCCTAACCTTGACGACACGCACTTTACAACGTTGTTGAAATGGGGTTTATGGATCTAGCGTGGTGTTTTCAACATGGGATCAGACGATTGTTAATATACACGTGACCAATTGAACAAAAAAAGGGAAAAAAGCGAGCGCATGAATGAAAATAAGAAAAGGTATAATACTAACATAATAATGATGAATTTCTCACACTAATTGCAGGTCTATGCTGCGTGAACTTCCATAAATAGAAGTAGGAAGGGAGGTTATGGGTAGATCCTGAGCAACGTGATGTGAAATGTTCCAAGTTTTCATAGCGGAGCAAAAATCACTATGCGAAATCCATTTATGGATTACCAACTGCTCCCAAATCCCGGAAGATTAGCACTTCAAAAATATCTACTATAATAGCCGGTAAAATCGCTTTGTGAGGTGCGAAAAATCGCACATCGCAAAACCAAGCCCCACATCCTGATTACGGCACAAAGCGCATGCAACATGCTAACGCGTCAGTAACAGCGGGAGTCTGGCAATATAATTATACGTATGGATGGTCGTGCCGCGCCGGCCGTGACTGAGTATGGGGCTTTGTGAGCGGCGGAGGCGCGGCAGCGGCGTCAGCGTTAAAACAAGTGACGACATGGGAACGAGGATGGATATCGCCATTCCTCCGCCAGTAACGACGTGGCATATTGAAACCAGTTCTGTTACAAAGTAAGAACAGGGAAAGGCGAGAGCCTTAAACACATCACAGTGATGTTTTCTGGACGTTATGAGATTCCCACGTGACCGATGGAGAAAGTTCACTTGATCGCATCAAAGAATACATTGCAGCTCAAAGATAAGAACGGATCTCAGCAAAGAAGTCATAAAAACAGAGGAATATCGATTCGCGAAATCTGGACGCGACTGAGCCAGATGTCGCCGGGAAGGAAGCGGGCGGAAAGGCGCCCGAAAACCCCACTTGACCACTTCTGGCTCGTCAGAACTGAAAAAAAATGCTCACAGCGGATTTTTCCAGATTTGGAAGCAGAGGCCGAGCAAACCACAGGGGTACAATTCGTCCTGAAGGCATTCCTTTACTAGCCGAAACCACAACCTCCCAGGACGAAAAATTCCATGCAGCTGACCCACTAGACGTCCAGCAGCAAATCGAGAACACTCACGAGGTTTTCTTCCTCGAAAGGAGGCTAAGCGAGCAAAATCGCACGCAAAATAACGATGTGACTGGAGTGCGAGGCTTTATCGATCGGCAGACCTCGTTTTACTGGATTCGTTTGCGTAGACACGAAGCAGGTCGCACGCACTGGATACGTCAAGCCTTATCCGAATCCATAGCTTAATCGTTGGTAATAATTAATAAGTGGATGTTTGTTGCAGAAATTTCTTTGGATTCGCATGAAGCGAGATTAATCGGAACTATGGAAAAATTCTTCCCACCTCAAATTGATGAAAAAGAGTACTATAGAATACAGGCCACCAAGAGTGGGGAATTCGCACCGGTATTTACGACATCTGCGAATTTAAAATCCACATAGTTTAATGGTGGGCCAAAGTAATTTGTGATCTTTTCCCAGTCTAAGGACCTTCGTCGCTCACTACTGGCTGGCCGCAACACTCGGAAATTTTTTTTTTGTATTCTGCTCAAAACTTACTAGTACTTCTTATACATGGCACAGGGTATTCTCAGAAAACCTCCAAGGTTAAAAAGATTTTAAAAAAAGGCTAGAATTCTCACGGCTTGAACGCATCAAAAGAATGGGTGATCTTATACCTATGGGTACAATTTCTCATAGGTAAAAGTTGCAGCTAGGCAGAAATAATGTCGCGTGAGGGTGAAGGTGTTGAAGTTGACTGGTTTCAGGTAAAATGATGTAAACACATTTACAATCGGTAGTCTCAACGATGCATGCTGGTCCAGGCTGGCTACCAAACCAACTTTCAAGTGCTGAGTTCCCTGTTATTAGATAGTCAAAACCAATAATGTTAATCATTTTTGGTTTCGCTTGGTTGTCATTTCACGGATCTCAGAGGCTCTTATGAAAAGTGCGTAAAGCGGGAGGAAAAAGTAGCACGAAGAACAAAAACTGACTTTGAAAGTTGCAAACATCAATAAATATCACAGAAACTAAGCGCAGAACCGCGTATGTTCATATAAATCTGGTCATTTTTTCTTCCCGAGAAAAAAACCAGAAAAAAAAAACCTTGTAGAAGGAGATATTGCTTAAAAAGATCAGGGCTATTCTATTGGCAGCATTAGAGTACCCATAACTATACATATTGACAAATATTAAACTCCTATTCACTAAATGGCTCGAATTCACCTAGCCGTCCCTGTTTGGGACTGGAAATTGCAGGTATGGAGGTAATTTTGACGCACCACAGTATCCAGTTTTAAGAATGCGCTGCAGCCACCTCCTCCCGCCTCTCCTCCTCGAAAGAAAATGAGATAAAGCGCCTGTCATCTCCAGCAAAGAGAAAAAAACATGCACGAGCTCATAAACAACCAGTTTGAAGATCAGACTTTTTGCTTCGACGCTAATTAGACCCTAAACGCTCAGGCTAGAGCTGAGTTCGGGGCAAGATCTAGGTAACTACCGTTAGTCTAGTCTGAGACGTGGAGAAGCGACTTCAGCAAAGCAGCGACTCCAAAGAACTATAATGCCATGAGCTTTTACAGCGGAAGCTAAAGCTCTTTTAATGGATAAAAATGAAAAGAATTTTGTGGCGGCATTAAAAGGGCAATGGAATTGAAAACGAAAATCAAATTAATCAAGGAATCATGGAACCAGGGATAGGATGCGTTCGGTTAAACACAACACGTACCACAAATCACAATCACAAATTTTGAAATCGACTATAAATACGAGAACAAATTCCAAGTTGTAAGCTGCGAAGCCAGTTTATGCAGAGTTGAAGATAGCTGAAGCAAGCCACCCCACCCAAGAAGGGAAGAACGGAGTAATTACCGCACAAAACATGGCACAATGAAGGCTGTGCAAGCGCGAAGCGGCAGAGATGGCGCCGTAGATAGCGCTTGCAGGAGGGTATGGACGGCGAGGCCGAGTGACTGATGGTGAGGTGTTCCTACTTACCTTCACAAGATGGAGACAGGAGGACGGCGAAAATTTGAAATCGAGATGTCCTTAGTGATTATTACTCAAAGATTGACGGTGTTCACTTATGTACATGGGGCTGAGGAGCATCTTAACTTACCTGAATAAGAATATTACCTAACAAGTTGGAGTCGACTCAATTCTTCCGAGGTAAGTTATACAAGCATGAGAGATATAGTAAAAATTTCGAAATATCTTCACCAAGATCCCACCAGATTCTGCATAGAAGGCCTATAAAACCTCGGGACGAAGCAATTACACGGACGGGGAAATGAATCTCTATAAGAAATGAACCAAGAACGCAAACTGTAGAATTCGGGTATGGAGCGTTATACCCGGAGTGGGCGGCGCTGACGGGCCCTGCAATTCGTCGACTGGGTGAACCGACCACTCGTAGAGCTTGGCCGCACCCCTTTCCAGGTAAAACGCGCCATACCCGTAGAATTCAGGGCATTCAAAATTCCCACTGCCGAGATACCAGACTTGAAGGGCAATAAATCACAACTTTACTCCCACATTAAGAAACACAAGACGAAAGTCGATACAGACGACTGTTCTTCACCAAAAAAAGAAAAACTACCGATCAAGATGAATCAGTTTTACAACACGGGCGAATTACAATGATACTGAACCTATGGCGACGGTCAGTGATGTTGACAGCGCCGAATACAATCACATGGGAAGGCGAAACTCGTTCATCATGATGAAGTTACATCATGGAAACAATGCCGCACTCGAAACTGGTAGCGAAAAGCAGAGATGATGCCGTATGAAAGAGAAAAAGGACCCAGCTGGGCAGAAAGAAGCGATATCGAGACATCTCCCGCTGGGTACGAGTTTTTGCTGGTGCGAAACACGGGTGCCAAGATGACTCACAACGTCAACCGGCTGTTCCTTTCTTTCATCACATTGCGTGGGACGCTTTACCACCAACAATCTTCGTGACAGTCATATCTACAGAGTAACGAAAATGTTATCAATGCGAACAAATAAAAGCGCTTTGGGATGCGTCACGAAGGAGAAGGTGGGGAGGGAGTATTATCCAGGGAAGAGAACCAGTCAAATCATCCATAATATGCATAGGAACCATTTAGCGGACTTTCACAGTTAAATGTGTCAATTCCCAAAGTTGTTCTGACGTTTCAGGCCTTATTTTCATATGTATCTGCAGCCGGAATAAGAAAAAATTACTTTAAATTCTAGTAATTTCATGTCAGATAAATCATAGAACGACAACCACATCGCTGCCACTGATGAATTATCGTAATCTTTTTTTTAAAGAAAATGAAACCATTAATTTCCTGGGAATGCGTGACATGCATCCATTTTGCATCAATTTTCTTCGTCATTGTGCAACAACAAAAAAATGACAAAGGTTTAAGGAAACGACAAGACATGCATGGATTCAACGGAATTCAGGGGAAAAATTCAAAAAAAAAAAATCAAATGCGGCTATCTCTTATCAATGAGTAAGAAGCTTTGTTATTACAGGGACGACATATTCACACCTAAATAAACTTACCTCCTTGTTCAACTGCAAAAAGCGTGTAAAGACGAATATCGCAAATTGTAGTTGCACAAGAAAGCCGACAATGAGCCGCATATCTACCATTTTATTTTTCGTCTATTTTTTCATTCACCCGTTTTGCTTCTATTTCGATACTCTTAGCTACACTGCACTAGCAACGCTGAGTTGGAATTCACAGTGGACGTCAATGGCGGTGGCCCATCCGCGGCTTCGAGAAGGACGCCGCGCAACCGCGCCTGACCCATGTTTTTTGCTGCTGTTATGCTATTTCTAGCAGCTTTTCTATCCGTTTCAGAGATTTTGGACCGAATCTCCGACGGCAGACGACACCGATTCCGGTGCGCGCGGCGCGGTTGCGCGGCGTGCTTCTCGAGGCCGTGGATGGGCCACTGTCATTGACGTCCACTGGTATTTACTTTCTTGCAAGATTACGTGGATTTGTGTAGATTGATAAATTACAGTGATTTGCTAGCAAGACCTGGAGAGTTTCTCTTCTTGTATCTGTAACCTAACCTGTATAGCGCACGCGTTGTGCACATAAACAAATAAATGAGATTGTTCAACATCACTGTGGATTGAAGTATGTTTGCAGAGAACATTTCTGTGAAGGCTCCTGTTACCGATCTTGAACTTTTGCTTGCTTAGAATTATTTTGAGTGCGGCTAGTACTGAATCACAGTAACTTACCAAAGTAAGTCATGACGGAGAAAAAGAAAGGAAAAACATGAAGAACAAAAAAAAAACTATAGCTTTGTGAGCTCAGCCCTTCGGTCCTCCATAAATTTCATGCAGCTCTATCTAACCTAATAGTTCTTAAGAGAATTGACATCTATACAGTTGAATAAAGAATGATATTTTATCGAAAACAAAAAGTAACATGCTACAAAGGTTGACTAACTCAGAGTTCAGACCACAATTTCTCTGATAACAGTTTAAGCCATGATAAAGAAAGTTACGCGAATGAAGAGCAGGCGTTAAAGGGTAATACTCCTGCATAACAACAAAATATACTGGTAATGCTATGAATTTCATTAGAATTTCCCATGAGACGACTTTGTCAACAGAACTGAGAGGAAGATGAGCACTAAACTGCTAAAAATAAAGACCCCCGTAATATTTTTTACGAATGCACGCAAGCAAGGAGCGTCATAATGAAAATCAACACATGACCTCGGCCAAAAGCGATGTGGTAAATATTTATTCTACTATTTACTCCATAAAATTTCGTTTGAACGACCAGTGAAGGTGTGAAGTTTACCCAGGGCACAGCAAACAGTTGATACGCACCGGTCACAGCAAATGTTGATACAAGGAGGTGGGAGGAATCACCTCCTCGATACTCATGCTGCTTTACCGCATAAAAATCTATGGTGTATGGACAGAACGACAGTACCGCAGTGACAATAGGCCCATTTTAACCTACCCAGTCAAAGGTTCAACTCCTCCCGAGGCAAATTAAACCATTTCTTTCGCATTGAGGAATCAACGGCGTGGGATCCTCAATGTGAAACAAACGGCATGAAGAAGTAAACATCATTCAATCCAGAAAATATAATAACTTGAAAGGACGCAAATAATGCGAACGGGTTCCTATTCCAAAGCACGAATCCAGTGGTTCTCACAACAAACTCCGCCCTCCGCTGCCTCAAGAACTTGGTGCAACTCAATCCTTTAAAAGGCGGCACCATACGCAGCATTAAAAAGAAACCAAAAACTGGGCCTTGCAAATGGAAGACAAGTCCACTTTTTCGTCGAAAAGAGGCAAACATTAAATCAACGCATTTCTTTGCAGAAAAATGTATCAACACTCAAAGGGTTGGGCATGAATCGAGTGAATAATGTGAATAATATCAAAATTAACGACGGAAATAAGGAGTCCTCTATCGCAAACTACTCTACATTGTATAGCGCGTGACATTGGTGAAATGCATTAGAAGGGAAGATTTACCAGCAGTATCAATATTCAAAGGGGAAAATAATATGAAAAAAAAACCTGCACGAAGCAGCAGAAAAGCCGGATCAGAGAACGGCAGTGAATCTGAAGAAAAAAAAAAGAAAATGAATCTCGATGGCATTTCAGCGCACGGATGAATGGATGGTTGAATCTCAGATATGCTTCGGAATATTTATCTAGCGCAGAAGAAATAAACAAAGTCGTTGTCAATCAATACGCACACAGCATAATTGAGCGGCTCAAAACGCGAGAAATAGTGGCTCTCCATGGGTGCAAAGGAGTTAGAGAAAAAAGAAGAGAAGGACTGAGACACTGAGTGACCTATGGGAGTCGGAACGTCGCACAGCGCATAGCATAACATGGGTCATTGCGTCTTGAGTGGCAGGTCAGACTTCATCGACTCAGATTATACCAAGGACGGAGGCCAAGTACCGTCCCCTACGTATGCTTCCAAGCATACGCAACGGATTTGGAGCGATTTCGGCTCGGAAAACAACAAAAGCCACTATCCATACGTGATCCAGCATTCAATCATTGGGTATGTTAGGAGCAATCCTGCTTATAGATCCTGTTGTCAATGTTACCTATGGCTGCTCGAGCAGAACTTTTGCAGTTCTAGCTGATCAAAGGATTTCGCCCACAGAATGTGGGCTGATTTTTCCGACAACTTCCCTTCCCCAGAAATGAATTGAATGATAAAAACGCGTGAACAACTAGAAATCTATCTTCTTAACCTCACATTTCGGTAATCCGACTTAAAAATTTTGGCCTTAAACGAAGAGAGCCGAAACTTGAGGATAGAGCAGAGATGGACAGCATTTATAAAACTGTTAGGCTGCCGCATACTATCCAAATGCAATGCTTTTACAATATGAAATAATCTTCTTAAAAGGACCTGATTTCAATGTGAAGGTATCAAAACGCTTCAAATCATAGGAAAATGATAAGGAAAATGCCACAAAAAGAGAAACTTACTATATAGTATAGCCTGAAACAGCAAGGAAATCCCACGGAGAACAACGCAGTGTTCGACGGAGCACATTTCACATTTCTCTGGTTCCAAAACTACATTTGATATGCATCGAATTTGTGGTGAGCTGTCAGATTAGTCAGGATCTGCCGGATGGCATTCGGCAGCGTCGAGTCATAAAAAGACAAAAAGACAAATCTTTTAAATATGGCTGCATGAATAAGGTTGCGCGCAGTCCAGTAACTCAGTAAACAGGAGATCTAGATGCTACTTGGCTACTCCATGAAAATGTTGCTTGACCATGTGCGATTTTTCAGGTGAGCGAACGAGTCTACGTATGTTAGCTGGCGCATCGTTTAGCCGATTTTAGCCCCTATATGATGGGCTGTGGACATGGTCTTCCCAGCAATACTTCCGCAGACAAATGAAGATTATTTTTGTTTTACTCACTAATGTGATTCACTAGCAACAGAATATACATGACTTATATCAGAAGTGGAACTTTCCATGAATGCTGCCTTTGACGCATAATCATCAGAAATCCTCTTTCTTGGAGATGACAGACACTGAGTGAATCAACTGCGCTGTTTAACGGAATATCACCGGTGATAAAATGCGTGATGGTAAGGAAAAAGAACAGGAAACAATAAAAAGAGCAGAAGGGGTTAAGGGAGTGGCTTGAGAATTTTGCGCACAAAATTTCCAAGTTGAAAATAAAAGAAAATGAAGTGAACCCATCTAACCCATCAAGAATCAAAACTCGTTCTCACTGCAGCCCCATCAATCAATTAAGTGAGACCAGGCCACAAAAATGGAACAAAATTTGAAGACATCATGAGACACAGGAATGTTCAATAAAAGCCGCTGAATGAAAAAAAGCATCTGAGGAACATAAATGGTTCCAAAGCTGGTATGAAACAAACCCATCAATACGTCTACGATAAAGGTGAAAAAGATAGAAGAGAGCAAATGCAAATCTCTTGCGGCATACGAATATCGATTTGACTTCAATAGGACATTATACCATTTTCAAGGGCAATGTCTCACTAGAATCGACTCGGCAGTATTCACATGGTAAGAAACGTTCGGTGGTGCTGATTATAATGATGAACATAATTCGTTGCAAAACCGCCGAAGAACCCGTTTTCGAGTTCTTTCCTTTGTGGGGAATGCGAAATGTGCACCGCGACATCTGGCACAGAAAAGTGCAGCTCCATTATTCGTAACCAGCAGTGGGACTGCGGCATCTTCGGTTGGCGCTACATTCTTCATGGACTATAGCGCCAGTCTTAGAAGCAACTTCTATTGCTGGATTTGATTTTGTTATGCTGTATGGGGGTAGATCTCCTTGTGACAGATATCTCAATGCGCATCCCAAATTCTCCAGGAATAAAGCGGTTTAAAAACGGATTTATCTGCAATTTTCTATAGGACTCGTGTGTAATACTGTAGTCATCGCCTTCTTAAGATTTTCTTTGTACAAAAATCTCGGAAGTGACGCTAAGGTGAAACATTGCCTATAGGTGTGCATAGAAAGACAAAAAGGGATTTTTCGAATCGGTCAGAACACGAATAGTCAAAATCTGCAGTACGAACACCGACGCGACGGGTTCTGCATTTGAATAAACGGCTCAGAATCCCTCAATACAAGTTGTCTGATCGCATCTGAAACATGCGCGACTTAGAGCTTGCTAACAACTTGCTTTCGCTTCTTCTTGTCGACAAGTTGTCGACCCAAAGCATGTCGGCAACTTGCCAAGCACTCAGTCGTTGGATTTGCAAGTTCCCGACGAGCTACAGACCGACAATTTGTCGACAAGAAAAGGCGAAAACAAGTTGATGACAAGCTTTGGGTCACGGAAGATTCAGATGCGATAGGAGAACATGTTCTGTGGATTCTGAGGATCATAGAGTGACCACGGTAGCGATAGTGATACTTCCAAGTAGAATCGCGGACAACTATAATAGATCGCTGCAAGTTGCAAGCATTTCCAGGACTTTACGCAAGTGTACACTAGGCAAAACTGATTTAACACCACTCGTTTCACTATACTCAGTCGTGACAAGATTCTCAAGTAGCAAGACTAGTTTCAAAGCTGCTGCAGCATGGACTTTTTCACGAGTGCTGACCATGGAAACGGAACGAGTACGGCTGGCATGCGATTGTGGTATAATTGCTTACCAACCACAAACAACCGGCCCAACTGCAGTCATAAAAGTGCAATAAGTGCGCGAATGACCGGTATTTCACAGTCTAACTACGAGATATCATTTTCTAAAAGTTTATTTCCGAGAAATTCGCAACAAAAGAATGGGGGGGGGGAGGAAGAATTCAGGTATAGGTCCTTAGAAGAGCAGTTGAGCTCGAATATAATTGCCAAAAAATGAAACACAGTATCGTGAACGAGGCAGAACCGGTCTACAACGTTTAATAATAACTCTGCAGTTTAGAAAATACTAAATTTATTTCCACGCACGATTGCCATCAATTAGAAAGAATAACTGGGAAGAAAAAAAAACGCACAGGAACGACCGACCGTGAACATCGTAGAGTGCAAAATTATCGGCAACGGAGATCGTCCGCCTTCACGACCATCAAAAGAGGATTCTCGAAAAACAAACATGTTTTACGCTGCTGACGCACTCGAACGGTTACGCTTCAAGGATGAAAAAGTCGCGCGTTAGTGACGGTCAACTGAATGCCAACCGACAGAAAGGTAGCCAAGGTAGTGTAGATGACAATTTAGAAATGTGCATGGCTTCACATTAGAAGCTAAACAAAAGGGCAATTTATACTAGTGCGCCTGTACCGAACTTGTCTTCTATTGAAAGCCTCCTGATTTAAATACCAATAAATACTCAAGTAAGAGAATTTTCGATTTTTCCCGAAGTTAACCTTTATAATCGGAGCTTCCCTCTGAATGTTAGTGTTTGACATTCTCAGACATCTCTCGAACAGTCAACGAAGTTCGATTTGGTAGAATGGGCGGGGTTAGGGTGTCATAGCACTGCCTTGAAAACACAGCTTTTCTAGTACGAACACCATTCAGGACGGTGATCCACACGATTTTGTTACTTGATGAAGCTAAACCACTGCTATAGTGAAACCACTGGTAGAAAATAGTTTATAGATTAACATTTCCTACCGTGTTCGTACACTACAGAACGCCTGTGCAAAGTAGTGTTTACATCCCACCAGCACCATGAAGAAGAAAAAAGCTAGGTATGGAATCATATTTCATCCATTCCGCTGCAGGAATCGTCTTTCATGCAGTCATTCCGTCGCTTTCCAATTTTTCCAGAAGAAATGAAAAATTCAGGCGAAAGTGAAACGAGTCTAAGCCGCAATGATGAGAGGTGGAGTGTGAATCAAGTTCAGAGTGCAAAGATCTTCCTTCACAATTTCATCAATAAACAATCTTCATTCATTCTTGTCACGAATCGTTCTCTAGGTTCTACACTTACTAATGAAAGCGAAAGTTTCCCATCATTAACGAGAAGTTTGAAGGTACGCACTTATCTTGACGTGTTACATCTTTCATAGCATTAGGTTATTTAAATCCAGACGTATGGCAATGGTTCTTGTAGAGAAACACCAATCGAATAAAAAAACATCACGTCACGAAACAACATTAAAAATTGGCCTACAACATGGAAGATCTTTGGTGCAGCTCCACGTAGATAGAAAGCTCATTGGCCCCAGAAATGGGTAAGCACATATCTGTTGACATACTGTTAAGTCCCTCAGAGTTTTGCCGCTGAGCGGGTTTCCACTAGGCAGCGAAAGTGTTGTCATTGAAGGCTCGGCGCATTTTAGCGCGCGCAGCAAAAATATTTATTTATTTATTTATGTAATCATCACAAGTGATGAACTGTGATGAGCGACAACAAATAAGTGAGTGACTCAACAAAAATATGCCGTGGATTCGTGGTTCCCGTGCCCGCGCAAGAGAGTTTCGCCACAGCGAACTCGCATTGTAGCCTCTCGTCAGATTTGACACAATGCTATTACATGTTAAGCCAGATCGGCGTCAATTACAGGTGCACGTCATAAAGAACGATACTAGCAACAGTTGACTGCTATGAATCCATGTGTCAATAACCCACGCAATTGCAGTACCGCCCCTGATAAGATGACTGAATAGGTTGTATAGATGGAATGTTGTGGAATGTCCTTTACTGAATATGATAATTCTGACATGATCTAGCAAAAAATAGGAGGACGAAAGGAGTTAGGACCTAATTTTCATTGAAATATGATACGTACTCTTGGTTGTTCCAGTTTTTTCACCCCTAAGTTCTAGAAAATCTGCACTTAGTCCTAAACGAAATCGTATAAGGTCCTCAATCTCTCGAAAAATGTAGTGTAGCATCTGGATCGTACAATATGCGCGTGGCAACATTTGCCTATGTAGGGTATGCTGTGCAGCTGTCAACTGTCACGGCCTAACGTTCTTCTTGACCGCCAACCTGGTTCCATCACTAATCACATAGAACTTGCAGAGTAAAAAATAAAACAAACCATTAACACTCACATTTACGATCAGCAGATCTCCTCTCGATGATTGTATGAGGTATCGTGTTGGTTGGTGAAGGAAACTCTCCAGAAAATGAGACATTGCCATTCATGACCAAGTCTTGCTCGGGATTAATTGACAATAATCAACAGTTAGAATGTGTATAAGTGTCGTACGTTGCTCTCCACAACGACCAATGTACCTGAAATCAGACGTCGGTCGATGGGCTAATGGAAACGCAAAGCAAATGATTAACGACGCTTTGGTAAGAAGAAGAAGAAGAAAATAGGTACCACAGAAAAGAAGCAATCATCATTTCGGAAAAAAAAAACAATGACATATACTAGAGGCAGAAAATTGGATTATTTAATTATGGAAACGTTAAAAAAAAAAGAACGTATCATTATGAGAAAAAAAGGAAGGTAGATTCAAGAAGGTGAAGAGTAAATTGAGGTAATCGTAAATATAGCATTGAAAGAGACGAGAAAAATAGAGAGTTGTCCAGCATTGAATCTAAGAAGAAAAGAACCACCAAATATCTACAAGAGAGGCTGAGAAACGAGAGAGATAAGGGATAAAGGTTGAAGTTAAAATAAGTGGCCTCTTGGAACAATCGGCCTGCCCCATATGAATATAAATCAGCAACGCCTGGCTAAATTAATATTCAGCGTAGGCCTCACATTTCAGTTTTAGCCAGCAAACGAAAACAAAAAAGGAAATGCTCGATAGATGACAAGCAAATGATATTCGCCTTTCTCTAATCGATTAATGGATCTTCCATTTGTTTTGATTTAACGTTCAATCATGATGGAAATGCGTCCATAACTTCAATCAGCGTGTTGGAATCCACGCCTGCACTCTGGAATTAGAAGAAATTCGCTAAGGGGGGGGGGAGGGAGGTGTGAAAGAGGAGGGGGCGGGAGAACCCAACCCCCCCCCCAACGAAATAGAAGGTTCCGCCTTCCCCTAGCTCAGTCGCGTAGCTAGATTGAGCCGAAATAAGTATAGTGTAAAGGTATAGTGAGAAAGAAGAGTTTGAAAACCCAATCCAAGGATTGAATGATGAGCAAAAAAATTACCGAAGAATCTTCTAGAAAGACTTCGATGCAGTATTCAGTATTGCACAATGGCGCAGTCACGAAGTCCCACATAATGTTTTTGTTTTTCAACGACGAGGCCTTCCCTTATGCTTTGATTGGTAAGCTTCTAGCAAACGACCCCTCCCCCAAACCATCTATCATGACAGGCTTGAAATTGAACAGAAATTGCTGTTTGAACCAATTGCGAGCAAGGAAACAGCGAACAGCGATGAGAGTGCATTTTTCGCGGATTTAGGACGCACAGGACACGATCGCGCCGCTCGCCTTGGTCAACGTTATGGCTAATTATAGGGTTTTCTTAAGGTTAGATAGTTTTCTTGATAGCGAGCATAAACTGAATGAAAAACCACGCGGAAAACCCCGATTAGCCATTACGGGATCGGTTCCAGAGCGAGCGGAGCGGTCGCGGGCGTGCTTCCCAAGTCCGCGAAAAATGCACCCCCATCGACGCTCACTGCACAGATGTTCGCGAGACGTATTAGCGAAAAGAAATGGACAAATACAAAAAAAGTTATAAGAAGACTAATCTAAAAGTTAAACTCCTCTTAGCAAACATGCACTCAATTTTAAAGACTTTTGCTCACTGGAAATGCACACATTTGGCAAACAGCTGCCGCTGGTTTTCCCAATCGAAGGGGAAAACAAATGAGCTTTTTGCGCACTGCAAGACGTTCCGAAGAGGTTGAAACGTTTGAGGCGTGTCACCTTTGCCCTGAAACAAACCAAAGAGTACACATCGGCTTAGTGAGCGCCTGAACGGGAAGAACGAAACAAAAATCAACAGGGAACAAAAGTCAACAGAAATTGGGTCGGCTTCCACAGTTTCTCAGGTAATAAGGAGGATGCAGAATAGAAATGAAGATCCGATTAGGGCGAAAACAAAAGAATAAAAAATTAAAACGAGAGAAAAACAAGGATAGAGATAGAAAAGGACATAGAAGTGGAAGCCGAATGAATAATGTCCCTTTGTAAAAGTGCACGTCGAAATCAACTACCCCAAGAAACGTGAGGTATATACTGAGGCCACAAATGAACCAACAAAAAGTACATAATGGCATCGTTCCCTCCACAAAGCGCATATGACAATAAAAATCTCGTAAACCAGCTGTGAATGTGAAAACGTCCTCTGGGAAGACAAGGACACCAACAAAACAATAAGTTGCAGTGAATAAAATCTGTGGAATATACTTCCACTTCCATCAGCAATTAGGATATTAGGTGACTTCCTCGATAGTTGATCTTCACACGGGAACTATAATCTTCCCGAAAATTTGAAAGCCAATTTGAAAAAAAAATTGAAATCAAACCTAGTCTCACAAGGGAAGGTTAGCAGATGTCGGTGGCATTTGGAAATGGGGTGTGCCTCATAATATGAAGTTGAAGATCCATTTCTGCTAGATGCCATAGCAAAAGAAGTCATGATGCAAGGACTGATTCAGAAACATTGTCTGCAATGAGCGTCGATGGAAGTGCGCTTCTCGCGGACTTGGGAAGCATGCTCTGCGACCGCGCCGCTCGCGCTGGAATCACCAACGTGATAGCAAGACAGGGGGTTTTTTTTAAGATACTTAGTTTTTCATCCTGTTCGATCTCCATGACCGAGAGAACGAATTAAGTACGAAGAAAACCCGGTTGGGTTGCTATCACAGCGACGATTCCAGCGCGAGCGGTGCGGTCGCGCCGCATGCTCCTCGAATCCGCGGAAAACGCACTTCGCTCAATGTTTACTGTATGAATTGTATAACATTGGTAAAACATTTTTTTTTTCGCATTAGTATTCAGCCGTAAAATAGAAGGGATTCGAGATCGTCGTCGATTTCGTATTAAGCATTCACATTTCGGAATGCCACGGACATCTCTATCCATCCCTGATAAGCTTACGCTGAATAGCCGATACAGGGTTAACGTCAACCGTTACTTCAACGCGTTAACCGTTATAGGGTCAATGTTTGGGTTAACATGTGCCAGTGCGGGTTAATGTGGCGCTTCCCTCATTGGGAGGTGAGCAATAACGATTGAGGTTCCCTGTGAACGTCAATCGTTGAGTTCCCACCAAATAAAGAAAGTAATGTAAAAAGTAAAGTAGTGAAGTAATTAAAACAGGAAACTTAGAGACAACCCGATCAAGGAGAGGAAAAAAAAACTGATCAGACGTACCCGGCCAACTTATCAGCACTGAAAGGCGGGCACGGGTTCACTGATAAAATGAAATCAGCATCAAGGAAAGAAGAGCTGCTCACAAACACTTCACATTCTTAAAGAAGTAAAACGCGCTTAAAGAAGCAAAACGCGTAGTAGATCAGAAAAAATCAATCGAAACTGGAACAACAAATGAAATGGAGACTGCCGGTGGAATTTCTCAATTGTATACATATACGTTTTTACTTCGATATGTAAACCGCTTGACAAACAAATGATGACATCATGCACGGAAAGAAACAATTGCAAAACTGATAAATGATCAAGAACCGGTGATGAAACTAAACATACTGAAGGAAGCTGCCATTACCGTAACGACACTGATAATTCTATGCGGGACCACTGCCACTTGGAACTGCCGATTTCCTTTACAATTCACAGCCCCCGCCCCAATTGGCACGATAGCTACTCTTTGTATAAGTTTGCCACACTCGAAAAGCACGCCGCGCGACCGCGCCGCTCACGATGGAATCGTCGCCGCAATGACAAATGAGGATTTTGTTGATGGTTGTTCATCATATTTGATGTTAACCATTAAGAAAGCTAACTAACTATCAAGAAAATCGGTACTATTGTACTTGAGCGGCCGCACTATCGAGCCCAAACTTAAAATCATGGATTCCTCTGAAAACTTGCATACAGGGGTAATCCGATGTGCTCATCACGAATATCATGTTCATTTTGCATGATAGTATCGATTTTATTGATTTTTTTGCCAAGTACGGACCCCCTCTCGGATCTCTCTGAAAAATTGCCTGCTGGGGTTTCTGAAGGTGCTGGTTACAAATATGATGGGGATTTTGCAAGAAAAGGTCGACTTGATGGGGAAAGCTCTAATAAAGTCGACAATTACATCGCCCTACAGATAAAAATCTGGAGAAAAAGACGAAATCGATATTATGATGCAAAACGGTTGTTATATTCGTGATCACCAACTTCAAAAACCTCTAAATGCACTTTTGCAGAGAGATTTGAGATACGAGTCGAACTTAGAAAAAAATCGATAAAATCAATAAAATCGATAGTATCATGCGAAGTGAATATGATGTTCGTGATCAACACATCGAATTACCCCCGTATGCAAGTTTTCAGAGGAATCCATGATTTTGAGTTCGGGATCGATAGTAGGGCCGCTCAAGTACAATAGTACCAGAAAATCTTAGTTTTTCGCCCCGAAGAGAACTGGAGCGCGAGCGGCGCGGCAGCGTTGCGTGCTGTTTGAGGCTGCGGCAAACGCAGCGCCACTGGCGCTCACTGTAGCCATGGGGGGGGGATGTTTCAGATGTTTTCAATCTCAACCACATTCTGCCAACAGTTCCCTGAGCAGCATTCACTGAAAATTTCGAAATTTGTAGTGATTCAATGTGTCGAGTACAGATTGCACAGTCAGCTTTTCACTCGACGCGTAATCGTACAATTTACTATGCTGGAAGTGAGCCAACTTACAGCAACGTGGCGGTAGGGGTTGCGCCTTACCAACGGATTGGAGCGTAGTTAGCCCGACGCTATGTGCCACTTGGCGTCCTGCGCCGCGCGACACGACAGTTGCGACGGAGTATAAACACAGCCAAGATGTTTTGGAGCTTACGTTCTCAACCTATATTTCTACTCAAATTCCTTACTGTGTGGTGGAATGGAAATATGTCGTTGTAAAAAACGTGAGGTAACTTTTTCTTCCCCATTTTTTACAGACAATGAGCATGAACGGAAAATTGCATAGAAGGACGTGATTGTTGATGGAAATCGGCACCTCTTCCATGATTCGAATACTTCGAGGACATCTTAGCGTGAAAATTTTGTGGACTCCTAGAGCCATAGCTTTTTTTTCTCGGAAAACATGAAAAAAGCGCGATTATGCCAGAATGCACTATCTCTGCAAAACGCTTTTGACTCCCGAAACGCACTATTATATTTTTGTTTAGTAGGGAAGGAGTCTCCACAAACCAGTTGCCTGTCACTTCGCTAATAGATGTGCATGCATAGAAAAAGCACTAACAACAAGAGAAATTTCATCAAGTAGTTTGGAGTGGTCTGTCGCCATTCGCGACTCCAGGAGAGAGAAAACTTTGAAAAAAGACTATCAAAACAGGTACAGTCAAGGACGATTGCAGTGTTTCGAATTGAAAAAAAAAACAGAAGAATCTTCTGCAAAGAAAGTTTTTTTGCTTATGTGAATATCCAAAACTCAATAATGTTTGCCTATGATCATCAATTCGCTGCATAAGCAAAACAGTTGTCGGGGATACAGCAAGTTTTGTTTTTACGTAAGTGCGATAAGCATATGAATTCTATAAATCACGCCAAAATTATCTTGAACAATATGTAAAATTTATTTATTTATTTATTTATTTATTTAGTATGCGTCACAAGAAACGACGCTCCATCAACATTGAAAAACCTATATAACGTAGATGAACTGGAAACAAAAATAAACATGATTCAAAGGACAAAAAAAAAAAAACAGAAGTGAAGCAAGCAGTTTGATCAGCTCAGAAATTCAGCTACTAGACTTCACAGAACTCCTGCAGATAGTCTCATAAATAGCTAGCAATAGGCGAATACACTACTGAACAGCGTGAAAGTAGATTTCATGCGGATGTTCTTCCCAATAAAGGTGCTTTTATTACCCCCATTCAATAGAAATGACCAGCGAACCTGGTGCCAGAGATTAGCTGATCCAAGCCCCGATTAACCAATTTCACTAAATATAATAAAGTAGTACAGTTATGCATACAGGGAACGTCAATCACGATTGCACCTCCCGCGGCCTGGAGTGCCGCACCATCTACGCGGCGCGGCCGGCGGGTGCGGATGTGGCCTCGCCCGCGCCGCTTAGATGGTGCGGCGCTCCAGACCGCGGTAGGTGCAATCGTGGTTGATGTTTCTTGTACAGTCAGAACCGGTAGTTGAAAACGATTTTTGGTGAAAAGAAAAAGAAAAAGAAACAAATTTCAAACCCTATTTAAAACGACCAATTCGGTCTAACGTTTGTCAGTTTTATTCAGCCAAAAAAAAACACATTCATCAATGTGGTTTCGAAACCTCTCTGTTATTTGGAGCTTCATTCATATTTGCTTTGCCATGTCCGGCTGCCTCAATATATTACATTGAACGTCAATGGCGATGCGTTTCTCGCGAACTCGGTAAGCACGCAGCGCGACTGCAACTCTCGCGCTGGAATTCTCGCAGTGACGAAAAACTATATGGTTTTCTTGATAATTAGTTGGTTTTCCTGATAGTTAACATCAAACATGATGAAAAACTATCGAGAAAAGCCTGATTTGCCACTACGGTGAGGATTTCGGGGCGAGCGGCGCGGCTGCGCGGCGTGCTTCCCGCCAAAACCTATCACCATCGATGCTCATTTCACATAGTTGCTATCTGATATCTTATATATGTACATGAACAAATATCGAAATTACTGTCCTTATTTTTGATAAAAACAAAAACCAAAGAAAAAATTGGAAAAAAACTGTCCTGTATGTGAAGGTTTCGGCAGACCGATAGGCATCTGATAATCCCAGGAATGTCATTTTTCGGAAGGGAAAATCAAGAAATTGCAGGGTTTTGAGCAAACATTTACAGCCTAAATCAAATTGACAAATCGTCGATGTGGACGCATCGACAGGTGAGATCCGCTGCGTTGTTTGGGGAAGGGAACAATTTTTTCCTGAGCCTCATCCAACCAACGAGTACCAGCAGAAAAGTGCAAATATTGGCGAAACCGGGATAATATGCGGTAACATGCACCTCGACGTAGTCATTACTCTTCCAGATGGATTACTCCACAGGCCGCATGCATGATTTCGATTACCCAGGGTGAATGGGTTAACAAACTCAATGGGCGTCAACAAGTTTGCCTTGGGTAGACTCAATGATGCATCTACGCCAAGAACGTATGTGAACGACGAGCCTTATGGCGCAACATAATTCATAGTAATGAAATATTCATAATATTCATACTACGGAGCAAATCCTTGAATGAATCCAGAACTATCGGGAGTAGAAAATAATGTAATAATAGGAAAATAATGTAATCAAGTGAAATTACCAAAATGAATAATGTTTAAAGAAATAGCCGAAAAATGAACTGAATTGACAAAGCGCTCTTGAACTGCTACAGTGGACGTCAGTGGCGTTGACCCATCTACGGCCTTGAGGACGACGTCGCGCAACCGCGCCGCCCGCGCCATAACCTATGTATTCTGCTGCTGTTATGCAGTTTCCAGCAGATTTCGTGTCCGATTCTAAGAAATTTCGAGTAAATCGGGAAAAAAACCCTAGGGCTAGCATTCCGGCGCCGACGACACCGATTCCGGCGCGCGCGGCGCGGTCGCGCTGCGTTCTTCTCGAGGCCGTGGGTGGGCCACCGCCGCTGCCGTCAATTGTAGATTTCTCACCCGAAAAAGAGCCGCGTATACAAGACACTGTGCTCTCACGTTGTAAAAAAAGAGATCACATTAAAGGTGGTATTTTGTCCCGACGCACTGGGAACAATCTGTGCTCCCGGAACACTGTATCTCGTCGCCCATGGCAAAAGAAGTTATGATGAGTAACCCCTTACGATGATTTGACGTTAAATACCCTGAGCCAAAGGCAATATAGACTGTATATTCATAGGCACTTTCAAAGTCATTATTCAAACAATCAAGGCTTTTAACGATGAATCAATGGAAATTCACTTGGGAGGCAGAATTTCTGGTTGGTGCTTGTCTTATATATTCCCAGCATGAATTGGTATAATCATCCTCGCCAAGCACTGAAGAATCTACATGACGCGAAGTATAAACAGACAAGAATTGCATCGTGTTTCAGGAAATCTCCTGATCCCGGAGGCACGTCCTACTACGTCGATCACTACGACTAGATGCGTGCGCTGCACCCGCTTGCGTCAACGCACGCAACTAGTATAAATTGCCCTGCAGACGCCGCTTGCCTGGATACTGGTGAAATTGGTTTTTTCACTTCCTTATTTTTTCGTAAACCTGGAAAAATCTCAGCCGTCAAAACAATCGATGCAGGATTTACATGTGTTTCAGGGAGCAGAAAAATTCAGCAAAAAAATTCAAACTGGACAAATTTAGTGATGAAGTTTGGGCGGTTCTTTTTTGATGACGCATTCTCTACACATACCGGTAACTGGTACAGGTATGTAATAGCACTGATTCAGAAGAGTAATTGCGGTTGTAGAAAGAAAAATTGATTGGGACAGTAGTTGTCCTGTTGTGACATTTCTAAGAAAAAAGAAGGTGTAGAAATAATCTAAATATTTTTGTTGAAAATGAAATAGGCGTCAAAATAATTTAATTATTTTTGTTGAAAATAAAAGAACTGCAAAACATGAAAGCAACAGGGATCTCGTGGGATTAATTGTGGACGAGATTCACTCTGGACAATACTATTATAGAAAGGACCGCCGGGATGCAGTATGTAAAAATAGTCTTCAGTCTAGATAAGGGCAATTTATACTGGATGCGTGCGAACGACGTGCGTGCGAAGGATGGGCCCAGTCGCAGCGCTGACGCAGCTCAGACGCAGGTGAACCGCACGTGTTTGCAGCACCGTGCAGCATTTTCATTCATTGTATACGTATCACGTTGACCAATTTTCATTGGAAATCCTTCGGAGACGGATGCATGCGTCTGACGCGCGAGTGACGCACGCATCTGTCCTATTCTTGGATTGAGCAGTTGAAAGAGAGGGAAAGATCGATGAAAAAGTCAACAGCTTCAGGAAGAAACAATGAAAAAGAATAGAGGGAGAGAGAGCGAGTAAAAATCAGTGTAAACAAGTGCACGTGGTGATGTGTGGAAGTAAAATTTCAAATAACGGAAAATAAAAGTGCTAAAATGGCTACTGAGCGGAAGGGTTTGGAGAAAGGAAAATTTCCGCACGCTTCTGAACAAATACAGCATTTCCAATGGAATTTTCCAGAAAAACCCCTCACAAAAACAATTATAATTACGGCAAAATAAAGCCTTCGTATTCCAGTAAACGCACTAGCTATTCATGTGGAATACAATTGCTTAGTAACGTCACACGTCATATTCTCGCGAGCACAATGTTCTCAGGAAGCAATCGAAATCTTCTTACCCGCGTAGCAACTGCTGAAAAACATCCGAACCGCAAATTATATGCTCACATCACTGCGTTGTCGGCAATTTTCACGCTGTGTTGAATTCGAATACAGTAGGATAGGACGGATAACGGAACAGTCGGATGAATCCTGCGAGCAGGATTAGGGGCTGGAAGCATAACTAAGATTACCCAGGGTAAACATGTTGACGTCTGCGTTGACTATGGGCAAGTTCAAATGCATGGTTTTCGCGTGGTTACCTTTGGTAATCTCATACTCATGGGTAAAAAGTAGCTATAGTTAACGTCAAATAACGCCGTATGCCCTACTGAGATCACCCATGGTAAACTTGTTAACATTCCAAATTCACCCGTCATTAACATGGGCGTCAACAGCTCTACCCTTGGTAATCTTAACCTCACGACAATGGATAGAAGCTAGGTATAGACAACGCTATCGGTAAGCATATGGGTAAGCACGTAGATTGGTGTCAGATAGAGGGTAAGTTTGTCTACGTCAACATATTTACCATGGGTAACCCCAGTGATGCACCCGGGCCCTGCTTTACTGGGTTGCACGTTCGCGATTTCTAGCCCTGGTAGTTACTAGACGACATCAGTCTAAATTTTACTATTATTCACCTTTTATTTAGTTTGACGTAAATTTTACTATTATTTACTACTACATATTTTTACTATTATTATTTTACTGAATTACATCACCCGAAAATTTCGTAAAAGTTCCAGCATGGATTTTTCTAAAATATTCTCATTGATCTGGAAATATTATTACGTTACCATCTATGAAAACCGTTGAGACTACTGAGGGTTAATGATATGTACCTCAAACCTACCCAGACAAAAAAAGCATGACCCAGCGGTGGGCAGCACGGTTGTCAATGGGTTAAAGCATGTTATTCAAGAACTTGGGACAATAAATGTACAAAAATTAAAAAAATAAAGTAATAAATAAATTCAATAATAAGATAATAAAAAATAATAAATAAAAATAAATGTATATATTATAGCGTGTTTTTTCCGTACCCACACCTATGCACATAATATATAGTGAGCTTTGTCCAGCAAAAAAAAGCGCATTCATTAATGTGGTTTCGAAATCTCGCTGTTACTTGCAGCTTTCATTTGTATTTGCTTTGCCATGTCCTGTTGTCTCAATACATACGTACGTTCGCGGATTCCGCGAGCACGTGCCGCAACCGCGGCGCGCGCGCTGGAATTCTCGCCCAGACAACATACTATAGAGATTTCTTGATTTTTAGTTGATTTTTTTTGATAGTTAACATCAAATATGAATAAAGAACTATTAAGAAAACCCTGACCAAATCTTGATTTGCCAAAAACGCACCGCCATCGATGGTCACTATAATATCCTTAGCAATTCGAGAGAAATTAATTTTCTGTCCAAAATGTGTTACTTTAATAGAATGTTTAAAAAAAGCCGTTCCAGAACTATTCCATACTATTGCGGGGTTAGCCAAAAATTATGCAGTTCATGAGAAGCAGTGAAAGAGCCCTATAGTACCGTAGAATATACCAAGGAAAGCTGCATGAACGTAGTGAATGGAAACAGCCAGTTGGCAATCATTCAGAAAGAAAAAGAAAAGAAAAAACAACGAAGCGAAACGAACGTCGGATTCAAAGTTGCGACGGAAACTGGTTAGCGAACAAAGCGTAGAGTAGAATCGATCCACTTGTAGTTTACGAAGTGGTTACAGGACGACGATGAAGTACCACCCAGCACGTCGTATTCCAAGCACATGGCTTTTTTCACTTCGGGAAAACAAAGCGCTGAGTCCTATGGAGAATTGGTGAAAGAAGTGGCAGGAAGCATTGAAAGTAGGGAGGAGAAACACCCTAAATCTCCTAAATTCCCTGCTTTCCCCGTATTTTCGACAGTGTTCTGCATCCACTGATGGGAGCTTGGGTGGTCCGGCAATATGTAGCCAGCTGCATATAGTCGAATTTAGTGTCTGAAGCTGATCTCAAGTGAGTTCTCCTTATCTGATGCGGAGCATTGCACGAAGAGTTATAGGGTTCAAACCTAGCTTGTCCAAAGCTCCGAAACTTGGTTTTTGAGATAAAAGATAACCTGGTCGGAATTAATCTATTCCGTCCGTGTGCCACGCATTCAATTTTTAAAGAACCACTGAGCCATCTAAATTTAGAAAAGTTTTAAAAAATTTTCAATTGATTTCTGGTCAGACTTTTTCCGATTTTTGGGCACGGCCTCACCTCAGAACTAATTCTAGATCTTCATATAAAACGAATGTTCAGAAGCTGGTGATGTGACATTCACAATGGCATTTGTGATGCAAAAGTTCCCAAAAACCCTTTTTTGAGCATCAATTTTTGGGGAGCTCGTGGGCGGAGCCGCCCTGGAGCCCATATGCTCCACTGAATTTGATGCCCGAAAACGGGTTCTTCGTAAGTTTTGCATGAGATTCCAAAGGTCATTGTGAGGAGGAGCTTGTGGAGATACGAGAAATCGAGAGGAAATCTCAAAAACATCCCTGAGGTGGGGCGGTGCCTTCAAAGACAACATCCAGTTTAATTTCCGCTCCTAAGGTGTTAAGGAAAAGGCTTGCCAAAGCATCATACCTCTATAAAAAGCTGTATATTGTGGAAAAAAATTACAAGAATTACTGCCTACCAGCGGAGAGATCATAATCGTTATGAGTCATGGACGAGTTATCTCACACAATTGCAGCACAGAGAAGAAAGGGCAGGGTAACTCAGCTGTCATCACGCTCACTGATCGCTGCGCTCCGAAAACTTGCGGCATAGCCAAAAAAAGTCCAAACATACAGTGCAGATTTTCGTTACCTTGCGATGATTCAGGCCGCAATTTCCGAATCATAGAGCGAGAAAAAAGTTTTCGACAATGGCTCTAGGTGCAGTCAAGCACTGGTTCATCTTACCGATGACGATTACAGGAGAATCACGCAGAATCCACATAAGATTGCTAATTATGAGAGCGGAAAAGAGGGTGTTGAAAATGCTTGAAAGAAAAGAAAACAGCACATTTCTAGACCCACGGCAGATCCATATCCTAGCCTATTTACTGGTTTCAAGACCTCCTGCTTTTCAGTGGAAAAGTTCCCCGAAATCAAATTTTGTGAAGATGAAGATGGATTTTGAGAGCATGTAGCCTTGTTCCTCCTTTCTCTACTTTTTATTTCTATCAATTTTATCTATTGCATCAATTATTTTCCACCAAGACATGCTACTAGAAATGAACTATTAGGTAAATGAGTTGGATAAAAAATTATTTTAGTTTTCGCATAAGGATAGTGCACGAAACGAAAACTAATATATGTTCAAAACAATTCTTAAATAAAGTATGTTCAAAGCATTTTAAAATTACATAAGAATTATGTCATCGAACAACGACACAATCGTTACACTAGAAGCGAATATATGTATCATCTCAACCAAAAACCTCCAAACCATACACCTAATCATACGTTTAGGTGTTGTATCTTTAGATAGGACATTCTTACCAACAATAAAACCTTCGAAGGCCATATAGCACACCTTCGTGGAAGATAGACATCAGATCACTTTCTGAGCTTTTCGAATGACCTGTGCAATAAAGCATTCATGAATAGGTTGTGGAATTTGCAGTTGAAGTTATCATGGCGACAATGATTTTTCAAAAATGTGCTGTAAAAGTAAAACTGCTCCAGGTCAAAGAACGTCTGCAAAAAGTAGTCTACTGACACTTGCTACCGCTTAGCATTTGGGTGTTTTGCTTCTCTGAACTTGGAAACAAACAGCCAAACGTGAATTAAAAGGTACCTTGACTCACTTCATCACCTTATCGGTCATCTTAGATCAAAGCTCGACTGTTCTTCCTAAGAAAATACCGAGAACAGCAGTTTTCTATACATCGAGTCGGGTGGTAGGTGTCCGGTAATCCCTATGACCTGTCTAAACTCAAAAATGAACCTCTTTTCAGCAAAAAAAAAAAAACACGCGACAAAGCATGGGTTTTTGGCGACATAATAATTGAGAAAATGTTGTGCAAAGACTTATGCCCCTCCTTTGCACAAGACAACATGTAGAACTCGTTACCCAACCATTTTTGCTCATTAAGCTTCCGAATCTAGAAGAAAAACGCTCATCCAGTCATCGTCGATACCTCTATAGTGTGAAAAGCACAAAAAGACAACTCGTCCTAGAAGATTATCAGTGTAGATCTCGGAAATGCAAGTTAAGGTTAGAATATTAGAGGAATATTCAAGACACAGAGGAGCTCCAAAGAGCTCCAAAGCCAGTTTTCTGAGAGAAGATTCCAGCATTTGTAAAAGAATAGATCAGGCCAAGGCAACAGCCAGTCAAGGGAAGCGTTAAGTGATGAATTAAATTCGGAAGAATGTATGAAGGGTAGTGAGCATCCAAAGGGATTTAATCCATCACCCCCCACATCGTACTCTGCGGACGAGGCGATATGGCGTGAAAATTCATAGGTAAACATTCAAATTTGGACACGGACCTTGAATAAGAGTGAGCCGTCGTGTTCAAACAGAAAAAAAAACGTCACGGACATCCAAAACCCGGATGAGTGCATTCCTCACAAGTAAAAAATCCGAAAGAAATCCTAGCCATCGAAAAATATTCATATGTGTTCCAGTGAGTGAATCACTGCCGGCCCATAATATGAATGATTCCCTGCACAAATACATGTATGGGACAAAACTGATCGATTGGTGAAATTCACCACGAATCCACAGCTATACTAACGGAGCAGCACACGGACGAAGCTGTTTTCCAGCGGGCGGAGAAGTGAATTCAGAGCCCGAATGTCTGCGATTATAGCAGAATACTACAGCGTCGAAGGTGTGCGAGTGGAAGCTAATAGAGAGCCGGAACGGGTGCAGCTATGCGTGCAGTGTTATTGACACGGATTCCACTAAGTCGTAACAAACACAGTAGGGCGGATGTGAGTATGTAGGTTACAGAGAATTAGGGGCATCTAGCTACTAGTCAATCACACTGATTGTCTTTTGTGTGTCCTAATTGTTCGGTATAAAAAAAGCTTTTGATAGAATATGATCATGTACGAGTTTCACTCATCAATCTTCTATACGAACCCATTCATTTATATATTTATTTATTATTTATTATTGCACTTGATGTTCGCGAAAGCAGTTGACGAAATTGGAAAATAACGAGCTGTGAAAAGAAGATCCAGCAATGGGTGGACTGAGAAAACAAAATAAAACTCAGAAAAAGGACAAAAAAAAAACAAAAAAGAGGAAGGAAATGAGAGAGAACAAGATAAATTTAAAAATAGAGTTTTCCAGCAGAGGCCATTCCTGGGATGCCAAGGCCATCGGGTGAATTTGAGCCTGCACTCAGCCTGCGTCTCCCTGGTAAGGGATACACTTGCCTGTCCCCTTTTCCGGCAGAGGACGAAAAGCAGAGACCTACCAAAAGGCACCCCCTAATTGTAGTTATGCGCGTGGATACATTCCTTCTCGAAAAGATTATCGGATTCCACGACTACAGAAGCGCGGTGGGACCTGAATGATAGATAGAAGGAGAGAGCGTGCTCCAAGTGAGAGAGCCGATAGGTCCCGCTGCGATTCTGCGGCGCCGACGCTATAAAATCGCACGCGCATTCCGTCTATCTTTTCGACAAGGATTGTAAGCACCACTAATAACCGCTATGTAATAGCTAATAGAAAAACACGAACCAATCAAAACAGTAATATGTAGAGGGTGAAGGGGCAGAGGTCAGAATTGTTACGTGGAATCTACGTGCCATTGACTGCAACCACTTTAATATCTTAGGAGTAGTAGTGTTGTGTACAATTGCATTGTCTTTAAATGACATCAGATACGGCACATACAGTCCTTGTCGAAGAGATAGACGGATTCCGTGACTGCGGAAACGCGGTGGGACCTGAATGATGGATGCGGAGAGAGCATGCCCTAAGTGAGATGGTGCAGTAGGTCCCAACGCGATTCTGCGGCCGCGACGATATGAAACCGCACGCGCAATCCGTCTATCTTTTCGACAAGCTCTGTACTTTTTATACATCAACATCTGTTCCTCTTTCCGTCGTGCTCGGTCGGTCATGCACGTTAACAAATTGGTAACGTGTGATGGGTGCGGTCAAAAGATACTATTGGAGAGACTGCGAGACCTCTTCGTAAACGTACAGTCCTTGTCGAAAAGAGACGGATTCCATCACTGCACAAAAGCGGCGGGACCTGAACGATGGATGCGGAGACAGCATGCTCCAAGTGAGAGGGTCCAGTAGGTCCCACCGCGATTCTGCAGCCGCGACGATATGAAACCGCACGCGCGATCCGTCTATCTTTTTGACAAGGACTGTATGGATGAACATCCAAGAGCATTGCGAAATCCTGCTTCCTACCCGAACAGCAGTTTTTCGCATCACTGTACCCTGCACCACACACAAGAAGATCCGCCTGGAGTAAAGGTTACGGTACTACCGCTCAATTTCTAGTTGGAAAGGAAGTTGCTCGAGGCTCTTGCGATAAAGCGTCTCACGCCGGAAATAAACAACAAGGATGAGCTTATCGACAGCCTCAGGCTTAACCTAGAGCGGTCATGATTGTGACTATGTCCCATGTCGCACCCTCTGTAGCTCTCATTTGTCTTCTGACTAGGTTACTGTGCTGTTTGTCATCTTGTTTGCCTAGCCTGTTCAGTCTAGTTAGTCATTCCTCTGTACATCATTGTTGTCATAAGTGCTAGAAGATATGTTGGAATGTATTCTAGGCCTAGCGAAGGTGTTAATCAACGAAATCTAGCCAATAAAATATTGAAAACAAGAGTCCACAACATTCACGACACGAAGAATCGTTGATGTATTACTTTGCATATTGTGCTGTGTGTATTAAGGTCTGAAGAAGGGGCTAACCGCTGAAAGCTTACTGGAATAAATGTTAACTCAGAAGCTCTCGCCGAACACTGATAAGGCAGGTACAAGTTCCTTCTGTTGAAGTAAAGTTGTCGAAATCAAAGACGTGCACAAATGGGTCGCAGGGCTTCGGAGGCTCAAGCTGGCATCAATTAGCAAGATGCCATCGTTCCCATGCAGAACCATAGGAACGGTGTCAGCAATCCGACAAAAGGGTATATTGGTTCAGGCATTTGAATGATTTATTTACGCAAAGATTTCATAACAGAAAAGCAGAAAACTATGTCAGTTAGAAAGCTGCAAGCAATTGGGTAGGTAAGAAACCAAGCACTGCATGAGTGCACATCGATAGAGAGATGTCGTAATCTACTGCATAGGAGAAGCACATGGAAATCTAGTGATACTTAAGATCATGAAGCGACTAAGTCACACATCCTTGATTAGTGCTTACCCACTCACGTTGATGCAGCATATCCATCAAACTTTTCTCTCAAGGAGTAGTGGGCAGACCAGACTTTGAGAGCAACCGCCATTGACGCTTACTGTACTTAGACTGCGATGATCTCAGTGGGCTCGAACCTTATAACTGGTTGCAGCACTCGGTCTCTTCAATACTAAGTATCCTATCAAAAAAAGTGATTCTCAAGCACTCCCACCGGGTAGGACGACAGCAATTGTAAAGTACCGAGTAGGCCCCGGCCCTTATTTTTTCTGTACCGAGCAAACCCCTGTCAATGGCTTGAATGACGCGGGCATACTGGGCAGGCCGCCCACCCAATTCATGCACGGGCACCCGGCAAGCTGATTTACAAGTGTTATCCACTAGTAATAACTTGAGATTTTCAATTCATAACTCTAATTTCGTTCTTCACCTTCCATTGGACAGTGTAACAAATACGGCAACTTCATGAAGTGTAATTTTGGCTATGTTATGATGTTTTCTTTAGGTTAGCTTGGAAATATGTTGACTCCTTTTATTATGTTAGCGAACCTTGCGTGCTAAAATGAAGGTAAGGGCAGCTGCGTCACTATTTCAGCTCCAACTTTTTGAATGCGTAGCCAAGCGCCGTGACACGTGTGTGCTTCAAGCATGGGTGCATGAATGTTTTGGTGGCACAAAGGAGATAATATTATATTTACCTTCATGCATTATAAAAATAAGAGAAGCCATGCGCTTAAGAATAACAGCAGATCGTGAAGAAAAAATCTTGTTTCTCCAGCAAGCTTTCTAGCTCAAAAACAATGGTGGAATGAGACAGAAAGACCAAAAATGAGTAGGAAAACGATGACTAGGTGGCTGTCACTGCTGCCTGCAAGTTGTATACACACAGTGCATGTGGTGTCGGAAAACGTTGTCCAAACAAACATTGGCAATCGCTGGTGACTCCATTTCAGCTCATCAAACAAGGGCCATTGGTAATTGAATATGGGGAGTCAGTTTTGCTAAGCGGGAGAGGATCATGTCGGGGATATGGAAGATCCATGAAAGAGAGATCTAGCTTAAACGTTTATATTATATGAACACAATGAGACATTGGAAAACTTCATAAACCTGGACCCCTATTTCATTGAACCAGTTGCAGTGAAGTGCAATTATTAGGGTGGTGCCGAAAACAAAAGCCATTTTTACGCAATAATTTTTATAGGAATTTCATTCTTTTAATACTAATAAGCCAAATTATAATATTAAAAAAACACAGTTCACGTTCTCCTTCACGAGCCATACATTTGAATACCCTACCTAGAGTAAGCGTCAATGAGGGCGCGTATTTCGCGGCCTCGACAAGCACGCAACGCGACAGCGGCGCGCGTGACGGAAATCGATATCGTCTGAGACTATACTGCTATTTCTAGACGTTTTTCGTCCCGATTTGATGGATTTTAACTGTTTTCGCGTTTCTAGGAGTTCCTCGAGCATGCATCATAGCTCTTGTGTGGACTTATACATACTATCTTCCTTGCTTCCAGGTGTTTCCGTCCGCGGATTCCACTTGTGTATGGAGTTGACGTCAAAGACATCTAGAAGGAAGACATCTACAACAAGTGCACATAAGAAATACGAAAGAGGAAGGAGAAATGCGACAAAACAGGAAAAACGCCCAGAATTCATCAAATCGGACGAAAATCATCAAGAAATCGCATTAAGGGTACAAACGACTTCGATTATTGGCACGCGCGGCGCGGTCGCGCGGCGTGCTTCCCGAGCCCGCGAAAAAACCACTTCCATTAACGCTCCCTATGCATGTTTTTGTGCCTAAATTGAACGTTGATGGAGCCGCTGACGAATTTACGGATTCGAGAGCACCCAGTCGCGCGATCGCGCAGGGCGTTGGAATCGATAATCTGTGTAAGCTTATTGTGCATATTTCATTATATACAACGGAAAACACTGACTATAGTCCAGTGTTTTCCGTTGTATATAATGAAAAAAAAACAGAACGTAGCTGCGACTGGCTGCTGACTAGCCATTCCAGCTCGTAACGATGTAAATCTGCTTTGCACACCTAAGTCCGCAAATTCGTCAGCCCCACTTACACTCACTGTGCCTAATACGGAAGTACTCACTGATACAGGTTGCAATCTCGTGGACCCTATTAGGAAAAATGAATGCCTATTCGCAACGAGAACTCACCAAGATGCAGAAAATGAGGTAATAATTCACTTATGGGTAGAAAATTATCGTAATCATAACATGTTCTGCGCGAAAAGTGAAAATATGCTCTGTAAATGAACAGGACATTTCAGCCACTCAAATCGAACACTAAAAAAAACCAGCTGTTGGTTGCCATGGAACAGAAATGATTTTAACAGTAAGTAAGGGAAAATGCCAGTAGCGAACTTTCGAGAGCAATATTCGCAAGGACAGGATAAAATTATAAAATTTTTCTTTTTTTCTTTTTAAAATTTCAAAGCTCTGCTTATGTATTGAAAGTAAAAGGAGGCATGAAATTTTAGAAGCATGGCATAGAAAAGTCCATTTTAAACTGGAAAGCCTCAAATTTGGTAAACAAGGTTCGCAGGAGGTAAATTTCATAAATAAGAACTATTTACCGATTGCCAAAAGATCTACGATGGTCCAGTGTGTCTCTGCTAAATGTGTAGCAGATACGCAGCTCGTACAGTAAGTGTGCCATATCCAGTACAAAGTCTAGCCACATCTCCTCTCAGTTGCTGCTATCCTCCCCTTAACTGCTGCTACTCATCCTCAATTGCTGCTAAAAAGGGGAAACCTAGAGGGCGTAATGGCAGTAACTAAGGGGGATGCAGTTTTATCTGCATCGTGGCACTTTGACTGTCTGCGCACCCGCACATCCCACCGATATCTCTCCTCTTGTTCCCGCACGATCCTGATTTGCGACCTGAGCCCACGGGTGCTGGCGTCTCTGATGGTCAAGCGCCAAAAAGGGGGTAGGGTAGGTGTAGGGAAAAAATGGGACATCTGTCACTCAAGGGCCGAAAGGCGGAATTTCCACAATTGCGTGTTAAGAATTTAGTTCCAGACTTGAAAAAAATATTTAAAAGAATAAACGTAAATTTTTCCAGTTCACACTTCATGTTCATTTAATAAATTGAATATAAATATTTTACTAAAATTGCCATGAGTTTCTCTACCTCACTGATGAGTGCAGGAGGAGACTTAGAGCAAAAAAAAATTATTTTAGTTTTCGTATAAGGATAGTGCACGGAACGAAAACTAAAATATTATCAAAACAGTGTTTAAATCAATATGTTCAAAGCAATTTAAAGTTAAATATTTGAAGATGAATTCGAAAATAATTTTTAAAAAAAGCAGCAAACAAGGAAATAGATATAAGACAAGGTATCGGTGAAGCTACCGGCAGACAAACAATGGGTGTCAACGTTGATTTTTTTCCTACATCTACTAGTATTACCTGACATTTTCTGACAATTATATGTGTGAATAAGTAAACAGGTAGGTAAATAGATCCACAAAGAAGTTTTAAGCTTCTCTATGAAGCAGTCTCGAAAATCCACGAACCCGTGCTATGGCAGAAATATTTCATTAATTTCATAAAACGCTTCTTTCCTACCTTTCTACTGGTTGGGCTCATTGCACCATACAATACTTTGGATTGAAAAAAGTGCGAAAAAACCCGAGCGAAAACAGCTCTCAGTGATAAAAAAAAAAGAAAAAAATCAAACAAAACGCATGTAAGTATGCTGGGGAGACCAGGAAAGCATGAGCGTGCAGGCTTTTTTTTAGTTCGAGATTGACGAGTCTGTTTCCCATTAAGGCAAAGGATAAAGTGGTCGTCATTAATAAGTCCAATGCGCCATGCGTGCGACTTCATATAAGAATGGTAGAGGCGCTCAATGCATATTGTCCTATTCAGTGACTTGCGCGGGTGGGAGGGGGGGGGGGGGACAACTGGTGTACCAAGTCTGCGCTTCATCCTCCCACTCTTTTGGGACCAATATGTATATGTATTTGTAAAAGGTGGGTATAGGGCAGCATTCGATCCCCTGACCGCCACAACGTCGATCATTCGCTCAACCCACTGAGCTATGCGCGCACGCGACGCGATATACAAATGTGTGTCCACTCTTACCCTAATTTATTTTGTAAATTTATGCAAAACATTGCCGGATGCCTTCCTGGACTACCCGAAGGAGATCACGGGGGACGTTCCAAGCAGTGAACCCCAAACACTGCGATACTTAACTCTGGATCTCCAACGGAGTGGAACCAGCGATAGGGACAGATTGCAATCTGCCGCTCAAACCACTGAGCCATCCGGGCTACTTTTTATATAGGTGTTTCTTGAATAACTGCAGCAGCCGTAGGCAGCATACTATATGTATTTGCAAAACGTGGGTATAGGGCAGGATTCGATCCCCTGACCGCCACAACGTCGATCATTCGCTCAACCGACTGAGCTATGCGCGCACGCGATGCAACATCCAAATGGTGTCCACTCTTACCGTAATTTATCTTAGAAATTTATGCAAAACGTTGCCGGATGCCTTCCTGGACTACCCGAAGGAGATCACGGGGGACGTTCCAAGCAGTGAACCCCAAACACTGCGATACTTAACTCTGGATCTCCAACGGAGTGGAACCAGCGACAGTTACAGATTGCAATCAGGGATTGTGCGTAATAAAAATTTTGATTTTCGTAAATCGTAAGTCGTAAACTTCCCAAAAACGTCGTAAGTCATAAATCGTAAATCGTAACTGAGGATGGAGCACAGAAAAAGCACCAACTAATTTCGAGCTTAATTTCTCCTACTTTCTAGGAGATGAAAGAAATTAACTGCGTAATTCATAACGACTTTGTAAAACAACATACACTTGTCCTTAAAAGCTTCTTTATCCAAATAAGTGACATGTAATTCACTTCTGTAGTTTATGTGAGTTTAATCTACTCAAAGCCGAGATTTGCAACATTATGATGCAAAGGAAAGGAACACCTCAAGATTTTCTGCGGTTAATCTTGTCCTGAGGTGGGGGGGGGGGAGTTTTTGGTTTACCTACTTAGGGATCGACCATCTAGGAACTCCCTTCTATTGTCACTGAGCAAGGCCTGTACCCAATGTTTCTCGTTAAGGAAAATAGAAGGAGAAAGAGAATGAAACGACAAAAAATACCACAAAATAGAGTTTACAATGGAAAATAAATAAATGAAAGATGAATGTAAGTGGAGATGAAGGTGGGAGCAATCGAGAAAGTAAAATATGTATCTAGAAGGTAGTTATAGCAGAGCTGAGGGTGGCATTTTAGAATAGGACACGAACGGCGCCGGATTTTGACGAGCACCTGTCAGTTTCAACCAAAAATTAATAATGAATACAGACAAAAATAAGCAAATACAACACTATAAACTATTTTTTTTAAAAGTAATTCTGTGGATTTTGCCAGCCCGCTTCTGGAGATGGCAGATGCCTGAAATGTAACGATTCAGATGGAATGCCAGCCACTTTACAGCTTCGAAGATATGCCTATTCACTTATTTCGTGCTTGTATCATACACCCATACTTGAGCCGTTCCTCAAGTAGCAGACCAAAGCTGTTGAGCGACGTTTCATGGATAACATCGAGCCCCAACGACCTATTCAAACGCTATCTCTAGCCGACCAGATGACGTCGCATAGCGTCAACTGATAATGTGCTATTTGTGGGGGGTTTACACAACAGGAGAGCATAAAATTATCACAACCGTTGTGTGAACTCTTTCGCATGCACGTGATCCTTGAAGTTGCATGATCCTTGATTTTCTTACTCCTTTCTTAGCTGCTCGAGCTAAAAATACATGGGCAGATTTAGTAGTTTTCCCAGAATCTCTCAAGAAGAAGGAGCGGGATACCTTGGTCGTTATGAACTCTCCCAGATAAATTGCAACGACCGCGCCAATCAAAATGCGGGCGTTCAGCAGCTCCCCGAGCAGTTTACTGCCGCCTAGCCCCTCAGCGCCTAATTTCCATCGAACGCACCTGCCCGTGTAGTGCAATCGGCGCCGGCCGGGTTGCCCCCCGCGCCCCGACGGGTCGTTTCGCCTCCTGGTATCGATCGCCCGTGTGGGCTGCCACCCAGGAGACAGCCCCACTTTGTGCGCACGAAGCGCGGGCCTCCCACTTGCTTCAGTGGATTTCCAATACGCGATTTCCACAGCAAGGTGCGCTCATCATCGATTCATTTCACGCTTTTCCTGGGATTTCGTGGAATCCCGCGTTGTCATGGAGCAGCGTGGGTGATGTCCCATTCTTGCTTGGAATCAATCGCAGTGTGTGTTTGCCACCTGGGAACGCTCCCGTTATCTATTGATCGGTTGTTTGGGAGGTTTGCTGGGTGGACTCATTTCGTTGAACTCTAAATTTGTACATATTTAAGATTCCTCTACAAGTAATAGATAATCTGAAACTTATCTAACTCTCTGGAATCTCCCATAAGATACCGGTAAGTTAGACCAGTATCAGACTGGTCGTATTTGATACCATCACAATGTCATTCTTTCTGCTAGGATTTGTGCTATTTTAACTCCGTTATTATAGCTTTTTTTTCAAACACGATGATAGGAATGTATTCTTCAATATTGCCCGACTTTTTAGACACCTTCTCGAATTTCTGCGCTCTTCCCCGCTTCCTTTTTCTCTCTGCCGTCTCTTCAACTATCTTCCCTAGTGAGGTAGATTATGCCACCGCTAATAAATCCACATCCCAATTCCATATTCCTTAGGATGTGGATTCCTGCTTTTGAGTCGGATAAATCCTTCATAGGGAAATGAATACTTACCTAGACATAGGTGCACAATGTCCAAAGGTATCCTGGGTTTCTGGTCACTAATGTCCATGCTTTGAAGGTAGAAGTTTGCATAGTTTTAGGAATGTATTAGGCCGCAGAGACTATCGTGCCAACTTATAAAAAATCCAGAAATTATTTTTGGAAGTGATTCACTAGGTATAAAGCATAAAATTTTCCAGTTTTTTTTTAAATTGTAGCTACAACAATTGAGTTGGACATTATTAGTGCAGCAGAGCCAGTGGGCGCGCACCCAATCATACGTGTCGGACGAGCGGAGACTCCATTTTTTCTCTCCCCCCCCCCCTCCCCGACGAAGTTTGCTTCCAACACTGGTATAGGATTACTTGCACTATTGCCCTCTGACCATCTGCGCATCCATATATTCTGCTTCCTGCCTAGACCTGCCCAAACAGGTGAAGCGGCTCGCTTTTCTTCACTAATATCTACCGCAATTGTACAAGGTAACACATGAGCTGCTGCCTTGAAATTGAAGGTAGAGAAATACTGGTTACAGTAGTGAATATTTTCATGCATCACCTGTTTGGGTTCATGGATAAAAGGATAAAGTAGTCGGTGCTAATTAAAGCGTTCGATATGCCTTTTGAAATGACTTTGCGGAAGGACCACATGTACCACGTCCGCGCTTCATCCACCCAGGCTACTCTGGTATGTACCAAATTACCCATTTCCGGGGATGGATGGCCTGATTGGCAAGGGAGGGCAACCCATTTACCCATTGACCCTGCGCTCCGTATGCGCTACGCTCGCTGCAACTTAAATGGACACTTAGTTGAGTATAACCGCTTTCTACACTCACTATGATATGATTTTTTGTCGTACAATTCTGGAATTTCGATAGAATAGATTATGCTTATTAATCGCCACGACAAGTGGCTAAAAATTCATATCATGTGCGTTCTCTCGCGCTGCGCCGCACTGAACGCGCAGCGCAGCTCAGCCCGACCATGTTCCTGTACAGAGAACGTCGTTCCTGACTGCACTCCTCTCTTCAGTGACAGCGTGACCTCACTTGTCAAGCCACGCGTTGATACGCGTTAACCATTATGGGATCAATGTTCGGGTTAACATGTATCAACTTGGGTTACCAAGGGAACTCCAAACGGACGCAGACAAGGGTTGGGACCCTCTTGGGCAGAGACATGAACGCTTTGCATGCTGAGCGTCTGCGTCTCTGCCCAAGAGAGCCGTGCCGCGGTCCCGACCCTTGTCTGTGTACGTTTGGAGTTTCCTATATGTGGTAAAGATAGAAATGCGAAGCGGATGCCGGCGACACCCCCCCCCCGTGTACAAGTGGACCCGCCCCGTGGCGTTTCTCTACTTTTGGGCACCGGCGCACCCTTATCACTGTGGTGGCCCCGACGGCACACCCTTATCGCAGTAATGGATCCGTCTCACCCAACGTCAGCGCACCCTTATCAGAGCAGTGGACTCGTCTCCCCACTTTTGGACGCCGGCGCACCCTTCTCACAGCTTTGGGCCACGCAGCGATGGCCCACCGCTTTACTCCCTATTCTTTAGACCCTTCCTTCGTTCTTTGTACCCCACCATATACAGTGGACGGCAATGGCGGTGGCCCATCTGCGGCCTCGAGAAGGACGCAGCGCAACCGCGCCGCCCGCGTCGTAAACAATGTTTTCTGCTGCTGTTATGCTATATTTAGAGCTTCTCTGCCCGATTTTAAGCATTTCTGACCAAATCGGGAAGAAAGCGACTAGAAATAGCATTCCAGTAGCAGACGACACCGGTCCCGGCGCGCGCGGCGCGGTTGCGCTGCGTCCTTCTCGAGGCCGCAGATGGGCCACCGCCATTGCCGTCCACTGTAAGTATCTCATTTCTCTGAATAATTTCCTCTAAGGTTATGCATAGCGAAGGTCAATCGTTATTGCACCAGTGGCGAAAGTCGCCGCGCCTCTTCACTCGCTGACTCACATTGATACGGGTAACGACAACCACGATTGCACCACCCGTGGCCTGTAGCGCCGCACCAGCTACGCGTCGCGGTTGCCTTGGATGTCGGGTGTTGCCTTGACCGCGCCGCGGAGAGGTGCGATTGCGATTGACGCTGCCTGTACGGTGAGCGTCGATGCAATTGCGTTTTTTTTTTGCAGACTCGGGAAGAACGCGGTGCGACCGTACCGCTCGCATGGAATCGTGGTCGTGGTACTAAACCATAAGATTTTCTTGATAGTTAGTTTTCTTGACAGTTGGTACTAAATGAAATGAAAAAGTGCCAAGAAAACATTGATTCGGATTACTGTAGCGATTCTAGCATTAGCGACGCGGTCGCGCCGCGTGCCTTACAAGTCCGCGGGTAGGGCACTTCCACCGACGCTCACTGTGTGAGCGCGTTAACTTAAAGGGTCAACATCTGGGTTAACGGGTACCAACGTGGGTTAACTAGTGGTGTGACACGGCCGCTTTGCCAGCGGTGCAACAACGATTGACCTTTACTGTGTGCTGGCTATGGCTCTGTTATTCCCGTAGGTTCTTAGTTGTTTCATATGAACTGCAACCTTGTTGTACTTTTTCCATGTTTGAATTCTCTACGTTATACATAGCTTGTAATTCTAGAATAATGGACGATTGCTTCGAATCTGTCAGAACGCATGATTTCGAAGAAGATGAACATCCACCTTTCAATAACGTTAAACATGAAGACACGGATGAAGCAAATTATTCAAATGCAGAAGGTGATCTAGAGCTGGATCTGCACCCACACGTGAAAAGAAACAGGGTAAGTCAATAGTTCTTTATAAAGATGTTGGCTTGCCGTTTAATACCCTTGGAGTATAGCCCCTGCGTTCCATTTTATTCTCCATGCGGAACAAGAGTATGGCACCGGTCTCATAAGCCCAACGTCAATCACGATTGCGACTCCTGCGGGCTGGCGCGCCGCACGACCTACGCGGCGTGGCTGACCGCCGGGGGTGTCGGGTGTTGGCTCGCCCGCGCCGCGTGGGTGCTGCGGCGCGCTAGTCCGCGGGAGTCGCAATCGTGATTGACGTTCCCTGTAAAGTGAGCATCTATGGAAATGCATCATCCGCGTCCTCAGGAAGCATGCGGTGCGGCCGCTCCGCTTGCGCTGGAATAGCCGACGTATCAGCAAGTCATAACGTTTCCTTGATACTTTTTCGTCCTTTTTTGACGTCAACTAGCAAAGTTACGAACTATAAGGAAAACCCGAGGGTTATCACGGCGATAATTCCACCGCGAGCGACGCGGTTGCAGCGCGTCTTCCCTAGTCCGCAAAAGACGCGATTCCTTTGACGACTACTGTATATAACTTAACTCTGCTGTAATTTCAAGCCCTTTTCATGTCTACACCTGTCTGTCACTTACGAAAGGCCTCCCTCATGACCTGGTTTTTGATTTTTAGTATGTCGCTCTTGCATTAATGCCTTTCCAGATTTTTATTGGTATTGATTTTGGATTTAAGGACAAGAGTTCGCCTTTGTTGACTGTAATTTTTTAAACCACGAATGGGATTTCGTCTCTTGAGGAGTTCGCATATGCCTCATTTTGTCAGAAATAACTGAAAATGTCTTAACGCTGTCTTAAAGTTGATAGGTATCGATTCTGTTTTCAGCAAGCCAAGGGGTTTTCAGGAATTGGGCTATTCTGGTTGTGGGTGTGGAATAGGTTTCAGTAAGAGTGAAGAAAGTTATTCATTTGAAGACTTCAAATCCACTCGTCACCAGGTGTGACGGCAACCTTACTTTCTCAATGAGGGTTTTATTTATTTTACTCATCACAAATAGAGATAAACAAATTAATTTCTCGATGGATTGTGTAGTACGAATGCAACTATTTGATGTTGATGTGAGATCATGTCTGATTAATTGCCTGCCACTCAATTAGAACCAAACGGTGTGTTCCAGCGCGAATACCCAGCTGGAAGATTCCTGAAAAAAGAACTGGAATACATTGCTAAGACGTACTGCGACAATTACACGACATTCTACTATTCAACCGTGAACGGTGGAAAGGACAAGGACTGTATAGCTGTAAGTTTTTTTTCTGTAAGCATAAGGTAGTGTATAGAATCGTTTGTATCAACGACATGTCCTCAAATTTCGCACTTTTTAGAAGAAAAAGGCACTGCTCGTAGAGATGGCAGAGCACATCTCAGCACTGGGCGATGAACCAAGAACTGTGGAACAAGTGGAGCAAAAAATACGGGACGAAATGAAGCGTGTCAAGAAGTACTTGATTGCGAAGGTATTCCTCTTTACTTTCGAACTTCTTACGTAGGAGAGTAAGGAATTCTCAGAAACACCAAAATAATATAGGAACGTTTGAGCTGGTTCTCCTACCTTTTCACCCCTACTTCCACTTCCAGCCGTTTAAGCCCCACGGTCGAAAATATTCTTGAGTGTAGCGGTACTCTGGCATTTAGGTCAATATGGCATTAACCCGTACTGACTGTATGTTACATTTCAGTGAAAATTAATTTTCGTCTGCCTTCGCATTACTAAATTTTGTTCAAGTAGGTCATAACCATCTTCAAGCATTCTTCTTCAGAAACACGGCAGACAATACGGCAAGCGGGAGATCGTACTGTCATCACCCCAACAAATGATTGCGGATATGATCGAGCAGACCACTTTAGAGCCGTTCAGACAAAGAATTTGTGATTCACATGGTGTGGAGGATCCGGTTGCGGTGGATACTTCCAATATGGATATGCCCACCGCAGGTAGGTCACCATATTTGTACGCGTTGTACATGAGTGCTGATGTACTCCTAATTAGGATCGTCGTTGGAAGTAAGTCCGCGAGGAGGAAGCCAACGAGCCGCTTCTCCTCCGGTGCTGCGAAACAGAAAGCGAAAATTGTCTGATCAGAGGGATGAGATGTCCAGAGATTTTGTGGAGAGGAGGTGAGCATTTAAGAGGCTGCACCTTTTTAATAGCGGTCCAGCTGGCCTCTGTTTGTCCATTTGTTTTTATTCACCTCTCTACACTCATGGTTCTTTTTACATTCTGTTTAAAAGCAATGATAATTGAGAAAAACAATGATATTTGGCCCACTTCCTGCCTCTCCGAACAGAATTTTCTTATTTTCTTTGTTTTCTCTCCATTTCTCTCGAACTATCATAGCTGGTGAAGTGAATCATATGTCTTACGGTCTTACGGAACGCAATTTTAGTACTTTGCCGCTCCATTTCTTTTATCACATTTCAAGCGATTCAAGCGACCTTATATTTTTATTAACCATTGCGTAACTCATCTGACACAGATTATCTTATTTTCAGTGCTAACACCAGACGCGACTTCGACTTCGAAAATCTTAAAGTCCGAAGGAGAGCACTCGAGGAGGACATGCGATACGCACGAGCTAAGCTGGAGGCCGTCACAGCTGAGCGTGATTTTTGGATGGCGAAGATTGACGTTCTGGATTTGGAGCGTCAGTACTGGATGAGCGAACTTGAGCGGAACCTAAGAGAACAATACTGATGTATGTGTGTGACCGAAATTTGTACTCCAAACCCTTGTTACAACGCTCTGCATCCTTCTGTAGGTATTCATTCTGCACTTGCATCGTATGTCTTTTCTTAAATGATTTTTCTTTCTGCTTTTCATAGTATACATGTACCTTTAACTAGTCATCCAGATTTGTTGGCTTTGGCAGCAATATCTAACATGGCGTGTATCTAACATTACATACATATATGGAATACCTTTTGTGTAGGTGTATGTTACCTTAAGTGGTGGCGTACCACCACCGAGGCTCCACTCGAGGTATTATTTTTACCTTATAGTGAAATATTTCTCACAGCATTGATATACTAAGAGTCATATCCTCTGCAAAGTTTATTTTTGTGATTGTTGGAAAGGAAAACCAAGGATCATGACAAGTCTACCAATTCTTTCCAATCAGTGGTTTCAAGTCTACCGTCGCAAATTGTGGTTAGGCCTATTTTACGCTGAATTTTAACTGCGTGTATGTTTTGTTCCTCTTTTGCGGGCTGTAATCGCGTTCTCGCAAACGTGATTGTTGTGTGGATTCTCCTGTGTGATTGTTGCTTTGATTATCATGGTGATTATGATTATGGATGAAATTTTGAGTGAGAAAAAGTGATTGGTGAAACAGTAGAAAGTCTTCTGATAATGTTGCGCAAAAGGTCCAACGTCAGAACGAGAACTACATCTTCGGAGGGATATGCTCAGTGCGCGGTAGAATCAGAATGAAACCATTCACTCGCAGTTGCTTCCAATCAACTACACTGTTACCGCCCAAGTTACTGTCAATAATGATAGCCACACATTGCCCAACCATTACATGCGTTGAAGGAGGAAAATAAATTCGAAAAGAAAAAACTGTCTTTAGCTGAAAAAATCATACGAGACTCCAAGCGAAGGCGACAGCAACGTGAAGAACATGGCAAGAGCGAATCTACAGCTGCATTCTTCTATCGATCGAACCAGTGATCAGCCAGCTGACGCCGTGCAGCAGCCGTAATTGGCGCACTCCCTAAACTATAGCCAGCGGGTTCACGCACCACAGCAACTCCGCAATAGAGCCGCAGAGGAGAGCAACTTCCTCACAGCATAGCTAGCAGATCACTGCCCCACAACAACTCCACAGGAGAACCGCAGAGGAGAGCAACTTCCTCACAGCATAGCTAGCAGATCACTGCGCCACAGCAACTCCACAGGAGAACCGCAGAGGAGAGCAACTTCCTAACAGCATAGCTAGCAGATCACTGCGCCACAGCAACTCCACAGGAGAACCGCAGAGGAGAGCAACTTCCTCACGGCATAGCCAGCAGATCACTGCGTCACAGCAACTCCGCAAGAGAACCGCAGAGGAGAGCAACTTCCTCACAGCATAGCCAGCAGATCACTGCACCACAGCAACTCCACAGGAGAACCGCAGAGGAGAGCAACTTCCTCACAGCATAGCTAGCAGATCACTGCGCCACAGCAACTCCACAGGAGAACCGCAGAGGAGAGCAACTTCCTCACAGCATAGCTAGCAGATCACTGCGCCACAGCAACTCCACAGGAGAACCGCAGAGGAGAGCAACTTCCTCACAGCATAGCTAGCAGATCACTGCGCCACAGCAACTCCACAGGAGAACCGCAGAGGAGAGCAACTTCCTCACAGCATAGCTAGCAGATCACTGCGCCACAGCAACTCCACAGGAGAACCGCAGAGGAGAGCAACTTCCTCACAGCATAGCTAGCAGATCACTGCGCCACAGCAACTCCACAGGAGAACCGCAGAGGAGAGCAACTTCCTCACAGCATAGCTAGCAGATCACTGCGCCACAGCAACTCCACAGGAGAACCGCAGAGGAGAGCAACTTCCTAACAGCATAGCTAGCAGATCACTGCTCCACAGCAACTCCACAGGAGAACCGCAGAGGAGAGCAACTTCCTCACGGCATAGCTAGCAGATCACTGTGCCACAGCAACTCCACAGGAGAACCGCAGAGGAGAGCAACTTCCTCACAGCATAGCCAGCAGATCACTGCGCCACAGCAACTCCACAGGAGAACCGCAGAGGAGAGCAACTTCCTCACAGCATAGCTAGCAGATCACTGCGCCACAGCAACTCCACAGGAGAACCGCAGAGGAGAGCAACTTCCTCACAGCATAGCTAGCAGACCACTGCGCCACAGCAACTCCACAGGAGAACCGCAGAGGAGAGCAACTTTCTCGCAGCATAGCTAGCAGACCACTGCGCCACAGCAACTCCACAGGAGAACCGCAGAGGAGAGCAACTTCCTCACGGCATAGCTAGCAGATCACTGTGCCACAGCAACTCCACAGGAGAACCGCAGAGGAGAGCAACTTCCTCACAGCATAGCCAGCAGATCACTGCGCCACAGCAACTCCACAGGAGAACCGCAGAGGAGAGCAACTTCCTCACAGCATAGCCAGCAGATCACTGCGCCACAGCAACTCCACAGGAGAACCGCAGAGGAGAGCAACTTCCTCACAGCATAGCCAGCAGATCACTGCGCCACAGCAACTCCACAGGAGAACCGCAGAGGAGAGCAACTTCCTCACAGCATAGCTAGCAGATCACTGCGCCACAGCAACTCCACAGGAGAACCGCAGAGGAGAGCAACTTCCTCACAGCATAGCCAGCAGATCACTGCGCCACAGCAACTCCACAGGAGAACCGCAGAGGAGAGCAACTTCCTCACAGCATAGCCAGCAGATCACTGCGCCACAGCAACTCCACAGGAGAACCGCAGAGGAGAGCAACTTCCTCACAGCATAGCTAGCAGATCACTGCGCCACAGCAACTCCACAGGAGAACCGCAGAGGAGAGCAACTTCCTCACAGCATAGCTAGTAGATCACTGCGCCACAGCAACTCCACAGGAGAACCGCAGAGGAGAGCAACTTCCTCACAGCATAGCCAGCAGATCACTGCACCACAGCAACTCCACAGGAGAACTGCAGAGGAGAGCAACTTCATTTCAGTATGACCAGACCTGACCGCGGTTACTGTCAGCAATAAGACATCAATGCAGTGCTCTAATAATAATGATAATATTGTTCTTGACCACTCCTTTTCACTTGTTCACTTCTTCACAAACTACAGAATATTTCGCTTATCATTATTGTGTGCTCATTTGAGACAGTCCCGGTAATTGACGAATATGTGCAACTATTCAATGAAATGAAATTACTGAACGATTTTACTTCAAAAAGAAAAGTCTGACTGAAATCACTAAAAGCATCCAACGTCCCTATATTTTGAGGAATCTCTTCCTTGCTCTTGACTGCCATCGATGATAGATCTTTCTAGACTTCATTTTCCTTCCTGATTCTTTGGTCTTACCAATTCTCATCTTATGGGAAGAACTCAAAGTCCTTTGGAGCTCAAATATAGTTGTGAGCGAAAGGATATTTGCTATGATCTGTTTATGCAGTAGGCCTCGTTCCGACTGCACTTAACATCGTGAGCAACTAAGTGCCGCCTCCCATACACTCCGGATTATGTATGGCATTATCGCAAAATGTTCTCGATAATGGCTTCTAATATATTCTTTAATTGTTAATTGTTTTGAAGAAGATAGATCTGAGAAAGAATCAAAGCAGAAGGGAACTGGTCTTCGTAAGATTCCAAAGAACTTGTTTCTTCTGAAGTTGAGCTTGCTAATGTACATCGATGATTTTGCTAGAGTCACTCGCAAGTCACGTGAGAGCTTCGCTCGTCATCACCATCCCAAGCGTTCGATTCGTCTGCATCGTTTCACATGCGTGCATACATCTTAGCATTGACATGAACCTTCCAGTGCTTACTGCCGTCTGCCTTTTCCACTACACATTTCTGTCTTTATTTCCTTGGAGCAACACTTCACCAAAAGAGCGCATCGGCTCTCCACTGATTCCCGTCGCATCAACTATGCTTAATCAGTTGCGAGTCGAGTTAAGCCTCGGATTATGAAGTGATCCCCGAACATCAGCCTTGCCGACCTGTGTCTGAACACTGGATCAAAGCCAAGCACGGGTCATAAATGGCTTCTTTGCTTGGCCAACATATTGTACCGCTGAGCCTATTTACTGCTTCACAAGGCTTCAAAAGTCGGCAACAATTGACAGGGTCGGCGATTACGCTTGAATAGCCACTTCACAATTGCATGAACTCCATGGCTGAATAATAGAATATCCTACTCATCAGAATATCCTTTCGAAAAGCTGTGGTTCTTCTGATCCGTCTAGAAACCAAGATTGTCTCGTATTTCACCAGCATTCGCGAATGTTTTTTTTTATTCCTAAGAATCCTTTGACACCTTCTCCATGATTTAATTGTCAAGGGCTAGATTTGGATAGCAACGAGTTTCTAGAGAGCTGTTGTGCAATTTTTTCCTAGCCTTCGAAAGAGAAAAGCTGAAAGAGCAAAGCGTTACAAAAAGTCTATATGATCATAAATTCATGCCAAAGTGTAAATTTAATTAGGCTATCGAACAGGCTCCGGAAATTTTTATGATTTGCTTGTTTTACCTGGATTACCTTTTATCCGGATTTTTCGCAATTTGAGTGCGAAGAAAACGTGGTAGAGAAGAACTTCTGTGACCGTTATCCAGTACTGAAACCCGGATAACGGTGACGGATATGTCAGAACCTACGGATGTTCGCTAAACTTGGTTGTCCAATTCTCCACGGCTACCTACTTGCATTCCAGTAAGAATAAGTGTCCTGCATCCCAGTCACCCTACCGTATCCTAGCGAGCTGCTTTCGAGCGGTCACCTCATCCTGGATTACGGCTTGCTTTGAATGCGTCGCGATGAGCGGCCAACACTGGTGACAGCTACGCTACGTCGTACATCACCATGCCATATTAGCTATGCAAAGAATTTCGCCGATGCCACTCCATTCTGTCATTTTCCTCCTCCGCGTTTGAGCGATGCGCCTTTTCGGATTTTTTACTCAGGTGGGTGGTGGCACATTTTTTTTCACATACGTACGTCTGGATACCAAAGGAGATCCGGTGGCCCTACTGTAGTCTCTACATCTAATTTCACTACACTTTTCGCAGAGCTAATAGCAGTACATTCCTGTTAGCACACAAAGGCAATAAAACCAGCAATGGCTAAATTTGATGTGGACGTGATGGACCACTAATTTCTTGGGTGAACATTAGCCCTGCGACCGAGACGAGATGCTGACAAATTGAATGCCCCGGGGAGAGCACATAATGGAATCAGGGATTTGAAAGCTCTAGTGCGTCGTCCGCTCTTTTTTTGCGCCTCAGTCGAGCCGACCAGCTTTTCAGAAAGAGGGTGCACGCCTAGCTGCATTTCGTGAACACGCATCTGGCTCAGTGCTGTCCCCTTCAATTTTTATGGGATGTAGCCTGTCGCGTCAGTGATTTCAGTGCTATTCCCGTCTCTCTTACGAGGCAAGCCAGCGCAACATCATCACGCGATATCACGGATTTCGCATACGATATTCTTTGGGAAAAACACGGATCGAGCAGCTCTATCTCTATCCACGCGGTAGTAATTTTTGCTTTCGAGACAAAATGCTGTTTTTTACTATTCTCAACTACTCTTTACTGATTTTTTTCATTAGCCTGGGGAGCGTTCCCACACTTTCCACTGCCATACACCAAGAAAGGCAGCATCTTCATGAAAGCTTGGCAACCCTAAGAACTTCTGTTGGTTCGCGAGATGTAGAAATTGGAGCTTTGGACTTGCACTTTGTCAGCTGTAAGTATAATTGCGTTTTCATGGAATTCTTCGCTTTGCACTTTTCGACCTTTTTGCTGAAGGTTGTCTACTGCAATTTGCTTGTTTTCCGGCTACTGCATTCAGAGGAAATTCCTCACATGCGCTCGTTATTCTAAAAAAACCTACAATTTTGATCCGGAGGTTCCTTGGCTCCTTGTTATATTAATTTTTTCTGCACTCTTCTAACTTAATTTCCTTGACTTTTCGTGAAAAATATGAGGTGACCAAGATGAGCATCGATGACATGGGACGAAAGAGGTTTCTACTTTTACCGGCTCGACGAAGGCAGTAGCACACTCCCTTTTTGCAGATTTTCTTATGAATTTCAAAGGGTTCCACTCAAAAGTTGCAGCCGAGCGGCACAAATGGATTTTCAAAGGCATGTACTTGAGAATCTCTGTCTTCGTAAGTGTTAGTTGTACAGGAGAGGGCTTTGTAACTCAATGCTTGTGATTGATAGTATTCGTGAAAAATGATGGTCTCCATGCTCATGAAAAACCACACGAACTTATTCCCCAACCCGATATTTTCATTTTGTCGGTGTTAATAGGTCGTTTTCGCAAGAATTCTCAGAATTCTCTTTGTATTCAGGTTTCTCGCCTTTATTAATGCCTCAGAAGGCGCTATGCTTACCCATGACCAATTTTCTGGGTAGAGATACCAGCACGTGCGTGAAAAGAAGTTCTTGTGCTAAAATTACTCTATGTACAAATTCATCGTGCTCTAGACAAGTATGTATGTACTACCGGTGACCAATTATGATAAACTACTACTAGCGCTGCCCTGGACTACTATTCAAGAACTTCATGTAATTGCTCCGAAACAATAGGCCTTTGTTGGTTGCGCTCACATGCGCTCAGTGGCAGTCTCTTAGAAGAAATCATTTTTTTTTCAACAAACGTCCGCTGTGACCCTCGTTTCCGCATAATGGGATGTGCTGACTACCATGCTCTTTTCTTGTGGTGTAAAACCAACAAAGTTCTGGCTGGGAGGCAGATGAAAAGCAAAGGACCGTGAGGGAGGGGGGGGGGGAGGTTCCAGATGGAATGAGCATCTACACAAGGAGCTGAAATTAGATCGTCGACTAATTTTAGAGTTCAGTATTTCTTGTGAGATTCCAAAAAAAAAGAAACCAGATAATGTAATTTCAACGTGCTTTGGACATACTTTATTTAAAAATTGTTTTGTACATATCTTAGCTTTTTAGATGTAAACCTTAGATTTCTACACTAGAACTCGTACCAAGAACTCGACCTATCACACACAAAGCAGGCTGTTAACCCCTGAGATTACCCATAGTTGACGCGGGCGTCAAAATGTCTATCCTTGGTTATCTCAGCGATACATCCAGACCCTGAACATATTTTTAGAGCTTTCTTAGCCCTCATTCGTCACGCATGGGTAACCCCGTCTTCCCTCTATTCACTTAACCTTTGATGGACAATAAAACAGCCGTCAAACAGCCACGACAAAAGTGCTAGTGGTTCCACGGGCACAACACCGACCGCAGTTTATGCATCTGAAATATGGTGGTAAATCGTTGCGGCAACAAACGCATTCGTTGATGAAGTGCTTTGTCCGCATGTCTCGGGAACTGTTTGGTTGTCCAGACACCCAAAATTCGCTCTTTGATTCAGCAGTCACTGAATATTAATGTGTTTCGTGTTTTTGACTTGTGCGATTCAAATTCATGGCTCTTTAGGTCATTTTTCGTTGTTATCTTTTCTGGGTAACCTTTGGCAACTGCTCTGTGATAACAAATATGAAGGTATAAAACATCCGTCGTCGATGAACCCCGCAAAACGTTGCCGGATGCCTTCCTGGACTACCCGAAGGAGATCACGGGGGACGTTCCAAGCAGTGAACCTCAGACACTGCGATACTTGACTCTGGATCTCCAACGTAGTGGAACCAGCGATTGGGACAGATTACAATTGCGCTCAATCTGGAATATTATGAGCCTATTACTTCTTTTCAGCGACTCCACTTGTGTACATGTTGTATACAGTGAATGATGCGTTCTAGGTGGGGTGGGAGGGAGGGGGGGGGGACGAGGGGAGTGGGGGGGGGGGAATTTTTGAAGCAGAAGTTTGTCCTTTCAGAATGGCCGCACTGGCCAGATGCTGGGATCGAGACCACCGACACGCTGCTCTCCGTAATTCTACTATTCCATCCACTGATGAGGTCAAGCTGCCGCCTTCTGCCCCCCCCCCCTCGCCCCGTTGCCCCCAACATAGACTTCATTTCTTTCACAAGCTTCCAATTTTAGTGTTTTTTTCCTAGTTTCCTTTTTCTTTTAAACGAAGATTCGACGCAAACAACGCCAATTGTTGGGCTTGGATTCCTGCTAGCCTTTTCATGAGAACTTCATAAAAATAAACTATTTTTGGTTTGTGAGCCTCATCTCTTTTGGAAAGCTGAAGAATTATCCTAGTTGATTTTTAATTGATTTTAATTCTGGATTTGAATTGTTTTTTCTTCGGATTTTTCACAGTTATAAATTCACTGCGGAATGTAGGTACATCTTTTGCCCAACGCTTCAGGAACGCTAGCACATCTGGATAAGTGCACTCGTTTCCTAGAAACATGTTTTTCCACTTACATTCTTTCCGGACATATCGTTCAAAAGATATATTCACTTGAAATGTTCGCCACTATTAGCCTTTTTAGTTCAGCCAATTTCCACCCGTTTTTTCATTTTTTCCTCATTTTTTACTAGTTTGTAAGAAGCTAGGATGTGAGAACTGGGAAAACCAAGTTTAGAGCTGACTATTTTCCTTAATTTGCTCACGCTGTATCACATATTTCTCTATCCAGAGATATCCAGACCTTCTTACCATCAGTACTTTAAAAATAGCTTGATAATCACCTGAGTTCCGGAATGAGATTACGATTATTATTTTAAAAATTATAAAAATAAACAATGGAAAGGAATCTAATGTAAGGTCTTTAATTACGTTTCGATGCATTTTTAAAAAAATTCAATTCTAGACGGAGGGGTCATCTTCCTGCGTCCACCACTGCTCCTTTTCTTCTGGCATTTCTTCCCACACTTCGGATAAAGGGTAAAGTGCTCGACTGACCAAGCATATTCCGTACTAGCCTTCCGGTTCCTTGTTTTTCCATTTATGGAAAAAGTACAAAAAAAGTGTAAGAAATAAGTGGAATCGCTCCATTAAAATGTGTCGTTTCGGCGTTCTCCTCGATTTCGACGACCGTCCGCTGCACTCGGGCATGAATAGAGCCATTATTCTCAGTCGCACCCACGACATCTACACAATGATTGCCAGCGGCAGTCAGTCGGCCGAACATTGTGTCAATTGACGGTGGTGTTTCCTTCCAGGACCCACCCACTTTCCTGTTGCTCGTTGACCAGCCTGTGGGTCTTCGGTTAACTGGCAGTTTTTTCCTATAAGTTACCAAACAAACACCCTTCTTCGGGTAATTTTTACGCAATGCCCTTCTTCTGGGACGTTGTATCTATGAGCTCATCTACACCGGGTGCCTGCCTCCCCCGGCTGTCTATCAACGTTTTTGCACGAGTCTCATCCGTAAATTGGCCATAGATGAGGCCGATAGGCCGAGCGCACGCGAGCTTCTTCTGGATTCGAGCAAGATATGCACGTATTACTAGCCGCTGTCCTTCGTCCAGTTGCTATTTCTTCAAGGATAACATTCATATTGTCCAGATGGCGAACATTCCATAAAATTCCTTAGGGAAATATGATACTCGATGTTTTTTGATGCGTATCTCGTTTCATTCGTCACTGCTGTTGCCACCCGCATTGTTGTTATCGTTTTATTTGAGAGGAAAGTCTGTGGGAAAAATGCTTGTATAGCTGGAAAAGTTCCAATTTTCTGGAAATTTTGAGGATTGGTTTGTCTCTTGTTCGGATCTGATGCCACTCCTGTTGTCTGCATTTTTCGAGGTGTGGGTCATTGTGAGGCAAAAGTGGGCGGGCAATGTGCCTACGATTGGTCCAATCACACCCTCGCTCCGCCCCCCAGCACCTACTCGCACTAATTCGCGCGCGATTTCATCTTCTTGCCCACACAAAGACGCTTGAAGGAGGGAAGACCCCCATTTTGCCTCACCATGACTCACACCTCAATGCACGTCTGCCTCTCTGGATATCGTACACTTTCGCGTCTTCTCTCTTTCTCTAATACCTCTCTACCTATCTTCTCAGGTGAAGCGCGGTTTACCAATTTTACACATGATTACTAATCTGAGTTTCTTGTTGAAAATTATAACTAGTAACTCGAAACTCTGCAACTTGCAGAAGAAGACGACCAAAACCAGCCTGCAGAGCCCCTGTGTCTCTGCCCAAGAGAGCCGCGCCGCGGTCCCGCCCTTTGCACACGGACGTGTGGAGTTCCCTGTACTTTTTTGCTTTTTTTAACGCGACATGTTTCTTTTTTTTCAGAATTTATCGTTCTCTACATAGCAAATGGTGGATTTTGCAATCCACAGTCTTTAAGCACCACTACTTGTAGAGGCGGAGAATGCGAGCTTCCACTTGACTATCAGGATGACGCCGGGATTGGGATAGCGTACGCCGCACGTCCGCTGTATCGCTAAAATAGGGCAATTTGTTGCGAGAATTGAACTTTATTCGTACTCGTGCATGTTCTCATACATACATTAGACCCTGTGGCAAGAAAACATTGTTGAAATTAACTCTAAATTCGAATGAAAAACATAATAAAAAAACAGTGATAGTTAACAGTATTTTTCCTTGTAAAAAGTGATGTAGCAACAGTTCTTCCTTTTCTGATATCTATTTATGAGCCAGATTACCATCTCTTCACTTTTGAAGGATGATTCAGATTTATTTTAATTTTTATTTGTTTACTATACTCCATAAATAGGGTGAGCAGCGTTATACCTGGAAAGGGCGGTGCGCTCCAGCCCGCGATTGGTCAACTCATTTAAGTGGCCAATCACAGAGCTCGGCCACGCTGCTCACTTTAGGTATAACGCTCCATACCACACATGTAAGTAGCGCTGCCTTCCTAAGATTTTTTTTTGCAATCATGCACATCGAAAAAAGGTCATTCCCGGGTAAAAAATTGCTTATTAAACATATTGGTGTGCAGAAATTCAAGAAATAATATTATTAAGTAAAGGTAGAAATACAGTCGTTTGGAAAAAAATTGCTCAAAACACAAAAATAGACAGCGATTAGTAAGCAGCATGAAAATTTAAGCGACATGGGGATAGAATTTCCTTCTTTGGCAGTGGAAATTGTGAAGAACGTGAGGGAGATATAACCAATCTTATATCCTAACATCCTAACATACAAATTCACACTACCTAAGATTTCATCTTGTTGCGTTTTCTCTGTTTTTTTTTGTCCCTCACATCTACCTTGCCATCGTAAGGATAGATTTTCTAGCCTCTATTTATTTATTACATGGTATACAAGCAGATCGCCATAGTTTTCAGTATGTTCTCATTAGAATTCCTTGAATATTCTTATTTTCGCTACCCTCTCATGATTACTATTTCCAGCACATAATCACGACTGCCTCCATTCTTATTCTCCAGGCCTAATCGTAAACAATTATCCAGTGAATAGCCATATAAGCACTCATTTCCCTTCTACATATGCGCACAGCTCTATCGCTGGCATTCTGCACTTTTGAGATTTTTTTCTTCATGACGTTTCTAACATTAATTGCCCTTTGCAGATGTCCATTGAACTGAAGAAGTCGACCAATTCCGAGAAGACACGCCTGATCGCAGGACATGCGACGCACAGACCAGGGCAGGAGCCGATGATAGGTTGGCTTTATCTTTTGGTAAAGTTTCTTGTGGTTAAATGGACCGGACGCCCTTTTACTAAGTAGATAGAGCCTCGTGCTTCTTTTTTTTTGAAGTAATTGGTAGAGGTAGGGGAGTTTCCAGGAATTCCGAATTAACAAAAAACTATTTGCCGGTATCTCTCCAGTACCATATAGCGGAACAGTGAGCGTCACTACCTAAACAGTAGCTAACAAGTAGTAAAACCGACTTATACTTAAACATTTTCATAGATTCGGTTTTTTTTTCTACAGCAAACTTTCCCATCTGTCTGCTATTTCCAACTGGATGCCGCTATTAAGCTTCATAAACAAATAAGAAATTGCTCAGAACCCCTAGAACAAATTGCTGGCAAGCATTGGTTGAGCAAGTTGCTGGTCGCATCTGAAGTCTGCTCGCACATAAACTCGTTGACAGCTTCTCTTCATCTTTTCTTGCCAACAAGTTGTCGGGCATATAAACTTGTCGACGACTTGCTGCAACACCTACTTTCCGGCAACTTGTCGGCTCCAAAGCTGGCTCCACAACTTGCTTTCACTATTTTTGCCAGCAACTTGTCAAAAATGCCAAAAACTTAATTTCGCCTTTTATTGCCGTCAAGTTCATAGCAGACTTCTTTCCAGTTTTGGCATGGTAACCACTGCATCAGTGTCTAATTGCATCGCATATTACGCTGGTTAGAGAACTAGCATCCAACTTGCTTTAACTATCCATTGCCTGTAAGCTGATCAGCCGAAAGGTTGTCGAAAACTTTCCGACAACCTCACCAATCAAGAAGCTTACTGGCAAGTTAATTTTGTACCAGAGTAGTCGACAACTTGTTCTGGCTCTTGCTTGTAAACAAGTTTTATTTATTTATTTTAAGTTGACAAGTTATTAGAAGAAAAGGTATTTGAGAATCTGTTAGTGGATGGTATGATGGTGTCAAACTTGTCGACAACGATTCGTTAGTTAAAAGGTGTGTGCAAGTTGTTTTGGAGTAAATACGGGCTGACAACTTGTTCTAGGGGTTCTGGATTAAACGAGCGAATTTTCCGTTATCACTCCAGAACTCGCCGAAGGTCGGGCCAAGGACTTCTTCGAGAAAAAAGTTCAATAATTTCTTGTCCTTAAGGCAGAAAATAGCAATTCTTACTAGTCCTACAGAGTAATATATTTATTTTTTATTCAAAGCTTACATCGAGACGGCTCATTTTGACGACAGTTTGTTTTTGCGAAGAGTTCAGGAACTTTCCCAACAGAATTTTCCGATCTTTTGGATGTAAAATCGCTAAATAGAGTCTATCAAAGAGCATTTAGCGAATAAACTGTTGTAGTCAAAGAAAAGGATTCTACTGGAGGTAAAACCTAACCAGTTGTACCAGAAATTTCATATATCTCCATGTCCCTTGCCCTGCCCTTATAAGGCAATGGTAGGCGATCCACGAAACAAGCAGTTATGGAACTACTGAAGGAAAATAGGAGGAATCGGAATTCTCTGGGAAATCTGCCCATTGACTCCTGTAGAAACAGAGATGGAGGCAAGAGGGCTAAAGGCTGAAAAGCAGGGGAAATTTCCATAATTTTGATCAGGACTTTTACACCTTTGTTTCTAATCTACAGCAGGGATTAGCTGTGAAAAATTCCGAAGTTCTCCATCTCAAAGGGGACTACAGGATCTTCTTGATTCTTTGCCCCACCCTAATGAGCAGCCACTGGGGAGAAATTGGGCGAGCAAATGGTGGGGAAGAGGGGGGGGGGGGGAGTAATGAACCTAGTTCTGCCTCTTTTTTCGATAGAAGGGTTTTTAAGCCGTTTGGGTAAAAATTGTTGACGATTGGCAAAAAGCATTCTAGTTATGGCTTTTTAATGAAATTTCTCTTGTTTTCGTGGTGTTATTTGGTAGATCCACCCTTCTTTTCTGCAGGTTCCAGTTTCCTTAGGCGTAATTCGATTTTTATGATGGCAATAGAGAATACCAGATTTTGAATGTATGTGGGGGAATTTTCCATGCTTTCCAGCGTTGTCATAACGACGTCGTGCACATTTTTTTCATTTAACGACTGCGTTTTCCAATTTCACATAGTTAACATTTCCGACCAAGCACTCGGCAGACATTTTTCCATCCGGAATTTCTTCCTTTACAGTAATTTCCTTAAGTATTCCAAAAATATTGATAGGAAGTCTACTGCTTGGTGAATAGTTTGCTGGGAAGGGGAGTTATAACGTTCTCTCTTCTGGATCGCACACATTTTTGAGATTACCCAGGGTTGTCGCATCAACACCTCACAAATTCACCCATTGTCAACAAGCGGGTCAACACATTTACCCTGGGTAATCTCAATAGGCCGCCAAGAATTCCTGAAAAAATCTGAAGGCCCCTCAATGTACGTAAGGAATCAGGTTCACCAAAAAAGGTTTATAATATCTTACTAAACATTTTTTTCATTTTCTCTCTCTTGAGACCACATATATAACAAATTATATTCCCTTTCGAAAAGACAGGTGGATTAAATGACTGTAGAATCGCGACGGGACCTGAACGAGACTTGCAATAAGGGCACGCTCGAAATGAGAGGGTTAAGTGGGTCCCGCAGCGATTCTGCGACCGCGACGCTATGAAACCGCGCGCAGAATTCGTCTTTATCGAGAATGAATGCATATGTACAATTCCTTATATGTAAGGTTCTGGCGCCGCATGCATCATTCCGACTACCCAGGGTAAACAAGTTAAGGGTACACATATCTACTCGCGGTTAACACGGGTATCAACGCGTTTACCCTGGGTGATCTTAATGGTGCCTCGAGGCTTCGGTCACTCAATAGTTTCCTAACGCCGGGAGGAGGCAGCAACGTGACCTAAAACCCTTTTTTTTCTTTTTCCTTGTGGTTCCCTACATGTTTCTGCAACATTATTCTGGTGTATCTTTGCTACAATTTTTATATTTTCTACTTTATTTCTTATTTTTACCATTTCTTCATATTTTTTCCTCAAACAACAATTTCAAGAAATTTACTTTCGGCTGGCTGTTATCCTAGAAAACACCACTCATTGCTAAGGATTCTGGGCTCATGGTACCTTGTATGTACAGCCTCATGAAGAAAATATTAGACACCTGTAATTAGGATTGGTTTTTGATCTGCTTACTACTTTATGGACTTGATGGTGCGATGTTTCATGAATCTTTCAAGCAGCATGCATAATTGAAGAATAATTAGGCGAATTACGGATCCTAATGAAGATTACTCGACTGAGACTTGGTTTACAATCCTTTTTCAACTCCATTTTATCATTTCTGAGTCCTGGAACTGGCTTAGGAAGAGGTTATTTTTAAGGTTATTTTTAAACAGCATACATCAAGGCCCCTGAACACGGAGCCATCATCGCTCATTCGATGAGCGTTCGCTGGCTGCTGAGAGGCGAAGAAAACCTCCCGAGTCATCCATTAAAATATCCGGCAAACCGCCGACAAACACATGCTTCCCCCACGTCTTCGCACGCACTTCGCGGGCTTCCGCCGTCAGACCGACGACCGACATCGGCCGTCGTTCGCATCCGAGCCTCCACGAGTCGATTGCTTTACTCCACCACTCAGCTGAGCCTCAGAGCTGTATGTTGTCCTCAGTAACCCTCAGCGATTAGTCAGCGATTACTGCAAGAAGGTTCCAGTAGTGGGACTGAACTCATTGTTTGACGCAAGGATATCCCCCAAAGGGATATTCCATGGGCTTTTTCCACGAATGTTACTTGGAAATGTATAGGTTTCTGTGGAATGGAGCGCATGCAGTAACAAATTTGCACATAAATGCTCCAATTATCCGTTTATCCGCTGCCAGGAGTATATAGGCCAATTTGCTTTTTCCGGCACAGGCCTGGCCCAGAGCCAATTTCGAGCTATTCGTATCCTAGACATTTTTTCTTATTGGTTTGAGCTCAACTCCTTCGGTTCCTGATTATTTAGAGGTTTCCTTGCCTGGAATGTCATTGAAGCCGTGGATATCAAACATGATTCATAGGTGACTAATTTTTGAATGAAATGAGCAACAAATTTTGAAGTTATATTGGCCACAATAAGCTCAATGCACCTTGGACTCTCATATTTTCCACGGACCCTGCTATTACCTTTCCCTTTCATCCTTTAATTTTTTCTCCTTCTATTTTTCTTTTTCTACTCAAGCAGCTTCCACACCGTAGTCTCCAATATTAGTGCCCACTGTGGTATACTATTCTTTGAATTTCGAATTTCAAGGGATTTTACAGCTACAACATTTTCACCATACTGGTTAAATCTGTTCAATTCATTCAGAATCAAGGACTGACAATCGAATTGCAGCTTTATTCGAAGGCCTTATGTGTTTATTTTATTCATTGGTCCTTATATATATTAAAGTCAGGCTATGCCTAATGGTTATCTCTTACATCTCACAATTCAGCAGTCAAGAACATGGAGAATTTAGTACTCGGCTCGAAATCGTGTCCAAGTAGTTGTTTCCACAAAATATTTATGTCAATTGAAGTATTATTTTCCAGCTCCAGAGCTGGGAACTTTGCGATTAGGGGTTAAAATTAAGTGAAGATAATTATTTGGCCCCACTGAACCCTGGGCTTGCATTCTATGAGATTGAGATTACCCAGGGTAAAATTGTTAATGCCCGTTTTAGCGGCAGGTAGATTTGCACGGTAATATGTTTGCCCTGGGTAATCTCAATGCAGCTCTATTTTATCTATCATCGAATGTTTAACGTCCCTTTGTGATTCACGCAGTAATCGCAGTAATCAACTTTGTTAGTAAGAGTGTTAGGGAATGTGACAACTGGTGAGGTTTATTTATCGAAATTTATACAACAATTTTGACTCAACGATGGTCCCTTCACTTACTTGTTTTCTTTCTTTAGTTTTGCAGCAGAACACACTCATTTTCCTTCGTTTTTTTTTCTAAAATCGTGACTTCATCTACCTTTAATTACTTGAGGAGAAAGGTTACAAGAAGTAGTAAATTATGGATGCTACAAGGAATACCAAATTATGAATAAGACTCCAAACTTCAGTAAAATTCATAAAATTGCAATGTGTATACATCTCGCTTCGAATGGCCACACTGACCAAGCATCCTTCCCTTGCTAGTAGAAAGAAGCACAATCTATCGAATTTGTGGGGCTAGGTCCAACAAAGTACAACGGGTGATAAATATTTTTGCCTCGAGATCCTGAAATGACGATTGCTCAAGTTGGGGGGAATGGGACCCGGATCTAGACCATTGGACCTCTGCTTAGCAGTCCACTGCGTTACCCATTCGAGCGCTGACCCCGATAGTTGCGTTGTGAAAGATCTCAGAACACATGGGGAACAATAGTATACTCACGTAGTGTAATACTTTTTAAGCTAATAGCTTAGAACTAGATAGTTTTCATTTCCCTTGTTAAGCCCGTGCACTTTTTTTGTTGGGGCAGATGGCTTAGCCTAAGGACAGGTAGCCCACTACACTTTCTCAATCCCAAAAGAGTTAAAACGTCTGTTCTCCGTGAAAATTCCACCGTCACTCTGTTGAAATCTGCACTGCTGCAGTTCTCTAGCCCGATATCCTTCTTGAGTAGTCCTTACGGCAATCGCTCAGGAACAAAACGTCCAAGTGGGCGTTGGATGACAAATTACGGCTTCCTTGGCATTTTGTTTGTTCTGCTCTTCGATTTCGAGCCCAAAAGGGCATTTCATGCCGGCCACCTCCAGGAATTCCTAGAAAATCCTTATTTTCAGCTATCGCCCTTTCTGACATGGAATATGTGATGAAAACGGCAAGGTCAGCACGTTGTTCGACAAGGTAAACAATTTGCTTACTCGTTACTTACTGTACCTCAATATTTATTTCTACATCTCGTTCTTTCCACCGGTAAAGGTCCATTATGCTGCCGGGGAATTGTGGGGATTTTACGGATTCATGGATTGCTTCCATGGATTTTACAGCGCAATTTCCAGGGAACGAGAGCCGGGTTGCACATGTTGCTGTCATTTGAAGTCTGCTGTGACCGTTTCGCCCCGAACTGCTCATTTCAGCGCTGAAGGAGGCCTTAGCATGCATAATATTATGAATATGAGTAAAAGTGAGTTGACCCTCTTTTTTGAGACCTTTCCACATAGAAGTCTCGTTTTTGCTGCTGTTTTGCAGTCGCTATGCATGAACATTTATTTAAATAGTCAATACAATGCGCTGTAGTTGAACTATTATGTGATTTTCTTATCTAGGTTTACACCACGTTTTTAAAGCATAACACATTAACGAAAACGGTTTATGGGATAAGCCATACGCCATTCGTCCAAAGACTAGTCATAAGATGGTTTATGCATACATACGTCATTGCATGTGCAATCCTAGAAGATTTTCCATAAAATCCTCGAATGTGATATGTGCTGCAAGAATGAGAATCGCGCACTACCGCCTCGAAACGTCATAAGGGCAATTAATACTAGATGCGTGCGTTCGACGTGCGTGCGTCAACATGGTGAATGTTGCGAATCGGAGGCTCAGTGAGCCCGATCGGTCAAACACCCAGTGCTACACGTACCGCAAGCACAGAACGAAAGGGGTGAAATCGACCAAAGATAAGACACGATTCGAGGAGCCATTGACTACTGTAGATTGGGTTAACATAAATTCAACAGCGATTTATTAATCCTGATATTAACATGAGTGTTTTGAATGTGACGAACGATAGATGGATAAAACTAGAAAAGTTCAGAGCAGCGATTAATTTAATATGCGTAAAAGTCAGAATTGTAATTGGCTAAATGTAGTATGGCCATAGGGCCACATGCATTAGTATGCAATAAAACACGGCAATACATGTGGCACGTAGTAAATGTAATAAAGAACGGAACAAACAAATGTATTAAAAGTGTTGATCGATAAGAAGAATTACTAGCAAGGAGGAAAAAGGCAGTTATGTGCGCAAGACTCTCGAAGGCGAACTGAGGCCGCGCGGTGGCCGGAACTATCGATAGCCGACAGGGCGGATGTGGTCAAATTCAGATCACAGCCGCTCGCGACACAGTCACGGTTACGGTGCCCCGGCCTCCCTGTGGATAGGAGCGATCGCCTCGCGACAGTGAAGAACAGGAGCGAGTCGCATCGCTGACGCACCTCAGACGCACGCGTTTATGGCCACGCAGCGGACGCGCACTTTTTCCATTGAGGATGCGCATGCCGCGTTGACTGGTCTCCATAGGAAAACCCCACTCGCAAATAGATGCGTGAGTCTGACGCACGCACCCAAAACAAACTGTCTTATGTGCGCGTGCGTTCCAGCATAGCCCGACCACCATCTTAACAACATGTGGGTCCATCGCGTGCGTGCGTCTGACGGATGTATTTACCTTTTTTGCCTCATACCATTTGCAGTAAGATTACTTTTCTGACAGTATTATTTCAGAATTTCCTGCTTAAATTAATAGCGTAATTATATTAAAAAATGGCACCCTTGCTAAAAAAAAGGACGGATCCAGCAAGATTTTTGTAATTGGAAGTAATTATGAATTATTATTTATGAGCTGAGGGCGATGAATGCAAAAACAGAAAGGAGAACTGGACTCTTGTACATCTGTGAGCTATGGTCACCTTTTTGGAGTATCGGTTTTTTCTTAGAAGTCGGCGTCGTCAAAAAAGAGGTTCTCTGTTGGTGGGATGTGGTACAGAAATTGTAAACGTTACCTTTTATATTAACCATCACTGAGCTCTCCTTGGCCTTTTCGTAAATATAGTCCATAGCCCTTTTCAGCTCGACTGGCCATAAAAATCACTTGCTCAGACAACACGCTCTATCGAGTTACGCCAGTTTATGCAATTGTCGAGCCAGAGGAGGTGATAGTGTTGAATGTGAGTTCTTATTATGTGCTTGAAGCTTATGAGACGGAACTTTTCAGCTGGTTGGGTGAAAATATTGAGCGGAATTTTTTCAGATAGGTCGAATCGAAGGTGTCGCTAAAAAGGACCGCCTTGGGATTCTGATGATTGATTACAGCGGCACTGGTAACGCTAAGGACGCTTTCAAGGCAAGATTTCCACGATCATCAATTTTTCTTGCCAAAAATGCTGCCTTTGAATGAATTTACTTCTTTACAGCGATCGGATTTGCGGCCGGTTACTATCAATATCCCTCTAATTGTTAAAGAGGCCTGATGAGAGGCACGCTCACATGGATGATCTACTCTGCCTACGGTTTCTGAATTTCTGGAACTCTACATGACTCTGTTTTCTGTAATTATGCTGTTGCTTTTTCATTTTTACTATTTTGCCGATTAAAAGCGTTTCTATACACATGTGTTCTGTACACTGTAGGTAAATAAAAAAAAGGGGGGGGGGGGTAACCACAATTGCTGATGTTCTTGGAACGTCTTCCGGGAAATTAGAAATTCTTCACGATTTAAGAAGGTCCTACCGATGAAAGAGATACAAGCTTCCAATATAGAATATAGATATAGATCAAGAGAGGTATAAACGAAGTAATATAGTCTCAAGAGTATACACGGTTTATTAGTGTTTTCTTCATCATTGAGATTACCCAGGGTAAAAGTGTTAACGCCCGCAAAGTGCGGAGGTAATTTTTGTATCGGATACGTCTTTGTGATTACCCATGGTAAACGTGTTTATGTACCCTAATTCAACCTTTACCTGGCCCCCATCAACATGTTTACCCACACGGGCGTTGTCTGTAGTCACATGTTACCCATGGTTTAGCAAAACCATGGTTGTGAGGTTACCCAACCACCCAATTATGCAGCTGATTCTTGGAGGCCTTATCCTGGGTAACCTCACTGATGCATGGTTGTCCTATGGTAATTTATAGGATAGTTGTCCTATTTATGCCACAAATATAGCTTAGTTATTAAAACTAGCTAACGATTGCAACCCATGTTTCCTTGGAAAGGCATTTCCGCGGCTGTTTTCTTGGCCATCGCTAATATCGGGCTATAAATTATGGGTATTAGATCGCATCTCTGAAGTTATGTAGTAATCGTGCACTTTGTACCACACCGCTATCCATCACTGTTTCGGTTTTCACTTTGGAGTTCGAATACTCTCGAATTTTCGAGCAATTGCATGTCCGATGCCTCGATTATCAGCATTCAAGGTTAGCTAGTAAAGTGTTGACCTGATCGAACAATCGAGTATTCGTTCACTCGTGAATATTTGATTATCTGAATTCAAGGTCCACAAGTACATGCTGGCGTCTCTGTTCGCAGTCGTGATCCTCTTCCTTTTACGGCTCTTCCCAGGAAAAGAGATTATGTACTTCGATGAAGCGGCTTTCTACAATTCAGAAGTGCGAAAAGTTAGGAGCTTTTACTGGAGAGCAAGGTTGGTTGTACATCGAATCAATCACTAACCATGACTTCACAGCGGAGGAAATCGTCAAAAAAAGCGACTTAGTACCTTTAATTTCAAGAGAGTATTCGTCTTAAAAAAAAGGGTGGAGATCAGTGAGGACTTCTCAAACCTACTACAAAAAGGGTGTCACAGTACAGCTAGAGTGACAGCACAGGAGTAATACATTTCCAATTTTGCGGGTACGATTTGCTCCAAACCTACTTGCTCCACTTGTAGGTAGGCTTGCCGTCCAGGTACTCAAACATCTCTAGAATCATCATATCTCTACAATTAATTTTTTCTGAAACATTTTACTTCTTACGACACCATTCGCACTGTGTTTAGACTACAGTCGGGTCCGGCAGCCGCTGAAACGTGGGTACAGGGCAGGATTCGATCCTCTGACCACCATAACGTCGATCATTCGCTCAACCCACTGAGCTATGCGCGCACGCAATGCAACGTACAAATGGTGTCCACTATTACTTACACTTACACTTATCGTAGTTTATCTTAGAAATTTACGTGAAAAGGGAGTTGGGTGGGGCCACTCCTGTGATGCCTAAGCCTAAGCCTTAAACCCATTCTTAAGCATAGGGTTAGGCTTGTCTACCCTGTCTACTATGGACTAAAATTGTATTTTTCTTTGCTTTCTTCCAAGCTCGAGTGATTTATAGCTCATTAATACCGGGGCGCCGGAGGGTGACGGCGGCCGGCGCCCATTTGCAGTGGCTGCCGGACCGGACTGTACCTGAGTAAGTAAGCGCATGCAGGATAAGGTCTTCCGCAAATGTTTTGCCATTACACCGCTGAGAATTAGCTTACAATGCTTATTTGTATATTGTTTACTGCAATATTTCAATTTCTTCCAGTAAAAATTAGGACTGAAAATGCGTGACACCTTCACGCTGCGATTGACTGCGTTTTTCCAGGGAAGAGTCTGGAACAGTGAATGCTTCGAGGAAGTGGATCGTGCTAACGACTTCAAGTCATTCTGAACAAGAAATTTTGGTAGTCAAATGTCTTGTAAATGAGAACGTATCAATCCGGCATCATAGCTGGGCCCATTAAGCACGGGAGTAGATGAGGCTTACCTCACAATTATCCATTTTAAAACAATTAACTGGGTATTTTGGCTTCGTTTATTGGCACTAACAAAAGGGTAGGAGCATCTCTTTTTTTCCATAGCTTTTACTTTTGTTTCCGGGAACTAAAATGAGGTTCAAAAACACCTATGTTCACTTGAATGGCGGCAGAAACAAAACAAGAAACAAAGGCTATCAATAAAAATACTTCATAAGCAATGTGGAATACTTCCTATGTTTCAGAAAATCTCTTCGATCAAAGAGTGGAACGTGGTGGTAGTCTGCGATGAAAAATGTAATGACCATACAGGGAAAGCAAATGTACATTATTTAAGTTACGAGGAGCAGATAAGACTGGGTAATCAAAGCTTTTCACCTAGCACAATTTCCTGTGGAACTGTTGCATTTCAAATGAAAATTCATAAAAAGTTATCTAATTAAAACTCAGTCCTTTTTTGACCTTCTCTTTTGCTCCTTCTCTTGTCTCGCCCTCTCTCTCAATCTCACTAGAAGCGCTATCCATTTTCTTCTGGAAATTTCTTCCTTTAAGACTTATATTATTTAAATGTTGAGTGTTGGGAGACACCTTCTCACTGAATTTTTAGTAATTTAAAGCACGAAAAGTGAATTTTCTTGCAGTAATTTTCAACAGCCTATATGGGACAAAAAATGTTGGCTATTTATATGCCATGAAAAATGAAGCCGAATGGATTTATGACCTCGACGACGGAATCGTACCGTTGGGTTGGTTTTGGGAATATTCTACAACTTTTAGAGTCATCGTGAAGCTTTCTGATCATATTAGTTGCTGATTACGTTTACTTTCTGTGAACACCACCCCCCCCCCCCCTTTGAAAAATCCATGCATCTTCAGGAAGAACTCATGTATTTGTCAATTTAGATGATCCATGTAATTATTTCGACTGCAAAAAGTACGTGAGTGGGCTACAGTACCGAGTACTTCACGGTGAAACAATCAGGTTTGCTGTTCTTGCGCATCACCTCCAAATAGAAATGTGAGACGAATGGGGAGTCACTTGCGAAGGTACTCAGTCCCATTCTTGGATGCAGAAGTCTTGTGAACTCGCGTTTACGACGCGCCAGCTTACGCAGGCCTATTTACTTCTAGACAGAGGCGCCGGGAATTAGACTGGCGGGACCAACTCCTCCTCTGCCATTGATTAGGACTGGATCCAGATTTTTGGGAATAGTTCCAGAATTTATCTAAGTCTAAGTTCTAAAAAATGATTTAGTGACGTAATGTTTGACCCCTTGCAATTCTATGGGATGACTGAAATGCGACCAAAAGGATTTCCACTGACAATTTGGCGTGTGAGTTCAAAAAAGATCCATCAATTAAAGGGCAGTTCATTGCCTAACGATATTTCAGGAGCACAGAAACTGCAGGAGATGTCTGAGCTCTTGCCGTCTTCTAAAGTCTTCTGGTGTGCAACATGGAATCATCCCTAATCATCCGGACGTGGATTCAGTTTACAAGTGACTCGCAGTATCTTTTAATGTTAGTACACTGCTCCACAGTCACATTATCTGCAGAATACTCCCGGAGCGAGCTCAATCCAGCGCGGGTGGCATCCACGACTTCGCACCACCTGTAACACTATCGGGAAGTTGGGACAGTTGCTGCATTTGAGCTCGATTCTCTTATTATCAACACGCTTATTAAGAGGTCTATACTCCATGGAGTTCTGGCAACACGCTGTTCCATAAGAGAGCGTTTTTCCTCTTATTTCTACCCGTATTAGAAAGGTGGGAATCATTCGTTAGTGTCATGTTGAAGTAAGATAATTTTATTCAATTATTGGTACATGAAAACAGATGGAAAAAATCAGAACAAAAAACCAAGGATAAGCATGAAGACAACACGAAAAAAAAACCGCTGAAAGCCATATTATCAAATTTCGACTTACTGACTGCTTCATGACTCGCATAATCCCCCATGAGACATTACGAGAAGTGAGATTTTTGCAGCGAAACATCTTTAATTTCACGCAACCACACATTTTTCAACTTATATTTTGTATTCGAATCCTGGTGTTATGGTATTTTTCCGAAATTTCAAACTCTTTTCCAGAGACGGCGTCATTCTACGGTCATATTTCTCTCAAAAACTTCTGCATTTACTCGGAGAGACCAGTGGGATTTATCCCTCGCCAAACGTTCAAATTCGCCACGGAATCTACAAGGACCCTCTATTTAGTTTTGCAGCTGAACAGTGAGCATTCTCAAGATGGGCAACAATTGTTTTCTTATCTTCGATTACTATGCTTACTTTTTTGAGAAACTTTTCAGCCATTCATCTGTGAGAATAGAGGGAATTCTTTCATTTTTAAAGAGCTGGAAGTGTGAACACGGGGATATCGCTCAGTGCATGGTGATTTTATCCGAAGAATTTGCGTAAGTTAGTCACACTGCCACCACAGCTCACAGCTAAGGAATCCATACAGTAGCGAAGGTGCACTATCCAAGGAAAAGTGACGAAAATTACCATTTGGTTAGGTTCATGGTTTGTTGGGTTAATGCTTGGGTTATTCCTGTTGTATATACATATTAGAGTTCACACTATGTAGACATTATTTTGTGACACTATTTATATAAGTGAATATCTCTTTTCTCAGAAAAAGGAATTTCTGGAGTCACAGGACCCATAATTCGCTTTTGCAATGGCTGCAGAGTCTCCGCATGCTAGGGTGAGTTCAACGCTTTTTTTTTGAAATGAAAGATCGTCCTTCATAGTAGACTATTTTCACACATGAACAGCTCTGTAGAGAAAATGTGACCATCAAAGCAAAAATAAGGGGATCCAGTGGTCGTGATCCATGCGACGCGGTACGCCTCGCCGCGGCACGGCTTGTTCAGGTAGCCAGAGAGCAAGTATTGGCCGTGGAGCGCGGTACACAGCCACAAGGCCGCGCCGCTGGGGAATCTAGTACTGCGCCATGTGGGCCTCGGCAGCTGGATTTTCCTGGAAACTCTGAATAGAAAGCGATGAAATACTCACCCTACTGACCAAAGCAAACGACAGGTACAAGTTCCCCACATCCATCGAGTCCACACCGGAAATGGATTCAAACCTTGTACGCAATTGTCGCCGTGTCCTCCTTGATCTGGCCCCTTCGTCCGCATCGGTGAGATTTTTTCGGATTTCTGCTCCATTTTCCGGAAGCGAAATGTACGGGGTTTTAGCAATAAGGTTATTAAAAATCAGTGTCAAATCTGAGTGATTGAAATATATTACCTAAAAACAGTGATTAAAGATAAACAAGTATTTTTTTATTTGCTCTGTAATACAAAATCAAACCGAAACGCTCCCCCACCCCCATCACAGGTGTGAGCACCTATAAATAATAGACAAATATTTTTTGTCGTATTCTACACTTTACTTAGAAGAGACGCTTCAGGATCTCATCCAGATATCGAGATTTTCCGGATTATACAGTTTGAATAGCATTTTTTGCCTCTTGTTCACATTGGTGTTGTATAGCATTTAAATTTAAATCATTTTGCAGCAATACGAGTTGGCCGAACGTAAAATCAGGTATTTTAATGATCTCGATGCGTGGTGCAGCGAATCACATCCATCGGGTGAGTAACATGCAAAGTTTACCTTCCAGTTACTTGCTGGGTAAAGGGTATTCTAACTACGGTAATGGTCTACGCATTACTTCTCTTCTTTTACTATGTATAGTATTGTTGAAATTAATTCTCAGATAAACCCCTGCGCTCGTTGTCGGCAAGGAGATTAGCTGTTCTCCACAGTAGCAGTGAACCATTGGCAGGAAAACAACGCACGGTGAGGTCAGGTTACTCACGGGTACTTACCTCTCGCTTTCTTTCACCACTATATCCTTTCCATGGCTAATTTTAATTTCTCGCTGGTATTTCTTCGAATTTTTCCCTTGCCATGGAGACACGTTTTTTTCCCTTGGAAACGCTCAAATGCAGATTTACATATGTATCCATTTCTGGTAGGAAAAAAACAGACCTACAGTAGCGAGCAAAAAGATTGCAACTTTTGATTTTTCGTCTGTAACATTGTTCAAAGCAGAGCATGAGTGCCCAAATTTTTATGGGAGTTGTGAATACTCATGCGAGATAGGAAAAAGGTAGAGCCTGCCCATTTCACTGTTCTCCTGTATTTTAAGAAAAATTTATCTCGCAGTAGTCGAAATCCATAATTTGGCGCCATCGACAATATCTCATGAAATGACATCTATCGTTGGTATCTGACCACGTTTTGGTTCCTTGATGCAGAATCAACTCTTATACGCTAGAAAATATGCATCCATACACCACTGGTTGACATCCGCGAAGTCCATTTGAGGTTGCTTCAGCAATGATCCTCTATGAATGTATCTGTCAGCCTTGCTCCTTCCATCAGCTCTGTTTAGAAGGAAAAGGTACTGCTAACGATTCCACATGTTTGTTTACGAGTATTCGGTTTTAATGCAGTTCATTGCTCTCTCGGAGTTCCGAAATATTCTTGCTGATTTCAGTGCACCCAATTGTGCACATCACGGAAAATAAGTTCTGGAATTTTTTCTGTCTCTGGGGGCAAGATGCCTCAACGATCCCATCAGTGATAAAGATGCTGCAGGGTCCCTAGAATATTGTCGTGCACACTTGGATACATGCCGCCTTGGATTTATCGAAAGAGGACTACTCAAAGTGAGCAGTGCCGGTCACTAAGACGAGTGCACGTGCCCCCTTGCTCCACACACGAACTTTCGCAGTTGATCCGGAACCTTTCGCTCTAGAATTGTCTCGTTTAATTCACTCAATCCAAACCAAGCTAAATTAGCCAATTTGCAAAGTTCCAAGTTACAGTATCCCGCTTCGGTGGTGTCTCGTATATTTCATTGCAGCTTTGTAAGACCTACCTCAGCAAATCCAAAGCGGCATGTATCCCAGTGTGCACGACAATATTCTAGGAACCCTTGAGCATGTTCATCACTAATGGGATTGTTGAGGCATCTTGCCCCCAAAAACAGAAAATATTCCAAAACTTATTTTCCGTGATGTGCACAATTGGGTGCACTGAAATCAGCAAGAATATTTCGGAATTCCGAGAGAGCAATGAACTGCATTAAAACCGAATACTCGTAAACAAATATGTGGAACCGTCAGCAGTACCTTTTCCTTCTAAACAGAGCTGATAGAAGGAGCTAGGCTGACAGATACATTCATAGAGGATCACTGCTGAAGTAACCTCAAGTGGACTTTGCGTATGTCAACCAGTGGTGTACGGATGCATATTTTCTAGCGTATACGGGTTGATTCTGCATCAAGGAACCAAAGCATGGTCAGATACCAACGATAGACGTCATTTCACGAGACGTTGTCGTTGGTGCCAAATCACAGATTTCGACTTCTGCGAAATAAATTTTTCTAAAAAAGCAGAAAAACAGTGGAATGGGCAGGCTCTAACGTTTTCCTGTCTCGCATGAGTATTCACAACTCCCATAAAAATTTGAGCACTCATGCTCTGCTTTGAACAATGTTACAGACGAAAAACCAAAAGTTGCAATCTTTTTGCTCGCTACTGTATATAAATTCCATGTCAGAAACAAACATACGGCAAAAGTAAGGAAAATTTTACTCAGTTGGTTAATTTCTCAACACTTTTTGATAAATTTTAAATGATTCTTCGCTTTACCTGTCTTGAAGCTGTCTTCACTTCTACAGGGGTGTAAATCATCGTGGGGAAGGGGTAACGAGATGTTACCAGGCCATCGCGATTGGTCTATTGATTGAATACGCCAATCACAGGAGCCTGGCAACGCCCCATTTCTCCTCACGATGATACACACCCCTTCTACAGAGCATGACAGGTGTCTATCATAAATTTCATTCAAAAAGTCCCTTGCCCTTTACTTAAGGTCCTAGTTATCATCAGCAACCACCCCTGGAGGACGGGGATCGGTCTACTACAACGTATTCATCAGCCGTTTTTTGGTCTTACAATATTTTGTGGTACGTATGATAAGCGACGTTACGATGAAAGGGGTAAGGATTCCCTCAACTGGTTGTTTTACCCAATGGGCGTATTTGTCTTTGGCCAATGCAATAATAAGAGTGGAATTTTGTTGACGAAATTTTTAAGGATATCCACCTAAGATGGATCCTCTAAACTTCATCGAAGTCGACGAGAACGAGCTAAATCGAGGCTATTTCTTGTACTACTGTTTGGCGAAGGTTACGGAGATGAGACTGAGAAATGTCCAAGGTATTTTCAGTTGTTTTTTTACTAACATTTATAGTATTGTTCACACTGAACGACTACTGTTTCAGGATATTTCGTCACAGCGGACGATTTGGTATTTAACTATTGGTATGTGCCAACAAGTTCAGATGTCAGCATCCACCCTTTTGGGGTGGGACCCATTTCAGACGTGAAGATCTGGTATCATCAACCAATAGGTAGGCGGTTGTGGCGCGTTATACCTGGAAGGAGGGTGCGGTCAAGCTCCAAGACTGGTCGGTTCACCCAACTGGCCAATGGCAGATCTCGTCGGCACCGCCCACTCCAGGTATAATGCTCCATACCCATAGGTAGGGAGTAAAGCCACATACTACTGTTTGCCTGTGCTCCTACGTAAGTAACTGCTGGAATAGTCTTCAGCTCCCGTCTTTTTCCTCAATTTCTGATACTTGCTTTGAGATTTCTGAGAGAGAAACCTATTTTTTTAAATTTTATTTTTGAACTTTCACCTGGATAGCACCTTTCTTGACAAAAACTCCTTTTTCTTCCTTGTCCACTCTGCATTCCCACTAGATGACGAATCACCTAAACCTTAAAAAGTATTTATAATGTGAGAAAGAGACTTCAAGAAAGAATTGAATCTACATATCACTATTTCAACGATAAAAAACTGCTGATTCACTCAACCATTTTAGGTACAGCAGCCCTGGAACGAGTTGTGACGCTATTCAAGGAGACCTACGCAGAGTATCCAGTGGTTCAGGAGATTTGGCGCAAATTTGAACAGGGGGTAACAATTAAAACTGTTAACGCAGTGACACATGTAAAAGTTATGATTTATATAAGGTGAATAGGAATAGGATTAACTCGAAAAATTCATTGCTAGGTATTGAAGAAGGTACTAATTTAGCCCAGTTTTTGACTTCAGTTAGCACTTGAGTAGTTTACTAGTATGTACAGTCGCGCCTCATAAACTGAATTTGTACTATGTTCTTCTTTCCATATGAATGGGAGAGCACTCGTCACCAATAATAGTGAATAATTAATTAATAATTCGTAATTGTGACGAGTTCTGTGCACATGAAAATTTCCCGCGACCACCCAAGATGTTTGGGAGCGACCACACCTGAAGGGACCTCTGGTCTGAGTGCATCTGCCCCTCAAAGCATACTTCCTAACTTCTTTCTTTTTCAATCATCCTCCTCCCCAGCATGAATTTGCAATATCTGGTGAAAATCTAGTTGAAGCGATATATAACAATACAGTACTGCAGGTCCTGAAGTACTCCAGCATACGAAATGCGACGGACTTCCTCCTTGCCAAACACAGGTTTGGCCCGAGCGATTTGTAAGCTTTTCTCAATTCGTTTCCGTTCTGGTCCAGACATCCAGATCAAGCTCCAATCAAATGAAGTCAATGTTAAACATCACAACACGCGAATAATTTCAGTTTTTATGTCCCATCAACACAAATCCAATATTTTGCTGATCTTATGGAGATTTTCTTCGAGGCAGGAGTGTACAAAGCAATAGCCATGGTGAAATTTCTTGGCAGCGTCGATTACATCGCGTAAGTATGTTGAGAAACTGGATCAACCGAAAAAAAAACTAGTTTTAAAGGAACTGTCCCACTCCAGGATTGTTTTTGGAATTTTCAAATGAGAAGAATCTCCAGGAGCTCCTGAATGCAACACTGTACGTTGCTCCGTGAAAGAGTGCCAAAAAAGCCCTTTTTCAGCCTCAAATCCTGGGGAGTTTGTGGGCGGAGCCAAGGCGGAACTGCAAGGTTCAAGCAGTGTGGGCTTCCTTGCTGGTCACAAATGGGACGCACCTTCTCTCCTATTAGGGAGTGGATGTTGGGGAGGGCTCACGAGGAGTACAAGTTTCTTCAGAAGGTGCGCCCCCGGAAATGCATTATTTAGAAATCTCGTCCTCCTAGTCTGGCCCCGCCCAAAAGCTCCCAAGAGTTAGTGCTCAAAAACGGATTTTTCGGCACTTTGGCACTGAATCACTTATAACTTTGTGATCGGCAGCTTCCCGAGATTTTTCTTTAAAAAACGATCCAGAGACAGGAAGTCAGCTATACCGCCACTACGACACATTCTTCAGGTTGCCGATGCCATCGGTATTCATTCAAGACAATGATCGCATGCTATGGGCGGAGGAGTACCAGACTAATACGATTTTGCTGCATCCAGTGAAGCCAACGCTGCTGCGAGATCGGGAGGAAAAGGAAAAGTAAGCGACTTTACTGGGAAATTGTTTGTTTGGATTAAGAAGTAAATCTATACATAGTATGGCTAATGTATCTCAATTCAAACCGTTCGATTTTCAGGTATTGTTCCGTGATTTTGAAGTCGTTCAGAGAAGTTTTGATAGACGATTTGTAACTATACCTATGTCTTGTTATACAGATGCGATGATGGAGCCAAAGAAGTCATTCACATTCCCATCATTATATCTAATTATTTCACAAAGCCAAGATTCCTGTGTAGCAGAAATAAAACTATACATTTGTGTCCATATTGTTGCACTTATCTAGAAGCCACATTGGTCATGGAGATTACCCCCAAAAATCTATGGGTGACGTCATACCTCCGCGGAAGTTCCAAAAATCGGGCTCCAATAGTAAATCAGGCTCCGCGGAAGCTCCGAAAATCAGGCAAGCTCCGTAGAAGTTCTGGAAGTTTGTCTAGGTAGTAAATGCACATAGTACCTTCAAAGATTAAGTTTATGTAACGGAAAATTGACGGTGCTATAACTAAACTGCAGACACTTCATTATTTATTGCAAACACTTGACACCTATAATACAGTGTAAAATCTTGAGCATATATGACTAGCTGATACGAACACCTTTCAAGTTACTCGGAATTCCTATTGCAAGACGGCTTCATGCGATTATGGCTCACTTGAATCCTGACCCGACGATTCGTTCTGAAATAAACTATAAATAAACGATAAACATCATGACGATTCATACTTCATTATATTTATTCATCCACAACCTGGATTCAAACTCCTTGTTCTAAAATACACATTATTACACCATTTTCAACACTGTTAATTATGATTGACACCTCTTCTATCGATCTATCGATCGGACAGACCGCGCTGCGCAGTCGCGCGGACCGATGCGGCTGGCGCTGCGTGAGCAGAGCAACGCGACGGCAGCAAAAATCCATTTGCTTGCAGTTTTTTACTTTTTTGACACCTCTTCATAATTAACAATGTTGAAATTGGTGTAATAATATGTATTTCAGTGTCAAAAAAGTGAAAAACTCCAAGCCAATGGATTTTTGCTGTCGTCGCGTTGCTCCCGCAGCGCCAGCCGCATCGGTCCGCGCGACTGCGCAGCGCGGCCTGTCCGATCGATAGATCGATTTTTCCTTCTCACCTCAAAAAATGGGCGGGGCTGCTCGTCAACGACACGAAATTGGAAAAATTGGGAAAGTCACACTTCTAACTCCTTCAAAAAACATTGAATTATCATGCCCGCTGTTGCGCAACGCGTTACGCAGGTTCCATCATAAGCGTGTTAGCTGGAATGGACTGCACGCCTTCACCACTGGCTGTCTCCCACGCATAAGCGGCACACGAAAGTGTTCCATCAAAAATTCAGCCAATTTTTTCAATGCACAGTCCTTCGGACAATATTAAGATCTATTTCTTGAAAAAACATGAGCTATTTTGTTCTTATAAGCAAGCCCATCTGAAAAATGCAAATGAATCCGACAAAATTTTAGACAAGTGAGTGGAATATTACCTGACAATCATGTAGGCTTGATGGGAGTATCGCCAGTGGCGATATTGTGGGACCATCGCTACCATGCATTGATCGCCTGTACTTAGCTCGCGCATTTTGGAACCAGACCTGAGAAAAATTCATTTACGTCGATTAATAAAATCCGAAAAGTTTTCCTTGATCGCTCAAGGAACGCCACCCGTTAGAGCGAATCTGCGTTTTCATCAGCTCATTTCAATACTTTGGCGTTGGGCGGAGTTTTAAATGCGCGCGTCTAGTGAGCGATGGAAGGAAGAAGATGAGCAATAGACTCACAAAAGCATTCAACATCCTGAATTTTATGTTTCCTTGGTATGAGACTGTTCTATGAATCAAATGGCAACCCAAATTTGACACAGATGCAGTCAGCGTCAGTGGGTGTGCGTTTTTCACTGCCTCGAGAAGCACGCCTCGCGACCGCGCCGCGCGTGCCGGAACTCAATATCGTCTGCCGCCACAATGCGATTTCAAGGCGTTTTCGTCCGATTTGATGATTTTTTGAGGTTTTTTCGTGTTTCGCCGCATTTCTCGTTCCGCTTTCGTGCTTCCCGTGTGTACTTGGTGTACGTGCGACACCTAAAAGAGAGAGGTACACACGAGAGGCATGATGGGGCCCGAGGAACCCACTTGTTCAAAAAAAATTCATCAAATCTGGGCGAAGAACGCCTAGAAGTACCATTACACCGGCAGACGATATATATTTCCGGCACGCGCGGCGCGGTCGCGTTGCGTGCTTCTTGAGAGCGCGAAAAACGCATCATCGACGCCCAGTGTAAACGATAATCAAAAGCGTCACCCAAATTCAAGCCGTTGCACTACTCTGTGAAGAAATTGTGCTAAAATTCACAAATAACGCCTGTAGTACCTGCAAAACACGCTTGGTGAGCCCGGTCTTCTGCGCGAGTTGCTTCAGATCCTTGGCGTCCGGATTGTGATTCAAGTTGAAGTACTGCTTCATGGTGCGCAGCTGATGATGCTTGAACGACGTGCGCATCCTCTTCGATCGGCTGTGCGTCGGCTGTTCATCTTCAGCGTAGTCTCAACATTAATCGTATATTATTTTGAAGACGATGAACTTTCAAAAGGTCACATGACAGACGAACGCAACACGTCGCGGCCAGGTGCTCATTACGGATGATTTGCATATGGATTAACGCGGTTGGCTCGTTTGAAACTTGAGATTACGAGGTATCACTAGCGGGCACCTGGTGCTGGCTGCTGCTAGTGAGAGCGATATGCCTTGCATTTTTGATCATGCATACCTGGTGCTGTATTAGGAAGACTTGAAGGTAAAATACATAGGTAATCAAAAAGTTGAAATCCACGCAGAATTGTGGAAGAATTAATGCTGAATCAGTTGAGTTTGTATAATGCGTTTCACCAGCGAAGATAGTTGAAGAGAGAGCAGAGAGAAAAAGAACGCAGAGAGAGGAAAGCAGGTTAACCACACGCTACTCAACTATCATCGCGTTTGAAACAGACTATACATCCACAGCGTTTTCTGGAAGTAACTTTCTACACCACAGAGTGTACCTTGAACATGTACAGTATGGATCACTTCACCTTACCCTATAGAAATGCCGCCCGCATCCCAGAATTCCGCTTAACGAGAGGATTTTGAGTTAAAAACCATAAGAAATATGGATATAATCGATCTGGTATGTGAATCCATAAAATTTTCTTTAAATGACATGCAATACCAAAAAAATAAATAAATAAAAAGTAAATAAAAGTTATAGCTTAAATTACTTTTGTGTGTACCTATCGGTGTTGGAGTTTGCATTTCAACACAAATTTCATGGATCTATTTTTATCCTATAGAAATAATTGTGGATCAACGCCATTTGGACTCAGTTTTTTTTTTTCAGGATATATAGAAATTCAGAATATTATGTGCAGAACACAGCCAAGTCAATGGAAATGAAGAAGCTTCGAATATTCGGAGGGGTGAAATGAAATCATTGGAGACGGGGACTGTTGGCAGACGGTTCTTTAGAGATTTTTTTTTGCAAAAATGTCTAAAATAAATCGGGAGTAGCCAAAGCGTGCTCAAAAAGTGCAAATTGAGAGCTGAACTCTACCTCGAATTATCTTGAATATAACCCTAACTTTTTTCACTTTTTCTCTACATATATGTATGTACATGGCTGCGATGAAATTTTAATCTAAAAAGTCAATTGTAGATCATTCATTTTTACCAAAACCCGACATATTCGAGCAAATCGACGAAACCTGAAGCTTTTTTGGGCATTTCCAACGTTTCATTCTACGAATATGTTCAATTCTGTTATGGAAGTTAATCCTCTCAGAAAATTGAACCTTTTGTTCATCATTTGTGGCGCGATTTACGAACGCTTCCAGGAAGATCCTGGATTTCTCATTTATTTCATTTCTTATTTTATTCAATAAATCAGCCATCTCTGGTGCTCAAAAAAACTGACTGTTGGATAAAATATACAGCTGGAACGGCTCTTTATCCTAAATTGACGAATTTCTCGGGCAAAATGTCCTACTCCTGTTGTATTTATTGCAACGGATTCATGGTATTGATTTTAAATTAGGATATTGTAAGCAAGCACGTGCAGCTTGTTCACGTCTATGAATAAAACGTTTCGGAAGCCATGTTAACCTGTCCAAAAGGCCCACTCCGGAATGGATGCGCTCCGGACACTGTCAGTGTCCCCACTACCCCCACCATCCATCGAAAGGCATGCCGCTGCCCTCATGTAACTCTCGATAACAATTAGAGACAGGCGCTCGACGAGCGGGCTTGCAGGGAGCTGCCGCCGATCAATAGCTGCGAGCTACGGTGGCAGCGCTAATGAGGCCACGGTGGTACGGTAACTCGGGGTATGCGACGTCTTCTCTCACATTTTCACCTGTGAAAATCACAGAAGCAGTCGGTATGCTTACCTTCCGGCTCATCAGAATCGTCCTTGCGTTTAAGGCTCTGCTGGAGGGAGTTCGTCTCGTCCAGTTGAGGTAGGTCGTAGTGAACTGCAATGGAAAAATTGAGAGAATACAGATGCTCTGAACAAGCTCACTATAACTTCAAGGCGGTGGTCGCAGTTTAAATGAATTCGAGCATAAGTTCATCATCACAGCCAAAGTTGGAGAGGTCCAATTGGTCCCTATGGTCCCTACATACTGGAGCAATTTTGATCGGAGAACACTATTTTCGCAGCTTGAAGACCGTTTCCAGGTGTTTCTCCCATTCAAGGAAGGGCAATGCATGGCTGTGACCCTTCACAGCGGGATTAAAGCGCTGGACCAATGAGAGCATAGGGTGATTTCCTCTGCTAAAAAATTACAACAGCTGACAGGGGCTACCTTCTTCGGCCAGGATGGTTTCCTCAAAAAAAAAAGAAAAAAAACGAGGGATCATCCAAAAAAGCGTGAGTTTAATGGAATGTGAGCGAAGTATTCGTCTTTGCGGAAAAAAATAAAGGGATCCGTTACAATTACAGGAAGAGAAATTTATAATAACCTTGGTTCTGTGGCCATATAAGTACTCATGAGCCTGTATGCATCGTCAAAGTTACAAAGGGTAAACGATTTGACACCAGTGTTAAAGTTGGGTAAATTTGGAATGTTTCAAGACGTCTACCCTGGAAAATCTCGAAGATGCATGAGGTCCCTGATTGTTTCGCCCACCATTTGCTATGCCCTGGTTATAGTTGACCTCCGGTTACCGAACACTTACCCCCCCCGCGCACGTGAGTCCCGGGTAAGACGGTGTATAGAGAACCGCTGTTCTTGTTTTTTTTTCTCAACAGGACACCTCAGCTCTGATCCTGGATGATCAGTAAGGTGTTGAAGTGAGTCAGAGCAACTTTTGAGCTTGATTACTTGTTTTTTTTTTTAGGTTCTTAGCCGTAAAATATAAATCTGCAGCGTTTTCCGTGACCTTCCACAACCCTATGCCAGAAAGCCGCGTACAGTGGCTTCACTTGGCCCTAGCCAACGATTAAATGGTAGTTATGATGACGGAACCTACCTTGACAGAGTATTTCGAAATGCTTTGTCATGGCAAAAATGTCGCCAACGTTGGGTTGTATGCCACAAACCTGAAGAAGTAAAATTGTATTAGTAGCATGACATCCAGAAACATCCAGAAAATTACTGACCGCACAGGAGAAGCAGTGCACATGAAACACGGCATCTCGTGCTCTCATCACAATGTCGTCGCATTCCAACATCACATGACACTTTGCACATGACCGACGGAACTTTCTGGAAGGATCCTTAATAAGTATGGGTAGTTACGATTACTTCATTAGATTCACTCACGCCGTGTAGTCCTTTCTGCACAGGACCAACCCATTCTTGACATAGCACGTCGTTTCGTACGATAATCCGCATTGACAAAGGGCACATCGCAGACAGTGCGAGTGGTAGGGGCGACTTTCCAGGACCAGAAAGTACTGCTCAAGGATCGGCTGCTGGCAGACGGAGCAGATTTCTAGAACTAAAACCTCTCGTTGTTAAGGGTCACAAATTGTGGAAGTGTCCCTGGACATTTTTCTGGACATTTTTGAATATTTTAACAAATCCCTGGCCAAATTCAAAACAGGTAAAGAGAATCGATGAGTTGTTACATTTGTCACATGACAGGATTATCCAGAATCTGCACCGGTTTTTGAGAAATCCCGGCTTAGCGCGCGTGCACTTGCAATTTTGTCAAAATCAATTTAGCCCATGTGCGAGGCAAACATGTGGATAAACCATAGCATATAACCTACCTACAGAATCCTCTCTGTGTATTAAATCAATTAATAACTCAAAATCCAGGATTAAATGGCGCCTCACTGCTTGAAACCATAGTTAGATACTGTGCATACGCTTTTAAATACCTCATCCAAACATCTGAACATTGTCTGATCCAAGAAAATCCCCGACAACTGGGATTTCACCCCTGCCTATTATCTCTGGCGACAACAAGGTCTTTGGTCAACTCGCACCCCCCCCCCCCCTCCTACTGATGGATTTTTCACTATCCACTGCTAGGATTCATCAACGCATAGCCAGGAGCTGCATGCATTACCCAGGGTAAAGGTGAGGAAGCCACAGAGATTTACCCATCTTAAACGCAGCCGAGAACACATTTACCGCATGCATAATTGAAATTACCCATTATCCACGGCTAGACTTCATCAACACAGTACCAGGGGCCTCTTGCATCATTGGGATTTACCCGGGGTAAACTTGCTAGCACCACAAAGATTTGTAAAGTAAATACTCATTTTTGAGTCGGAAGAAAAGACGTTTACCCTTGGCAAGCTCAATAGTGCATCCAGGCCTAGGAGTAACCAGGTTTGTAAACCAAATTTTGCATCCTGCGTCTCCTAACCTTAAATATCCATGAGGTAACCAATCACGCCAACCACCATAGGTTAAAGATACATGAATACCAGGTAGACCAGACCTTGACCCGAATCCAGTTTCCTCAGTTTGTATCCAGGTAATAACCCGGGTTATAACAGCCTGGCCAACATGTGGCAATGAACTGGGATATTTGGCAGCGCTTCTAGGCTACAGTACTATTCAAAATCCAAGAGGGTTTTTAAAATATGTTTTTCGGAACTTATCCAGATTCTTGTATTTTTTCTTGATTTTTCTTATTTCTTTTCGGTTAGTTTTCTTGTTGTTGGTTTATCTAACTCTACCCAAATAACTTGTTATTTCTTGGCTAAAGATTCTGTTGCCCACCCGGCCCTGAATGTATCAAGACAAAGATGGGTAACCTTACGCGACCACCGATTACGGTTACAGCTGAGTATAGACGTCATGCACGGGTAAGCAGAAGCTAGGCGCCAGGTAAAGGGTAAATTCTCGCGCTTCAACAGATTTACCGTGGGTAATCTCCATAATATACCCGGGCCATGTGAATCTCGACCAGTCTACCGATTTACAGCGAGGTTTCACCCAGGAATTTGCCATAAGGCCACATTTCCCGCTACGCCTGGAAAGGCTGGTTACATAGGGGTTCTAGGTGTGGAAAATAAGGATTAGACGGAATGAAGCAGGATTCTCCAGAGTTACTCTGTACTTGTTACCAGTAGTTTTGAATTTGAGCCATCTAACTTTCATCAAATCATGCAGGACCTGGATACATCATTGAGATTACCCAGGGTAAACGAGCTGACTCTCGTGTTGGCCATAGGCAAATAATTGAGGTGTTAACGCGCTCACCCTGGGTAGTCTCAATGATGCATGCAGTCTCAGGATGTAAAAGTCCGCCAGCACATATGCTAAGCTCCTAGGTGCCAAAGGGACATCTTGCAAAGAAACCTTAGAGCTATTTTGGGTTGCCCTCCTAGAACTATGGATTTCACTTTTATCTGCTGGGTTAAAAATCAATATTTATTAGAATTTTGAGCGAGTTTCAGGAGATTCTGGGCCGATTCTCGTAGATTCTCCACAGATTTGCCAACTATTTCGCCTGGAACACTGGAATTGTGGAAAAACACGGGAGACATCCACAAAAATGAGAAATATCTCTTTTCTCAACCATATCCCAATGACTACACTTCAGAATCAATCGATTCATTGATTTTTCCTGCAATTTTGGCCGATGTTTGATTCGAACACTTCCTTTTTGAGAATATTGTAAGCATGAAAAATAGGTGGCTGATACTGTAATTGTGATCTGCTGAGCATTTTCTTACAGTACCCTTAAATCATTCGGCACGGTAGGAGACTTCCTGGGAAGCTTTTCACTTGCAGCAAGCCTCAGAAGGAGCCCACATGCTCAAGAATGGGAAACTCTCGGGCCAGTGAATCCGGATCAAATCCACGGTGAACGGGGTAGATCAAGTTCTAGCTCTATACATCTGTGGTCTTCTGTAACTGCACTGAGTACCCAGACAAACTGTCGGAAGAACCGCAGGTCACCGGTTGGTTATGACGGCACATAGAGCTAGACCCCTTCTCGGGCGAGCCTCTCCTATGAGAAAACACTTCCCCATTCGTTTTTCTTCTGCGGTTCTTCCGAAAATTTGTCCGTAGGTACCACGATTTTTGAGAGAGGCAGTATGTGTTAGAGCCGCCGTGTCATCCAAATTATCGCCACGATCAGCTGTGCGTCTTTTACAATGCTTTGCGGATGTGTTTCGCCAGACTATAAAGCTTGCGTTACGGGCGGGAGCACGTGTGAAACCCGAGCGGGCAGCCGTAATGATTCCAATTAGCGCCTGCTCTCCTGAATACCGTAGGCAATGAATTTCGAGAAGATTCTCTCGCTCAACTCCACGTTTTTGGAAAGATCCACACTTGGGGAAGCGGTTACCAATTTAGTAATTAGTAATTCAAGGTAATGCCACTTACCAGTAGGTGTTCCGAAGGCGCTAACGACCAAATTCGATATGGAAATCGGCGACGTGCTACAGATCGGCTGTTGCAGCAAACCGTCCCTAGCTGTTACCGTAATCATTCACTGGGTCCCAAAAAGCAGGATATCAGGGTTGAGCTCTAGAATTGTGTATAATCAGAAAAGCACTGTTAAATAAAAAGAAGTTCAAGTAGAAAGGAGAAAGAGAGAAAGAAAAAGACCAGGAATGATCATTTTCACATTCAATTATTTTCTCCTAGCCTGAAGGAATATGTATGGTTTCTTAATTTTTTCAAGGGCCTCAAGGAATGCACCTCTATTTAGAAGATTTTTCCAAAGACGAGGAAAAAAATACATGAACACAAGAGAAATTCCATGAGAATAGGAGGATCTCCACGATCCCTGAAATTCAAGGAAGTTTTCGAAATGTTACTACAACATTTCCCTTTAGGACAAGCCCAGCATTTCAAGAGAATTTTCCCGATAAGTAATTTGCTATGACACATAAATGCAATACGATTCCTGAACGATTGACGTTTCTGCGTTTCCTTGGAGCCGGCAATTTTTCTCTTTCAAAACAAGCCAGCTGTGTACGATATTATTTGTGGAATCCATTAGGATTTGTCCGAAAAATTCTTCCACTCTGAGTGAGCGGGAAGCCAGAGTCTACCCCGTCGCAGGTAGGGGGGTAGATGTCAAATTAGGCCTGTATGAGCCTCAAAACTTGACTTTGCTTTCCTGGCCCAGTAATTATGAGTAATTCGGGTCTCAACAGAAATACCTATTTTAAAAACCTTTTAGTAACCAGAACGTATACCAATTTTTGATCACACTCCGCAGAATTACGTTGCTGGAACCAATGAAGCAGGGCTGGAAATCCACCTATAACCTATTGTATTACTCAAATATTTCTTGACTCGAGGACAACCCTATGCCATGGTCTGGACTATCTCTTCCTAGAAAAACTCTTTCGTTTTCAACATCATCGGCACCTGCTCTGCACGTTTCAGTCGCACCTAGTCTATGGAATTTTTCTTTTCGAAATCAGACATCTCATACTTCACGATCAAATTTATTTTACCAACAATTTGTTAAGAAAGATTAGTCTATCGAGGATATGAATTGATTCTTATTAAGGAAGAATAGGAAATAATGCAATACGTGAGCCGAAGGTCCCCTTACATTTTGAAAACAAGAACCAATTCCCCCGTAGCTCAGTGTCGTTTTCATATTTATTTTAGGGTGATGCATTTTTGAGCCAAGCAGAACAGTTTTGTGCAATAAAAAGAGCGCAACTGGATGGAGAGCGAAAATTCCGGAAACATTGGGAAATTTTTGAAATAACAGGGAGGCAATGAGTGCTTACGTGAAGCTATACGAGTCCAAGAAAGTTTCCCCTTGCAGAGCAGCATCATGCACCCCTTTAGGTGCTCATAGCAGTATGTAACACAATTTTTGAAATTTTAAATTTTGCTTTGGAAAATTCAAGATTAAAACTAGACACAGTAATATCAAAATGAAACAAGAGGAGGACAACCATAAGAATGCTGTGGAATTTTAGACAAAAAAGTAAAATAATAGTATAGATATACCATTTTTGTTCAATTTTCAGGTAAGATCTGATTTTAAATCTAGTTCTGAACGTGGATTGGAGGCAAATAGGCAGAAGAATTTAACGTCTCCTCAGATGTGCAGAGAAGTGAACCAAATGCGAGATAACCAAAATTCTCCTTAAATTTTCGCTTCGATATCTTGGTTTTCACAGTTCGAAAACATATAATATATTTTTTATATTTTTCAGGTTATTGAACCGATTAAGAGCTCTAACTATCCAGCACAATAAATAGGAACGGGGGAGGAAGGTTTCGTTGGTGAACAGAAAATTCAAGTGTATGTCTTGTAAAGGGACCTCAGTGCACCGCCCCAAAACCGGGGAGGGGGGTGGGGGGTCGACACTGTTGCAGCTGTTCTAATTACTTTTGTGTTTTGTTTTAGCACAACTCAATTATGTCACCTTAAAACGATAAAAAGACTTAAATTGACAGGAAATTGGAGCTTTTTGGAAAGAACCGCCTGTTGGAGTCAATTGTGGATTCTGGATTCGCTGTTAGGAACAAGCTGTCTTATAAAAGCTTCTTTTAGAAGGTTGCTTAGAGCTCGGGGATATCATAGTTTCACATTGAACAATTTAGCCATATTACACCGCTAATCGCCCTGGAGCGTCAAATCCTAGGAGCTTTGCAATCCTAGAAGCTTTTGAAACTATTGCACAGACGTGATCACAATGGGTCAAGTAATCTCTCTTTGTTATTGCGCAACCACCGGCAATTGACCAGCACATCCAGCAAAACAAACGAAATTATGGCACCTCATTCGAGAGGTGATTATAGCGAGACTACCTCGCCACGAATAGGTCGGTCCGCTCCTGCTCACAGAGCACAACACCAATTTTGGTGGTCCCTTCAGAAAAGAGGAGAAATAACGAAGGAAAGGTGAAACACTGACACATCCGCCGAGCCAGAACCTGCCCGGCAGCGACGTTCGATTCAGAAACCTCCTGCTGACTACCGTAGTCGGATCTCAGTGGGCGGAGTCGGGGGGAGAAATCGCGAAGGGCAGCGGCTAGAGACGATTCTGGCGCTGGAGACAGCATGGGCCAGCGATAGGCACCAGAGCAGGTACGGGATTATCGTTGCAGGCAGACAGGTGAAGCGTGTCGTTTTCCCGCTGTCGGATTAGCGGGATAAACGGAGCGCATTACCGAAAGTTGCGCGATTCGAGCGTAAAAACAACTAGATTTCGCTGTTATGCACCTAACAATGAGAGAAATTTCGTAGGAATATGGGAAATGAGCTGCTGCCGTATGCACAATTGAGTTTACCCAAGGCAAAGGGTAACCCAGGGTAAATTCCTCCTCTGCTCTTTAGCGTTTTTCTCGTCCGGTCGGAAGGTCCGCTGGGTTCTTCTGCGTCAAAAGCGCGATCTGTGGCGTCTTCGCCTGTGACGTGTTCTTCAGAATCGGGACCCAGGGTAAATTTTTGGCGCAGTGGAAATCTTCAAAATTGTAATATAAATTTATTTTTACATCTTTCAATAAGCCCTGAGCACGTTTCCACTAGCATCACAGTGCATAATCAGCTTACTTTAGGTGTAATGTGTCTGCTAAACGCAACTGTCCTTTTTATAGTGGCACATACAAACTGCTACACGAAAATATAGTTCATATCATCCATCGGACGTTTCTCTGCGGTCATTTATCCGGAAATAAACCATGCCGTAGAGATGGGTAACATGCTACCCATCGGTTGGCGAAGCTGAAGTTTGAGCGCAGTTTTTCTTGAGTTTGTTGTGCCCTCTGAAAATTTCGCTGAACAGAGTCATCTTTCAACTGGTCATCTAGCAGGGCACTTACTTTAGTTTTGTTTTCACTTTTTTTTTTGTTTTTCCAACCTGTTCCAGTTTCGCATTCTTTTTTTACTACGAGATTGACAGCACGAACCCTAACCATTCCCTGTAACTTTTCTGAGCACCTAGAGTGCTACGAATAAATGAATAATAGATAAAATGAGTAAAGGCATTTCGCGTTGCAAGCTCTACTTTTTCAGAAAAAAATAACAAGTCTACATCTTCTGAAACTGTACTCTTAGCTTATTAATTTCCTAATCTTTTAATAGGCCCTTGGCAAGGTAACACTGTGCATAATCAGCTTATTTTGGGCATCATGTGTCTGTGAAGCGCAATTCCTTTTTACATGGTAACACATCCAAACTATTACATAGAATGTGCAGTTTATATTATCCATCGATGAAGCGGACGAGCAGAGCGTTCCGTGTACAGAATGAAACTTCTCTTGGATTTAGCAAAGTAGTGGAGTACAATGGTTATCCGAAATGTAGCGGTTTGTCCGACCGTGAAACTGTTCATCCGGTGATGTAGCGTTTTCTCCGGAAGAAACCACGGATAACCACGTGTATACGTATCATTGTCTGCAATATTTTGAATGGCTATTCTGACAAGCTCGACTTATTGCACATTTTGGGACTCCGGTACTAATGATTTTGTTGGGAAAGCTTTCGGTGCTATAATTTTACAATTTCTTACAATTTTGAAGCTTACAGAACTGAAATACATACACTGTCCGAATGAGGAGGAGATTGACGAACGCCACACCCAACGGCCGTCTGAGATTGAATGAGGAATGGGGTGTGACACTGTGATCAACTTCAGTGCTTCCAGCCGCTCTTCACAATTCATCTTGCTTTCCAGTGGATTCGTTAAGAAGCGGTAGAGAACCGTGAACTCGGATTCTGGTGGGAGTTCTTGTGCATAGACGAGGGTGCGATACATGGAAAAACTGTTCGTGGAACATGATCTCGAATTGCGGAGTGCCTTGCGGTACTCTTCGACCGTTTATGGAGGGCAGCCAAGTTCCACCAGCAATACTTAATACTTACTCAGTATATCAGTATCTGCTTTACGATTTTTGACGGCACACTTCAAAAGTACAAAATAAATAAATACTTCTGTCCACATCCTCGACAGCTGATCAAGAAGACAGTTCCTCGCAGTTCGCAGATTTTTGAGCACATGCAGTGCGTACAATTTGGAGTTCTACATTTCGGATATAGGATATGAGATATGAGGCATGGCGGACGAAGACTGCAATCTAGATTCTGGCATTCCAAAAAAGGTTCATCAACAAATTTCAACATTAACAAATTTATCCTTTGTTTTTACAACAGACAAACATATGTGTTAGGGTGTCGATACTTTAATCATCAAACTTCACCATTTGTGAAATGAAACAAGAGCAGATTACGATTACTTCACATTCATGACAATGCAAAACGTTAACAAACCACTACCTTTACACGTCTGCTTCTCCGTAAATCAAATAAGACAAAACATCAACAATACATCATCTAAATCAAGCGGAATATTATGCAGGCAACCACGACGACATCTTTGGCTCCAAAAATTCGCTCTAGCAGATACATATAATGAGCAAAATTCTAGCAAATATCTCTTATATACTTCCATTTCTAATCTCCCCAACTGCATACGACGCTTTCCTTGCTCTAGTCGAAGCAAGTGTGCTAAATTATGCCTTGCTCACATCCGCGAACATTTTCTGAGATAAAAACGTTCTCTCTGGATTCCCCGCGGCTGGAGATAATCTTGGTTATCCACTGAGTTATGCTAGCACCACTCTCCAGGCCCAGAACGAATTGATGAACAACAACGCAGATATGGTATCGTATACATGCTGAGTGAATGGACACATCACTAGGATGTCTGGCGACGATTCTCTGCTGCAGACGTAGATGGAGGGCGTCTAATAGGTCGTTATTCAGACGTGCATGCACTGTATATTTGTTGATGACTAGTAAGAACTTCATATATCATGACCCATCAGTCTCAACCAGTACGGCGTTAGCACTGTGGAGCAGAATCTGAAATGTGTATAGCGTTAACCGGTGTCTCAGTCAATCCTTCTCCCATCATGGAAAAGTAATACGCAATAAATGCTAATTTTCCAACTACTACAAAGAAGGGTAAGATGCGTCCATTGTCTCTTAAAATAGGTACTGCATGGGTTTATCTTCGGAAGACTCTACTTCTGGCATTCTCAAGAGGAACATGCTCGAAATCAGCAAATGTATTACCTAGGTACTTCGTGTTCAGGTGGCTAGTTGTCACTTATCGTGCGAGCCACTGTTTCGATTCGGTTCATTCTCTCGCTACAGCCATCCAGGAGCATTAACTTTGACGGGAATTCTGATTCATGTCCAGCATTCAACATTCAGCTGGTCCATCCGACAAGCTACGTTTAGCCTTCGATACTTATTCCGATGGGTCACGAAGACGAGACACTTGTAGTGAATTGGAGCTTCTTGAGATTATGTGGTACCCATCCTCTCATGGAAACTTGAACTCACTTTCTCCGCTCCCGCAAATCCAAAAATGAGCTCGGCTTGGCAGGATGCAAAAGGATAAGACTAGTATTGTAGAATTTGGCCCAACTCGGACGTGAATTTCCCCATAGATATACAATCCGTGACAGTGGTGGTCTAAATATTCTGTTTATTTTCCCGTCCTATACAAAAATTTTTGAGAAGGAGCAGCAAACTCAAGGTTTTTTCATATATATGTTTTGGAACTCACACTATATGTTTCACAGTGGCTAGGAATTTTATAACTGCAATGCCTTTGTAGACTCCCGCTTCAAAGAACAGCTCCGTCAGATCAGCAAAGTAGTTGATTTGTGCCGTCGGAACGTAAAATCTGCAAACGTTTTTTCTTCTATAAGGACAGGATTTTTAGATACGATCTCCTAGAACTACTACAACATCTGACCTCTGGGTACAATCCACAAAATCGTTTAGAAATCAGAATGCGGTAAAGAACCTTTCCAAAATAGAGCGAACAAATTATCAATTTCTGAGCAACAAACAATTACAAATCACTGTTTTCTGCGAAGAAAAAATCATTAGGAACGAAAACAAAACAACGAAACTGATGTGCCATGAGGTTTCGCACATTTAGCTGTTGCAGTCATTTGCTTCAAATCAGAATACATAGGAATGAGCAATGAGGAACACCCCACTAAAGGAAAACTTTTGAGGTCTCGATATGGAAAGAATCTCCAGAAGCCGTTGATCACAATGGTATAAGTCTTACCTGTTCAGAAGCGTTGAAAAAAACCCGTTTTCAATCCTACTCCTGTGGAGCTTGTGCGTGGAGTCGACGCTGGTTCAAAGCAGTAGGACGAGGTTCTTGAACGATGTACGCCTCGGAGCGTGCCTTCTGAGAAGACTCGTACTGCTCATGACAGCTTCTTATCATCCACTACTCAACAGGGTAGGAGGTTCGCTCCATAACCAGCAATGGAGTATGTGGTGCGGAAACCCCACATTTCCGCGCTGGTCCCATCCCGAGCTTCTTGTAATAAAGGCTCAGAAAAGGGTTTTTTAAGCAGTTTTGCATGGAATAACGTAAACCATTCAGGAGCTCATGGAGACTCTTTTCATATGAAAATCTCAACAACAATTCTGAGGTTGGACGTGCCTTCAATCATTCGGCAAAGTTCTTTTCAACGCCTTCCTAAATATTGGTACGCCAGAGAATCCTAAAATTTTCCCACTGATAGTGTGCTTTCGTTGGATGATTAACGTCGGGCGACAGCCAACTGCTTCGCTCAAGGCCAAGCAACCTTCTCTCCACTGACATCAGCAAACTAGCACCAGATTCGTCGCTGGGCATGAAACACAGGCCTGAACTTTTCACCACTCGGCCAATAAGCTTCGGTATTATCTGTGCCCATGAAATTCGACATTTTTGCTTTGTTCACGCGTTCAAGATCACAGGATCCACCACCTGCGTGGAACGGTGTACATGATCACTTGCAGTAAATGCAGCCAACAATACATTTATAGCAGAGATGGAACGACTGAATGAACATCGTTGAGCATTTGACGACGCGTAACCATGCCCTAGTGACAGCTTCTTCAAACACAGCACAACGGTGCGCGCTGGAGAATCGCCCTCTTCCTCGAAGTTACCTGATCTTATTCCTTGACGACATACTTGTCTGGTTGTTCTAATTGTTTATGATCTGTTCGTTTCATACGATAACAACTATTATATTCCTAAGTGTTGCGGCTTATGGATTGAAGAAGACACTATGCGCCGAAAGCTAACTGAATAAATACTTACAAGGAAGTATTCATCGTCTGCTGAGCAAGGCATAAGATAGAGTACGTTTTTTTTTTCATGGAATGATGATGACAATTAGCTGACAGCCATAAACTCACAAGTCACTCGCAGCATATCCATTGGCCGAAGCCATATATCTCATTGTATTATTGTTACGGTAGTTCTCTTCAATCTGAAACACAAATGGGATTCTGACTCGCAGAATAAAGAATTGTAAAAGATCCTCACTCCAAGTTTATACTTTTGCCAAACTGCCTGCACTTTTGGATAATCCTTGTAGATGTTCGTGACAAGCTCAAGTACTCTTTCCAGACCAGATGTACCTGCATGTTTTCCTTAATAAAATATAGCGAACTATATGAGAACAATGAGGCAATGAAGATCACGCCAATGGTGAACATGTGTGAAATTCTAACGAACCAAATACAGTAGGATACCAAGACGTAGCCTTGTGGACATTAGAAATCCCAAATGGATGAAAGGCGAGAGATAAATTGATAGTATGCCAAAAATTGAACAATAAATCATCAGCAGAAACAAAATAACCTGAATAAATAGTGAGTTATATTATGTTCCCGATATAGTACCACTGTCAGCATTGTACACAAACCTTTAACATTTCGAAGTCTCATTTCAGCAACCTTTGTAAGGCAATAGTACAAGAAGTAGCCCTCTACAAGTTCTTCCTCGTGGACTTCGACGAAGCTGAAGGAGCTCGTAATGGGTGGGAAGTCTGGAACTAATGTTCTCAGTCTAGCACTGTTCTCAGGCCTAGAATGAGAGATAAAGGAAGAGAATGTCAATCACCTTCACTGCTCTTGAACTTCTTCATAAATTTTCCACAGAAAATGGTGAGGCCGAAGTAGTTTCCGTAGAAGCGCTCCAGCAGCCCCATGCTGTTATTTTTCCATGGAAAATTGTTGATGATGATCAGCACCTTAACATAGTCTTCAAAGAAGTAGCTTGGGTCAAAGTCAAAGTTGCAGCTGGATAAAAAAAAGTAGATTGACAGAAAGTCTCTATGCGTACAATTCAAAAGTTCTTTTCTTGGAGGAATTGAGGGAGAAGGCGAGGATACAACGAGGACATCCCTCTTTTCAATTTAGAGAGCTGATATGAATCAGCAGGAGGGGGGGGGGGCTGAGGCACTGTGGCCCACCTTCTCCTAATTTTGCTCCTCTACCAATAACTTAAGAGTGTTTTTCGTGAACTACATGTTCTTCCCCACTACCCTACGTCTACCTCTATTCGCCACCCCGCCATTTCTGTTAGGTATTTATACCCCTCTTACCTATTCTATAGCAACTTACCACTCCTACCCTACCAACGAGCCTCAGGAGTGGTTTGAGACAGTTCTAGACTAATGCATTCCTAGGGATAAGAGGCGAAACAGGCTTTCGCATTGAGGCGCCGCTTGAGATCACTTGCCAAAGGAATAATTCTTCAAATTTAGTCACGCCAAATGATGGTTTTTTAATTAATTCAACTCCGACAACTAGTAATTCTGGAAGAAGGCAGTCAGAAACACACATCATGGGCAATTCGTAGTCACAGAAAACGGAAATATGGCAAAGGTGGTCAGATGAGATGGTAAGTAAAATTATGACAAAAATAAAAAAATTAACATGGATTAGAATCCTTCCACCGACATGATGTAATCAACAGTGTATGCACTAAAGAAAATTTCGTAGATAAATTCCATGAAAAAATTCAATTCTCACTAATTGAACAAACCGTGTTTCTTTTCTGCGCCAGTGCCTCATTTCTATTTTGTATCTTCTCCAAATATCTCGCCGTTGTTGTGCGTAAAGGCAAACCTCAAAAGAAAATATTATCTTTCCACTTTCTTGCCTAAGCATTTTTATACACTGTTGCTCAGTAAAATTCTGTAGATCATGCTTTGCCCTGGATAACGTGCTCATCACCTTTCACCATTGATCGTAGATCACTTCCAGAAAAAAAATATATTAGTATGTGATAAGTAATTTACAACTACTAATTAATGAATACGGCAGTCTGCGAAACTCCGAACGCAATTTGTTTTAAGCAGGAAAGGAACATACCCATCGGATGTGCCTCCTTACACCACATATCCAAGTCATGCATCGCTTTGAGCTTTGCTTCGGATGGAGAGTGTGCCTACATTATTAGACACCTCACTACTTCAAATTAAGGTTGAAAAATCACTACTATCACGCATAGAGGTCTGGAGGATAAGGATACTGTTATATTCAGTGATCGCATGGAGGTCTAGAGGATAGGGATAGTTCTAGTACTCTGCTGTCTGCGAATTAAGAGTGATTTGCTAATGTGTACCTGCTTATAGGAGTGCACTGATCCCTCCATCCCAAAGTGAACATAGGCGCGTCGGCAATTCCTCAGACGCGGCCATTTCGTACGTGGAACTTGAGGTGCTACCGTTGGAAATTTGTACCTGTTCTATGAACATTCGAAGGAATTGTCTCAGTCAGAATTTTCATCACATGTAGAATTTCGAAATATAATACATTGAGAAAGATGTAAGATTTCGAAGTGCACATTAGTGATACCTTAATGACTGAAGTAATGCCACCCATTGCCTCACCAGCGAAGCCGTCTTGTTACTCCAAAAACCACGATTGCTAAACAATTACATTGTAATGTGTTCGTGTAAAGCACCTGGTTACTTGAAAGTACCTAAACTCTTCTGCGAGGATTACCATACAATCCGGTAATGAAGTCTGCTTACACCTCCATAAGTCCAAAAACGCGATAATTTGAGCGAGAGACTTGTGGAATTTCCTGAAAATATGTGAGTAACCTCAGCAAAATACATTTTTGTTTGCAAAGATGTCAAAAGGTTTAGGTCTCATCATGGAACACCCTATTCTTGGGCCAAAATTTCTGCTATGTATAATTCTTTTTTTCCAGTTGGAGAACCTCTCAGAATGCGGGAAAGCTCCCTATGCTCAACGTTCAGGGGTATTACATATACATATACAGTGTCGGTCAAACATTTCTGGATCACAGAATGCCGCCCATCGGGTCTGCCGCGCCGCACACCCTCGCGGTGCGGCAGACCAACTGGGCGCTGTGGTTGAAGGGCGTTGCTGGTATTGACGTTTTACTTACGTTTGAACCACGCTGATGGAAGCATTACGGGATGGAAACAGTGCAATTGAATCACATTTCTCACCCCCTCCCTCTGCCTACTCCAGCTTTGCTCAAAAGTATGGACCAATATGTGAAAAAGAAAGAAAATAACTACTTTTCATTAACAGTGGCTTCCAAATTGTTTGGAAAGTCTCTTCCTCGCACGACATTTGTTGGATGAAAGCTCACGGTTCCGTCTACTAGATGTAGAAGTCTTTGAGCGAAATAGGAGCGAACTATATCTGAAGCCCTGAAAGGCAACTGTATTCGCATGTTCAACACAAAATGTAGCCAAAAAAACTACCTATCTGGCATGGGTGACAGGAAGAGAGCAAAGAAAGCACCTTTGCTAAACAAAGTGTTGAAGGAATTCCAGGGCGAGTATGTCCCTGAAGACTGCAGCTGAGAAACCATTACGAAACTGTGTATTAGCAGGAATATCCTCCTACAATACCGTCGGTAATCTTTGGAAAAAAGACGAAAAAGACGCAAAGGCGCGTCTTTTGCGTCTTTTTTCTATAACTTTCTTAAATGAAGAGATAAGGAGCCATAATTATATATTTTTGGAATCACCGTCCAAAGATCTATCCGCTGGTGTCGAAGGATCCATTTCAGGATCCAAAAATCTAGAAGTTCCATGCCCTCAGGGCATGAACCTCCAAGCTTCATTGAAAACCAATGAAAACAGTCCAAGATACATTGAAATGGATTACAGATGCAGAGGATTCGGTTTCTGATCTGCTATTCTTGCATAAGAGCGAAAAATCGCCAATTTAGAAGCGGTCAAAAAAGTCCATAGAGTTTCACGAATCTGCCACCTCAGCGCAATGAAACACCCGCTATTTTCGAGTTGTGCATAGTCCTCTAAGCGTACGAAGCATGCTGGAACACAGTCTGCTACAAAATCTGTGCGAAACCGTCCGATTCTACCAATTATTGCAGAGCTTTGCGCGGAGAACTGGGCGTTTCTGTGATTCTGCCTCAACCGACTGATGGTGCAGTAACCTAGTGAGGATAAAGTCTGCAGTAGCAAAAGCTCTCTTGGCTGTTTCATGCACCTAATGTAATAAGAAAAAGAGTGGAGATGGTGTGGTTATCGATTTTTCTTGATCTATGCGCTAGCGATGAGTGTCGGGATGGTTGTGTCCATCTTTCGCAATATTTGCGGCACATATAGATACGGAAATTACACAAATGATCAGCTAAATACTCTATGAGGCTCTCAATATGGTCCCATGTTATGTGACGTAATGTAAGGTGTGGTCTGAAGGACACTTTTTCCACCACCGATGGAATCCCTCCTGATCGCGAAAAGTTCGGCATATAGTCGACAAAAGTTACTCGAACCTTGTGGAGCAAGAACCTTCTGGGCCCAGCAATTCCGTAGTTATAATGCGCTATTTAAGCAAAATATCGAAAATTTCAAAGCTTGCCAAATAAAGTAAAAGTAGTGAAAATTCGTTCTACTATGCTAAGCACACCATCGCAATAACATTTTATTAACATTCGCAGCAAAACCTTGTGTTTTGCCCTCAATAATTTAGTTTCCAATGAAGTTCTGGACGCTAATCCCCCGAGGGCATGAGCTTGCACGCATCCAAGATCCAGCACAGGACCTAGAAATCTTGATCGAGAATTCGATGCTGAACTCGATGGTAAAATTCCCGCAGCTCTATCTCTCCATTGAAGAGCGCTAATCTAGGACCTAGAAGCAGCTTTCGAATTTTCGTGGCAGGACCCGCAACCCGCGGACGATCAGAACCCCCTATCTCAGTCGCCCCGGCCGCACGCCACCTTTTGGCGTTAGTCCCCTCACGTCAGCCCTTCTCCCCGAGGCTCGGATTATATAGCATCTGGTGTCCAGTCACTGTTGATCAGATGACAAAAAAAAAGCCAAAAATTGACATGAGTCGAAAGCTGCTGTTTCTTGAATATTTGAAAGACCATGCCAGGCTGAGACGGAAAATCTGGTCACCAGCTCATATAGCCGCTTATCAAGCCTTCTACTGGTGTGTTTTCAGCTGCAGTAGTGGAAATCTTGAAATTTCAGCGGTTCGAAACTAGAAAATGGATGGATGAATTTCAGTGAGCTTGCGCATTCTACAACATCAAGATGTGTTGTATTGCGTGGTGGAATCCTGCTTTCATAGCCCTTCTGGTTGGGATGCTGTGACTCCCTCATTACTGTACCATGAGATGTGACGGAGTATGCGGTGCAATATAAAAGACGTTTCATTCACAAATGCTGGAGCCTCATGCCAGTTTTGAAAGGTTCGGCATATCGACAAGAAAAATAACTTTGACCTTGCTTAGCAAGAGCTCGCCAGCTCTTACCATTCTGTAGTTACAAGGCGCTAATTTAGCAAATTTTCGAAAATTTCGAAGTATACCAAATGAAGCGAAAGTATTGAAACTTCGTTCCAGTGCTGCCATTACATCAATACATTAACATTTTATTAAAATTGGCTCCGAAAACTTGTGTGTTGCTCCATATTTTTTTAGTTTCCCATGAAATCCTGGGTGCCAATGCCCTGAGGGCATAAACTTGAACGCATCCGAAAACCACCACGGCACCACCTTATAGATCTCGAGACGCTGATTCCAAAAATATATAAATTTATGCGGATATCTCTGCTCTGAGCTGAGTTATAATAAAAAGACGCAAAAGACGCGCCTTTGCGTCTTTTTCGTCTTTTTTCCAAAGATTACCGACGGTATTGTAGTAATGACTACGTCAACCAATCATGTTGAGGCAAAGCGATTAGAAAACTCTGTTTTCACCTTTCTTCAGTGTTATTGGGGCAGCAAACTTGTGAATCTTATACTCCGCTACTGGTCCTGGCAAAATTCTGGAATAATCATTGCTAAATCAACGCAATTTGTAGAGTGGCGCATAATTACTGTCCCAAAACCAAAAACCCATAAAAGACGTACAAACGAATCAATTCAGACGATCTCCTCAATAACTATTTATTAACATCTAAGGGAACGAAAACCAAGAGATCATTCTTTGTGGCCTCTTTTGGCGCTGACGCTAATTTTTCCCATTGAGGCATGGATTTCTCTCCAAACGTCTCTTCACAACTTTCTTCATGCGGGCAGTTGTCACCAGCAGTGCGGCGTTTCTTCGAAAGTCATCTGTTGTCTCTGTTGCAGAGCCTGTCTCTATCTCTGTTGCACAACTTCTCCCTATTCACGCCGAGTCGACGACAAAATTTCCGAAGGTGTCATTCCTCTCCGACGCATCTCCAGAACCGTGGAGCGGTGCGATGCCATTTCTTGGCTGATATGAGGCAAATGTGTACAGTACCGACCAAAATTATATAGGCTTTTGGAGTCTCCCCCATTTCCCTCATAATTTCATTTGGAGTGAAGATTCGAAGCTCATGTTTTTAAGAGTGTTGTAGACACTCGCATTTAGTAGTAGGAAGGGAATGACACCATACCATTTTATCAACTAGTATCCTTAGACGAATTTTATTCACAATGGGCAGACTCTGGAGTTTTGCAGCATCTACAAGAGATCACAGAAGGACTTTTATGTGCAATTTTTTTGACAAGAATTGGACTGGGACTGCTTGTAGAAGATCCGACTCATATTTGGATAAAAACGTGTGCTTTCAGATCACTGATCAAAGCATACGAAGCAAACTCGAGTTCATTCGAGCACAGATGTCATATAAGAATTTCCGCCAAATTAGCTAACTCTTCTTTGGTTACGAGGTTAAGCCGGTCACAATGCACCCAGAAGCCCATGTCCAGAAAAGTTGCTTTCGTTTCTTTCCGTGCAAAGAACTACTCCACCAAAAGTTATGAAAGGAAATTCGAAAGGCTATATAATTTTGGCCGGTACTATTCATGCAAAACAATATGCCAAACACAACAGGAACAAAACCTGATTTTGAATCGATCAGGCAGATCAAATTTCGCGCAATGATGGGACAGTAATTATGCATCATTCTTTATATGTATGTACCTATACACTATACATTGGACGGAATGAAAATCAAATAATTTTGTTACTTCAATCATCGGCCAGGAAACAATTTAAATACCCAGGTATTCGAGATTGAGAAAGCTCCGAAGACCTTTTTCTCTTAAGTACAGTTCTGTATAGGCCTCCAATGTTGGAACATTTAAATTTCCCATTTATTCGAAGTATTAAGTGTTCTGCTTGCAATGTCCTGTGGCACCTACAGCAGCGTCACCCATGAGCGCGAGCTAAGGACGATAAGTAAGTAAGTATTTAGTGTTCAAAAGCAAAAAAACATTCAATTTCGAATAAATGGAAAATCCAGAAGTTCCCTCATTAGGGACTAATTTAGTGTTGTATGAAGGAGAAGAAGAGCTTTAAGGCTTTCTCATTCACGAATATCTGGACATTTTAACCGTTTTCTGGATTGGTAATTGAAGTGACAAAATTATTCGATTTTTATTCGGTCCAATGTATACTATACACGTACATCTCTGCCTGCACACAAGCGATGTACTGCCTTATGTTACGAAAACTTACTCCTGAATTTTGTCAATATCTGGATTTTCATGGAAGATTCCGTGTTGCACAAAAGACGCTCTGAATTTGCGACATAAAGTGACACATTCCCGGCAGTTTCTGTGCTGCTTAAAGATAAAATTAACAGCAACGGATTCTGGACCATAGTGTATGTCTCCTTTTCTCAATGCAAGTTGGAAACTGTCACCTTCCAAAGGCTCAGTGGAAAACCTCTTGGACGATGAGAGGAAGCGCCGAAATACTGCAGCGCGTCGAACATCCTGTCACTGTAAATGTTGTGAATAGATTTACCCATTGAATGCATGGAAATTCACACAGATGTGTACCTCAGCTCATCGTCTTTACTCGCTTCATACTGTAATCCATTAATATAATCACTGTAGTCAAACTGTGAAAGTGTCGCCTCTGAATACGAATTAGTAAGTAAGCGATAAAATTGTAAATTTATTCTCGAGCCAGCTTGAACATCAGGCAAGCGCTGTATCTTCAGGCTTCTGCATGCTTCGCTTGCGTGCCTTTGCTCTGTTCCTCAAATAAATGCTCATGCTTTGCATCTTTTTCCTCAGAAAAAAAGTGCAATTCCATCCTTATCGCGGGAATCCTTTTGCTTTCCACTGCATTTGGAATTAGCAGTGACTATAGTGTTACCATTTTGCTCCCATCGCCTTTGTTCATTCTTCTGAATGAATACATTGCCCTGACATCACGACGGTTTAGCCTCAAGCGTTTTCGTACAACTGCTCCTTTGCGAATTCCAGTGTAAATTCTGTTATGAAATGTGAGAACTCTGAGCCTGCTGGACGAGATGGCTGAAGGAACCACTATTTTCTTTGCATTTCGAAAAAACTAGATTATTCTGTTGACTGCTTACTTGTGGCCGGACACGAGATTGTTATGATCTTTATTTAAAAAAAAACTAAAATGTAATAACACAAAATCAGTGGTGTTGAATTTTAGAACCTCCTCTCTAGCATTGCTTGAAGCAACATGCATGTAGGAAACACATTCCCATTCAATAATGCAACCTTACTAGATCCAGGCTCACCTGTAGGAATGACACCATCGTCGATATCGTAGATCCACTCAGCACCATGCATAATAGCAAATATGTAGCCAAGGTTTTTCTTTGCATAGGAACTTTTTGGAATTGAAGAGTAGAATTTTACATCTTAAGACGAGAAGGATTACTTGAAGTGTCTAAGGAGTTTGAGCGGAGAACTCCCATAAAAGGAATGTATGAGCACCAAGCCTCTCCTGCTGATCTGGACTCAAGTAAGAGAGATTCTCTCTGGTAGCTCCGTCAAATGCTTTCGCATCTCCCACGACGACAACATTCCATCCCTCCAGCGACGATATTTTCTGATAAAGAACAGTTAACATCAATAGCATTAAATTCAAAGAATTCAACGCGACGGGACATACAGTAGACGGCAATGACGATGACCCATCCTCGGCCCGGCCTCGAGAACGCAGCGCGACCGCGTCGCCCGCGCTGGAAACGATGTCGTCGCCGGCGGAATACAATTCCTAGGGTCTTTTCTCCTCGATTTGCTCGAAAATTCTTAAAATCGGGTCGAAAAGCTGCTAGAAATTGCATAATAGCAGCAGAATACATAGGTTACAGCGCGCGCGGCGCGCTTGCGCGACGTTCTTCTCGAGACCGGAGATGAGCCAACGCCGCTGACGTCCATGTATGTAGTAGAAGTTTTTACGTCAAAGAATTGCTCGACAAAAGTGTTGGAATAGTGCCTCGTGTCAAAATTTTTTTCCTCAAAATCCTCAAATTGGGTCCTCAAATTTTTCAAAACTGCTTCATATAATAGAGTTCAAGTTTCTGCTCTTTTTTTTAGCAGAGATGGTGTATTAAGCAGTCCAATCACGGACATGACATCTGTTTTGAATAATGAAGCGTTTCTTTTCATAGCGTCGCTGCACATATAAAAAACTAGATAAGTAGCTCCTTCTCTTTGTTTTGATTGGATGATGTTTCATGGATTCAAGCCCTGATAGCAAGCAAACGTCCTTTGTTCAGGCTTAGCGCAGGAACAAGCGTTGGGTCACTTTCCAGCAACCTTAACGGAAAGCCAGCAGCTCAGAAGCACGTTTTAAGCAGCCATACTTGCTGAGCAAACGTCACGTTGTGCCTAATTGAACTTATACATGTAATTTTCACTGCACCTCACATGAATAAGAAAAAAACTACCTGGATTTGATGTGGAGTGTAATGTGAAGCGGTCAAAACTATCCATTTATTAGATGTGAAATTAGTAGTTTCTCTGAAATGTAAAAATTAATGTGACTGTCCCAATAAGGTACACGTATATAGTTGAACCGGCGGAGGTTTTTGTCTACTTTTCACCTGGGGCGATCGATTGGTTTATCGACTATATCGATTTTATTGATTTTTCGCTATTTTCGAAAAAGGGTCTACGAAAGCATGTCTACTGGGATTCCTCAACACGCTGAACACGAATGTGATAACCGTTTCGCACGAAAGTATCGATTTATCGATTTTATTGATTTTTTTTGCTATACTTGTCCATCGGGCGGTAGAGACATGTCTACCTGGGTTTTTCAATACGCTGAACACAGAATTCATAACCGTTTTGCACACAAATATCGATTTACTGATTTCATTGATTTTTTGCTTTTCTACATCATGGGGAGGTGAGGGTATGTCTACTGGGGTCTCTCAATACGCTGAATATGAATATGACGATTATTTTGCACGAACACATCGATTCGGAGTCATCGAAATAACTTTGCTGACTTTGAGCTCACGGATCGGTGGGAAAAGGTCACTTGAGATTTACTAATGTGCTGATCACCAGAATTATGGGTATTTTAATAAATTTATCGGCAATAGCAGTTGCCCTCAGCAATGTGAAGTAGCCGGAGTGGCGAGACATCCGAGCGTAGCCGGGTATGCGGTTTAGTATAGTATAAATAATGAATATTTTTGCTCACGTGCTACGCGATGATTATCTCCAAGGCTTACTCTTTGTCCTAGAGTTTTTTTTCTTGTTACTGGTTTTCAACAATTGACAACTAGCTCGGACTTGGTCAGGTTCTCAAATCCTGACGTTTCGACAGCACATATTTTCCATCAGTTACCCAAAGCTGAGTGGGATTTTCTGCCCCAGGTCACAGCACAAAATTTTCCCGGTTTACTTGTTCGTTTTACAGTTTTCCCTTTTCCACTTACATTGATTTGAAATTTCACATGTACAAGTCCCACTAAGGGCCCTCACTGTTTAGTTTTATACTCAGAGCCGTAGAACTCTGTGTATTCAGGACGGAGTGTTTTTTTCATAAGTTTTTCTGCTACAAGAATTTTGCCACAAGAAAAAAATTAATAGGGCAATGTCATCACTGTAGTCGGAAACGTTTGAGAAGCAGTGATATCTCCAATACGCAGAAAAAAAAAACAAAACCTACCGTGATTTCCAATAAAAATCTTTCATCTCTCTCAACTCTTCCTTGTAATACGTCTCTTTGATTAGGATCTCATGCCTTTCTTCCTTATCCATTAGGAGCCCAGACTTTTTCAAAACAAGTGCTATCAGTGCTATGATAGCAACCGCTATTACGGCCACTCTCCAGCGGAATTTCATTCCTTGAAATATAAAGATTCGACTTCTTTTCTTAAATTTAATTTTGTGATAATATGTGGTTCTCAAGCAGGACAGCAAAATGGTGACGGTTTCATAGATGAAGCATCAAACTTATGTATACTTCCATTAGAATGTTGGAAAAAGTATAATGAGAAAAAGCTGTATCCACTAAGATTTCGAAGGAAATACCTCATAAAATGGTTAGAAATTGGGACTACAGGAAGGAGCTCATTTATTTGTTCATTTATTCATTCATTTGTTTATTTGTTTGCACCAGAAGTGCGCTACAAAGAAAAATGAGAGCAAATAACATGGTCAATGTCGGTGAATGACAAAATAGGATTTCTCAGAGCAGAAAAAAAGCATTCGAGCAACAAATTTCCAATGATTCACATTCAGCAGAAGGTCATTGCCAATTCATATGGAAGGAATGTGATCTATCAGTCTCGTACAGGCCAACAAGAAAGAAACGCACATATGTAGATATGTGCTCTCTTCCATGAGATAATCACCGATTCACATGCAACAACAACAATAAGAATGAGAACTGCTGGTTGCAGAGAGATCCGAGAAGTTAGTAGCCAGGAAGATATCCACAAATTTTTCACCGAACACAGAAAATGCGAAAGATGTTATCTATGCCGAAATCGCGATCTTTCAGGTGAACAGGTCTAGAGCAAGTGCAAAGTCATACCTTGAAAAGTATCCTAAATCGTTCGTTCGGAAGAAAATCTAAAGAAATATAGGATGAGATCACTAAAATTTAAAAGTGCAGAACATTGGCAATGTTGCATGAAATTTCGATCCTGAAGACAATGCAGGCACCAGAAGTATTCACTTTTCTGTCACTAACATACTACATTTTTAGGGGCAATTAACATTCTGCCGCGGCGGCGTCACGGCGGCAAAAGGCTCTGTTTATACTTCATTGCGAGGCGATGGCGTCGTTGCGACACGCACAATATGCGCGATGTGAAGGATAGCAAAGATTGCAATCCGAATCCAAAAAATCCTGAGATGAGGGAAACAACGACAATCGCTGGATCGTCAACAAAACCATCGCATCGCGTCTGCTTGCGATGCGAATCCAGCCCATTGCGTGTCCCCTGGCGGAAAAGTATAAACGGGACGAGGACTCACGACGTCGCGTCGCGAGGGGGACCGCCAACTGCCGCGGTGCCACCACTGCATGCAAGTGCTTTCACACGGGACCACATCCTTTTCTACAATCTGCATGTCACGACTGTCGCGCCGCGATAAAGTATAAACAATGCTTGTGCGAACACAGAGTGTCTAGTTCGTCTATCATGATCTACTTATTTCTAGTATATCAATCAGCAATCTGCTTGCTGAGCTCGGATGTATCATTGGGATTACCCAGGGTAAACGTACTAACATGTCACAAATTTACTTATTGTTAGCACGGACGTCAATACGTTTACCCTGGGTAATCTCAACGATGAATCCGAAGGGGGGGGGGGGGGCTGGAGATGGCTATATGGAGTAGGGTAAGAGTTGCGGAAATCGGTGCGGCTCAATTGTTTTTTACTCCGAAACTGTGCATCGAAGCACTCATCTTTATGAGGACTAGATAGTCGCGGACGCAGGGCGAGGGGGAGGGGAGGTGGTATTATTTATTTATTTATTTTTACTTGCAAATATCACGCTGAATGACAAATCGCAGGAAAAATTATGAATACAGTGCGAAATAAAACCATAGTGGCGGACTATAAAAAAACTCCTGTTTTAAAATAATCCTTATTAATTGCTTACTATCACAATTAATATTTTTACCCATTTTAATATCCACCTGCATCCCCAAGCCGGTGCAGACTCCACTTTTTTCCCACACCTTCCCCTCCTGTCCACCTTCTGGATCTGCTATTGGTACTAGAATGGGCGTTTTCTCCGGAAAATAAGTTCCATTCCCTTTTAATGTTTTATTTTCCATCTATCTGCTGCTGAATTCGTTGAATTCACAGTTTTTCGTCTCACACTATTGTTTGAAAGCGTTCGGGACCGTTCCAGGCGATTCAACGTGGCAATCGATGAGCAGCTTTCCGCTGTCGTCATCACTTTCATCGCCAGTTCGTTTTAATTAATTTCGAATTGATGGACACTGGGCATAGCCTGGCCAACTGGGTAGAAGCTGTCGGCCACGTGGTTGACCCCACATCCCGGGGGGGGGGGGAGGAAAATCCTAGAGAAAATCTGGTAATATTCCACATCCATAGCTTCATAAACCTGAAGGAATTTTTGTTTCGTTGAAACTCTACTTAGAGAGGTACAGTGGACGTGAATGGTGTTGGCTCGTCTGCTGCCTCCAGAAGGACGTCGCGCAACAGCGCCACGCGCACCGTAGCCTATGTATTCTGCTGCTTTTATGCAATTTCTAACAAATTTCCTATCCGACTTTAAGGAATCGAGCAAATCGGGAAGAAAAGACCCTAGAAATAGCATTCCGGCGGCTGCGACACCAATCTCGGCGCTCGCGGCGCGGTCGCGCTGCGTCCCTCTCGAGGCCGTGCTGGCCACCACCGTTGCCGTCCACTGTATATTATGTGCTGAACACGAATATCGTATCCATTTTCTATTGTAACACCATTTCTACAGGATTACGGCATCTCACAGGAGCCACTCAAATTTCACGCACAGAGCTAATTCCGAACGCTGATCATGATTACCGGCGTCATTCTGCATTGGTATCTGCTTTCAATTTCCCACAGTAACCACATCTAAACACCATGAGAACGAGGTTACGGTATAAAGTGGATGTGGAATCTGTGTTAAGCATCGTAAGTAAAACACCATCATGGAGAAAATTGTCTCACGTTTCTCTTCTCATACCTACCGGATTTCTTAGGTTGGGCGATAAGTTCGTGCGTTTTTCCTAAGCATTCAGTGTATTTTCACGAAGTGGAGCAGTTGAACCTAGGTTTTTGCTATAGCTAATATCTGCAGTACTTCTTCTCAACATCTAGAGCTAGTCCCTGCGAAAACTCGTCTCATAACTCTACGAACTGTGCGTACAGAACAAGATGCACCTGTCAGCCCAAACTCGACCTCTCTAGAGCAGACATCCACTTCCGCGCTTCACCTTCAACATTGATGGCTTCCACTTAGACGCTTTTAACATCCCCAGCAGCTTGGGCCTTATTTGTTCCACTATTGTAGTGGAACAGTTGGAGGTGTCGGAGATGTACGCTCTTGTCGAACTGGAGGCACACATTTGATGCGATAGAAAATGAGAAGTAGCGGGAAATAGGGAAATTGATTATAATATTTATAAAGAGCAAGACTACAGCTACAAGATGACCTATGATAGGCTATCGAAGTTAGATCAAATCCTCGTAAAAATTTGAGCTGAAAAAAACCGCACGAACTTATTGCCCAACCCAATACATGATTAAGCATGCATCATATAGTTCAGCTTACAATCACTCTGGAATTGAATCTTGCTTGGACATTCAACATGAGGGATATCTTCCAATCAGCTGAGCGTGGAGGGCACGTGAACATTCAAGAGGCATGAATTCAGAAGCACAGAGAGCAAAACCCTGATTCCTTTAATTTTTCGAACGTTTCGCGGTACTTCACCATTGGATATGAGTTCAACATCCTTCAGATTCCCAGAACCCGATAAGATCTCAAACATGAAGATCTGAATGAGGGGAAGGAAACTCTCCCAACCAGGGAGACATGCCCCTCGACTCACACCCAATTTCCGTAGGCCAAGGCGTCTTATTAATTGTACCTTCTGTACTAGGCGCTAATACACACACGATATAAAAATCGACGTCTCCTCCTAATTTCTCGTTGTTGGCAAGGTGTTTGCTTTGTTCTTGGTAATCCTTACTTCACATTATTTTATGAGTGTTGCTACTATTTCTCTTGAACTAATTACTCCTTCGCATCTCGAATTGTTCCTATATATGTAGCCTGAGAAGAATCTTTCATAGTTTTCTGGTTCTGCAAACTCCTTTCTGAACAATTAAGGGCAATTTATACTAGCTGCGTGCGTCAGTCGCGCATCAGTCGCACGCATCCATTTGCAAGGGATTTTCGATGAAGACCGGTCAACACGGCATGTACATCCTCAATGAAAAGAACGCGCGGCCGTCGCGAGGTCGTAAACGCGTGCGTCTGAGCTGCGACTGCGATGCGACTGCAATGCGACTGTGCCCTATTCTTCATCATATAGGCGCACGCGCGTCAGTCGCACGCATCCAGTATAAATTGCCCTTTACCGGTTTATTACTGTTCCATACCATTTCAATATTTAACGTCTTTGCGACAGAAACGACTTGCGTGAACCACTGCGTGGGACACACGCTTTCGGGCGCGAGGGTTCCATGCTCAACCGGTTGTGCACGTTGTCGCGAGCGTGTTAAGGTTATTTTGTTTGAACTACTCAACGAATCGTTGTCAGTTTGCGTTATGTGCCTGGTTAGAACCTGTTACTTGCATCTTATGTATTTATATTTATTTATTCATTTGTACATGTCTATACCACGCTAATTTATGGATGCAATCTTAAGAATGCGAGTACCATTTAAAGAATTGTCTATAGAATAGAATTTTAAACTATTATTAAAGTATACGACAATTTAGTAAGCAGAATCGCCCAGGTACTCATCTACCTATCTCATATATTGTCTTAGCGAACATGGCAGAATGGAGTTCTTGGAAGATCTCAGAAAAATCGACCCAGTAGGAGGTCCCATTTTCTTTTTACCATCTTATCATGATTTTCAGCGGGCACTCACTTCGATTTTACACTTGAATTGTCAGTTTGCATTCCTCTGGATTTTACACTTGGATCCATCGTCACTTTTTGAGGAAGCTTCCAGCTCACAACTTCATACAATCGTACATTCGTACTTCAGCGGCCCCACTGCTGACTCCGAAGTCGGAAACATAGATTTGGTTGAAAACTTGCATTCCGAGGCAAATGAGATGCTGGTCCCAAATATCTCACTCGTTTTCCACGGCAGTATCGATTTTATGATTTTATTGATTTTCTGGCAAGTTTGGGCCTTCTCTCAGATTGTTCAGTGGGCGTGTGAGTCTCTTGTGTCTTTTTACCAGTTTATTCTTATAGAGTAGTCCAATGTTTTTGCTTTTGATTAGAAGAGGCGAACAGACAGCGTTCATTGCGACCTTCTGTGGTCAGACGAAAAAGGCAAGAGCAGGTATCTGCCAAAGACTGGGCCCCGCCCTTGATATGGATGAGGTTGCGGGGAACATCATCGGGACGATAATAGAGATCCATTTATGAACTTGCTTCCAGCAAATCTTGAGGTACAGTAATACATACAACTTTCGTGATCTGAAAAAAAAGCCAATTGACTGACACGGATCACTGTTCGTTATAAGATATCTCATTCACTGCACTTAAATTCCAAAATCAACTCGTGCTTCGAAGTTTTCAGAAGATCGAAGGCAGCTTTTAGCAATCAATGCAAGCTGATAAAGTACTATTTCGATGCGTCCCCGATAATGACTGCGCGAGCGATCGAATTATACAAACAATTTTTTTGAAAGCACGAGGTCAATGTAAATTATTCCAGAGTGGTGCCCTTGTTAGTTTTCGCAGGCAATGTTGAGCTACGATATTTACGCCCTGACCCTATTCGCTCATATGGACCTGCTCGTGGTGTTAATCATATCAGGAATTTTTTTTTTGAACACGTTGCTCATCATGTCGAAATCTGCATGATCGCAATACAGCTGGTTCGTGAAAAGGTGGCATTTGCTGTATTGAGGTTGCAGAGGTGCTTTTGACAAATGTTTCGTTTTCTAATCAGTTAGCAGCTAGGATTTTCGAGTAATTACCAGGAGTGGGCGGATTATCCGTATCCGGTTATTTGTTCAGCCCTTATCCGAGCCATTATCTATACTTTTGGCGGCGGATAACGGTCTGGATAGGACGGAAATCTGTTTCCCAATATGCAATTTTTTCGCAGAAGACATTCGTCATTTGCAGTAAAACGTTTGTGCTACGTATTTTACCATCTTTTTCATTATATTTCTTAAGTGTAAGGAGATGCACTTTTGGAATAAGATGGGAGAATGCAAGTCAGGCCATTTGCTCTTTACCAGAAAAAGATCTTGTTCAGGTGCTCTGGATTACCTTGGTTGGATTCTTGGTTAACGTAGAAAAAGTAATTCCAGAAAATCTGCTGTTGGCCAGAGAGGCAGATTTCTGTTCAGCGTTTCTGGGTTGTCTTAGGGGGCCTTATTGGGTGGTGTCCTGTACCATGCACCCTTATCCGTTATCCGGTCATTTTTGGCCACTCCATTATCCGTATCGTTATACGGGTTTGGAAAGTCTTGTATCCGTTCATAAATACCTGTTGTAGATGTACATGCTAGTGGCGGACGCAGAAAGTGGGCGGGAGGGGGGCGGCGTGGGAAAAAAAGTGGGGTCTGCGCCGTTTTGGGGACCCAGGCGGGAAATAAAATTAATAAAAATGTTAATTACAATAATAAATAATAGAAATTATATTAAAAATAATAATAAAAGTAAACAATTAAAAATATACTAATACAAGCTTTTTATTTGTATTGTAAAGTAATTTCAAAAGTTTGGCGACCTATTCCCGGGGGGGGGGGGTGTCAGTTAATGATGTTCTCAAGCAAAAATTAACATGGCCGAGCAACTGGAGGTGAACGCAAACCTTGCCTTTTTTAATGCAAGTGGTTGCATCTGAGAAGCATTTGAATCATCGCCGGAGTGAAGAAAGCACTCCTCTTTTTTGCCATCTAGCTCTGGGACTGCTGCCAATATGTTATGGAGTGAATTTGAATCTTACAATTGTAGTGTACCATTTCGGCGAGGATCGAGGCACTAAATACTAGTAATATTGCGTGAGAATGTGCGCAATTTGTATTATCTAGCACAGGGAAAGCAGCTGCCGGTATAAGTCGTGGCTCCATTCAAGTTCTGGTGGACGAGCTCTCCGCTGGTGATGAGAAATTCACAAACTCTTCGCGGACAGCTGATGACTACCTTGGGCTTTCTATCAATTGGCAGTCACAAGTAACGGCCTCCTGGGATTTTCGGCTGCCTGTCTGGATAAAAACGGCCCCAGAAGTGATGGGGGCGTACGTGGAACGTGTGCGTTCGAGAGGCACGGTGGTCGTAGTTTTCCGATTGGAGAGTATTGTTTTCCCACAGGATCTGATGTGCCGCATTTTCCCAAAAATCATTACAGCATGTTATATTCATGTTCAGATAGGCGGATCTCGTTTGTCACGCCTACAAAGCATTGTGAAAGTGCTTCTGTGTCAGAAATAAAAGGAGGGGTGGAGCGAAATCTGATTTCACAGCGTTCAGAACCCCACACAATGAATTCCGCTTTGGTTTTCTGGGCTCACATTTCTTATACGATTCTGCGTTTTTGATCCTGCGTTAATTTTTTTAGATTTTTTTTCGGTTGACTTTGCAAGGAGCGATTCTCAAAAGTTGATTATTTAGTGCATTTGAAGAGCATAAAAACGTAGGTATAATACGTTAGCCAAGCGAATGCCTGTGCGAGGACCTTGTCTGCAATTACGACTTCAGTGATACTGGTCAGCCGATCCGCTGTTTCGATCGGAAACAGTTGCGAAACATGAAAGTGGAAGGAATCACACCAATTACATATTAAAATTTACAGAAAAGGTGTAAAAAATGAATCGAAACAGCCGATTGGCTGGCCGATACCATTGCAGTCGTAATCGCAGACAAGGTCCCCATATAGGCACTTTCTGGGCTAACAGACCATAGTTTGAGTGAAATTGCTGTGCAGTACTCTTATTTGTTTCCATGTTCTCGGCATTTTTTCCCGTTTTTATTTTCTTTTGTATCTCCATTTATAATTTTATGCAGGCTTGTTTGGAGGTAACAACTCGATGTGACGATGTCGCGATCCAACAGAAATGCGTTCTCGGCCGTTGTTATATGTGTATTCGTTATTATGTGTCTGTATTTATACCACAGCATCGAAACTCGCTCTATTCCCAGTGAATCTTTACATCGTGAGGTAACCATTTTTTTATTCCTTTTCTTGTAAATTTTCAAACATCTTCAGCGTTTCAGAAATCTTGTAACATCTTCATTTTTGACCTTTTCAGAAAACTATTGCTAACATGAAGATGAACATCGATCACTTGCAGAACGTATTGAAAAATAATCGCGATGAAATTTCGGAGCTCAAGAAACAAGTGGCTGATGTTGAACGTAGACGGAATCAAGACTGGGCCAAACAAGTAGGTTGGTGATACTTGTATGAACTTTGTATTAGAACTATAGTACTACTTATTGGTCTACATAAATTCCTCTGGTCATATTAAGAACATTTGCTAGCTATGTCCTTTCTTATCTCTATCATATCAAGAATGAAATAATAATGCACTATTTACTACAGTTTATGTCAAATTACCGTTTGCCGCTAATTTTTCTTGTACACACTACGTGCGTGTGCTTACGCGGATCCCATGCATCTTATCCTTCTTTCACTCCTCAAATCCATGAGGCATTTTACACAATTCGGCCGAGCCATTCCCTCCCTGAAAAATGAAGAGAGGCTGAGTGCGAACTTTTTCGCTTCTAGAGAAAGAAAATGAGGTATACGATGAGAAAGCCGAAGCAGAGAAAGCGTTAGAGAAGAAAGTGGAACAGATTGCGGGAGATGCGAACCACAAAGCTGTTGAAGAAGAAGAAAAAGCAGTTGTACCAGAACCAAACAGAGGTTTGTCGAGTTTTCTTTGAATTCTGGCTAATGAGTAATCCTATTTGATCTGCTATTCATTTGATTTCGAATTACTTTGATTAGGAGAGCTGTTTTTGATATCGGGGTATCTGTTTGCTTGTTCTTATTAACCCTTTTGAAACCGTCATAATGAACAAAATCACAAAATCACTCTCCAACCCTTTATTCGAGCCATATACTTGCGGTTTTTTCTTCTGAGTGGTCCTGAAGTGATTGAAATTAGATTACTTGTAATATATTAAAAAATGTAATTATTAATCCATTCGCGATTGAGCCCTTTTCGCATGTTTTCATATTTTCTCATGCTCTGGCTCCCTTCTGTGCTCATTTTATTGTAAAAGTTAGAATGTGCCATTTTTCAATCATATTTACTTTGGATCTTACCATCTGAGGAAACCACTGAGAGCAATGAGGCTCAGTGATGTTTCAAACTGAACCATGCACAGAAAAAGGCCTGTAAAGTAGCTAATCTGCGTTGATCCATAGGGGGGCGGAGATGCTGTTTGTCACGCTCTTTGTTAGTAGATCTACGCGGTTGATTGTTCGTTGTTTCCAGGTAACAAGGTTGCAATAGTCCATGAATTCCTGAAAAAGACCACATTGAAGTCATCACTACCTGTTTGTGAAATGAGGAAGGAATACACCAACGTTCATACCGATGTACAGGTAATGCTCCTTAGTTGTTCAGAGATCGCCCATCAATCACTCCTAAATAGTCATCCGTTTGCTGCGAGTATTAGTGTTGATTTTTTTTTCCATTCAGATGTTAGACGTGTATAATTTGCTAACATTCGACAACCCCGATGGTGGCGTGTGGAAGCAGGGGTGGGACGTTGTCTACGACAAGGAGAAAGTAGCCCAAGAAAAGAAACTTGAAGTCATCGTTATTCCTCACTCCCACTGTGATCCTGGTTGGTCCTTTACAAACCATTTACAAATGAAGGATGCGTAGCTTCATGCATTTGCACCAGAACTGCCTTGACATGTTTCCCTTCAGTGTTTTCAAGTGCTGCTTTATAGGGTGGATAAAAACATTTGAAGAATACTACCTATCACAGACTCGGAACATCTTAGACCAAATGGTGAAGAACTTGGGCGATGAAGAGGTAGGTTACTTTTTCATACGTTTTAATGTCTCTGCTTTGCTATCTTTTCCACTTCTCCTGTCTGTTTCTTGTTTTAGAGTGAAATGCGGTTCATTTATGCCGAGATTTCGTTTTTCGAGCTGTGGTGGAAGGATCAGACGGATGATGTTAGAGCTAAAGTGAAGAAGTGAGTGCGAACAGGTTCTTCTTCCCGCAGAGTGCAATAAATTGTGTTCGTTTCAGGTTACTAGCTAGCGGACAGCTAGAAATCGTCACAGGCGGTTGGGTTATGACGGATGAGGCGAATGCACATTATTTTTCCATAATTACTGAGCTCTTTGAAGGCCACGAGTGGATTAAAAATCATTTAGGAGGTAGATTATCATATTTGAAGTTTTTTCTCCCGCTTTCTGTGATAATATTTTTCTGTGTTGTTGCTTGAGGAACATTATTTTTTCATCTTCTTTATATTTACATTCATATTTTTGTTATTATTTGAGGTTTTCGCCCAACATCTCACTGGTCCATAGATCCTTTCGGTTTGTCGCCATCTATACCATACCTTCTCACTGCGGCTAACATCACAAACGCTGCAATCCAAAGGTCAGTGCTTGTTTCGGCTTTGTAAGTGAACTTCCTTCGTTAGTCACATTAGTTTTCGTTATGTATTTCTCAACACTTGAGAAGTTTGATTTTCTTCTCAGTATTGCAGTTCCTTGTTAGTGTACCTACATGTACCCACATAGTTCTTCCTTATTTGGAACGCTCGTGCAGACCATTCTAATTCATTGTTCAGAATTCACTACTCTGTGAAGAAACATCTCTCAAAGAATAAGCAGCTGGAATTTATGTGGAGGCAACTTTGGGGTAAGGATAACCAACATTTCATTTCAGCGTGCATTGGGATTGCTTACTGTTTTCATAAACTTCGTACAGGTTCACATGGGCGGCCAGAAATGCGCACACACGTCTTCCCCTTCTATTCATATGACGCACCTCATAGTTGTGGTCCCGATCCGAAGATATGTTGCCAATTTGATTTTAGGTACGTTCGCTTTATCAGTCACTATGCTTATCCGTGTGAAACTCGGCTCCACGAAATTAATTTTCTCCGAAACTCTTTGAAAACAAGGTGGTTTGGAGAAATTTTAATGCGGAGATGACCTACCAATATTTTCTCTTTATTGCCATCTTTTAGAAGTAGTTTAGAAGGTAATCATCTCCAAAAATGAATTAGAATGAATTGTAACCGCATAAGTTTACACTGTGTTTGCTTATAGCGAAAATAATGGGTTCACTATGCAAGTATAAAAGGGATCCTCAGCAAGAGAGAACACTTGTTCGCAGAGAGAGAGAGAGAGAGAGAGAGAGAGAGAGAGAGAGAGAGAGAGAGAGAGAAATGTAAATAGTAGCAACCAAGGTCCTAAGAGGTTTTACTGACACTGTGTTATTCGCAAATTCTGTGATAGAGGTCTTTTTTTCTCGCAATATGATGAAGCTTTTTTATTGCAACGTTTTTAAATATGCTCAGAAGCTAGTTAGTGCATACATGAACTGTTGAAGGCGTCTTCCTGATCTTGGACTCAGCTGTCCATGGGGAGTTCCGCCGGAGAGAATCACCGAGAGTAATGTGAAAGAACGGTATGTTGAGATGATGACCTGTTACCTTTCTATTTTAACATCTTAGCAATTCAAACGGCCAGTTTTCCAATTTTTTCAGGGCATTCTTACTTTATGATCAATATAGAAAGAAAAGTCAACTCTACAAGATGAACGTTCTTTTGGTTCCACTCGGAGATGATTTTAGGTAAGCCTTGCCTCTGGTTTTTTTTTTGGCCCGGGTGTTTGTTTTTCTCTTGTTATCTTTGGGAGTTAGAGAATGCGCTATCACTTTATTTTTTGTCAGTTATGATATTTATCATTTCATAGGCCAGGATAGATCTTCTTCTTCCGTTTTCCTCTATTCTCATGACATTTTCCTGCATATAGGTATGACACTAATGCTGAATGGACGGAGCAATATCAGAACTACATGCGGCTTTTCGAAGAGATGAATAAAAATACGGAATGGAATATCCATGTTAGTGCTGAATTTGCTGCTGATGTGCAGTTTTTTAGTGCACATCTTAAATATTATTTTTCATGATCAACTAACGACTAGTTGAATTCAGGCTAGATTCGGAACTCTCTCCGATTACTTCACTGAACTGGATAGATCTCTCAGAACGGAGCAACAATCGCTACCCATATTTTCCGGCGATTTTTTCACTTACGCTGACAGAGATGACCACTACTGGAGCGGTACGTTAGTTTGGAATTTCACTTAACTTTGTACAATCGAAGTAAAATATCTTCAACCTCTGGATGCAGCTGCTGCGTGATGCGGCTAAGATTATAATGTAGAAGAAAACAATGGATCAAAATACAGTCGGACACATAACCGCAAGCAACATATCCACCTATCCAAAAGACTCTTTAGTGCTGAAATACGCTTTCTTTCGTGATCAAACGATGATGTTTTAGTTTCTCATACTCCCTGTACTTCCAACACTAATTCTGTTGTGCAGTACTGATCGAACTATTCAGGATACTTCACATCGCGACCATTTTACAAGCAAATGGATCGAGTTCTTCAACATCAGCTACGCGCTGCTGAAATTGCTTTCTCACTGAAGGCGATGAAGGGTGAAAGCCCCACGGATGAGGTTTGTGTTCACTCTGTTGGTACTTTATTCTGTTTCTGCTTACCTTTTTTCCTCAATGCTGTACTTCACCGCCTTTTTTCGTCATTTCCGACAATTTTATTAGTTACCCATATATCTCACAATTCGGGAATCTACGATGAGTACACTTGTTTTTACTATTGAGAATACTTTTGCTGCCTTGCTTTTGCTCCGTCTATTCCATTGCTTTTCTCTATCCATATTGAATAGAATTGGCTCGGTTTGCTAAAAAACGAAAAAAAAAACTTGCTTTATCAGCTCCACTTTTCGATGGAGACAAAGTACGCCTATTACTGATGCGTATTGAACAAAAAGGCCGTATGAATGCATAGTTTTTCTTCAGTCAACCAACGTTTTCTTCAATAAATCAACGTTTTTATACTCGCGAGTGAGTGATTTGTTTAAGCAAGTGGTGACGGCAAAATAGCCTTTGCCATCTGTTCATATTTACATGTAATGTTTGGCTCAGTGGGGGAGCTATCAAGAGCTACTAAAGCAAAAGCAGGGATACTGTGCGATCTTGCATTCCGTGAATCGTACCTTTACCGTGGTGTGATCGTAGCTGCACACTTAATTGGATGGAATTATTATCTTGTTAAATGACAGCAAGGTTCAATTTTAAAACACCATTCCGAAGGAGCATCTTCACTAGATTTCAGAAATATCTTTTGAGTGAAGGATTTTTTTTCAGATTTTCGCGAAGCTTGTGTTGGCTAGGAGGGCGCTATCGCTGTTCCAGCACCATGATGGAGTTACAGGCACAGCAAAAGATCATGTGGTTGTTGACTACGGCAACAAGTAACGACTACTATGATCCTCTGCGTTGTCACGCTTTATCTCGCGCGCTCTAATCATATATTGAATATTTCTAGAATGCTTGCTGCATTGGAGGCTACCGAAAAAGTGTTGTCTGAAACTCTAAGTGACCTCATTAGTGCTGAAGTTGGATCCACAAACAACATGGTTCTGGACGAGTATCGAAAAGAGCAGGATACAATGCCTATAAGGAGGCCGTATGCTATCGGAGAGTAAGTCATCACCCCTGCTGGATGTGCTGATATTGCTCTTCACTGGAATTTTTTAGCTTTGTTGTACTATTCAACACTTTGTCACGATCAAGAGTTGAGCCAACTTGTATCTACGTCACTTCCGTCCACGCAACGTTAAAGGTCGACTCTGACAGAGAGGTAGAATGTTTTGCTCGACATTTATTTCCGTTTTAATAATTGAATGGTGAAACTGGTGGCGCTTTTGACGTGTCGCTGTAATTATGAAGCAGAAAACGTTGAAGCTCATTGATTTACTCGTTTTTGACATTGTTGTGTTCACACCTTTCGAATCCAGAGCGATAGGGATGGGGGATGCATAGATCCCATAGGGGTGGGAATGCTTCTCGAAGGGGTGGGCGAAGGGGAAGTGGTGGTGTGTAGTGAGGAATCTTGTAGAAGGCAGATGAAGACATTAGAAAAGCAGTGAGCCATCTACGCCTTAGCGGATAATTCAAGAAAAACCAAAACGAGATCCAGAGGTCAAATGAATGCCTGTGGCATCATGAATTCACTACGTGAACTTCCTATTTCATGTGCGTAGGAAAGAAAAATCCGTTTCATCACTGAAAGGCTAGTATAGATCCTTCCCGTGAAGGATTCCATCTCAATTCTGGGTATGTTGTAATCGCGGCAGTCAATTCGACACTTCTTCAGAATTCTCCTTCCTTGTATTGCTTCCAGAACATCCTTCTATCTATCTATACTTCTGAGAATCCTACTGCATTGTTCTTCTGGCGATGTGTGATACGTTTGGATCAAGCTTCAGAGCCACTTTTTTTCTGGCAATCTCCTTTGTGGCTTTTGTGAGTGAACTTGGGTACCAGCAGCCGTCGGCGGCTGGTACTTTAATGCCAGCTCGCGCGCTCCAAGGCAATTGCCAGCGCCGCGGCTGACTTGTGCTGCGCATAGCACTAGCACCGCCCAAAACGTCGCGACTCCGCCCATTCTGCCGCGCGCGTACGCAAACATGGAAGGGGGCCACAAAATAGGCGAAATGAGTTAAAGAGGATATCGTAAAGTAATTCTGATGAAGCGCCGCAGAAGAAATCGGCTTTTACTTGAGTTATGGGTTTTACATGGTGATCATGATAGTTAACTGATTTTGTGTGTAGAAGCTTTTAAGCTTCTGAAAGCGTAATGATTCCAGAAATACCAGCGCGTCAATACTGTTCACTTTAGGAAGAGCTGCCATGGACGTCAAAAATTCTTGAAATTTGCGCAGCGATTTGAACCTTTTTTGGATTTTTTGGCCCCCTTCTGAATTATCATGCGTGCAGTTTGCTTTTGTGTTTCGTCCGTACTGCTCGTACCCTTCATTATATGCGCATTCCCCTAATTATTATACTTATTCTAATACCAGATTGCATACACTGTCAGTTCGCCGAAAAAAAAAAGAATAATGGAAGTGAAACTTGTGTGACCCAGAAATTTATGGATTTCAATTCTTTTGATCCTTTTCATTGTGTTTTACTCCAGAACTTGATCGTTCAACATTCTTAACAACTAGCCCTTAAGCGTGTGTGATATTATTCAAATCGACTACTACTCTACGCCAGATGAGGTGTAAGAAATGTCTCGCAGATATGTACTGTGCCTGCAGGCGTACCTCATGGATACAATGCTATTAGATCGCCGCTCTATAACTGTTTTGGTAATATTGATTTCATGGAACCAAGAATGCAGTAGTCGAATGGGCTGCAGTTCCAAGGCGAAAAGCATGTGAAACGTTTTGGTGTTCGTTTAAAATATTCATTTTTCCATTGATAAAATAAGGAGTAGACTCTGTTATTTTTTCGTTTTGCTCAGAAATCTAAGTGTAAGTGTGTTTCAAATCCAATTTCAATTCAATGAGTTAGTTCAGTTATATTCTTAAGAAAAGGTAACTACAGCAATAGTAATGGAAATAATGTCTCCTTTAGTAGGTTTAAAAAAGACCAGAAGCCGTGGGCAAACTCTAAAGTGTCGCAAGAAAGTTGACTTCAGTCTGCATCGAAACCTTCCTAATTATGGTTTTGATGAAAGTAGAGCACTAGGCAGTTCAGCAAGCTTTGCGAAGGCAGATTTATTTTCAGAGAAAAAGAACATCATTCCTCTGAGCGGCAACGCTTTCAAAATTCCTCGTGAGAACAGTTCAAAATAGTGTTGTCCTTCAGAGTCCCTGTTTACTGATAATATTCTCTATTAAAGCCTATTTACTTGTCATATCTGAACTATCACACTATTTACTTGTCACATTTGACCAATCACAATATTATCAGCGCTAATTTCCATTAATCACAAGAGTTTCCGCTTCACGGATCTCTTAGATGCCATTCACACTTCTTCATCGCAACGCTAATGCCGCGCGCGGTGGTTGGTTGGGTTGCGGCGGTGGGCGGGGTTAAGAAACTACAGCGCGAGCCGGTGGTAATTTACAGTCGCTTTAGCAGCGAGCGCTGGAGCTGGCCGTAATTGACAGTCGCCAGCGGCTGCGGGTACCCAAGTTCCTCCTCCCATGGAACAGTTCCCACGGGGCAGCCGCGCCCGCTTCGCCTTGTTGTTCCGAAATCAAAGACGTTCCGTGCAACTCGTGATTTCATCGTCTGACGGCCCTTGCCGTTGGTTTGACAGCGTCTGAGATGGAAAAGCGCGGTAGGCGACGTATTGAGGATGAATGGATGCTGGACAAGCAAGTAGTTTTCCTCGTACTGTGTAACCCAGCGGGATGTACTCAACCATCAGTACAGGTACTCGCCAACCTATATGGATCAGGGAAGCCCCCTAGCGACTCATTTTGTCAGAACGATGAAGAATCCTGACAATGGCTCACTCTTAGCTAGCCTTTCAATAGCTTATACAAGTAAAACTTCAGTAAAACATTTGGAACCCTATTGGGTGACGCACTTACGCTGTACGTGGGACGCCTAGGGTGAACTGTTGTGAATGTGAACGTTAATGATTCGCAAGAAAAATCGGATTAATTGCGATCAAGAAGCCATCATTGGTATTGAACTTTTCGTTCTTTGCCATGAGATGTGAGGTGGGCAGGTTATTTACACTGTGTGACCGAGGTTCTACTGCATTTTCTTTTTCGCAGACGCAATGTTTCGAAGGCATAGTTCAGTTTTGAATACTGGTGTACACCATATTATAAATTTGCAGATCAAACAGCAAATATCACCTGTATTCGTCTACAGCGACGGACTTCTAGTTCAAAACAATGTATTTGAGGTGAGTTTCACGTTATGAATGTATGCGTTTCAGATTTGTCTTCTGATATCTCTAAGTTGTATTGGTAACTTCTTTCCAGCTATGTTTCGTGGACGAGTTGGGACCGTTCGGCGTTAGTGTTTATGAAGTGGTCGAATCATCAACGAATGAGCAAATTTCGATGCCAACGATAACCGCGAAAGCTGGTGTCAAAATCAGGTGAGATTTCTTCTTTTACGAGATAATTTAGTCCTTTTATCTATATTTTTAGCGAATTCAAATTTGACATAGTCAAAGGAAGCGTGTTTTCATTGGAAAATTCGTTGTTTTCGGCTCAATTCGATGCTATAACTTGTTTCCTCAAGGTTTGTAAGCAAAAACCTCTTCGAGTTACTGATCAGTTGTCATGTATTCCGCTTTTCTTCCAGTCAGTGACACCAAAGGACCACAAAGAAATTTTGGTGGACCTACATTACGTGCACTATGGAGCTCGTGGATATAAACAACGTATGTTTTGTCCCACATCTCTGTTCTTCGTTTCCTTTTTTTTTTGCTTTTTACCTGGCTGAACATGTCATTACTGATAATATATTTAGTAACATTCGAAGAGAGATTGCGTAAGTTATCCACAATGTTGTTTGTGTGTAGCTGTGAAAGTTGTGGGGGATACAGTGCATCCTGTTATTCTAGTCGCTTAATTATTCTTACTTGTTCACGGGAACAGTTCTAGAAAGTCATGAGCCAACCATTTCATAATTAAACAAGGACATAAAGTGACTGATGGGGCTATACATTGGTATTTAGAGCTATTTCGCAAGGCCACCGATCATTCCTCTTTTTTGAGATTACTGTGTTTTTTTTGAACTCAAGTTTTTCAAATTATGGATATTCTTGAATGATCAGGCTATTTCAAGTTGCTGGAATCTTCCATTATTTGACTGGGTCAGCGGGAGAATGTGCTCCTCCTTTATTCCAATGAAAGTAAGCGATGAAGCGATCGGCTCCAATCGACCCCATTCTTGGGATGCGCCATGCATTCGAGTATGCCCGAGCATCGTAGAGGCAATGAATGCGCACGTGCCCTATACCATGACTTGCGGGGGGGGGCATGCGCTTCATCTTCCCAGGATCCTCTGGTTCGATTCCGCTCCAGGTCAATCAAGTCTTGCATCCCTTCCGGAGTTCGTACCAATTTACCAACTCCGGAAGTATGCAAGACTTGATGACCTGGAGCGGAACCGAACCATAAACTGCGCTACCGATATTCCACTTAAGAAAACTCACCACTAGATCTTACATACCTATTTGTGATACGGAACATCCCAGCATTTGCTTCAATTCCACCTCAACTGTAGTATTAAATATCTTGTGGGCCTGTTATGAGAGCACACAACATAGCGCTGGTAAAAAATATGCTAAACTTCCTAGTTAACCTTGTTCTCTTGAAAGTAGTGTTCGTATCATATACTGTACAATATCAACTACCATTCAGTGAAGAGTGGGAATGCCGACAATCTCTCGGGTGCGTATTTGTTCCTTCCAGATGGTGAGGCGAAAGAAATTCCACGAACAGAACAACAATTTGTGGTAATTAATTTATGCTAATTGTAGTTAACAATATGGTTTTACCCAACAACGTCGTTTTTACGTGCTTAGTGTCCCTGAAGCAGAGTCTGACTTAATGCTCGTGTTTGAATTTTTTTCGGTTCCACATAGGATCGTTGTGACCACTTATTATAGGTGATCGATGGACCAGTAATGAAGAGAGTTATCGTTGCTGGTCCACCTGACCTGAAAATACTGCAAGTCTATTCGATAGCGTATGCTTCACCGTCGATAGAAGTTACAAATGAAGTGGACATAAGGTAGTATTTGAAAAGTCATTGTTATATGCTGCTGGTGCATGATATGTACACCTTTTTGTAGGGCGAAGACGAATTTCGAACTAGCAATGCGTTTGGACACAAATATCGAGAGCGGAGATGATTTGTTCACTGATTTGAATGGCCTTCAGGTATGTTTGCCACAACTTTTGGTCTGTTCAGTGATTTTTTTCTCATAAAATTCAGATGATTCGACGAAAGCGTCAGCTTTCCAAACTTCCGCTGCAAGCACACTTCTATCCAATGTCAGCTTCTGCTTATATCGAAGACTCTTCCACAAGATTGTCCCTTTTTGGAGCTCAAGCGTTGGGAGTTGCTAGTCTTAAATCTGGTCTGTTTGTGCATGGAATAGGAGGATTAGTTTGGCAGAATTTCGTACTGCATTGTTTACATGTTTAGGTCAACTAGAGGTGATGCTGGATCGCCGATTAGAACACGACGACGGGCGAGGACTATTCCAGGTATACAACCCCGTATTTTACTATTGCTTATTTCACCATCCATTCTACACTTATTTACCTCATGGTATTTGATGTGTATTCACGGAAACCGAAGATTCTCTGCACTTAACAGGGAGTTTTGGACAACCACCGTACTCTGTCGCGATTCCGACTGCTTGTGGAACCTCTTGCGTCATCAGATAAGATCAATACCGCCGAAGAAAGGGTTGGATTCCACTCGGTGGTAGGATTGGCTCAAGATATGGAACTGCACTATCCAATAGTTAGGATGCTTACCAAAGGTTTGTTCCACTCCACACTGTTATGTGAAATTCGCTAATTTCTTTGTTTCGCTTCTTATCTCGTAGACAGATACATAAATATAACAACATCTTATGTTTGAACCCTGTAAATTACCCAGATGTAAAGCATGAACAAGGAAAAAAAAGATTTTTTCTGCCATTTTTTTTCTCATACATGCAGTTGGATTAAAGGCGATTTTCAGACAGTTACCGTTCATATCGAGAAATAAAAAAAAACCTCGTTACGCTATTCTTTTCCAGCGCAACCAAATACTGAGACAGTAGGTGGAATATCGCAAAGTCTGCCATGTGATGTGCACATTGTCAGTTTAAGGTTCGTTGTGTTCTATTTCTCATTTCTGCAACCTCTGAGCACTAGCTTTCTACAGGACATTTACCTCGGAGTAAACATCGCGTTGCAATACGCATGCGAGCTGATCCATTTCAAGAGATCAAATTCTCAATCCAAAGGCCACGTGCGAGTAGTTTTCAGCGCTTCGGACGCAGCCTTTCGATTGAGAATTTGATCTATTGGAATGGATCAGCTCGCGCGCGTATTGCAACGCGATGTTTACTCCGAGGTGAATGCCGTGTAATCTCTAAATTTCTTCAGAACCACCGCTGGGGCCACTAACTACGGTGGAAACGGAATGTCAACACCGAAGAATGAAGCGGCGCTGATTTTATATCGGCCGTTCACGGACTGCCGGTCAAAGCTTCAACTGCAGTCGGATTGCATGAAGCAAGGAAACACAGTATGTTTCCAGTATTTGATTTCTACATGAAACCGGCTAACTTCCAACCATGTCCAGAAAAAAGTTTCAATCTTGTTTTTGCGTTGAGCTGAATGAACTCTTTAAGATTACGCCCAAGAAGCTCTTTCAAAATCTACGCTCAACAGAGGAAGTTTCACTTACATTGTTATATGAAGGAAAACCTACAGATGAAGTAGCATTGCAGCCACAAGATGTGACCTCAGTGAAATTATCATGGTAAGCATAATTGTATCACTCTGGTGTTTCAAATCCTCCACATTTATTGAAATGAATATGTGCTCGGCTGTAATTGTGATATGAAGGCCAGGTTATTGATGAATCTGTACAAATGGAAACTTTCGTGAACATTCCTACGTTGTAACTCCTTTGCCACTGATATGTACTAGCTCGTTATGAACATCTTATAGGCGTGTTGTTTGAAATGTACCGGTGATTTTGTCCTTCTTCTTGGGTCATTCTGTAGATATTCAACGATTTGTCCAATGTGCAGTTTTCTCGGATATTCAAAAGAAATTGTATAATTTAATTGGGATATAAATTGTTGATACGTTATTTTTTAAAATAATTTATAAAGTTTTTATAGATATTTAATGGTAACAAGGATGACAGCAAGGTATAACATTCAAGGATCCCACATTCAACAGCCAAAAAGATTTCTCCAAACTGGTTGGCATTTGCAAGGCCTTACTAGTACATTGATGACTTCTTTGTAGGTATGCACAACGATAACAAAAACAAAAAGACAACCTGAGATGTGTACATTACGACTATAACTAATCTAAAGGCTTTACATAGATATTTTTACAACTCATCCAGTTTGTCTTGCCGCGTTGCCATCACTGGATAACGTTCCCATGTCATGGATCGATCTGTTTCATAGGTTTGTTCTTGGGCTTTAGGCTCCTTCAGCTGCAGGCCTTCGGATTCTAGCGCTTTGAAGAACTCTCTTTGCTAAAAACAGAGTGTTTTACTATGGATAACCATCACAGCTTCTATGAAAAAATCTAAATAGGAAGCTTTTAAAAGGGAAATTCTGAACAAACTGCCTGCTGATCACTCAATAACCATACATTACACATTTATTAATACATCTAGAAAGTTATACACCTGAACTTCATGTGGAGTCCGAGCTATATAAAGTGCTCTCCCCGCTAAATTGCGAAGAAGATCGCAGTGAATTTTAATATCGGTTAAAAAAAAGCCTTTCAGCATTGGTAATCAGTGAATATTGCTCTGAATGTAAATATTTATATCTGTATTTGAATAAAAGCGATACCAACATGTTTGCTGCTTTCGATCTGCTCCTCGCTGGCAGCTGGTAGAGCGAAATGAATTCCAGCTCGTAGACATCGCACCGCTAATATTCGACCCAGGTTCATTGCTGCGCAAGTGTCTGTGTTGCTGAAAGTTGTTCTTATTGAAAAAAAAATCAGTACCTACTTCCAAACAGTTTGACGTCTTGAAGGTACAGATTAGGACTGCTCAGAAGTTCTAAGATTTTTTTTTGAATTCTGCATTTCCTCAAATCTCTCAACGCTGATATTCAATCTAACGAGCCAGCACACTGATGGATAGGTTCTGAGGACAAAAGAATGGACTTCCACTGCCACTACCCTGGGAACATCTAACTTTTTGGCTCGAAAAATACGACGAGTTAACATTCCAGAACATAATCTATCTTTACCCCTTTTCTCCAATTATTGCTCCAGTCCTATTAACACGGAACAATACGAATCAATGATTTTGTGTCCACATAAGTTGAATGACAGCCTGAACGTTCGATTTTTTCCGTCTTCATCCCAGATCGTTGGCGAGTGTTCTAATACAAGAGAATTCAGGAACGTTATAGGACACTACGTAAGAAGTGAAACTCCTTTGTAGCCCTGTGATTTGAATGAGCAACCTCCTCTAAAAACATAGTCCCAGGTATAGCTACTACTCAGGAACAACGATAGATTAACTGAATTGCGAATTAGCTGTCTTGCTCGTTTTGCTGCAACGGTCAATCTACAAATGAAGCAACCAAAACTTCCACATTTATTGCCATAGCGTCGAGGACCACACTGGCTCATTCCTCAGAAAAATAAGCCATTGAGTTCGTTTTAAAAATGCAAAGTGAAAAAAATTCACAATTTTGATTCACCGGAATAATAAAAACAAGCTTGTAAGATGTATCACATATACTCTGCCGAGAAGACAAAAACAGGAAACAAAGGAATTTCGATAACGGCATTAAATATAGACGTCTCACCTGTACAGCTGGTCGGAGATCGACTTTTCCCTTGTTGACGCTTCAACAACCGTACCATCTCTATAATGCACTAATCGAGCATCCTGATGCGCTTTAGATTGCAGTAACTCCACTCTAAAAGAAAATTTGTTAACATAAAACTCTTAAAATATTGAAACTAAGTGCGTTTCCACCCCTATTATTGGACACTTCGGCAGTTCCCAAAACAGCATATTTTAGCGGTGCACGCTTCCCCAGTACCCCACTAAGTACATAACCTGCAACAGAAGACATACTTGTAGATAAAACTGCGCTTGGCACTATCCTTTTCGAACTCATAGCCAACAGGTGGCTTCTGCAGACCCATCATCTCGAGATTCCGAGGATTGCGGTTAACAAATCGTGTAGCGTACCGCAGCGCCGACATTCTGCAAATGAGAAAGCTGCTTCCAATCGATAATGCTGAATTGTGCACAGAAACGAAACGAATGAATGATATGTAGAAAGGAACAGTAATAGTTTGAGATGGGCGAAATCTTGGTCCATGGGATGTGTATAGCAGAAAAGTTCCTCGACAACCAAAAGCAATCAATCCTGCCTATTATAAAGCACAAAATGAAAAGTTCCGTCCGGTTAGCTAATGGTCTTACCGTAATTCTCAGGCGTAAAATAAAACGTGGTTCGTAACTACTACATCGAAGACTACCAGCTAGTTTATCAGGCTTTATCGAATGTCAAATCACCTATCAGTGCTGATTTTGAGTTGAGAAAGGGTAGTTTGGACTTATGAAGCTTGAGAATTACGGTAACACCGCCTGTCCACCGGACTGAACTTTTAATTTTGTTTATAAAGCCATCGGTTTCGTAGAAATTCCACAAAGATTTTAAATGCTGCAGCTGAATGAACATTGATGAGCAGAGTTTAAAAAAACGTGAAGTAGACAAAATCAACGACAATTAGGACTGTGCAAAGCCCTTCACTATGATTTTCTTCAGGAAACATTTAACTTACAATGCAATAACAAGGTATATATAGAACCATCTCCAACAAACAATTCTGATCGCAGGCAGAAAAATTGAACCAGGACGTCGAATTAAGTGTTTGTGCATTTCACGGCGGATACAACAAGACTTACGTCGACTTTCACAATGTCTCAAGATGACCTTCACACTGTTCGAATATCAATAACTCCAGTACGAATGATTGAAAGAAAGAATTTTCTTGGCGTTATATAGCTTAGGCCAATAATTTATTGCCTGCAACGCTGTAGGGTAGGACTGATCGACAAACCTTAGCTATTCTCTGGGAAAAGACCTACGGGTTGTCACGGTCACATTTCATGGCATTAAATATCTTGGTTTTCATAGCACACGTCATGTTCTTCAGTTTCTATCGCAAAAAGAGATCTAGATGGGCTAAATAGTGAGATCTGGGTAAGTACCCCACACGTCCTCATCGGCCAATCCACCACCTACAATCCGGTAACGCAGTGAGGGGCCGATGGAGTGACTTTGTCTGCAATTGCGACCTCATCACGGTCTCGACCAACTGATCTGACTTTTCCACTTTTTTTCAATATGTCTATGGTCTGATTCCTTCCATTTTAAGGTTCCCTTATTGCCATTTAATAAAATCTCCTTCCAGCCGCATCCTGTGGCGTCCCCCGGTCGAGGGAACCAGTGCGGTCGTAGATGCAGACAAAGTCACTTCATCGGCCCTCTTTGAGCTACACAACAGACCATAAGTAAGGTTTAACGCAGAAACTAACATTTGGTGAGAATTAAGGGGCTTTCATACATTTGCCGCGGCGGCGGTGCCGCCGCCGCGGCAAAAGTGGGTGCGCGGCAAAAGTTGCCGCCGAGCGGCATGCCGCGCTTTCATACTGTTGCGAACACCAGTAAGCACTCGATATGCGCTTTTCATACATGATACATAGTTTTCTATATCTAACCTTAAAAAAAACAATTAAAGTTGAATTGACGCGGTATACGCGATAAAACAGGCATCTACCGGAGGCCGCGACAAACGTCGCCCAGCGACAAAATACCCCCTCGACCATTCCTTGCCGCTTGCCGCTGGGCGACGTCGCCGGGCGGCGCCGCGGCAAAAAAGTAAACAAGCTCTTGTCGCGGCGACGTCGCCGCGGCGCCGCCGCCGCGACGTCGCCGGCCTTTGCTTAACCATGGGCGACTGCCGCCGCGGCAAATGTATGAAAGCCACTTTACTGGCGGCCATCATCGGATTTCTCACTGCATCAAATATCATCCTCTGCCATGTAATTTTTTAAGCTTGAAAACCACGCTATGCATCCAAAACCCGACTGAATAGGCAGTAGGCATGTGGGCACGGGTCACAATCTGATTTAGCCCTCAAAAAGCAGTCGAATCATGTGCATATCTACAGTCCTTGTCGAAAAGATAGACGTATTGCGCGTGCGGTTTCATATCGTCGCGGTCGCAGAATCGCGGTGGGACCTACTGGACCCTCTTACTCTCCGCATCCATCGTTCAGGTCCCGCCGCGTTTCTGCAGTGACGGAATCCTTCTATCTTTTCGACAAGGACTGTACCTCTCGTTCGTAACTGTATTAGCTTCCCAACACTTGTGTTTATTTAGCCGTATGGTTCGTCATGCATCCGTTGCTCTTACGCGACCTGTTGTTGTATCAGGTATCGCTCAGCGGGGGGCTTTATGTGTGGCACTACGAGCATATGCAACTATGGGAGTAAAAAATGTCAATCCAGGATAGTTCCTGATCTCAGATCCCGCAAAAAAGACGTCTAGAACACCCCAGAAAATCAAAATCGAAATTGGGTTTGCCTCACGACCTATCAAACTTCGAGTAGACATGCGTATTAGTGGGATCCTCATGATTATTCTTGGCCACACGATAGAGACTAATCTCTGACGATCTGTGATGAGATCTGCTGACATGATACCGTAAAAGGTCAGAGATACGTCGATGAACAAATGAGGCATGACGGCACGACAGTATCTTCTTCTGGATTGGTGTTCGGCTACTGGATAGTGTCATTTGGAGAGGATGAGATGCTATTTCTATGGAATACTAGTTAGATTTTGTTCAGTTACATTTTAATTTTATTTTTAAATTCTGTACAACTGTCACAGGAAATGCTTTTAATGAGAGGTTCAACTTATACTTCTGGAAGTAACCTGCTTTTCAATTGTTTGGGATACACAGCCTAGAAAATTGCAGATGGGTAAAAATTGCAAGTGGAGGAACCTCACAAAGTTATGTTTGCACCCGACACAATGCTCAAAATTTCTGCCAATTCTTCTCGCTGTTTCCTTGGAAATGCAGAGTGTAACTTCCGGAAAATTGTCACGAAAGCTTTTTTCAACATCCATTAGGTAGCAGAGAAGCAGTGCATTAAATTATACTTGTTGCTGTTGATGTTTTTATTGCATCTCCATCATCTATCATCGCCCTCTTCCCACACATCAATTTCGTACAAGTACGAACGCTAAAAAATGTCGTAAAAGTGTGTAAAAGTCAGGAACGTATCCGACAGACGACGGTGAACACATCCTATAATGCTGCCAGGTGCACGCAATTTACCATCTTTATGGACGACAGCAAGTGATCCAGGTGCAAGCGGTCGGATTTCACAAGGAGCCGTCGCAGTATGATGCTCCCTTGGAAGCGGCTGTCGGGGGGGGGGGAATTGAAAGAGCCGTCCTGAAGCAGCACGGATACTCGTGGATGTTTATCTTTTTGCGCGAACAAAGGTGGTCATCCGGAAATCAAACAGAGTGACGCGAATTTTGTGTAAAAGTTAGTAGGAGACTGAGATTCCGAAGGAAAACCAGTGTTTTTTTTCTGAACTGACTTCTAATCGGTCAACGAAACTGTCGTAATCAATTTATTTTCTTTGAAACAATGAGATTAAGGCCATCGTTAGAATCGATAGTTGTATAAAACGTACTGACACGAAACACACTACTTCTACCCAAGCAGAAGATTCGAAGAGTGAAGTCTCGTCGGCGTCAGAGCTTGATGAGCACTAAAGCACATCCCCAATTACGAAACCATCCTACTTCAGCAAATTTTAAAGGTTCGAAGCATACTCAAGGACGAATAAAAAACAAGCATCTCAGTTTATTCAATGATTCGTTGAGGAATGGATCCCAATACTTCAAATGTTCCAAGATTCGAGGAGATAAGGCCAATTTATACTGGATGCGTGCGACTGACACGCGTGCGTCTATATGATGAAGAATAGGGTCCAGTCGCATCGCTCTCACAGCCCAGACGCACGCGATCTCTTCATCTAGGATTTGCATGCCGCGTTGACTGGTCTCCATCGGAAATACTTCGAAAATGGTTGTATGCGACTGACGCACGCAGCAAACATAAATTTCCCTATAGACCCAAAAGTCTCGGTGTCATTCCTGAAGGATTGTATTGGTCCCTCTTTTCAAACTTCCTACAGTTGGGTCCGGCAGCCACTGCAAATGGGCGCCGGCGGTCGCCGGCCGCCGCCACCCTCCGGCGCCCCGGTATTAATGAGCTATAAATCACTCGAGCTTGGGAGAAAGCGAAGAAAAATACAATTTTAGTCCATAGTAGACAGGGTAGATAAGCCTAACCCTATGCGTAAGAATGGGTCTAAGGCTTAGGCTTAGGCTTCACAGGAGTGGCCCCACCCAACTCCCTTTTCACCTAAATTTCTAAGATAAACTACGATAAGTGTAAGTGTAAGTAAGATTGGACACTATTTGTATGTTGCATCGCGTGCGCGCATAGCTCAGTGGGTTGAGCGAATGATCGACGTTGTGGTGGTCAGGGGATCGAATCCTGCCCTGTGCCCCGTTTTGCAAATACATATAGTATGCTGCCTACGACTGCTGCAGTTATCTAACAAACTCCAACATAAAAAGTAGCCCGGATGGCTTGAGTGGCAGATTGCAATCTGTCCCTATCGCTGGTTCCACTCCGTTGGAGATCCAGAGTTAAGTATCGCAGTGTTTGGGGTTCACTGCTTGGAACGTCCCCCGTGATCTCCTTCGGGTAGTCCAGGAAGGCATCCGGCAACTTTTTGCATAAATTTCGAAGATAAACTACGATAAATGTAAGTGTAAGTAATAGTAATAGTGTAAGTAATAGTGAAAAACCACTTCTTCAAAGTTGAGGGAAAGCGGGAAAGAGTAACACCGCCGTGAAGGACTGCTCCACGAAAGACAAATGACAGCGGTAGAACTACTTCGCAATGGATATGGAACAATTTATACCTATTTCAATTATTTCTGAGGATCCCGAATTGGATGAGCTTTATTATTCAGATGGGATAACTGAAGTACTGTGTCCATCTATAGAAGAATAACGGCCATTTTTGTAATCGCGAAGCAGTGTACTATAAGCAGAAAATGGAAGAGTTGGCTTCGCTTATTGTGTATTCAGAAATCTTTCCCCATGAAAATCACAAAAATGAAAAAACGTGAAAGTTGTGAAAATAGTCCCCTGCTTTATAGCCTTAACATATCCACTGCACTCTGTCTACTATGGACTAAAATTGTATTTTTCTTCGCTTTCTCCCAAGCTCGAGTGATTTATAGCTCATTAATACCGGGGCGCCGGAGGGTGGCGGCGGCCGGCGCCCGCCGGCGCCCATTTGCAGTGGCTGCCGGACCCGACTGTAACTATCAACTTATTCGATATCGAGTTTTAGAAGTTCGAATAAGTCGATAGGTATCTAATGCATTATTCGGTCCTAACTATAGTTCAAAGGCAACTTATACAGATCTACCTCAACTTTAACTGTTAATGGGCGTTATTTGTCAACTAGAGAAACCCCAGGTGGGTAAACGTAACCAAATCCCCCTATTCTTCATGGATTTTTTTCGGAATATGTTCCCACAAAAAAAAGCAAAAATAGGCAAAATATGCTTGATTTTGGCAAATTCCGTGGATTCGAGCAGAATCCCCTCGAATTTACATCTCCTCGGTAAGGGAGGAGTGGTTTCTATAAAATGAGCCTTGATTGGGACCCGGGGTTTATATACCTAGGACCGAATAATGTATTAAAAACCCATCTACTTATTCGATATTCGAAAATTCGACTTCGAATAAGTTTATAATTCGGATTTTTGAAAAAAAAGAGAGCAATTCAATTCTTTAGATATGATAGGAAGACATTTAAGTCTCTTTTTTTGAACGTTTGGATTCGTTGCGTCTATTCCTGAATGAAAAAAATAAGAAGAGATTTATTCGATTTTTATGCGGTCACCAGTATAGTGATCTACTTATGATCTACTTATGTACTTCGTTTTTGCTCTATCTTTTACTTTACATTTTAGTGGAATTTATGCAAAATAACTGCTCGTGCTTAGGCTAGACAGTATCAGATCATTTGAAAATCAACATACATAACCGAGAGATTAGTAATCGCCATGTGGGCGTGGTCAAATCTTTCAGGAAATCATCTCCAGAACAAAATTAAATCTTCTAATAAAAGAGCCATGCTGTCCCTCTCAGAGCCTGTGGGCCGGTGTTCACTTCCTGGCGCATCCTTCTGTATTTACAGGCGTACCCCGTCGTCAGCGGTCAATTACGGTAATGGTGGGGGCGGTGCCTGTGCGAGATCTGCAACCCAGCGTCTTCGATGTGTGATGGGCATGCTGCCGCAGGTGTGGCTCGTATTCCTAGGTTACTTTGTTCTTGTGACGTCATCATCTCGTCAAAGTTACATTTGCAATGAGGTGAGTCGTATTTATTTGCGCTTATTTATTTACTTGTTTGTTGATTTGTTAGTTTATCCGTTGTCTCCTCCCTTTTTTCGTTTAATATCTGATTCTTCCAGAACTGTTCGTTTATTTTATTTTAAGCACCCAACTTTAGCTTCTACTTTTTTCCATTTTGATTTTTTCTACGTCTTCTGCTCCTTCTTTCTATGAAGGTCTTCCTCTCACCGTCACTTATATTGCTTTCTTTCTTCAAATTTTCCCTTTTTCCTGCGCTTCCTTATTTCTACCACTATCTTCTCGCATTTTCTAGTCCTAAAATTTGGTTTGCTAAATAATTTTTTTTTCTGCCATACCATTTCCTATCCCTATGATGCCAACCTTCTCACCCCCCCCCCCTTCTTCCCCAAGAGAAATTTGACATTAAAACCCTAACTGGCCCTCGTGAAACATTCCACGCTGACATGCAGCATTGGGTATACCCAAGGTAAACGTTATAACGTCAATGTTAAAAATGGGTAAGCTCGGGAATTTTAAAATTTTTAGTCGCAGTAATGAGTAGAGTAATCCCAATGATTGATCCAGGCCCTGGGATAACTGAGATTACCCAGGGTAAACGGGTTACTGCCATACGAATTTACCCATCGTTAATACGTGCGCCGACAAGCTTACCGCGGGTCATCTCAATGGTGCGCCTGGATCGTGATTTTTGTTGCTATGGAACAATTGCCTTGATCTTCATGTCGTTCTATGCACATGACTTCCTGGATTCCTACAAAATGCCCATTTTACAGCTTTTCATACCGTCTTGTGGCTTTTTACGCTATCTCTTATATATAAGAAGTCCCACATGAGTTTTGCAAATGAGTTTACACTGTGCTTTGTACGTGTTTTCTGTGATTTGTGCGTTTTAATAAGCCATGCTATTTGAATGCCTTTCATGACGCAGCTTCCGTTTCAGTTTTTCCATTGATTATGGGAACAGCAGTGTTTTATCACATGTGCCGTCGGTTAGCTGTGAAATACTGCACGTTTATCGCCGTTTTGCCATTGTGCTGGCTATGAAGTCAAGTGAGGGACTTTATCGGGGACTGACCCCATTGGAATAACTACTTCAAGTGTTGAAAGTATTCAATGGTGGCAATTGTCATTGGGTCACCCCTGGGTAGTCACGGTTACCCCCAATGTTTACCGTTTTTGGCATTCATCATAAAGTTTGTCGTGAGACCATAGGGTAAACGTAGAGGTAAAGTTTATCTGTCTGCTATTGACGTAGATACGGTGTAGGCGCCATGTAATCGTAACTGCTGGGTAAATATAATCCTTTTAGGTAAAGCGTCATGAATGCCACTTCAACATTTACCCCAGCTTTATCTTGGGACCTCATACCCTTCCTCTATTCCCAGTGATGAATGCCACCTCAGAACTCTCTAGTTTACCGTGAGGTTCTCATGTTTGATCTCCTGGTTAGTAAATATTTGGGTATTTTTGCCTTCACTAATGTTCTCAGACAAATTTTCGGAAACACCGCAGCTGAAAACCTGAAGAACCGATCGGTGACTTTCGGTCCTTCAGAATAGCTGCTGCTGCCTTTTTGCTCCGTTTTTTACACCGTTCTGCTGCTGCTTCTCTGTGCGTTTTTCTCTGCGTCTCTCGCTCCTTAACCACATGATCGAGATTTCGTTCTGCTGCGGTCCTTCACAAAATTTGTCCGAATTATAATACTATCATAATGTTTTTATGCACACCCTAGGGTGTTTTCAAACAAATAAGTAAGTAATAAGAATTATAATATTTTTCCATAACTTTTTCCTTAAAACGTTGTTCGTCCAGTTAAAATTCTTAGCAAAGACCCCAAATTTTCCCTCCCCCGAGCTACGGGTTTTCGGTGGAATTCTCCGTGATATTAATGGTGTATGGAGCATTGGAAATTGCACCTAAGTGCAGTTCCCATTGAAACTATTTTAGAGGCACAATTCCTTGCACTTTCACTGTTCTTACTTCTTCGTACTCATTGCCTACAGGGGTTCATACACCTGAGCCTTCTTGCAGTTCAGGTGGCGCAAAACATGCACTCTTCAAAGGACGCATGAATTTCCTGTTGCTCTCATCATGCTCACGAATGACTCTGACTTTCGTGATTTACCAGTAATTTTTTGATTACAGGCAGCATGCGTCATTTAGATTATCCAGGTAAGAGTGTTAGCACCACACCAATTTGCCATTGTTAACATGGGCGTCAACGTATTTACCCTGGGTCATGTCAATGATGCATGTCAGGTTAGCTAGGTAAAATGGGTGATCTGGGACCGCATACATCATTGGGGTTGCCCAGGTTAAATATTTTAACACATACCAATTTTACCCACCCATAGCATGGACCTTAACACTTCTATCTCGGATAATATCAATGATGCAAAAGGCCCTGAGTTGGTTGAAAATGAGTAAAGTTCGGAAAATTTTTAATTCTTATGTAAGATGGATATGAGTGGTTCTCGTCTTCTTGATTACCGCAGTTTTTTGCTTCGTGGTAATGTTTTACCTGCTAGGAATCAAATCCTTTCTAATTTTTGACACACATACCTCACTAACCCGACGTCGAATCCAAGGCGAATATCTTGATTGCAATCTCCGATCAACTACGAGCACGTGTTTTTCGGCTATCGACCTCATTCCGTCGACAACCCTAGCAAAGTTTTTCTAGGGAACATTTGATTGAACCGCCGGGATCAATCAGGTCGACCTCCGGGAGTTATTCATTCGTACACCTGTACCGTGCAGTAATTAACCGCTACTCTAAAGGATCCGGTACTGCAGCTATTTTTTAGACGAGTCACACTTATTCCGCCACCCCTCCCTTACCCGTTCATCTTAATTCACCCGAAAAAGGGGAAATTGCCCAAAATTAGGCGGTTTTTCGAGGACACAGAAGTGCGCGAAACTCGTTGAGGCGAGGTTTGAGGGTATTAGACGAAGAACTTTCAGTTAGAGTCAACGGGGAGAGAATAGTGGGGTTTGAGAGTGGTGGGGGTGATGTTGAATATATGCTTTTCTTATTTATTTATTTATTGATTTATTTATTTATTTATTCATGGGCTCAATAAACAGTAAGATAACTCAAGTAAAGAATCAATACTAGACAGTGCGGCACAAAAAAAAAAACAGATTTGAGGTGAGTTAGCGGGGATCAAGCATTGAAATTGTTCCAAGAACGGCGATAGTTGAGTATTTGTGCCAACGACCTGCATTTCTCGCGTGCGTCTCCAAGTACTACACTATTTCTCGCGTCCTCTCTTTCTCTAATATCTTCGCAACTATGTTCCTCGGTGAAACACACTACAAATAAAGTTTTTGCCATAACAGTGGAAGCAGAAGCATTAGCTGACAATAAGCGGATTTGGCAGCACTAGTAATATAGAAAGTAGGGAGTAAATTTGTTGGAAAGTATTTATAGGATTTGAAAATCAACTTTAAAAAGTGCTTGGCTCCGTTGGAGTTTCATTTTTGTTTGAGCATTTATTTAAAGGGTATTTTTACCTAAAAAAGGCAGTAGAATGGAACAGAACTATTTCAAAAGTAAAGAAATAAGAAGAAGTAGGAGAAAAATATCTAGGAAACCACAGAAATGACACCAGTTTAGTTATATGTAGTCTCGATAGAACAAAAGGTTTGGTGATGCTTTAAAATCTGTCTAAATTCTAAAGAATCCTTGCAGCCCCTTCCCTCCTCCTCAGTTGTAGGTCTTGTAAACAATATTTTTTCTGCTTTTTTTTGTCACTGCAGAAGAAATTTTGAAAATTTCCACGTCACTTACTCTCTCATGAAATTACTCAATGCCCCTTATTACTTGGCCTGCTCCTGATTCAGGGGACTAAACCTCATCCAAGCGTTGACGAACAGAAGTGGTGGCTGCTTTGCCCACTAGTATTTTAGCCACGTCTTAAAGTCGTTGATGAGCTTATGTTGCAGTTCTTGGCCCGTTTTGCCTCTCGTTCTCAGTTACAACCTTTCAGAAAACCAAGCACTGTTTTTCTCCAAGTTGAGGAGCTGCACAGCGTCGGGGAACTTTCCAGAGCGATTTTCGTACTCAGTGACGCTAAATGACACAAAGGATGAGAAGAGGGGCCATTATATGTTTACATGGATCCAGATGGAATGATAAAACCACTGATAATATTAATTTTAATATTAAATTGCCCGAATCACCCATACAATCCTCGTGCACTCCCCCCCTTTTTTTTACTTCCTGTGTATCTTTTCGGCTCCACATTCGTCTACCTATCTCTTTGTTAGTGTTACATAGCAATAATGTAGTGGTGGAGCTAGTGTAATTCTGTTCATCCATCTGCTCGTCTGCGTTTCCCCACCCATCTGTCTCTAACCGCGCTTTCTCATCGTTGTCCAAACAATTCAAATCGCCTTTATGCTCCGTCTATACGGCTGCATGTTAAACGGGGGCGAGCATTAAATGCCACCGGACGGCACGATTTTTTTTTTATAAAAGCACCGACCCGGCCGATATACGACGCGCGAGTCGTTTACAACCGATTGTAGACGCTCGTAAAAGCGCGGAAAACTCGTGTTTCTCAGGCGGCAATGGACCCCGTGCGCTCAGCCGGCTTCTTTGGTGAGTCGCATAATTGACTGGGAACAATGCGACAGGGAAACAATGCCGCAGATCCTATCTCTAAAGACTCTAGGGGCATTAGAGTTGCTAGATGGCCGTAATCACTGCAGCTTAGCTCGTTCTATCCCATGGGCCACAGCGGTTCCTGTTTGTCTGTATGGAGTCAATCATCATGATGCAAACCTATAGTTAAACGCAGTGTTTCGCCTCCTCGATGCCATCTCCACGCTGATGTGCACATTAGAAGACACGAAATTGATAAAAACCCCGCTTCGAAATACTTGAACTGACTACCTCTTGGAGCAAGTGGGCGGATCGCTCCAAGATGTGCTAGTTGTCCGGGACAGCTGCAGTGTCGGTCAACAAGTCTTGACCTGTCCGATCGATTAGATTGACAATGAAACGGCTCTTTGTACGACAATGCTCCAGCAAACTGGTACGGATCCTTTAAAAAAAACAGGGTTGAGGGGGGGGGGGGATTTTGGAACATTCCAAGTACACCCCAGCAATCAACGTAGCCCGAAACTCCGTGGAACCAAAGTCAATTTGTGAAATATTTTTTTACAAAAGTGGTGACAGTAATGTTGTATATATTTAGCCTGCTCAATGTGAAGTCTATTTCGCTCGCTGAAGCTTTCCTGTAAGGTTACGGTACATACCGTACGAACCGTAAATAGATACGGTACTGTATAAACTGTAGATAGCAATTTCAGTCAGAATTCAACCCAGGGTACGCACAAGTAATTATTTTACATTCTGATCACAGTTACGACGGTCATTCTGCACCGTAATGCGTGTCTATGGAATTACAGTATGCATACAGTATATGTAAGGTCAAGGACCATCCTACGTCATGCCACCACCCAAAAATGTCCTGTAACACTCCAAAAATGCGCTCGAGTGCCGTGCTCGTGATCAATATAAGAAAAAAAAATCCCCTCCTGGAAAATTTATGTAATTTCTAGATGAAAAACTGTATTTACAGTACCCGTATAGCGTTTCTACATAAGTGCCTTACGGTATAAAATGGATGTCTTCCTCGTGCACACCAGGCCAAGTAACCTTAATCTATGGAGACTCACTAGATCTGTTGGGGGGGGGGGGAAGGGGTGGGAATACTTGTTTAGTACCTACAGTACACCTACAGTAACCGTACAGTACTGTGCTACACTGCAATTTTATGATACTACTTTAGAGGTGACTAGTGCACCGCAATAGACCATGCCTTTCACATTTTTTTTGTTTCAACGACACAGTAAAATGTGGGATTTAGTGGCTTGTCTCTACCAGTTCGATGTCAATAAAATAAAACAAAAAAAATAGAACTCAAATTAGATATAAAAGAAAAAAATGGAATGACGAAAAAAGACAAAGGTAAAAAAATAAAAGAAAATCTAAAAGGGGAACTTCACTTCTCTTTTCCTCTACGATCTAATTTTCCATTTAATGCTCCTCTCTTTACTAATTAAACTTTGGAAATGACACAATCCCATTCTATTCCCTCTTTTCATACTCCTGCCTTTTTCTTTTTCTTTTATTTTTCTGCATATACATGTGTCTTATCAGTTACTCCCAATAACTATCTTTGCTTAGGACACGAACTACGAATGTGATTGCACACGATGTTGGGATACTGTAGCAGCCACAGAATCACTCGACTGGATTACTGTATCGCTCATGGAATGCCCGTTAAGATTCAATGATACGACAATAAGAAAGCGGATCGCTAATTGGATCAACGAGGGTGCGATACATCATACAGATTTGGGCATCGGATAAGCGGATATTGATTGATATCGATTTTTTCAGAGTGTGGAGCGTCACTTAACTGCGGTTTGAAGGAACAACTGGATAAAGATCACGTGGTTATTGGTCATTTCGAGTGCGAAGAGGAAAAGAACGAACTTCGTTTGGTGGCACTTCTCAATGACTCGCGGGGATTAACCCAGGGTAAGCGTGACAGCGTTTAATCGTCATTCTCAGTGAATCTTTATTTATAAGGAAATGGTCTTCTATTTTTAAAACGCCCTAAAAACCCGGAAGATTTCTAGTTGTTCGTGGAAATATGGTATCATAGGTATTTTGATGAGAGGAATCTAATGGTACAAGAAATTAAGTCAATTGACCACAAGGAAGCGCAAAAAAAGCTGAATTTCTAGAGTGGGAGCAGCGAGAGGGCAGTGAATTTTTTTCCCCAGGAAGTGCTCGGTAGTCTGCGTTGTGGATGGGACAGCTTTCTTTTTAACATGGATCAAAATATTTTTTAGTTCACATTCGAAAATCTGACTGTGAAATGGATAGGTATTGATCTTACAGTCGTTCCATCTACGAACCGTTCGGTAGCTATTCCATTGCACCTAATCACTGAAACGGCCTGAAGTTTCCGCCCGCAGCCAGTCCAGGAACGTCGGCGGTTTTCCTGTTTGACGTTGGTGATGTTCGCGAGTGCGGCCTCTCATCACAGACACCCGTATAATGAGCGCAATTTTGAGATCATCTCCATATTCGGGGTGAAGGGATAATTTGCGCCCGCTCCACTGACGCCGTACAAAAGACGATCCTATCGTGCGAACGTCACAAAGTCACACACGAATTGCCACTGGATCACAGGTCGTGCTAGGGTATATTTTATGGGTTTCGGCGGCAGTTACAGGGGGGGGGGGGACTGAATTTGGGATTCTGCCAAATTTCGGCGCTTTGAGGGGTACAGGACTTATATTAGGTGAAAAACGCGAGGAATCCCAGGTGCCGTGTGACGAAGTTTTTTTCCTTACATGTGAATACGTGTGTTCATGAGTCCCGCCACGGAAGGAGAATGCCACTTGAGCGTAAACTGGCGTATTGTAGGGAGTGTGCTTAGAAAGAGCTGGTGGTATGTGTAGAGTGTCCTGTATTACTTTTTCAATTGTTATTTCTTATGTCTTGAAAACTTTTCACTGGTTATTTATTATTATAATTAATATTTTTATTGATTTTATTTTCCATCCCGCTCACTTTCTGCGTCCGCCACTGTCTAACAACAGAATTTTTCCCTTTTTCAGACAACGTACTCCCTGCCCATCTACTTGGACTGGTGCTGCAGTCAAGGGAGCATCTTCTTTCGTTTTTACTCCATTCCGAAATTCTCGCCGCGACAGTTCACCGGCGCCTGAAAGGTAGGTCGGTGTTATTAACTTGGCTGGAGACACGGAGGTTTGCTCGTTTTCCAAGAAAATTGACTCATTCACGACATACTTGAAAATGCCAACCTTTTCTCATCTACGGCATTCGGAAACTGGGACTGGATGCGTGGTTCAGATTACCCAGGGTAGATGTGTTGACACCCATGTCAACGATACGTAAATTTGAGGGCGTTACCACATTTACTCTAAGTTACCTCAATGATAAGTCCAAACCCTGGGCTCAGGTGCATTATTTAATGTGTAAAATAATAGTGTAAAAATAATTTAGATTACCCAGGGGGAATGTGTTGACGCCCATTTTAACGATGCGCAAATTCGGGAGTGTTAACATGTTTACCCTGGGTAATCTCAACGATGCATGAGATCTCAGGGCTCGAAAATTTCATATCCATGGGTGCCATTACCTATGGGTTACACCTGAGCATAAAAAGCATATGGGTAAACATGTTCATAGATAAATAGTGACTGGTAAATTTGGAGGCACATGCATCATTAAGAATACCCAGAGTTAAATGCTTAACACCACATGAACTTGCCCATCGTTAACGTGAACACCAACACCTCTCCTCTGGGTAATCACAATGATGCATACGACCCTGGGGCCCGGATGGATTGGAATAGGAAGGGTGGATAACCTCTCGCCCACAAGTGCGATTACCCATGGGTAGCACCTGGGTACAAATCACATGACATATTGGTGAACATGTTTGTGGATGAAAGGCGAGGGTTAGATTTTGGTGCGCTTGCATTGTTGGGATTACCCTGGGTAAATGTGTTGACGTCCACATTCACCACGGGTAAATTTGTGCGGTGTTAATACGTTTACCCTGGATAATCACGATGATATAAGCTACCCTAGGGCCTCGATGCATCATTGGAAGGATGAGCTAATCCCATGCCAACGGCTGCGTTGCCCATGGGTAGAACCTGGGAGCAAAAAGCGTCACATATAGGTAAACATGTTAACGGGTAAGAGGCGATGGGTAAATCTTGGGTGGTTGATATTACCCAGAGTAGACGTGTTAAGACCACACAAAATTACCCATCGTAAGTACGGATATCAACAACTTTACCCTTGGTGATATCAATAATGCATCCAGGCCCACATCACTTACATGGATTTCAACACGTTTACCCCAGGTAATCTCAATGATGCGTCCAGGCCTGTAACGTTAACACACCTACCCTGGGTAATCTTACTAACGTATCCGGACCCAGAACTAAATGTTAGCGCAGAGACGCAGACATCTGAAGCGACTCTGCCTCTCTGACGTGACTTCTGCGTCCATTAAAAGCGGGAATTTTAAAGTTTCGTGATTTTTTCATCAATATTATAATTTTTCAGGAACTCCTCTGTCAAAAACGGTCACCAGCAGTACAGCACTGCTAGTAGCCGTTGTTCTAGCCGCCTTCATCCTGCTGATACTATTGTTAATTTATTTTTCTCAAGTCTACGTGAATTGGGGTCGTATAGTAAAGGGGGAATGGCACCATAAACAATACCGTAAAGTCCCACATGTACAGTATAGTTCTGATAGGATTACGGTAAACGGACAGTTACGTACCAGAATTATCTAGGCGCCGTTATGTCCAAACGCAATATTGAATACCGGGAATTACGCACAGTATTTTCCGCATGAGACCTTCTGTCTGAGCAGCTTACAGTGGCCTCATGGATCATTGAGATTACCCAGGGTGAACATTTTGATACAAAAATTTACCCATCGTTAACTCGGGCAGCGACTGGTTTACCCTGGGTAATCTCATTGATTAAACCACGGCCAGGACAACATTTACAGCTGCGTTCAGAATGGTCCCCCATCGATTTTTCACTTGATCTCACGAGTAATAAATGCGGGTTCATTGATTTAACCAATGCTAGCTACTTACCAAATATTTCGATCCTATACTTCTATAATATTTTGAATTCTTCATGTTTTGTAGCCTCTGCTGCTATTGATTATTGATTGATATGTTAGGTACTGATTGAGCTATGCTATTGCAATGTGTCTGTACATAGTACAAGTGCTCCATCACTAATGATCCGGATGATCCATGAAATGTGATAACTGCAACAATTATTAAGCTAATGAATAAATTTTCTCATCATGTGTTTGAGCTGTCCTGGGTTATCGATTTTCGAAATTTCCTTTTTTTCTTGAATATATTCGAAAAAACTGAAAATTCTCTTTGTCCAGTATAATAGCAATGTTATTTTCATCAATGTGGCAGATGAGAGAAATAGTACTGGCACTGTAAAATTTTTCTCAATCACTCTTGCATCATATAGTACCGCTCATGTGGCCTGCCGCGCCGCACCACCCATGCGGCGCGGCAAATCGGATTTTGGCTGCGTTGGTGTTTTGCTTATGTTTACCACCATTTTTCTTTCTGCCTTTGTACTCATTCCGACAAAACATCAGCACCAGCAAAACACGACAACAGCAACGCACGGCCAGGCTGACGCGCCGCGTACGTTGTGCGGCGCGGCAGGCCAGGGCAGCATTCTGCAATGCAAAAACGATTAACCGGCACTGCATGGCATTTAAAAAATCAGCATTCAGGTGGTAGTGTGTTGAGGAACCTTCACGCGGTGAGTGGCCATGGTGAGGAGGGGGAGGAGGGGATGGGAAGATCTACCTAAAGGTCTAAAATAGCGGTCACATGACAGTTCTATATTCCTTACATCGAACAAAAGGAAAACATTTATAAGTTTTGAAACCATTTTCAGATTGACAAATCGAGTATGACAATAGTAAGGCCATGAAAGTTAATTACTTGGTAAAATAAAGAAAATATCACTTTTCAGAAGAATTAAACTACCGATCAGTGCAAGAATAGAAAAGCTGCAATTCCATGGCAAGACTGCTTTACGATTGCGGCGCTGGCGGTGGTGGTCCCGTAGGGGATCTTAGGATTGGGATTTGGCGACGATTCTCCAGTTGATGTCCAACTTTTGGAGCTTCAACGGTCAAATGACCGACATCGTTCAGCTCGCTGCGAACACCGTCGATGTTGACGTTTTCTGGAAGTGTCCACTTGCGAACGAATGACCTATAATAGTTTAAATCAGCCAATAATTTGACGGTGAAAGAATAAATTGAGGATTCCAGAATGTGTCCTGGAAATAAACTTAGTATAATAGAATAGGTAAGAATCCTCTCCGCTACTACAAACCATGGGATTTTCTTGATAGTCAACATCAAATATGATGAAAAACTACCAAGGAAACCCTGATTGGCCACTACAGCACCGATTCCAGCGCGAGCGGCGCGGCAGCGTCGCGTACTTCCCGTATCCGCGGCGCTGCCATCAACGCTCACTGTAAACTCAAAACAGCTGTCACGTTGTAGCTTGTTGACTTTCTTCAGTACGTTTTGAAGTAATCCACTATAAAATAACAATAGTGATGAAGCCTCAACATCCCAACCATTGGAAGAAACTAGTAAATAATGCATAACAATGCTAAGTACTTTCAAACCCACCTTTCCATGTAGCTACTATCGCTCTTATTCTGTTGCTTGCCCTCAACAATAAGATCATGACCCTGAATGTGAACCTTCAGCTCATCGGGGCGGAACTGGGACACATCCAGCGAAACAGCAAACTTCTGGTCATTGTTCACCACCTGTAATTTGAGTTGGACTGGCAGTATAACTGAGCATGGAAAATTTGCAGAGAACTCTCAGGAACAATTCCCTTCTGGCCGAGTGGGTATTTATTTTTATTTATTCCAGTAAGTGAATGAATAAATAATGATAACAAACCAACCTGTTGCGTCTCGTTAGCCACGTGCAGTACAGAATGATCGGCATTTCTCCAGTATGGCATCATACTTCGGTCAAAGAAACGGTCGAAAAATGGGAAATCCCGGAATTGTTCCTCCCACGCTGGTGATCTTGGCCACAATGACATTTTTGGCTTATTAATCACTGAAAGTAATAAAATCTGAACTGCGGTCACGCATAGAGTGGACGTCAGTGGCGTTGGCCTATCGGCCTTGGGAAGGACGTCACGCAACCGCGCCGCGCGCCGTAACCGAGGTTTTCTGCTGTTCTTATGCTATTTCTAGCAGCTTTTCTACCTGATTCTGAGGTTTTTTGACCAAATGGAAACGAAAAGCGCCTACAGATAGCATTCCGGCGGCAGACGACACCGATCCTGGCATGCGCGGCGCGGTTGCGTTGCGTACTGTTCAAGGCCGCGGATGGGCCAGCGTCATTGACGTCCACTGTATGTATCCCAGTACCAGAGTAGAAGTTAGCAGAAAAAATTATGAAGATGAAGTTGTAGAGGCACAGTACTGTACAAATTCTCGGAAGCCGAGGAACTATAGATGGTGGATATTTAGAGTGTCATACCATCCGAATATTAAAGAGCAGGATACAATTGTGCTGCATGCCTGGAATGTCATCCACCCACGGTGTTACTCAGAATCTCCAGAACAACTTGCAGGCAAGCTTTTAACAAGCGAACAGTTGTCAGCAAGATTGACGTCATCATATCATCCAAAAACAGGTTGTTAGCAATCTTCTCTCGCAACAACTGAGAAGAACTGTAGCAAGTCGTCGACTACTTTCCTCCTAGAGAAACTTGTCAGCAAACAACTTGTCGACCAGGGAGATCCAAAGCAAGTTGCAGGCTAGTTTTCTCACCCGCGTAATATGCGATGCAACAGTTGATGACGTCGAGGGAGTAGTTACCGCGGCATAGAAAATCTTGCTATCCACATAATGGCAAAGAAGGGTGAAACCAAGTTTTCGTCAAGCCTTAGGGACCATTGGATTGCCAGCAAGAGGAGACAAAAACAAGTCGTCAACAAGTGTTACGACCGACAACTTGCTGGTAAGAAAGGGTGACAGCAAGTTGTCGACAAGCTTTGGAACAGACTACTTGTCAGGAAGATAAGGCAAGAACAAACTGTCAACAAGCTTTGGTGCAAGCGAAATTAGGATGGGATGAGTTGTTCCTGAGTTCTGTGAAGTAGCATTCGATTAACCAAGGAAGGAAGTGTTTACCCGGGTTGTCTCCGGGTTCTCTCCTATCTGGGAACTGCAACTTGATTACTGTCTCATAAAGACGGATGCATCATGAACGAATAAATAATAGAAAGCATTTAAGAACATGCTATGAGATGAACAATTAGTTTAGTTTTATAATTAGTTTATTATAAGCTAGACGAATATGCTAACAGGCACTGAATATGTGGCATCCGCGACACCTTCAGTACGAGACGACAGCCAGACGTGCGACAAAACTCCAAGACTGAATGACTGAGCTGCAGTAAGACGTGGCGCCCTAAGCTGTTCAAAATGTTCGTTTTTATGGCCACAAGGCGTTTCCCCTTCACTGATCAATGGCTATGTTTTGTGGAGGGGCCGATAAGCAGTGGTGTGTTGGTTACAGCAGAGCGCCCACTCCCTGGAAATTCAGGGAAACCTCATAAAGATGGTGCGCCTGGTTGATAGCGATTTTCACTTGTGAGGGGGCAGAAACGCTATGCAGGAAGTGCAAAAGGAGTAGGGAAGGGGGGGGGGTTGCTGGTCTGCAATGTATCGAACGAAAGGGCGTTCGTAGTCACATCTGCAGATATCGGCATCCATAATTGGCTATAAGGAAATGTCTTCACATTCATTGTAAGCTAGTTGTAAGCTACTAACATCACGAGTTTCCTCAAAATTTGTCACTTCCACTACCAGAGGTGACTTGAATAAAATTCACCCCATGAAGGCATTATATACCCAAGGCAACACTTTTTTGTCAACGGTGCAGGAACCCAATAGTTGGATCTGGGTAAAAAAAGGCATTGTGTCCCCAATAAAGCAAAAAAAATCAGAAATTTGAAAAAAAAAATGAATTAGATTTTCAAATGTTTTCGATAGTTTTCAAGAGAATATAGTGCTTCCTTCACATGGTATTGCTGCTTTCATCTGTACCGTATTATGTGTATTTATTATCTACATTTTATTTCTGCCCGCATGCTTTTCCCAGGTATTAATAAATAAATTTAATTTGATTCAGTTCATTCGCCTAATAATGGAATGACGAGTACTGGATAATGAAGCAGAAGCCAGAGGAATGAAGGGATAGAATCCGACAGAAAGTTGACTAAAAAACGAAGCACTGTAGGAAATATTGTATAAGAACGTATGAAAGCTTGGGTGGAATAATCAAGGTGACAGTTAAACATTAGCTGAGTTTATTGAGAAAATAAGAGATCCATGTGCTGCTAGTTCACATTTATTTCTGCGGATAGCCTAATAATAAGGTCAAGTCCTTCTCAGTATGAAAATAGTGAGTGTCATCATAGTCAGAATAGTGAAAAAATGCTCAAAAAAATGAAGGAATCAAAATAAGGGACTCTTAAATATTCCATGATCTTCGGCAAGAAATTACTGTGGCGGCAAATCTGCGAAGTCAGTTATAGCCTGCAGAGATCTCAAGACTGCCGTTACACAGCTGAAGTCGCTGAGAAACTCAGACCACATGAGTTCTGGCAGAGAAAAGAAAAAAAATATTACACTGACGATTCCAAAGAAAACGCACATCTGTTTCATGTTATTCTACAAGTCATGCTTCTTTTATGTACCTATTGATTCTGAGCTGTTCTCAATCGCGGACAAAGCTTCTCGAGGTGTTTGTTAGTGGGCACGAGAATAAGATCAAACTATTGAATTTTTATTGGATCGGTCACCAACGAGAAAATCTCGAATGTTAACCATCACGAATCCAGTAGGGTTGTTTTTGATTCAAAAAATTGAAGTTATCCAGCGGGAGAGGTGTTTCAAATGTAAAATTCCACCTGAATCTCATTAGTAAGACAGTAACACAGCCTTAGCTTATTCGTCATGCTGCTCCCAATAGTACACGAAAAAAATTGTAAGAAATGATCAGTAAACAGTAAACAAACCTAACTGTAAGTGATGCCAAACCGCAAGTGGTTTGTACCAGTTGTCCGGTACTACCTTTTCAGAGGTCACTAAACAACTACAGCTCATATTCTGATAAGGCGTCGTTCATCTGCTTCAGATGTCGAGAACTCCAAACACCCTCGGTGCAAAGCAAAGACACATTCTTTGCAACAGTGTTCATGACGATTTCGACGTCTTTCTCGTATCCATTAAATCTATGCCGCCCACGCAGATTCTTTGCCAGTGAAAAAATGAAAAATGAATTCTACCATGTCATTCTATAGTGCGTTGCACCACTGACAATAGTTGGGAGGACAGCAGAGAGAAAAGGAACGCGGGAAAGTGCGCAGCAATTGGAGAGGAATAAGAGAAAAGCAGGCTATTGGCACGGTTACTCAACTATTGACGCGTTTGGAACAGACTATACGTACGTACCTTTCAACTAGCACTTTAATTATTCACTGTAGCTTTAGTCATTTATTATGAGGTTGTCGTGAAGGTTTCTCGCCGCTTATTTCGTGTATTACCACTTTTTTCGGGATTGTTCCAGAATTTTTTTTAGAACTTTCATGAAGATTAGTCAATAGCCTGCTCATACCCTTTGTCTTACCATTCTGTCGTGATCATGATTGAAAGAAAAATCGCCGTTGACTCCATGCGTGTTCTGCTTTACGAACTCAGAAGACACAGCAACACAAGCGGTGCGACAAAAAAAAGGCCGACGAAAGCTCCTGCACAGTTTCCCCTTCTTTTTCTCTCTGGTTTGATCCTAACAGTACCGTGCAGGATATACCATTCTTTGGGCAACCGAAATCGGCTTTATAGATAGGAGGGGAATCCAGAAATTAAATTTCATGAATTTTTAGCGTGTCCATAAGCATAGATATCCTTCTTGATCCGGAAGTAATAATACAAGCTTGAAAAGTGGAGGTGAGACATGGGTTCGGGCGCGTAAGTAGCAGACGTCGATTTCCTCCTGAAGAAACTGCAGAAAATTCAGGAAATAGCTTGAACAACCCGAAATTTTCGTCTTGCTTTTCGATTTAGACAGAATTTTCCAGCATATGCGTGAAGATCACACTTTAATCGTTTTTCTCTTGTTGCAAATTCATCCTAGATTTTTGTTTACTTTTTATCGCCTTACTCTTTTTGAACACGTAAACGCTAGTGTAACTCTTGCAGAACCACTAAATTACATAATGATCATTCGTTTCTACTGCTGGTGTGGGGATGAAGAATCGCCCCTCGCTGTCGTATACATACGTATCCTTGAAAATTTTGAGGGGCTCACCGGTTCCACTAGAACGTGAAGCCTTCTCAATCCACTGCAGCAAATTAGTCCTCCTCTCAGAACGGTGGTAAAACCAAAACGACTTTAGTAATCTGAGTCGATGTTTCACCTATTCTTCTACGGGTCCTCAGACAAACTGCCGGAAAATCCACAGCAGAATAGGGGCCTTTCGGAAATTCCGCAGCAGAATACCGGAACTTCCGCAGGAGAATACGGGAAATTTCGCAGCAGAACAGCAGAAAAACAGACTGGTTACCTGCGAAATTTCCGGCCTAGTGTCTGATTCTATGGTGCTACCGAGGAGGAATATTTGGGATTAAAACTTCTGATTACATTGAAAATCAACTGTACACACATGGAAACAGTTTTATAAGTCCTTCTACATGTTTTTACCGAGAGATTATGTCCGCTAAGGACTTTTGGCGCACCCAGCAGGTGTTCCTCTGCAGGATAGTTCGAAAATGCTGGTGAGCTCAGATATCAGTGTACATTTTCATTAATATTCCCGGGAAAGGTCAAGATTTTCCGCTAGCCTAGAGAGTGGACGAGCCTCCCTATTAAAATGTAACTACATTGTCTACTTTACCGCCAATTGTGCTCGCTGACTCAGATTAGCCACTTTTACCAGGAGGACTCGGCTAATTTAGAAAGGTTGGTGGGTCACAACCTTCCTCGATTCGTTCGTGAATACGAGCACAAATTAGCGGTGCTACGCCCAGGAGCAAGTAGGGCTGGGGACCAGTCGAAACCAAAAGGTTTCGAGGTATTCAGTGCTGGTAATTCCAATTACCCTTTACCCAGAGGGTGGGACTCATGGAACGTTAACCAAGCAAACCAACGATGGTCACCGTAACTGACAATTGCATACAGTATAGATTGTATGATGAGAGGAGACGTAGGAAATGAATGTTGTTTTTCTGGCATGGGGCCGCGTGCGTCATTGCCATAACCCATGGTAAAAGTGTTATAGTGCGTCCCGTGGACGGCAATAGTCCGACAGAAAATAGAGACTGCAACTTGAGGAGGTTATCGAAGTCCAAAAACATTATTGTAACAGAGGTAACATGTATCATTATGAAGTGTGAAATAAATAAATAAATTGGTCGGTGTTAATCAATTCCCTTTCTGGGATGCGTCACGCATCCGACTTCATCTGAGCATCGTAGAGACGTTGAATGCGTATGTGCCCTATACAATGACGTGGGGGGGGGTGGAGGACATCCGATGTACCAAGTCAGTGCTCCATCCTCCCAGACTCCTGTGGTACCGATTCACCAACCCCGGAGGGATGGAGGACATTGTTGGCCTCTGCCGGGATTGAACTATTGATCATGTGCTTGCGTGGCGAGCCTCTTACCCCTGCGCCACACGCTCCCATTATGAAGCGTAGTAGTGACAAAACTTAAATGTCCTGCATTTAGCGCGTGGGTGGTCCGAGTCGCCAATTTATGCACAAATACTCAGCTACGGGATGCACGATACCAGAAAAATCGTTCGAATTATAGTGAAAATAGTGTTTATTTGAAATTAAAACTACAAACAGACAGTTAATTCACTAACCCCTTCTTCCTTATGTTTTCACCGAGCGATTACTCTTCTTCTGTGCTCTTCTGCGCTCTTCAGTGCTGGAAATTGCAGTTACCCTTTCACCGAAACTGGGATGTAGGAACAATAAATAACCGAGCAAACCAGCAATGGTTACCGTGATTGAACCTCGTATTTATGGACTACGTGATGCTAGAAGATGCAGGAAATGAAAGTTTTTCGCTGGCCTGGGCCGCAGGCACCATCGGAGGGCCCGGATGATTACCCGTTGAGATTACCAGTGGTAAACATGTTAACATACTCAAATTGTTCCTATGTTATCTGCTTCGACCTTCTTTTTTACCTAGATGTACCTCCTTTCTTGTCAACCCCGCCCTTTCCCTTAGGTGCATAGATTCTTTTCCTCATCTATGGTAACCTACCACTCCTACCCGATCGACGAGCCTCGGCAGTGATTTAAAACTTGCCTGTCTAGGGATAAGAGGCGAAACAGGCTTACTTCCTAGTCTTTAATTTAATAAGTCTTTAATAAGCCTTTACCTGGCAACCATCAGCAAGTTTACCCACACCTGACAGCTGTTTAGACCCAGCTTCTACCCATGGTAATCATATAGGTGGTTGTGAGATTACTCGTTCTCCAATGATGCATGCGGGACCAGGCCAAACATATTGACGTCATGCAAATTTAGGCATCGTTAACACGAGCGTTGACAAGTACCCAAGTTTACCCTGAGTAATCTCAATGACGCATCTAGGCTCTGGCTTCGTCTGGTTATGCATTCATGAAGACTAACCCTGGAAAAATTCTGTAGCCTGGGTAAAGCCGCTTTCGACTATGTAATTCGAATCCAACAAAACTCCACTTGAAAACTACGGCTCCTTCAAGACCTTCGATGTAAAATCGGTAAATTTTTACCCGCCCAACAAAATCGCAATCTATCACAACTAATATTTGTTACATTGGTTCTCAAAATGACCTTACTCACTCCCTGGTTGTTTCGAGAAGAATTGCATCAGCAGTTATTTCACAACCGCGGATCGTTCGGGAACGGCGCGGCCACCGCGGCGAGCGAGAGAGTGCACGCCGCGAGGAGGGCGCAGACGAAGAACGTTCGCGAACGTTCGCGAACGCCGCCGCTCTCGTTATATAAGCGGCATCAGCTGAGCTAGAGCTCACACATCCTTCTACTTATCTTCTAGCGACTATCTTAAGCGGGTAAATATGTCTCTGTGGATCCGTCCAGCTTCTCTCTTCCCGCGATTCTTCGAAGAAGCCCTGCGGGACTTCCGACAGATGGAGCGAGTCATGTTTACGCCACTGTATCGCACTATTCCTTGTGAACTAAAGTCTGAGCAGGCGGCTGGAGAGGTGAGCGTCGCTTAGCATGTTATTTCTCTTTTTTTCTAGATTATTCTTTATTTGCTTGCGAAATTTTCATTGTTGTGGCTGAACAATTTGGTAATTGGATTAGCAAGGGCTTCTTTTCACGCTCTTTTGTCTTACTCTTGTAAACCGATTGTTTAAATTGTTTTGCAACCTCTTCACAATCAGTAAGCGTTGGTGGAAGCGCGTTTTTTTCGCAGACTTGAAGGCGCGCCGCGCGGCCGCGCCGCTCGCGCTGCAATTGCCGCCGCAATTGCAGATCAGGGTTTTTTTTGATACTTTTCCATCCAATTTGATGTATTTGCTATCAACGAAATCTGTTCACAATTGAGAAAACCCCATGGTTTGCTGTCACGGCGACGATTTCAGGGTGAGCGGTGCGGTCGCGCGGCGTACTTTTCGAGTCTGCGAAAAATGCACTCCTATCGACGTTCATTGATACCACCGTTAGAAATAAGTGTTATATTCGAAATCAGCATATTCAGCCGCCCATACATGCACGTTTTAATTCACGCACGCTATATCAATTCCCTCGAGTTTGGGATGACTACTACTCGCTGAGTAAGGTGCGCTACCAATAATGATCCTTCCCTTATGTCTGTTCCTGCCACACTTGACAAGATTACTCATTTCTTTTTTACATTTTTTTTCGCAGTTTCAGTCAAGGGCAATTCATCATATCTTTCATTTTTAGACGATCAATGACGACTCTAAGTTCGCTGTATCCATCGACGTTTCCAAATTCAAGCCGGAGAACCTGAAGGTAAACTTGGATGGACGAAACCTTACTATTGAGGGAAAGCAAGAGATAAAAGAAGAGAATGGCTATTCAATGAGGTAACGATTAGATTCATTTCCTCTGCTACTTTGCCTTTGTTTTCCCTAGTTTTACTAGTTAAATTAGACTGCAGTAGTCTGTACCCACTCGCCCTATCTCATCATCTGCGTCTCAGCATTTCTATTGGCTGCGCATCCACATATCTAATGGAGTCACTGTTTTTATGCTCGGTTGATCCTGTGGTGTAGCTCAGCAAGTGGGTGCAGACTACTGGAGCTCCATTCACAGTTAACGCTAGCTGTCGAGGCCCCCACGTACCAGCAGAACCACCTGCGGCGAGGCATTCCATGTCGCAGCTGGAATGGACTGGTTACTGTGTCCAAAGCTAGCTGGCTGCACAGAAATGTACTCGATCGTAGGGGCTTCAGCAGCTGTAATTCCATGGAGAGCTGTAGATACAAAAGAATATGATTTGGGAATGCATGAGCCTGAGATTTTTTTTCAGATCCTTTGTGCGCCAGTGGGTTCTGCCGGAGAACGTTGACCTTGAAGCAATCAAATCTTCCCTCACCGACAGTGGCCGCCTCTCCATCGAAGCGCCCAAGTTCGCTAAGCCAGAAGCCGAGACTGGTAGGAGCATCCCGATCGAACGTGTCAGCGAGAAAAGCGAAAAGTAGAATTTTGACCGAATGCTAAGCATAACCTTTATTAACTTGCAGTAGATTGTTGTACTTCACAAAGTGTTACAAAAATGATACGTGTAGTTGTCCACGCTTATTGTTTGTGGTAGTCCTGATTGTACAGTTACAACTGAATGTTTGAACGTTTGACGACGAATAAATTGTGTAGTTCGAAGTATGGTGTACATTCCGAAACAAATGTGACCACAATATTATGTGTGTTGTACATGTGTGATAAGTCAGATCCCATCACGACATTCTCCTGGGGTTAAAATCAATTCGAAGCCATCTTCGAGAAATCCGAATTCTGCGAAGGTCCTTTCGAACAATTATGGTCCAATAGCCGGTAATTAGAGGTGCGAGCCAAATGTGGAGCCACGGCGAAGATTGCTCCTTTTATTGCAATAATAGGAAAGAAAATGCAGCATAAGATAGTGCATAAGATAGCACCTAACCTACAGTTCTTGTCGAAAGGGTAGACGGATTGCGCGTGTGGTTTCATAGCATTGCAGCCGCAGAATCGCAACGGGACCTACGGGACCTCACTTAGAGCATGCTCTCTTCGCGCCTATCGTTCAGGTCCGGCCGCATTTCTGCACCTACTTAATCCGTCTATCTTTTCGAGAAGGACTATAAATGCCTTATAAATGTGAGATCTTATGAGTTCAAGTAGGGGAAAATTATGCCTCCGACAGCTGAGCCTTTCGGCCAGCCTTTCGTCAGACAGATGGATCTCCTATTTAGCATAGAAGTTCGTAATCCTCAGAGGCACACATTGGCCTGATTCTTCCTCCCAAATTTGGCGGCAATCTATGGAGTCTGGGCTTCGCTGCAGCGCTGTTAATCTCCGAGTCAACTACAATGAAAAGTACCCTTAGATCAAAATAATGCGCTCCAGTCGAGCGTGCGAGTTCGAGACCGTAGGCTGTTCTGCACAGACGATTTCTTCCTTTTTTGCAATGTTTCGCTGCAAATGGTGGCTATTTTTCTCTCATGCGACTCGCTATTGTCCACAGATTCTTAATTATTCAGATTCAGACCACAAATCCTACTATATTAAAAGATTTGGTCGCTAATTCCCGAGAACGCGTCTGTTACTGCGCGTCGACTCTCAGCGCATTGTCGATACGCAGTGTTGTGATGAGTACTTTAAAAAAGGGGCCCCTGGCCTAAATTTCCACATTGTCCGCCTTTTTCTTCTTAGATCTTTATCTTCCTTGTTATAGGGTGACACCTCCCTAAGGGCCGGCGTAGGTTTTAGGCTACTTTGCACCTGGGATTATTGATTAGTTTATCGATTATATCGATTTTATTGATTTTTCGCTATTTTTGCCCCAGGCGTGGCGAGGACATGCCTACTGGGGTATGTGAGTACGCTGAACTCGAATATGACAACCGTTTCGTACGGCACTATCGATTTATCGATTTTATTGATTTTTCGCTTGTTTTGCCCCAGTGACGGTGAAGACATGGCTATTGGGGTATGTCATTACGCTGAAGACGAATATGACAACCGTTTCGTACGGCACTACCGCTTTATCGACTTTATTGATTTTTCGCTTGTTTTGCCCCAGTGACGGTGAAGACATGGCTATTGGGGTATGTTAATACGCTGAAGACGAATATGACAACCGTTTCGTACGGCACTATCGATTTATCGATTTTATTGATTTTTCGCTTGTTTTGCCCCAGTGGCGGTGAAGACATGGCTGTTGGGGTATGTCAATACGCTGAAGACGAATATGACAACCGTTTCGTACGGCACTATGGATTTATCGATTTTATTGATTTTTCACTATTTTTGCCAGGACCCGAGCAAAGCCGGTACACAGTCTAGTAATAAAAATTCAAAAAATAATGGTGAAACTAAACAACTGGATTCAAAGAATCAAACAGATATAAGATTTTTTTAATCCAGCAAGCCATTCTCAGGGGTGAGGGGCTCCCTGCAAATCCGATTTGGAGCCCAATAATCCTAATAATGTCGATTAACGTTACAACAAAATCCTAGCACATGGTTTTGTTTCCTGACATGGTTTTGAAACGAAGTGGTAGCGCTGTTCCCATCCGTTGGGGTTTTTCCTTGATTTTGACTGGGCCAGTGGTAAACATGCGCCGGTCTCAGGTAAAGAGGCACACGGGTCCATTGGTCGGGATTTTCCCGCCAGTGGTAAACAGGTGCTGGTCTCTGGTAAAGGGGCACATGGGTCGTTGGCAAGAATTTTCCCGTCAGTGGTAAACAGGTGCTGGACTCTGGTAAAGGGGCACACGGGTCTTTGGTGAGCACTTCCCTTGGGTTCGACTGGGCCAATGGTAAACAGGCGCCGGTCTCAGGTAAAGGGGCACACGGGTCCTTTGCTCAGGACTTTGCCTTGGGTTCCATTGGGCCAGTGGTAAACAGTTGCTGGTCTCAGGTAAAGGAGCACGGGTCCGTTGGTCAGAATTTTCCCGCCAGTGGTAAACAGGTGCTGGTCTCTTTCCCTTGGGTTCCACTGGGCCAATGGTGAACAGTTGCTGGTCTCTGGTAAAGGGACACATGGGTCTGTTGGTCAGCACTTTCCCTTGGCTTCGACTGGCCAATGGTAAACAGGGGCACATGGTCAGAACAGGGGCACATGGGTCGTTGGTCAGAATTTTAGCCATACAATCTATGGTGGGGTCACGTGGTCAGGTTCGACTTGGTCACCTTGGGAACAGGTGCTGGTCTCTGGTAAAGGGACACACCAACCAAAAAGGCGCCAGACCTCGAGGCAAAGGCGGGCAGGGGCACAGGGATTTCAGGATTTTCCCTTGGGTTCGACTGGGCCAATGGTAAACAGGGGCACATGGGTCGTTGGTCAGAATTTTCCCGTCAGTGGTAAATCACTGGGTTGGGATGGGTCTTTGGTCAGCAACAGGTGCTGGTCTCGACATGGTAAATGGTAAACAGGTGCTGGCTGGTACGGGTCCGTTGGTCAACTTTCCCTTGGGTTCGACTGGGCCAATGGTAAACAGGTGCTGGTCTCTGGTAAAGGGACACATGGGTCTGTTGGTCAGAATTTTCCCGCCAGTGGTAAACAGGTGCTGGACTCTGGTAAAGGGGCACACGGGTCTTTGGTCAGCACTTCCCTTGGGTTCGACTGGGCCAATGGTAAACAGGCGCCGGTCTCAGGTAAAGGGGCACACGGGTCCGTTGGTCAGGACTTTCCCTTGGGTTCCACTGGGCCAGTGGTAAACAGTTGCTGGTCTCAGGTAAAGGGGCACACGGGTCCGTTGGTCAGGCACTTTCCCTTGGGTTCGACTGGGCCAATGGTAAACAGGGGCACATGGGTCGTTGGTCAGAATTTTCCCGTCAGTGGTAAACAGGTGCTGGACTCTGGTAAAGGGGCACACGGGTCTTTGGTCAGCACTTCCCTTGGGTTCGACTGGGCCAATGGTAAACAGGCGCCGGTCTCAGGTAAAGGGGCACACGGGTCCGTTGGTCAGCAGTTCCCTTGGGTTCGACTGGGCCAATGGTAAACAGGCGCCGGTCTCAGGTAAAGGAGCACACGGGTCCGTTGGTCAGGACTTTCCCTTGGGTTCCACTGGGCCAGTCTTAAATAGTTGCTGGTCTCAGGTAAAGGGGCACACGGGTCTTTAGTCAGCACTTCCCTTGGGTTCGACTGGGCCAATGGTAAACAGGCGCCGGTCTCAGGTAAAGGGGCACACGGGTCCGTTGGTCAAGACTTTCCCTTGGATTCCACTGGGCCAGTGGTAAACAGTTGCTGGTCTCAGGTAAAGGGGCACACGGGTCCGTTGGTCAGGTCTTTCCCTTGGGTTCCACTGGGCCAGTGGTAAACAGTTGCTGGTCTCAGGCAAAGGGGCACAAGGGATTTCAGGATTTTCCCTTGGGTTCGACTGGGCCAATGGTAAACAGGGGCACATGGGTCGTTGGTCAGAATTTTCCCGTCAGTGGTAAATAGGTGCTGGTCTCTGGTAAAGGGACACATGGGTCTGTTGGTCAGAATTTTCCCGCCAGTGGTAAACAGGTGCTGGACTCTGGTAAAGGGGCACACGGGTCTTTGGTCAGCACTTCCCTTGGGTTCGACTGGGCCAATGGTGAACAGGCGCCGGTCTCAGGTAAAGGGGCACACGGGTCCGTTGGTCAGGACTTTCCCTTGGGTTCCACTGGGCCAGAGGATTTTCCCTTGGGTTCGACTGGGCCAATGGTAAACAGGGGCACATGGGTCGTTGGTCAGAATTTTCCCGTCAGTGGTAAATAGATGCTGGTCTCTGGTAAAGGGACACATGGGTCTGTTGGTCAGAATTTTCCCGCCAGTGGTAAACAGGTGCTGGACTCTGGTAAAGGGGCACAAGGGATTTCAGGATTTTCCCTTGGGTTCGACTGGGCCAACGGTAAACAGGGGCACATGGGTCGCTGGTCAGTCCCGTCAGTGGTAAATAGGTGCTGGTCTCTGGTAAAGGGACACATGGGTCTGTTGGTCAGAATTTTCCCGCCAGTGGTAAACAGGTGCTGGACTCTGGTAAAGGGGCACACGGGTCCGTTGGTCAGGACTTTCCCTTGGGTTCGACTGGGCCAATGGTAAACAGGTGCTGGTCTCTGGTAAAGGGAAACATGGGTCTGTTGGTCAGAATTTTCCCGCCAGTGGTAAACAGGTGCTGGACTCTGGTAAAGGGGCACACGGGTCTTTGGTCAGCACTTCCCTTGGATTCGACTGCGCCAATGGTAAACAGGCGCCGGTCTCAGGTAAAGGGGCACACGGATCCGTTGGTCAGGACTTTCCCTTGGGTTCCACTGGGCCAGTGGTAAACAGTTGCTGGTCTCAGGTAAAGGGGCACACGGGTCTTTGGTCAGCACTTCCCTTGGGTTCGACTGGGCCAATGGTAAACAGGCGCCGGTCTCAGGTAAGGGGCACACGGGTCCGTTGGTCAGGACTTTCCTTTGACTGCGACGCTGTCAGCAGCAAAGTTGCGCCCGTCTCAGGTAAAGGGACACACGTGTCGCGCCGGTGTCAGATGAAGGGCACACGTGCCGCGCCGGTCTCAGGTAAAGGGGCACACTTGTCCACTGCGCGGTATTTTCCCTTGGGTTTGACTGGGCTAGTGGTAAAGTAGCGCTGGTTTTAGGTAAAGAGGCGCACTGGTCCACTGGTCGGAACTTTTCCTTGAGTCCAACTGGGCCAGTAGTGAATTGGCGAGGTCTGTTGGCCGGGATTTTCCCGTGAGTCCGGCTGGCTGGCTCAGTGGTAAAGCGGCGTTGGCTTCAGGCAAAAGGCAACACGTGTTCATTGGTCGTCAACAAAAAGAAGGTCGTGGTCTTCAAAAATTTCAATCAGTCAATTTTGGCATTTTGTGACTCCTCGACAAGCTGTTTGCCACTGTTCAGTTTGAGTTTCTCAAAATCTAAGGATTATAGTTCTATTCAGACAGGTGTTGAGACTGAATGAAGTGCTTAATTAGGTTTGTTTGCAGACACTCTACTCGAACTCTAATACCAACACTGATAGAATGCGGTGAAACTTTGAGCCAAGGAACTCACGGGGATACTATCTCGCGCAAAAGCCTAGACAATAACTTGCGCACCCACCTAATGTGTCTCATCAACCCCGTGGACCACCTCCCTTACTAGAAACTCAAACAAAAGCCTGGACAATAAATTGCGCACCCACCTCATGTATCCCGCCAACCCCGTGGACCACCTCCCTTTCCAGAAACTCAGGCAAAAGCCTAGACAATAATTTACGCACCCCCCCCCCACCATGTATAGGGGTATCAAAAAGTTTCCGGCCTCAACCTGTTTCATCCCTTTTTTCTCAAAACTTTGAGTGCGATCATGTAGCCTAAAATCTTCAAATCCACCATGCCAAGTTTCATGCTCTTAAGCTGACTCATTCATTAATAATGGCCCTTTTTTCTGAGCTAACCATAGTGGGTTTCACATGCTTTTCGACAGCGCACCCGTCCACAGATTAAGAGTTGCGCTTGCTGCCACACGAGAACGTGGATTCGAATTACTGAATCACATGTCCTATAGTTTGGACCTTGCACCCAGCAACTATTTTCTGTCTGGAAATTTGAAACAGCATCTTCGCACGATGGGACTGGATGTCGAAAACGTCAAAGAGTCGGCTGTTGAAAGATACTCTGAGTCAAATGAGGAAAGCAGCTCCTTGAACGGTTTGAAAAAATTCAAATCGAGCCATGAAAAGTGTATTAGTGTTCGAGGGACCTGTATTTTACTACAACAAAATTTGCTCGCTGTAGATCTTTTGGAAGTACTAGGCCGGAAACTTTTTGATAACCCTATATCCCGCCAACCCCGTGGATTGCCTCCCTTCCAAGAAACTCAGGCAAAAGTCTAGAAAATAACTTGCGCACCCACCTCATGTATCTCAGCAACCCCGTAGATTACCCCCCCCCTTTCCAGAAGCTTAGGCATCAACCTGGACAGTAACTTGCGCACCCACCCAATGTTTATCGCCAACCCCGTGGACCACCTCCCTTACTACAAACCTCCCTTACTAGAAACTCAAACAAAAGCCTGGACAATAAATTGCGCACCCACCTCATGTATCCCGCCAACCCTGTGGACCACCTCCCTTACCAGAAACTCAGGCAAAAGCCTAGACAATAATTTACGCACTCACCCCATGTATCCCGCCAACCCCGTGGATTGCCTCCCTTCCAAGAAACTCAGACAAAAGTCTAGAAAGTAACTTGCGCACCCACCTCATGTATTCCTCCAAGCCCGTGGATTACCTCCCTTTCCAGAAACTCAAACAAAAGCCTGGACAATAAATTGCGCACCCACCCAATGTTTCTCGCCAACCTCGTAGACCACCTCCACTTTGGGAAAGTATAAAGTTTTTAGAATGAGTTTGGTTTGAACTAGAAGGATGGGATAGTCACATATAGTGGTGATGCTGAGGGTGTGTTTGTATGATTGGCTTACTGAGTTATTGACCGAGTGGTTTGTACAATACAAAAGCAGTTGTGTTCTGTATTTCACACTGTCCTTGGTATGCTCGCTGCTCGCGAAAGACAGAGATAGAAACAACAAAACAAATTGATTCACGGATTCTGTGAGTTCTCTTCTCTCATTCGCTACGCTATGTGCTCTTTTTCGACTGAATAATTTTATATGTAGATATACATATATAGTGTAGCTCGAGTTGAGGGTGTGAATCTCACACAACCTGTTGCCGCGCACGAAAAACCACAACGGGTCAATACTGTCACACTACGGAAAGTAGCACAATAACGTGGCTTACGGGGCCACTAGTCCTTAGTTATTCAGATCTCCGCAGATTAAGCCTTTCTTATTCGCTATGATCAAAGCCTTTTCCTTAAAGGCAGCACCCGCCGTAATCCTCATCTCCGAGTTAAACCGTTAAAGACAGCACTCACGGAAATCTTTGAGTTGAAGATTTCGCGGTATATCGGGGTTTTTAGAGGCGATGAACTCATTGACAACGATGAAGTAGCGTGAAACACGCGAAAAAGGAAATGATGGCGCTATTTCATGTGTGTCCACAGCGCGGACGAGTGTTCCGCGATGGGTCCCGCCACGGAACCCTGCAAATGGTACGAATTTCGTAAACACGCCCCCGCTGAACCACACGCGCACATCCTGTCGACGGCGTTTGTTGGCGCGACGGAACCCTAATGTCCAGAGCGGCTGATGTGTCCACGGCTGTATCTTCGCAGGTAGACGGCCATTCAAGGTGTTCGACTTACTGTTGCGATTGTCCAGCGGCCGACTACATGGTAAGCGACTCATTTCAGAAGTGAAAATTTCCGTGAGTGCTGCCTTTAATAGAGGAACACACTCTTAGAAAATCGCAGAAGTTCAATGAACACAAAAAATCGTGACTTACCTGCGAGGAAATCCAAATCAAAGTCGCGAACACAGCAGTATTGCATGCGCCAGCGCACGCAAGCGGCGGTCGCTCGGTACAAGCGTGGGGGCCCTTCGGCAGCGCGCAGAGTTGGCTGCCGCATGTGCGGTGCTTGCCTGCGTTTGAGTGATTCGATGGATATTGACCCATCGTCGTGACGATTTTGACCGCACACATTTGCGTTTAGAACGGTGCCATCGCACGGCATCATATCGCCGCAGGCAGCGCTCTTGAACAAGGAATTGGCAATGAGCGCGGCGGTAGCTGCGTCGCGTCCAGGTTTTGCGGCGTCCGCAACTTCTAAAACGCAGGTAAGCACCGCACGTGCGGCAGCCAACTCTGCGCGCTACCTTCGCGTGACGGAACCATGAGTGTCAAACGGGGCACGCTTAGTCGCACGGGGAACAGCACCGAGATTTCGTGAATTTCTCGTATGTTTCGCGCTGTTTTAGTGTAGGATATAAGTTCCATGCCTTTAGAAAGCCCAAAATCCTGCAAAATCTCGAACACAAAGATTTCAGCGAGTGCTGCCCTTGAGGGACCTATAACTGAAAACTACTTATGAAGTAGAATGAAGCAAGCGAGAAATCCACGAACATGGGGTGCTATCCTCCATGCGTTTCTCTGCGCACCTCTTGACGTTGGTGGGTCCCACCACGTAACATCAGGTCGCTGTCGCGGACAGTGCGCTGTCAAAACGACTCCACTGTATGTCCTCACTAATGTCAGCGTCCGCGTCAATATCTTCTCAGATACTCATGTGGCAATTCCTGGTGTTCTATACACTTATAATACTATTGTGATTCTTTAGCAGTCATTTAAATAAATCATCGGTGAATCAATTCAGAAGTAAAAATTTGCGTGATTGCTGCCCTTGAAACTATGGAATACGGGAAATTTTCCCCAAAGATTTTCGTAAGTGTTGCCTTCAAGGGACTTTGACATGCAGGAACCTGGGTACGGTCGGATCTTATGTCCCCCAGACTGTCTTCAAAAGGAAGGACCCACCTCGTTTTTCATATCGATGATATCAGCAGGTTCTTGACCTCCTCGCCACGCTGATTCCAATAGTGTACAGCAAAAGTTGCGAAAACCCTGCTTTTGATAGGGTCGAAGTACCCGCTCCTTGGAGCAGGGCGGGGCGGGATATCCCTCTAAACCGTGCTGGCTGTCCACCACGGCAGCAACGTCGGGTGAACACGTCTTGGCCTGTCCGATGGATAAGATCAACGGTGATACATGTCTTTGCACGTAGATTTGCTCCAACAAACTGTTACAGGCCCTTGTCTCGAAAAACGGGTTTACGAGCCATTTTGGGGCATTTCAAGTACAATGCCGGGATCAACTTATCGAGAAGGTTTGGAGTGTGTTAAATTCAAGTACGAATATGAGGTGGTACTCCGCCTTTAAGTTTCTGTGATTAAACTTTTGGCATTCGATGCGGAAACACAACGAACTGGCGCACTTGAACAGAGTGCGGTGGGATAGTACGCCTGAACTCAGGAACGGCATAAAAACAAACTTTAATGAGTCGACCGGATCGCTGTCGCACGCCGCCGTTCCATGCGGGACCCGTCGGTGCACTTGAAATGTAGGCGTGACTCATTGGTGGGGCGAGGAGTGCGCCCCGTTCAGGCACGCACACGCACACAGACACACATTTTCACTTTTCCCCCTCACGCGTCCGCCGCTCGTGTCGAGCAGTTGAGGCTATTCGTTTCGCGCTAAACAACGAAATTATTCGTCGTGGATTCTACGTGACATGACTGATGCGAAAACAAGGTGGGTTGTAAACCTATCGGGCATTCCCCTTGAAAAATACGCACTCGGGTTTGGATCCTTTTTCTGGACGATTTATAGTTCGTCTGGACGAGCAATGATCACTTATTCCCTCAATAAGATTCCGCACTCCATAATATGCAATGCAATCGGTGTTGTGGCCAATCTCTACACGTAAAATCGACAACAACGCTGTATTGATCATCGCAGCATGAGGCAGTTCCGGGAAGAACCACAGCTGTCTGCCCATGTCCGAACCATACCGCTATAGATCCCCGTACTGTAGATCACAAATCGTTTGAGGACCCGTGGCGGGGTAATCGATCGATTGCGAAACGCATATTGCGAAATTTCGCCATGCGTTTTTTTCACCGGGCGCCGATAGAAGATACTAATTATAGCAATTTGTGGGGAATTTCTCGCATATTCTGGATTGTTATTAACCACCATAGGATAAATAGGACATACATGTTTGTTTTCGATCGACTTACATAGTAATACAAGGCCTATTTTGTACTTAATTTTTGTGTGAATTTGATTACGTCGTATAAAGTTCATGTGCGAAACGGAGACGTAAATAGAAAATGTGTTTTCGTCTCGACAAGATGAACTCTTCACAACGCCCCGGGCAGTTTGACCGTAATTTAGGCGTGAAATTAGATGTGTTAATTAAGTGCGGGCACAGTGCATACTCCATATTCGACGCCAAAACACTTATGAATTCAGTTTCGATCTTTTCTCGCGCGGAGGAATACTAATATGGCTGAGTTTGGCGATAAATGTTCTTTAAGCGAGAAATGCTAGCCTGTGGTGCACTCGCAGCCCGAAAATGCATTTAATTTCACGTCTAAGTTACGGCCAGACTGTCCGCGGACGTTGTGAAGAATTCATCTTGTAACGGAAACTGAACAAGTAATAAAATATGAAAGCGCGGTATAACTCTAAGATTTAAATACATTGTAAATACAACAGTGGCAGCTTGTTTGCCTTCGAACTGCACGTTTTCCTAGGTTTTTCGCCGCACACGTTAGAAACAATACAGCATAATTTTTGGTCAGCTGCTTGGCTTCTCATACATTCAGACCGGTTAGCTAACGGTCTTACCGTAAGCTCTGGGTGTAGGATAAAATGTGGTGCACATGTAACTGCATTGAAGGCAATCAACTAGGTTGGCAGGGCCTATTGAACGTCGAACCAGCTATCAGCGCTGATTTTTAATTTATTGAGGGTGGTAGGGAACCACTGCGCTTGGAGATTACGGTAAGACCATTTGCTAACCGGTCTGAACTTTTCATCTTGTTGGTTCCTCGCTTTGGTGGTCAGTTGGCATATGTTCACTCGCTATTATTTCTGCGTAAAAAAAACATTATGGCTTATAAAAACGCGATTATGCGTTAGTATGATTGTGTATATATGGCGTTATTCATGCTTGCCGGAAAAAATCGACGCGCCTTCCCAGAATTTCACGATTTTTTTCCGCGACATTTCGATGCGCCCGTAATGGAAACGCAAATTGTTCGAGCGGCAGTCGCGACGGCAAAACACAAAATTAAAAATGTATTTTAATCGGCCATCAGATCGGTTTTCTTGAGGAATTTTTGCCTAGACTCCGTTTAAGGGGGTCATATGATGCTCTGGTCACGCATTCGTACTATTTTTATATTACATATAGCCTCGTCTTTTAAGGTTATGGTCTTGGTATGGATCGACCGAAAAAATTTTATGGGATTTTAGTGCAGGGAAAGAGAAATTGTGCCTAGCCAGCGTTGTTCCGCATTCCACTGCCAATCCCATACCGAAACTGACATTTCTTCTTTGTTTCTTGCTGTAATCTTACCATACCCTTATAAAAACAAGACTATGGAACAAAACTGGTACGGTATTCGTGACCATTGCACCGAGGAAACTCTTTTAGCGAAGGCGAGGCGAAAATTTCCTAAGAAAACTGATCCAGTGACAACTCAACTTGTGCAATTATGTCGGCGAACCAGAAACATCGCCTATCTGGCAGGAATTCTCTCCTCCCGAATTATTTCGCATTGCGCAAAGACGCGCTAATTGTTTGTACATCATTGCAGTCATGTTACCAAAATACTGTGCTGTTGCGAAATCGATATCTGGTTTTTGAGGTGCACACATTTTGCATATACCGTCGAGCAACAGGTCTGCTTATTTCCTAACAAGGTAAAGAATAAGATAGCGCGTCAGCTTAATTGCTGCCTGCAATCTAAGTCGTTGCATGGAATCACGCCAATTTTTGGAATCGATATTATAAAAACAGTGCTAAGTGTGGGTGCTTCTTCATAAATCTTGTACTTGTTTCAAAGTTTGTTTCATTCTCTTCCTGTTCTTTTTCCCCTGTAAATCTAAACACTTTTGCTCGTTATACATATGAGTGATTCGAATTGGATATGGTCCGGTGCAAAAACTCGTACATGTACTTCTATTGCTCTGTGCTGAAATGAAGAGGATTTTGTCAATTCATTCATTGGAAGTTCTAGAAATATGGTTCATTTGAACTATTCGTTTTTGGATTGAGAAAAACCGCTATTCGAGCAATTAATATGGATCTATCTGAAGTGGCGGATTGGAATTATTTTCCGGTAGAACAGGGAACTGTACTTGTAATTAGGTGGATCAGTGTGTAGCGTGCAGGATGGTTTACATAATGTGCCCTCAATGCTCGTTGCGGTCTCATTCCTTTCCACCTTCATCGAATAGTCGAATTTCGAAGGAATTCTAAGCTTTGCTTTTCCTTCGAATGGTTGAATTTGGCGATGTCGCCTTCATCAGAGCCTTCACTGCAGCAGAGATGGTATAAATGTAGACCGCAAATTTGCCGAAACGTTAGCCTAAGTTGAGAATAAAGAATTGCAACAATCTGGGCAAAAACAGCTAGAAAAACCATACTTCAGTATTATTCTATAGCTGATCACGAAATGGTTTTGGTATAAACCGCTCACATTATAGCCCTATCAGTGCACTTTGTTTCTGACACGTTCACTTGTAATCGCATGGTGTTTTTGTTTGAAGACCCTGATAGCGCTCATATGATTATACGTATTAGTTGAAGAGAACGAGGTTGGTATTCGGTCGAATTCTAACCTTCTGTGACGTCATCGAAGAAATTTCAAAATCTTGTGCGCTGAATGTTGAATGCGAGGTTTGTTATGCTTTCTCGTGCATATTTGCACATACAACAATATCGTTAGAATTCCTTTGTATGAGGTGGGTGTTCTTTGCTGGTCTCTTTCCACTAATACGGTCTTAGTTCAGGGACAAGCATGTAAACAACGGTGCGTCCGCTGGCTCGGTGTCCGTCGACGCTGACGGCCTAATCGAGGTAAGAAGCTTCTCAGATTCGTTTAACTGCGTCGTTTTCTTTGTTGTGCTAGTGAAGAACGTTTTGAGAACTATCTTGCTTCAATCATCATTGCATGAGTGCATGCATTATGTGTTGAACTAGACACAATGCGCACAATAGTCCCTCTTATTATGCACTTTTATGCTTCATTTTCTTTTTTTTCATTGAATAGATAGGTAGCACTGCGCAGGACCTGTTGTCGCTCGAATGACAGCTTGGTAACTGATCGTGCTGTAATTATCCGTACTTTGATCAACTTTTAGCGGAGACAGGGTTTTTTGCTTCTCTTTCTCTACCAGACACTGCACGTACCCACTACCCTGCATTGATCTGAGAAATGCTGCGTTCAATTAATTAATTCGATATAATCAGCCGTGTAATGGACTAAATTACTCGTTCTGAGGTAGAGATTTCAAGTTCAACTGGGTTCTCATTCCAGCTTGAAGTTTTATGATCTGGTATTGTCATAGTTATTCTCCTGAACATGGATCGCCATCGGCGAAAACTCTTCGCCATGTCAAGTATTGCGAGTTCTTTGAACAGATTTATTATTGAATGAAAGGAGGGTATCGTCCCAAAACACATGAAAAAAAAAACCGCAACAGCTGGTTCAAACATTCAAGAAGCATCGTATGAGTGCAAAACTTCCGTATTGTTGCTGTTTTTGCCGTAGGTATGCTGCTTTGTGCTTCCACCTCGTGTGACGGAGCTACGGATAACGAGAAAATCAGGTTTTTAGTTCACAGACTGTGGGATTCTACACATCATGAGTAGATCATTTCGTTTTTGTTTTATGTAATGGCACAATTTGTTCAGATTGTTAGGAGGTGGCATTTTTCGATCTAACAAGTTTTAGAAGCCCTATTTTCTTGTGGAATTGTTTTGAACATTCCCAATTATATCAATCAAACATTTCTTGTCAGGATTAAAAGTGGTGGTCTCACACTCTGTTATTGGTCTAATATAGGTTTTTTAAGCTTTGATAATTACTGATGCATTTCTGGTTCGGAGGACTTTGGGAAGGTGATAAATCTGTCTTGCTGTTTTTTGACTTCCTTACAGTATTTGCCGAAGAAGAAGTTTTCATCTATGATGTATTCGTTGTCAATGATTTCTGATGCTTCCAAGGCAAACTTTGAACAATGGTTGTGCAAAAAAGGAAACAATGCACCAACAATTGATGCAGGGTTGACATCAGAATCCGATTAGAAGTTGCTTAGGGTCCTACTAGGTCGCTGTTTTCATAGCGGAATTGAGTCATTTATTCGTGGCTATGTTTTTTTTTTAAAACAAGAGTTTTGGTGGATATTTTCGCCTAGATTTGCAGGTGGCTGCTTCTATAACATTTGTCGTAATCTTCGCTTGTAGTTGCACAGTTTTCTCGAAGAATTTTCTAGTAATTTCGCACTGCAATGTTATGAAAACTTTGGAAGTCATAATTTGGATTAAAATGAGGATCGAAATAGTACGAAAGGAGTTTGCTAGTTTGCTTGAAACCACTGGACAGAAAATGCTTTCTCGCTCTAAAAGCCGAAAATCACCAACCAAAGCTGAATGCCGGTGGGCATAACAGGCATTAGTTGCCTATGACAGTATTCTGTAAGTCCAGAAAACAGCTGATGCCGTCGCTCCTACGTGACGTCTCGCAGCCTTTAGTGGCTGCAATACAACACGATGCGACGTGTGACACCGACGCCGATTTGTCGACAAATTGTTCCGATCATGTAAAAACAGTCGTCGCTGTCGGTCTTCATTGTGTCAAAGTCCGATGAGAATCGATACCCACTTTTTGTTCTCCGATCGGATCGGTTACCAACATAGCATGAGTAAGGTTTGAGGGAGCAAAGGCATGCCGCCGCAGCGCGTGAAAGAGGAGTGCTACTTCTGTGTAGAGGATTAAAGTCATTGTTCATTACCAATCTTATGAAAACGTCAGTTCACGGTTAAACTGTAGTTTAAGTTGTTGCCAAAAAAAAACCTACATCTATCACTTGACACCTTTGACTGTAACATGGTCAAAAATCTTACAAAAAATAACAGTAAGCAAATATCCATAAGTTAGTTTTACGAAGCTGTAACAGCTCTGAAGCACCATTAACTTCAATCTTTAATCGACTTCACAATGAGCATTTCGCACTTCAATTATGTAAAACACCAGAGCGATTGATTCTGTGTTCGTTAAACACATTTGATTTCAGGGCAACTATGACCAAGTGGTGCCGTCGTTCGATGAGATGAATCTTAAAGAAAATCTCCTTCGAGGAGTGTACGCATTTGGTTTTGAGAAGCCGTCCGCAATTCAGCAACGTGCTATTGTTCCATGCTGTACATGTGAGTTCACATTTTGCCTAAACCATCACTTTAGTGGCAGAAAATGTCCTATGAGATGGCGTGATTGGTAATTTTTTTTCGTTTCTGCACTGGCTTAATACTTCTTGTGATGATTGATATGTGCTGTGGTAAACTGATCTGGGTAAAAGTTTCATGTTCTCCATGGCTATATTGGAAGGTATTGTGAAGACAGATATCTCCTTATTTTTGTTCTCAAATCTCCAATTATTTGCTTTCCTTTGAATTTCTAAGTAATTCATGCACGCAAATGGAGAACTGACACGTCGCATAGTGAATACGTTGGTGTAAAAGTCATGCAGCATGTAGCATGCTTGATTCACCATGAATACGTGAGAAATTTCTGAAAGCGAAGAATCCAATCGGTTGCAGAAAACAGGTGTTTGACACGTGGAAGAATCTCTAGGCGTAGCGTTTGAAAAAACTGAAGCGTTCTTGTTGAGGACAGGATTAGACCACTTTGCTGAGCACTCTATGCTTTCTCATAAAAAGTCGTCAGAGCGGGGTTGCGAATGCTGTGCTGGGTATTAGTGACAGGCTGGTGCGTTGTGAAGTTTTGTTTGAAGGGGGAGAAGACGGGCGGTGGAGGGGGAGGGGAGGGGGAACATTCAACAAGATCTTAGTGGCTTATCGATCCAACTTTCACGTTATTATTGTACCACTGTAGGCGAATTGAACTGTAGGGACTTTTCCTGATCGGATTAGGGAACTTGGTAGATGCCCGCACTCGTTGGCGGCTGTCAATTACTGCCAGCTCATGTGCTGGGAAACATTTGCCAATACCAGTTCCAGGAGCACATATATTGGGCGCGAGCAGTGATATATTTGAAAGACACATCCAGTAAGAATATGCGAAGCTGAAATATTAGTGTAGGAACCACAATAATTGGCTTGTAAATGTTTGGTCGCCTTCCGATGATAAGGCTGTATATATTGCTCTCGTTTCAAACTCCAGATCCTCGTAGTTATATCGTCCGTTTTGTTGGCTTTAAATTACATCTATTTTCAGCACGTGATGTCATTGCTCAAGCCCAATCTGGTACCGGAAAAACGGCAACCTTTTCAATTTCGATTCTTCAACGAATCGATGAAACGAAGCCGTACGTGCAGGCACTAGTAATGGCTCCTACAAGGGAGTTGGCTCAGCAAGTGAGTAATTTCTGTAACTGTTTCTTGAGATTTCCGAGGTACAGGTCTGGCGACTTGTGATTCGTTGTACATTGATGTGTGCTTTATAAAAAAAAACTGCCACAAAATAGATCAGTTTAGATCCAAAAGGTGATGTGTGCACTTGGAGACTACATGAAAGTCAAAGTGCATGCGTGCATTGGTGGGACTAACATTCGTGACGATCAGCGAAAATTGGAAGCTGGTGTGCATGTAGTTGTCGGAACTCCTGGACGCGTCAACGACATGATTAACCGAGGCATTCTTAGTGGGTGATTTTATCCGCATGTTTCTTGTTCTGCTTGTTTTATACTACTAATACTACTAACTGGTATTCTTAATATGTTGTGCTCGTTTGTTCAGTAGATTTTTGAAACACGCGGTAGTCATTTTCTGAGCAAAACCATTCATTTGTGAAGTTGGCTCAAGCAGCCCTAGGACCTGTTCACAAATTCAAGTGCTGCTCTGCATCAATTTTTTTTGCTCAACATTATTTTTGTCCAGTATTTATGAATGCGAAATCTTTCAATTCTTGAGCTTATATTTGAATCCATTAATCCTGATTTCTGACGTGATTGTCATCTGTTTCAAGTGACGGCATACATAAAAATGTTTGTGCTGGACGAAGCTGACGAAATGCTTTCTCGTGGCTTCAAGGATCAAATCTATGATGTTTTCAAAACAATGCCGCAGGACGTTCAGGTGAGCAACACCTGTGTCCTACCGTTTAAATCTCTCATTTTTGTGATATACCATCATGAAGTACTGCTTCAGGTTGTTCTTCTTTCTGCAACAATGCCTGCGGATGTACTTGATGTGACGGAATGTTTCATGAGGAATCCTATTCGAATTCTTGTGAAAAAGGAAGAGTTGACCTTGGAAGGAATTCGTCAGTTTTATGTTAACGTCCAGAAAGACGTATGTTTTAGAAAAAGTATTTATTGCAAATTTGTCTATCAGATGCATAGCAATTCACCTATCCGCTAAAATGCGGTTTTGTGGATTCGTTTCTTCATAATGCTGTAACGTGAATTCCATGAATGCAAGCAATAGTCGCATCTATCCTACTTTTCAATTAGCAGTTGTGTTCGAAATTTAAGATGTTTCCTTTCGTGATTTTACAATTAAATATTGTTCAGGAATATAAATTTGAGACGCTCTGTGATCTCTATAATGTGATCAACGTCACTCAATCTGTGATCTTCTGCAACACAAGAAGAAAGGTTTGCCGGAACTTTTTTTTCGGGAATGGGACTCAGTCGCATTGTCATATGATTCAGGTAGAGCAGCTCAACGAACAGATGACGGCGCAAAAGTTCACTGTTTCCTGCTTGCATGGAGATATGGAACAGATGGAACGTGACGTCATTATGCGGGAATTCCGTTCGGGTTCCTCACGTGTGCTAATCACTACGGATCTCCTTGCTCGCGGTATCGACGTTCAGCAGGTAAGTTGTGCAGGAATATTGTTCTGGACTTACCTACTTGATATGGATCGAGAATTTTTAATAGTTTTAGGTTCTTTAATGTTGAGAGGGCAATTTCTCCGCTTTGTAAGAATCCCTGTTGTTTAGGTGTCTCTTGTGATTAACTACGACCTGCCGTCGAACCGCGAGAATTACATTCACCGTATCGGTCGATCGGGTCGTTTTGGAAGAAAAGGAGTGGCGATAAACTTCATCACAGACAATGACGCAAGACAACTGAAAGACATCGAACATTTCTACAATACCGTGATCGAAGAGATGCCAATGTCTATTGTGGATTTGCTGTAGAAGTGAGCTCACTGAAAGCCATGCTTCCTATTTCTTTCCCAGTGATTTATTTTGTCCTATCCTCATGGTGTTCATTTGAATGGTGATCATAGACATATTTTATCGGCTTTGATTTTATCACTATTTAGTTAATAAAATTTACTATAGTTTCTTTTTCTAGTGGTTGCAAAAATGGCCAAGCTGGTGGGCAGCCTATAGTGCGAGGCTTCGTCGTTTCTAGCGTTAGTGTCACTTGACAATCTGCTACTGAAGAGAAAAACCGCACTTTTATCGCGGCAACTGGATGATCACCTTAGTTTTCATGCCTCGAGTCGATGGATATGGGTATTTTCGAGGGAGAATCAGGTGCTGAGCGGACAACAGTTTTGAACTGCTGACTTTTTTCTTCATGAACCGCCTGAAGCGGAAAATGCTTTCTGGTCTTGCAGAGTGACCCAATCAAAAGTTTTTGGCCTGCATCCAAGGCTGCGAGAGCATTCATATAAGAAGAGTTGATGGTCGAATTAAGTAAAGGATTTAACAGAAGTACGGTAAACACACTTGCCCTTATTTTGTCCCAGGAACCCTTTTCCCTTTGTTGCAGCGGGGCGAAAACATTTCAAAGCGTTTCCAGCTGAGAAAGTTCTGTGATCTATTTCATCTCCGAGACTCCGAGAGTTGCACCAAATAAATGAATACGTGGATGGATGAGTTATACTGGATAGTAGAGTGGATAAAAACCAGTGAGACTGGATGCATACCCGTTGTTTTTCCCTCTCACGGGTAAATATACTGGATACGAGTCCTGGGAGAGAAGACTGGGATGGGCAGATCGCATTGTAAGACGAAACGACAGCAGATTGACCCAAAAGGTAACAAACACATCGGTGGCCATGGATCTATTCCACACCCAGAAGCAGACCAACACATCTTGGAGAGAACAAATTGAAGAAATATCAGAAAGATCATAGCAATCTGTAGCAAAACAACGGCGAGAATTCAAAGGCAGGCTTGAGGACCTACTCCCCCGAAACTAAGGAGGAAGAATATGGCCTCCAAGTAGCAAGTAACAAGTAAGTAACGGGTCCTGCTGTCGATCGTGGAGCAGGATGTAGACTTCAGCACGCTATGCACTTTATGCCATGCAGCAGTTCCCCCTTGCATCTGGAGTGTAAACCACGCGCGAGGAAGAACAAACCTTTATAGGAGAACCGCAACCGTAATTAATTCATGGCGAAAAACAGATTATTAGAGAATTGTAACTCCTAAGGATTCCTAGAAATCGAGGGAATGGAGATAAAATAAGCAGCGTAATTTTTCCATATTGGGAAAAGTTTTGCCGGTTTTCTGTGAAGTGATATACTACTTACAGAAGCAGAAAACCGTACGCAATGAAAAAATAAAAGAAGGTAAAGATGGCATGATGCCTTACTATGCCTCCTGGACATAGTCTGTTTCAAACGCGACGATAGTTGAGTGTTCGTGCCTACTGTCCGCTTTTTTCTTCACCCTCTCTTATTCCTGCGCACTTTCTGGCGCTTTATTTCTCTCTACATTCTTTCAACTATCTTCCTCAGTGAAACAGTCCATGATAGTTTAGGTATCCAACTTCTTAGGGCAGTTTTAGTTCTGTAAAAAAAAACACGAACCTGCGTAAAAAATATGTTTTTAGTTAGATATTTCGAATTTTATTGCGTTTCTAAGCATTTCCCCAAAAAACTACATATTCAAAGTTGGAAAAAATTTTCTGGTAAGATTACTTTTAAGATTCCTGTAGTTCGGCTCCCATACCCTTCCCTCCAACCCTCCCCCGCCACACGCCCCCCCCCCATAGTAACCCCACCCCGTTTTCACCCCGTCAATGTCCGCCACTAGAGATCGTGTTTTGAACTTATCTTAGTGGAATGGTATATTTCCTGACGGTGTAAAGAACTTTCAAATTACTAAGGAAGCGCAGTTTTAAGCATAAGTCGCGTAAAATCTTCCACTATTTCAGTAAGATTATTCCGGATGCATCATTGAGATTACCCATCCCATGGTAAACATGAAAATGTACCGGAATTTATAATCTGTTCCAAAAATCAGAGCAATTCAATGTGTTTTGTTTAATTACACAGCGCGCATTTTATCACACGCCAAATCATGAAAATGGCGCTATCAATCGACGATCGATAGCTGGAAGCGTGCCAAAACATAACAACGTGGCGAGACTTACCTCATCTTGGCGGACGGCCAAGTGGCAAAATTCGTGAAAAAGACACTAAAAAAAGTACCTTTTTCTTGGCACCCATCTACGTACATGTCTACCCATATGTGACGTCCTCTAGATTGAGTTGCTACCCATGGGTAATCATATCTATGAGTGTGAGGGCACTCTCCCTCCAAATCAGGGATCTGGCCCAAGGTGACCAAAGTGAGCTCTCTCCAGTTGTTCTTCGTTTTTTTTAAAGTGAACTATTTTGAGGTGGTCATTGGCTATTTCAGGGAAGTTGATTATTTGTTGTTTATGTTTATTTGTTCATTTGTTTATTCATGCAGTCGGGGTGCTCCTATAATCAGGTACATCATGCAAATAACTGTTGAAATCTTCGGCTGAATGGGAAGCCAATTCCATAGAAAAAGCGTAGCTAACGATGCATCGGTCTATTACTGAAATTCTAATTTTTCATGTAACTTTTACGCCAAAATACGCAGCAAAATCTATATTAAAACAGTAGTAAACAGATACGGAAGTCATTATTCACGGTTTGTATTTGAATGCATTTACTTTTATTCATCTATTTCCTACTTATCAGTACTACTAGCGTAACCGTACAAAGAAAGTGTTGTCATGGAGGAACGCCTTCTAAAGATAAAAGGCATGGTCATATGTAGGAAAGAATAGAACTCAACCGCGTGATAACCAAAGGTCCATTAACAACGAAGATTTACTGGATCATTTTCACGGAACATCGTCCAAGTATCGATCCAAGTAGATCGATCCCAAATTGGCTACTCTGGGCAGATATATGGGCAGCACATCCAGCTCGATCACTCTGGATTCACCATGTTGGCGATGTGGGCACGAGTGTTCGATTCGTATGTAGGCGTCAGGGGTGTTGAATGGACCGAAGTCTGATCCACAGCCGGTAACTGAAATCTGATCATTAGTGAATTTTTACTAAATATTTTGATAGATGTACTAACCATCCAGTAAATTTTATCTCCAACAAAAGTATAATTTACTGCAAGGTATAACAAATAAGAGCGACACCTTTGATAGTTTTCATGTTAAAAAAAGGAGAGGGTCAGGCGTAACCTATTTTCAAGGTTGAGGTAATATTTTCGATGAAATTAGTGAAAAAAGAATCACTGGATTCATTAAAATCCTTAAATTGAAAACAGATGAAGTTACATACTATTATTGGTACTGGTATTCATTAAAAAAACTTTCTAATATGTGTTTTACGGGTAAAGACTAATTTTGACATTAGCCATTCCAAAAGCAATTGACTTCTATTACTCGTTAACTAGTATGTTTACGTCTTAGTTTTTAGTAATTATATTCCACATAACTTATGTGATATACAAAGCAAATAAAAATAAATGGAATAAAAAATGAAGAAAACGATAGGATAGCACATTAGCACCGAAAATTTTCGTTTCCGAGTGTGCCACATTGCACCTGGAATGGGAGGGGCGCCCGAGTTTCACTACTGGTCAGTTCACTCAGTTGACCAATAGCGCAGCCCGTTCGCACCGCCCACTCCAGGTATAACTCACAATCACGGTTTCCCGTTCATAATGAGAAATTTCCTAAGAAAGTATTATACGAAAGTGAAATGTATGCGATACCAGCAAAGGTGCCGTTGTAGATCGACCATGTCCTTCCCATCAGATCATCCGATTCCAGAGGAAGTGCTGAAATCGCTGCTAGTCATTAATTTCTAATTTCAATCTTTTCTTTTTACTTTGTCGGCTCTCTTTTTCGACAAATTCCCAGCAAGTGCAATTTGTAAAATAACCTTATCTCATAAAAAACCTGATAGTATGTCTTCTATGCAGCACACTTAGTGCATTCAATAAATAAATGGATAAATAGTTAAATAATTAGGTAAATAAATAGTTGAATAAATAAACAAATAAATAAAGACAGTATATAGAAATATAATTCTAGTTCCGAAACCTTGTGACTGTTATGTTTTGAAGATTCTGTGATTTGTAAAAGCATTTGAACTTGCTGGCAACGAATATGGGTACGATACATATTTGTGAACCACATTTTTTCACTGAAAAAGAATCCAAGATGTCTATGAGTTGGAGTAAAAGTTTCAGGAACTTCTCAGCAATGAAAACAAACAACATCCTTCGTAACTAAATAAATAGATGCGGTTCAGCGATCCAGACATATCTAAGCTCATATGGCCCACAAAGAATTCTCCACTGCTTTAATAAAAACTTGAAGAGCAAGGGTTTAGGAGGAAATTCCACAAAAATTCGGGGTTCACATAAAAAATCGAGATAGTTCCAATAGAAGATAATTTTGGCATTAGTAAGGTCGACCTACGATCGTCATCAAGGAGATCGATCTTCACTCCAATAGCTTTCCGCTGTTCCGTGGGACATCGAAGGCGTCCTGTGACCAGAAAGCACTCTGTGCGCCCTTTGGCGGTGTCGATAAGGTTGAGAAAGGCGAGAATCAGGAGCAGCGAAGACATTCTACACAATCCGGCCGAGGCAGTTGGTCCCTGGAGAGGTCAGCGTCATGTTTGCGCAGATGGTGAGGTGACATCACTGGATAAAGCCAGCTATGAGACTTAGAGAGTAGGTTATGTGTCGTGGTTCTTCTACGAACCAAGCAGGAAACAGAATGGAAAAAAGAGGAAAAGAGAGAGAATAAAGTTGTCTCAAAAAAGAGGGAAACTCAGCACCGCTATGATTTGGGAATTTTCTGTTTTTTACCCATTCATTCAAGATTTTGTACTTGCCTAAGCTAAGATGCCTAGCTCTATCCAGCAACGATGAAGATCGGAGGTTGTTCTCCAGTAAATTCGCAAATCCCAAAAGTATTAGCCTCCTTAAAGCTGGTATTTTCCCAGGGCAGAATTAGAGCCTACAATGCTTTGCTTGCAAGATAAGCAATTTACTATGTAGTAACTGGTTTAGCGAATTCAGATCTTCTAAGGTCTAGTCTAGGGCTTTGGCATGGGTGTATCCCTTTGAGCTAAAGGTCAAGCCCCAGGCTTTCATGATCTAGCTCCAAATCTCAAAGTGCAGGCACTGTAAGTACCCTTGACCTAGGATGAGAGAGATGGCGAGTACTCTTGGATTATGAATCTTCAGTGGATTGGAACCAAAGAGAGGATCGGATTGGAGCGGTCCCGTACATTTTGTACCCCACCGGTCATAAATACCGTAAAAATTGGACGAGAATACGGACCCCTCTATCTAGACAAAGGACTGCAATGCGCAGTTAGTAAGCGATTAATCAGCAGTTCCATCAACTGAGTCAGCGATACGAGCACTCCCTGCAGGCACCATCTGCACCAGACATCACCATCTGCAAGAGTATATCCAAGGATTGAAGAGTTTTTTGTATGCCTGTGAAAATTTCCAGACTTATAGTGATTTACTACACCTCAGCAATATATTTATTAATTTGGAGTCACCTCATTCTTAAACAGTAGGTAATTCGCATGTGAATAGAACAATCACCTTTGCCAGTTCCCGTGCTTTTTCTCTATAAACCTAAGAGTGTTGTTGTAAACTGTAATATCAGATTCGCTACTTGCTAATAAATATCGACTATGCGGTCTCCAATTCACCATTCGACCAGCTTCAACAAATTTTCGAGGACGAAGAAAGGTCTGGGACAATTCTTGCTGTTATGAATCAGCTTGTAAAGTGTCACTTTGCTCATGGCTATCAGACGAGAACCGGTCCCCAAACCTCATTGCTGGCTTTTCTACCTCTCTGCTTCCTTTTTTCGCTTCCTCCTGCTTCATCTTTATGATAGTTCATATTTCAACTGTTCGGCTCTTTTCTTCTCATCGACGACACCTCAGCTTGCAGTGCAGTGTTTTCTGGTAAAACAGCGCTTACGGATCAGTTCTCTAGGAAGGAAACGCTGTAGGTGTAGAGCAATTTTCGCAGAATTCTCATATCACTTTCACCTTAGACGATGTATTCGATGGCCATTCACCAAACACATTATCTTTTGCTTTTCTTCCCTAGCTGCTGAAGAAACAGGGGGCAATTAGTGAGAGATCCAACAAAAGGCGAAAAATAGACCATCGCTTCCAGAAACAGTTCTCGCTTACCTCACTACCTCATTGCTGCCAGTTACAGAGACGCAAAAGCTTCTAGATGCTAACTGTGGCGCTAACTGTTTCCTTCATTCTTTCTCTGAGGAGCGAACTAAAGTAAGTTTAGGTAGTACAATTGTAGTCTCTGTTTTGGGAATATCTTAAACAAAGGCAACATATTACAAAGACCAATCTTTTTCCCAGTAAAATTTTAATGTGATACTAACACTCATTGTAAGATTTACGAGTTGAGCGAGCATACTTTTACTTCTACTTTCTCCGAAGTTCTTGCAGGCCACAGTATGGTCTGTTAGTTCAGAGATGGCACCCGGGTAGACTTTGTCTGCAATTACGACTTTGTCCACACGATGATCCTGGAAAGAAATTTTACTAAATGGCAGTAGGGAAACATCAAAATGAAAGCAATCACACTACATACATAGCAAAAAAGTGTAAAAAATAGTTTACTTGGCCGATTTCGGGATGATGTCGTAATTGCAAACAAAGTAAACCCAGGTGCCAACTTTGAGCTAACAAACAGTAACTCCAATGAGGGTATCCTGCGGTTTTGCTTGGATACATGGATCAACGGTAGTATGGCTTGGAGCATCATGTAGCGTGAAGTCTTTCATGTTGCCTTGCAAAGTTTCATGAGATTTCGCTATCGCTGCTAGAAATCAGAACGTCTCGTTAAGCTAAACTATAGGTATCGCCCAAAAAATGTGTATTCAGCAAAAAACAAATGTTGAATTTTTGTTCTGTAAACGAGTCTCATTTATCAAAACCCAAAATTTCCCCGTCAACTGTAAACAAGGGTGAAGTCTTCCCGTAATCTCATGTAGAATTTTAGAGCATACAATTTTGAGGGAGTGACAATCGATCAGCTGCACACAGCGAACTCCGCTCAACGAACAGAGGCAGAGCGAGGGTAGATTGTTGCAGCTGAGAGATTTGGAGAGCAAAAATTGTGCAAGGACTTCAGCCATCTCGGACTATTTCTGGAAATTCTAGAGACAATTCACCTAAGGATTTGAAGCTTCACAGAACACTGGGTTCCCAGAGCCTTCTTAGCAGTTGGCAGGGAAACTCTGTTGAACATAAGATTTGAGTTTGAAGTCTTAGGCATGGCGTAATAAGTGGAGACAGGCAGATTTCCAAGACCACTGCGATCGAACACGGAACACAGAGTTGGAAACGTCTCGCACAAGGTTCTGTGAGGTAGAGGAAACTTCGTGTCACCTGACTACCTGTAGTAAACCCTGAAAAAGTAGGTAAGTCCAGTGCTATTTTGGTCTGGCACGTCCTCAAACCAGCCAAGAAAAATGACCACAGAAACTCGTCCACGGAATTCAAAATCCTGTATGGAACATCTTCACAGAACTGTATTTCTTTTTGAGGAAGCGGATCACTATTTCCACTAGTTCGTAGGCGGGGTCTAGGGCCCAGTTACTTGAATCTATTGAAAAATTTGGAACAGCGCTTAGGATTTGGGAATCCGGAACTAGAAAGAAAACAAAAGTGCATAGGTCTACTATTTGTTCTCATGTGATGAAAATCTTTATAAAATTGGTCAAATTCAATAAAATCGCAGGTTAAGAAATGTATTGAACTTCAGGCGACCTGCATTTGTTTGCTTTGAAATTTCAGAGCAGTAACTATCCTATGATTAGTTTGGGTAGGAAACTTTTTGATACTCCTTTGTGTTAGTTAGCCCGCAGCACATTTTTTAACTTCTTTGGACAAATAAACAATTATTTGGAAGTTGTCAATTGTTTCAGGATCTGTGCAGGCGCAGATTTTGCTCACGGTTGTTTATTTCATAATTGAGAAAAATAAACACCCCAACTTCAAAACGCTGACCTAGACCAGCAGACGCTGACGATTTGATCTCACCTGATCCCAGAATATTTTCAATATTTTCAGGTATTTTTTCCGTGGCACGCTACTTCGCTCCCATGCACACCATCGAAGACGCGGCGGACGAGTTTTTCTGACCGAGTCCGTGTTTGCACGCCGATTGCGCAATTGTCTCGACTTGTCCGGTCCGGATCGCAGTGCGGAAGAGCGACGTGCACACGCAAATCTACACAATCAGCAAGCCTGTTCGTATGGGGTCCACGTAAATATTCACAGCAAACAACGAACCTTACGTGTCTATGCGTTTATTTATCCATCGGGAAAAAGAACGCAGAGGTGTAGAGAGCTGAAATGACAACTATCATGCATAAATAAGGTAATGAATGAAACAGGCTTAATTAATAAACAAATCATAAATTACTGAAAAATAAAAAAAAACAGTTGGAAAAATGGCTCAACATCCGTTTCGTACTTTACCCTTATACGGAAGGTGTGCTGAAAGCATAGGACTTCTGCAGTACTCATCAGTAATGGAGGGGAAGTCCTAAGCTCCAACCTAAAATATGAATGAAAAAACTCACGAACTCAATTGCATCCTTGTCCTTTTCGTCTGGTGGGTGGGGAACTAGGAACACAGGGTAGGAATAGAAGGAATAGAAATACTCTCAAACTTGGGTTCTGGCATTTGCAGAATTCGGTATTTCTATTCCTTCTAATAGGAATTAATCCAGAGTAATTCAGGAGTGGAATGTCGTCTGGTAAAATGTTTGTGAAGCAAGTCTCGACAGCAGGTGCAAAACGAAGGAAACGAAACGAATGATATCAAGTTATGGCTAATTAGTAGTTATTTACTGCAAATTCTGTGAACAAAATACTAGTTATAAGGGTGAACAATTTTTTTTTGAAGTGCCCCTGTATTCGCAACACTTTAATTCTCCAACAATTTTCTGGGAACTTTTCGTCATGGCTATGTGCATATCGTTCTTCTAGTTTTAGTATGGTTCCTTGAGAAATTTAGCAGGAAAAGTCATGAAAAGTCGTACAGATTTATCTCACAACCAGAAAATTCCAGAAATTTCTCTCATTCCTAATTTAATTTCCATTTAGCCTGTTCTTCTGTGTTATTTCTCACTGCTTTCCTACAGATTTTCCGAATACACCGTTTAGACTTACAGCAAAAAAGAACAGGATTTGCTCTGCTAGTGCATTCTTAATGCAACATCTGAGGATTTTTTCTGAAAAAAAAAGCCTAGCAAAATTTCTGTACAAATCTTATCTTTTGCATGAGTGCATCGGTTTGTTGACTCTAGCGACTTTTCCACTTACGGGGCGGTGGAAAAATGACCATTGAAGTTTCCTAAGACCATGAAAATAAGACAAAATTATAAAAAACTTAACTTATAAGCTTATAAATTGCCTACAACGGTGTTGAACAGCTGAGAGTAATGAAACAACCGCCAAGCAAAGACGGGAATGCCGTCTAGTGTAAAATACATACAGAAAAAAGAAAAAATGTGGGTGTGTATCATCGTGAGGGAAAATGGGGCTTCCCAGACCACTGTGATTAGTGCAATCAATCAAGGAGCCAATCATGGTGGCTTGATAACGCCCCATTTCCCTTCATGATGATACACACTCCAAAAATGTGCAGTAGGAGTAGGTCGTGGGCGGGTCCTCAAGGAGTGATCTCTGGAATGGAGCTATCTCTAGGTGTGCAGACTTGTTACCCACTTCTTACCCAGCAATGATTACCAGTGACCTACACCCTGGCTACAAAAGGGCATTCAGGTAGATTAATGGAACTCACTCATGAGTCACGAGGTCAGTACCCAATACAAAAGCACCTCTTAATAATACTCCTGCCAATTCATTGCTCTTGGTTGGCATGATCTGGCGTGGAGATGGCGCTGGCGACGGCGGCGAGACCGGTTCCGGTCTCGTTTCCGGCCTGTCTGCCGCGTCGCAGCGCCTATATCCACGCAGACAGTTACCGGCACCCGAAAGTGAGGTTATCCATGTCGATGTGCTCTTCTCACCTGCTTTTTTTGCACGGAATGCTTGCGATCTCTCATTAGGTTCTCATTACTCATTCTCATTCGAGTATAAACAGTCCATCTCTAGAGTTTATAGCTGTTTTTATAGCATGAGAAGGTTTCTCTTACATCTGTGTCCCTGTTGCAACTTGCTCAGCCTGGAAAATATGTAGACAACCCTCAGGGCATCGCTGGAACACCGAATCTTTTCCAAGTTTGCCGCTGAGTCGAGCAGTTCCGAGCGATACCCACGCCACGTTTGGAATCCTTTATATAAATAACGGGAATCGTGCGTGTGTTTGTGCGAGTTCTTTGTGCCATACCCACTGAAACAGATCTGAGTCAGTTTCTTGCACACGCCTTTCACTTCCTGGCCAGAACTGGTGTTGCTTTACACCTCCAGTTCGGGCTTTTTCTAGGTCTATTTGAAACCAGCTTGATTTTCCCGTCGACACCTTGAGAAACATGAATCTCTATAGCAGTTTACCTCTTTTTGTACTAGTTTTGCGGCTTAGGGCGTCGCCTACGTCACAGTGACGAATTCATATCATGGCAAATTAGATTTGACTCGATTACTAGGTTTGACTCGATTACCATTGTTAATTCAGTATTCTAAAATGAAACATAGGGTATGTGGTTGCAGTACTTGCCGAGAGATAAGCTGATTCCGTGAAACGCAGTGGGACCTGAACGTGGATGCGGAGAGGGCATACTCCAAGAGGGAGAGAGTCGTGTAGGTCCCACCACGATTTGCCGGCCGCAACGTTATGAAACCGCGCGCAATCTTAAGAAATGATTTATTGCTCTTCCGCAAACTAATTCATAATGAATACGGCATCAAATTAAATTGTTTCGTTTCGTTGCGAGCTGCAACCACAAAGGGGGGGGGGGGGGTGACCACGAAGTTCCATGTTATTAAAGCAAACACCTGCTACAGACGCTTCAGTTTCATTCATAGAGTCACCGAAAGGGTCATTTTGTCGTTATCTTATAATGCTTTCAAAACACTGCTACGTAATTGTCCTTATCCATGAAGGTACAGGTCCAACATTGCTGTACTATCGTAATTTTCCAATCCATGGTGCCGTTTGTTCATGCTTTCTTTGTTTTTGTTTTCTTTTATTTTGTTTTATTCACATGAGCTTATGCTTGTGTAATAAATGATGACGATGAATCCGTCGACCTTTCCGACAAAGACTATACTTGTGATACCACTTTGCTCGCAGTTGGACCGTTGCATGTGACGGCTCCAAGCGAAAGCAATGATGGCATCACTCAAAGAATAATGTATCATTAGAGAGGGAGCAGGAAGTGATCCCCTCGAAGGTTGTAAACACGTGGGTGAGGAACTCACTCCAAGCATGTCAACACACCAACTCTGCATTTAATGAACCATGTAGTGGGTCAGTTTTCACACATCATGCACTCACTGCATCAGGGACACACCTTGAATTAGCTTTAGATTCACTTACAGGACCTAGAGAGCTTCTCCTTATTTTCCCGTAATATAAGATCTATGACTGTATAGTGCACGTACGCGCACATAGATAAATAATTTCGCACTGCCAAATAGAAGGAAGGATATTTATCCAATCGAAAAGGTGAAGCACAACTCCATTTGTGAGCTTTTGATTAGGATAGGACCTACCTAGGATATATTTGAGACTTTCTATTCTAGAATCTCTGCGCAAAGCATCCAACGTTATTCGTTTAGTGTTTCTGAGCCGTTAGTAAGGTTGGCGAGCACTTTATTTGGCTAATGTCTCTGCTTACTCGCCTTCATCACAGCCTGAAAAGTAAGGAATAAGTGTATTTATCCTTATGAACGTCTTATTGTCTACAGAAAAGCTGAAAAGATAGTAAATAACGGACAACGGTTTGCATTGAGATCCATGGTAGCATACACTTACCTTGTACTCTGCCAACCAGGGCTTTTGGACCAATTTTGGTATTTGGCGTTTTTATGGCCCACAAAATTTTGCATTCGCTGACTTCAGTTGGGCGGACGATTTTTTTTCAGAACTACTATATCCCTCATAAGAGTGAAGTTTTCTAAAACCTCTCTTACTCATCCAAAAACCAACGTTAGATCGAGATCATTTACCTTCCGTGCTGGTAGTACCTATCTGAAACTAACAAAAAAAATTGCCTTTAGGACTCACGCAGAGTCATTTCAAAAGCTGGAATTATCCAGTTCTTCGGAAGCTATGGTCTTTCGTCGTTTTACGTTCAGTTATCTATTCGTTTTTCACTCCTCGCATGATGCCCTTACTTTTCTTACTCTTTTTGTTTTATCGATATTTTATAGGGGTTTGCCTTCTGCATGCGTAAGAAACCTATATCTGTAGCTGACCTATAGGTTGAAGCCCAGTTTTCCTACCAGAAAGCCTCTACTCTCCGCTCAAGATGAGAATTTTCTGATGTGAGGAAAATCCCTGCGTAAGATCCGCTTAGTTTTGTACCGCTGCTTACACCTGCCTGAACTCTTATTGTTTGTGGAGCAGCTCTGTATAGCTGTCAAAATAGCTTGAGAAATATGACTGGAGATAATTGTAGTAGGGCCTTGTCTGCTTCACCACGGGTGCTGTTCCAGGTTCATAGTTAAATTCACGATAACTACCTACATGTGTCCCACAAAATGTCTCAAATTCTTGATTTTCCAATCCTCTGCTATATGATCGTGGCGTAAAATGAAGCCGCAGCGTTCACTGATCAACAAAATTTTTCGGTCAATAAGCATGGGATCTCTGTAGTGTTTGTCTTCACTTTCTATTTTGAAATGAAACATTTTCTGTCAGTTTCATGTACTAAGGTGCCAAAATTGGTTCAATTTTGTTCCCTAGAATGGCCAGGAAACATATACGGTGCGTTTCGTGAAAGCGGAGGTACTCAAAGTTGTAAGTTCCGCTACACATATTGCGCTGATTTTTGGAACCCCCCCCCCTTAACTCCGCTTATCTTCGTATGTCACAAAACCCCTTGTCCGAAAATTTCATATTATGACCTTTGAATCCTGCTGCACTGTATCGAATCTTCAATATCATAACGATATCATGACAGCCGAATGCATGTTCTCTCGAATGTGCTAGGGGATAAGGAACCAATAAAGCAGTTTATTGGGAATTAATAAAGGAATAACATAGTGGAACGATATGTAGTCGATGTTGAGTAGCGTTGGGACGTTGAATTTGGCGACCCCAGACGAGTGTCGCACTTTGCTTTGGCGACAGGAGGATTTCACCCCTTTTATCCTGACTTTTCTCGCCTGTGTTAGTTGCGATCTGGACTTCGCGCCCTTTCTTCGCCCCTGTTTGACCTCCCTGATCTGACAATCAGACCGTTTCACAAATATGTAGGCAATACCAACAAGCTCACATTATTCAATATAACTCTGACCGAGACCGTTAAAACAAAGGTATGATTAATGAGTAGAACTGAAATTGACTAAATTGCTCAACAACATCTCTGTATAATCACAACTCTCCCTCAAAATCACACCAGTAATCGGGCCACTTTTGCCTCTATATCGACGAATCCTCCAAGCGGTCTGCTCAGACAACTACTTGCAACTCTCCAAGCCGTGCCTAAAAACCATTTCTAGATCCTTCCGCTGCAGAAGAACTGCCTCTGCAAACTCTTTGTGTTTGATCTTCTTCAAGTAATGTATTAGCCACATCTTAAAGGATGAAAAAGTCTCCAGAGTAGCTGTGCGCTGATTTTGCTGCATACAATGTTTGCTCTCTCAGAACCCTCGTAAATCGCGTATAGGGTACATTACCGAATTTCTTTTTCTCTTTGAGATCAGTAACACAAAAGTAGAGTACGAGAGTGTATGATGAGCGGACCAAGCTTCCGCCTACAAGTCTCGTTTCTCAAAGGTCTACACTCTCCATACTGTTCTGGTTCAGTGTGGCCCTGTGCACATAGCGGCTAGCAACCTTCCTTTCATTGTCGGTTACCATTATCTACTATTCTTATAACTTGCAGTACGAACGCAGCCCAAACGGAGTAATGGTTCGAGTGGAAACTCTAGCAACAACGGTTCTCAGTTGCTGCCATTCTCCCCTCAAGTGCTGCCATCCTTTAACAATTGCTGCCAAAAGGATGAAAGCTTGAGCAGCAATCGAGAGGAGGATGGCAACTGAGAATCGTTGCTGCTTGGGTTTCTACTCGAACTATTACTCCGTTCGGGCTGCGTTCGTGGTGCACAGTTATCAGAGTACGTGAAGCTTGATATACTATGTAGCTCATATTGGGTTGATGCACGATCGTTAAGCATTTTCTTTGAGAAACTTCAGCATAATAAGTTGATTTGTATCTCCTTCTTATGTTGCTATGATGGGACTTTGTTAAAGTCCTAATGTTTCGACGCAACCGTCGTCGTCAGAGGCTTGAAAGTGGCTCCAGCTCTTCAAGGTGTACGCTACACAGTCAATTGTCTCATCATACTTTGCCAGTTCTCCGCGTTGTCCTGAGTAAGTTATAGTGAGCGCATCCGGACTCGAGGTTCAACCCACCAGCAGTTGCACCGTTTTCTTTTGACCGCATAGCTCCAGACGGTTACAGCGGACGAGTGAATATCATTGATCATCCGAATCTTATTTGATCTACAGATGATAGACAGCAGAATGGTAGAGAAGGAAGGAGGTCACTAGTTATTGATAGACATCATTTCTTTTGTTCATTCACAAACAGGGTCAAGCGTGTGTCGATAAATTATCAAGGGGGGTCGTACGGGGGGGGGTCGTAAGGGGGAGGGTCGTGGTCCGGAGAGGGTGCCTTAGTGTGGAATAGGAGGTGGAAAAAAAGGTAGAAAAACGAAAGAAGTAGGACACTGAATTATCCATACACAGAATTTGTTTTGACGTGATTAAACGACTTTAACTGTATGGTTTAAATAGTGAAAAGTGGGGGGTTATAGGCTAAAATTTTCGCACGTCCGTACTGAAAGTCCTACCTAGTCCTGCAGGCCGGTAAAAAGTCATTTTATGGACCCTACCCAATTGTGCTTTACCCCCAAGTTTCAGGTCTCCAGCTTCAAGAGGAAAGATTCAGCGCGGGAATTACGGAGATGAGGTTTCGTCGATAAAAATGGCCTTTTTTTTTCATGTTTTTATCGACGGAGTTGAATCGCGCTGGAAGCAGCTGCGGAAAAACGAGCTGTACAGCCTGAAAGCGCAAGCCTTCGACTATTAGGAACCTGAAAAAAATTGGGACTTCAACGGGCCAGATCTTCTGATATTCGTGTCCGACTACAACCATGCTTCTGAACGAGTCTGAATTTCGGGCTAAAATTTTCGCACGTCCTTACTGAAAGTCCTACCCAGTCCTGCAGGCCGGCAAAAAGTCGTTTTATGGACCCTACCCAATTGTGCTTTAACCCCAAGTTTCACGTCTCCAGCTTCAAGAGGAAAGATTCAGCACGGGAATTACGGAGATGAGGTTTCGTCGATAAAAATGGCCTTTTTTCCATGTTTTTATCGACGGAGTTGAATCGCGCTGGAAGCAGCTGCGGAAAAACGAGCTGTACAGCCTGAAAGTGCAAGCCTTCGACTATTAAAAACCTGAAAAAAATTGGGACCTCAATGGGCCAGATCTTCTGATATTCGTGTCCGACTACAACCATGCCTCTGAACGAGTCAAAATTTTAGGCTGAAATTTTCGCACGCCCGAACTGAATGTCGTACCCAGTTCTCCACCCCTATAAACAGTTATTTCGTGCTTTACGGTCGATCATCTCGGATCTACTACAAGCGCGTGTCATTTTACGCCATGCAAAAATTCTAGCCTCGGAGGGGATCGAACCCTTGAATATGTCGATGATGTGTATGGTTGTTTTTCGTGACGAATACGAAGGTATTTCGTTTGGAAACTCTGTACGGACGCTTTCAAACTGAAATTCGCTCACCGCACACGCTTTAACCCTCAGCAAAAATCTTAGCCTCGGTAGGGATCGCACCCTTTACCATGTAGATGATGTATATCTTGATGTGTTCGAGCCTCATTAGTTACGTAAGCATCGTTGCATAATTAATGCACTTTTTTGTCCACCGCGTACATTTCAACGTTTTCCAAAAAACTTCCAAACGAATAGTTAGATACAAAAGAGCCTCTTTCTCCTTCCTATGCTCTGGCTCCACCACACCTCTCGCGGTACGAACACCTGAAATGGGATATCTGAATATCTAAATTCTGCTAGCATAGAAGGAAATTTGTGTGCAAAGGGGGGGGGTCGTATTTTTGGTGGCTCAAAGGGGGGAGGTCGTATGAGGGTCGACTTTTTACCATCATCACGCTTGACCCTGTTCACAAATTTCTGCTTGTGATCCAGGTCGCTTTCAGTGCTTTTCGTGCAGAAATATCACTTTCGTGGGTTAGTATCTTGCATTCGATATCGAAATCTTCTCCATAATAGGTAGATGAACTCTCAGCTGTCAAATGCATTGTATGGAGAACTCGTACACGCTTAATTCGACCTTTGCTCCGCTTGAAAGCTCCTCATAATAAGGAGTTAAAAAAGACGATTTTCAGAGAGTTCTGTACAAAATCATATACATATAATAGTGAGCTTGGCAGCATCTGGTCATTCCGACTCTATAATAAAAGAAAATTCGAAAACGATTCCACGTGAGGCCTTGCAATAAGTTCGCTTCTGTTATTAGAATTATATCCACTTTGTTACATCGAACATTTGGATGACAGTATAAACTCTATTAACACACCATTCAACCAATTTTTCAATTATGACGCATGTCCACCCACTCTGGTCATTTTTAAACATCAAAATAAAGGACATCAGAACTAGTTTCCGAAAAAATTCGTTTTCACTAGCAGCAGCTCAGCCGTAGGACAGCAAAAACTATTCTAAATTTCCACACAGATAGGAGGGGGAGGTGGGTGGTGAATTCTTAGTGAGTATTCAGTACGAGTTTTGTCCCAAAGAATGCAGGATTGTCAATTCAGCTGCGTAGATGACGAATACTGCAGTTTTTCTTTTGTTAGTTGAGAACTAACAACTAAGCTAGCAAGTGTGACTCATAACGAACTTTCATTCAGATCAACCACGAAGTCTGCACAAACCAATGTAAAGATATTTCGTGCTGCTCGGGGTGAAGCCGAGTTTCTGAGTACGGGTTTCTTTTCCAGGAATGAATTTTAAAAAAATCCATTTTTAGTAATTGTCTCGAAGTTCGAAATTGACAAAAGCAAAGGCGTTCAGGTGAGTGACTGTTGCAGAATTTGGAGAAATTCCCGTTATGCTTTGGAGCGTAAAATTGGAGAAGGCTACGAGTGCTATTCGGAATGGGGGAAAATTTGTAGTGTACTTGAAGTAGAGTTGTTGCCAATATACAGTTTTTAATTCTAATTCATTCAATTTCTTAGTTTTTCTCTAGTATGTAGGTGCATGTTTGCCTTCTATTCCTAGAATAACTTTAGTACGATGAAATGCAGCAGCGACTAATATTGGCGCTCTGTATGGGCTTTAGCTGCAGCTTCTGCGAATTCCTAGAAGAGATTTCGGGAGTCGTTACTCTATGGTTCTTCTTGGTAATGAGCAAAGATGACCGACCTCGGTCAGTCCTTGACATTTCATACTATCGGTCGTTCAGATGGTCATTTCTTCATAATACAAGGCTATGTGGACATTGGCCAGTGCTGTTCTATTATACTCGAATCTTATTTATTCATTTATTTAATACACTGCATTTACGTTATGCCTCAATGAACAAGCAAGACCTGTTGGTTATAGTTCTAACCGAATATTCGTATTCGAATAATTATTCGAAAAATTCGAATATTCGAATATTCGAATAGTCGAATATTCGAGAATCCCCCAATATTCGAACATATTCGAATTCGAATATTCGACAGGTCGCACTATTCGAATATATTCGAATATTCGAAGCCCATATTCGATATTCGATCGCCATTCAAAGCAAAAAAACTAGCGCGTACCCTTTAGCGGTACTATGGATGTAACCGGACAGCGTTACCAACACAACTTTCGCGTAAAATAAAGCAGATTATACGCATCATCACCACGATTACGAAATATCTGCAGATCTGCAGTAAGGCACCAGGAGAACAATATGCTTTCAGAACATCGTAGTGTGTATGGTTGGTCTAAATTTTCCTCGTGCTACTTTTATAGTATTTGCTCATTGTACCTTCTCTTCGCAACTACTTCCGTGCGTCCCCTACCCATTTCTCCGTTCTCTTTTCCCCTTTGATATCTCGGCAAATGTCCACACTTATGAGAGAGACCATAACTCCAACCACGTTTTGTGTGATTTTACCTTATAGCGCGGTTTATGCTGGTCACATCTCAGAAGTATAGCAGAAGATACTTACTATTGAAGTTTTGCTTTCGTTGTTCTGTGCTAGATTTACTGTCGAAGCTTTACGATGAAGAATGAACTGATCACTTGAGACAAGCTTCTTTGATGTCAGGCGATATTCGCAGAGATTTCTTTAGCAAATGCTTCTCAAATATTCGAATATTCGAATGTTCGAATATTCGAATATTCGAATATTCGAAACCCTTGATATTCGAATATTCGAATTCGAATACTTCTGACATTGGACGTTCGAATAAAATTCATTCGTTCGAATGGTTTCTGAAGAGTCGAATATTCGATATTCGAATATTCGAAGCTCCTCTTCGAATGTGTTAACTATACTGTTGGTAGCACTTCAAACAAGATATATCGTATAATATAACATATTACCAGAAACATTCAATTCGAATTATCTTCACTAGAAATTATTTGACATATGCATGATTCACAAGCTTCTGTATTCTCCTAAAACACATACCTATTCTGATCTGCTCAAAATTGTATTTTCTAGAACTAAGGGTGGTGACCAGAAATTGTTTTATCCGTATGCTAAAACTATGCTTAGATGTTACAGCTGTAGCGGCATACGTAAAACTAACCAAGGATATCATAACTACACCATCGTTCGGGCAGTTCAAGCATATTATGTCTACAAAACTACTCAAGCCATAGATGCTTTGTAAATGTGTTCTCACGTAAAATGTGTCCCTGTTTTCTTTCAACTCTCACACGTTTTCCTTAAGAAACGTAATAAATGAATTAATGAATAAAACCAGATAGGCGTACGCCTTTCGTAGTCGTAGTAATAATATCTCAGGTCATGACATCATGTTCGCAGCATGTCACGAGACTGGCATGAGATGCGGTATGCCATGTTCGCGCCGAACCGCATGCTAAACTACGCGAGAAGGCGGCAACGCAAGGATTTTGCGAGCCTGTCACATTGCTGTGAGGTTGTCGTGTTGTGGACAGAAGTAGTGTTAGGAACCGAGATACGCAGAGTGTTGCAAAGTTCATGCCCTCGTGCACGACCAAGCTTGTAACGGTTCGGAAACAATATTTTTGCATGAATTCGTTCATGAATGGTGCAGACGTTGCGGCAATCTGTGTGGGGAAAACTCAACGTTGCAATGAGCTTCGTTCAACGGGAATCGAACCCGTTACGACATGTGTTAGATCAGATTGCACAACCACTACGCTATCAGTCACATATGTTATTGCAGGTAAAAAGGGTGACAGCATTTCTCATTTCTGGGCCATGAATAATGTATAATAGATGATGACTTCTGTAGAGACGCTCAATAGTTTTTAGGACTCCTCTGCAGATGCGTTAACACTGCAAAAACACCATATTTGACAACGTATTGATAGAAAATGACGTTTAAACAGACTAATCAATCACATCCGAGTCCCTGGGGAGCTAATATGTAACCTACGTAAGTGCCAGTTTTTGCACGAATGGGGCTGTAGATCCATATATCCTAGCCAGCACAATGGATTTAACTAGGACGTAGTGACAACGCTAGGACAGACTGTGGTACCCAGAGCTTTTGTCTAGTTTTTCACCGGTTATCCAGCTTCACTCTATTGTCCTGGACGTCGTACTCCTACAGTTGTTACACCTACTATTCCATGTATAGTCCTTTTGGAAAAGAGTGACCGTGGCTGCAGAATCGTGACGGAATCTGAAACGACAGATTCTATGAGATCATGTGTCAGATGAGAGGATCTAGTAGGTTTCACCACAATTCTGCAGCTGTAACATTGTGAAACCGCTATTTAACACGGAATCCGTCCAAATTTTTGAAAGTACAATACATTGCAGATGCAAATTGATAATTAAAAGAAAGTCAGCTTCATTATTTCCATGGCATTAATAACTATAATTATTAATGGTTATAACCAAAATTATTAATAATTACAATCATTAATAATTATCTTCCCATGACGTTAATAATGTCATTAATTGGACTACAAGAATATTTAGAGGTTTCAAGTCCGGCTGTTGATTGACTGCGACACTCGCTCATTTTCCGATTTTAGCTTACAATTCTTAGAGTCAATTTTCGTACTCCGAATAGAACTCTCTTACCGTTAATATGTATGTACCATAGCCAACATCTTTTACCTCACTTCTGACGATTTCTGCAAAATTTCCGCAGGAGTTCCGGAGTTTTTTTTTCTCAGGACATGGGGTTAAGAATGGAAAAAGAAAGTCTCCTTACATTTGCATGGAATATATGACGTCGCGCGAGAAACATTTGTTTAATAGGGGAATTTAAAGCATAAACCTACATAACGAAAAAAGTGAGTCATAAACTGTGGGCTAAACCTTTCTACTTGCACAATGCTTACTAGAGCTGTTTTTGACCATGATTGTTAACTTGCTTTACTCCTGCAACTGTTTAAGGACGGGGCGTTTTGTACTATGGACTACTTCAGGCTCTGACGAAGGCTAGTTCGCCGAAACGTAGGCCAGTTGGAGGAATAAAGCAACTTAACAATCTTGGTCAAAAACAGCTCTAGTAAGCATTCTGCAAGTTGAAAGTTATAATGCCAAGATTCAAAGACAGTCGAACATGGAAAATACTGTGTGCTAAACCACCGGTTCATACCTATTCCTGAGAAATAATTTTAATTACAATTAGAATCTACATTTCGTTATGGAGATAAACATGTAGTATATTAGTGTGTTGACCAGAATATTAATTACTTCATCGAATCTAACGTATGAGGCTGCTAACCAATTTGTCCCAGTGAAAATGCAAAGTAGAGAAGGGGTGGCCACAATCAATCCGAACCGTTCGAGTTATGCCAATACTTCATTTTCACTCTGCCATAACCCGAACGGTTCGGATTGCATCCATTCATTCTCCACTTTGCATTTTTACTGGGACAAATTAATTGGCAGCGTCATATGTGGTACTGTGATTTTCCATGCCATTAAGAATAAGATAATTGCGACAATGGAGCGAGTGCAGTCTAGCTTCACGAAAAGAATTATGATAAGAACTATGAGTTTCTTATACGATAGCATTTCTTTATATCAGGAAAGGAACGCCAACGTCTCCAAAGCCTCGTTCATCGAAGAACAAGGTTTGACTTGGTCATGTATCACAAAATCATGATGGATGTGAATCATGTTGTCTTGGGCTGGAAGATTTTTCTTCTCCTCTATCATTTTATCATATCACCAGAAAATTTTTTAAGACATACTCATTTCCCTTAGGTATCAGTACATTTAAACGCATTATAGACAAATTCTTTGATGAATGACACTGATTACAGTGAGTTATATGTCTCGTCTTTTTCGCAACCTTTTCATTTGATCTACTTGTTTGGTATGTCTTCTAACAGTGGACTTTATAATGTATTGCATTGTTTCATCATTGCCAATGGTTGTTGCTTCCTCTACACGAGCTTGTTTGTATAACATCGCAGAGCAGCGCGAAGTCGACGTTGACCTTTTGATCTCGCTCGGCAGTACCTCTTTCCACTAGTTGTGGACTAATTGTGTGTCAAAAATTGAGCGTGAAGCATAGCAACCAGTTGATGAGTCAACTCTTCGCTACTTCTCGGTTTCAAACTGCTTCTTTGGCTTCGAATGCATGTAATACGCTCAAATTTCCTACAGGTCGTATGACATCGGCGATTTGGTTATTGTTGCTCGCCGTCGCCGTTGTCTCGTCAACATGGGCTCAGCTGAACTACCTCACGGAACGAGATTTTCTTAATGCTGCTCGTCTTCCAATAACTAGCCAGCGTATGAGACCTCTGTACAACGATCTTCGGTTTCCGATTCGGGTTCGTTCAAAGATTTCACATTCGTGCTCGAGGCATACCTAATACCGCTTTGCACGTCTATATGTACATCGCTGTAAAGTCATGATAATTAAAGTTTTTTTCACAAATATTGGTGATGGCGCGTTCACTGAAGGACTACCTCAGCATCGTTTCCACCTCAGAACTTTTCTTGAGATTTAGATAGGAGTTGCTGGTCACAATGGTGTACGTGATTCCATGAAAAACTGCCAAAAAACTCCGTTTTCGAGCGCAAAATTCTGAGGAGCTTGTGGGCAGAGCCGGAGCGGAGGTTGAGATAAAAAAATGCATCACCGAAAGCGCAAATTCTGAGGAAGATTACACCCCTCGTCAGAGGTCCTCATCATCCATTCCCTGACAGAAGAGGAGTTGCACGTCACGTGTGGCCAGCAAGAAAACTTCCCCTGGCTCCGCCCACTTCCTTCACGGAAGGTAGGGCCAAAATACGGGTTTTTCGGAAGTTTTTCACGGAATCGTGCATACCATTGCGATGAGAAGCTCCTGCAGATTCGTTTTATGTGAAAATCTCAGAAACGATATTGAGGCGAGAGGGGAGGGGGGGGGGAGGGGGCTACAAGCTTGAGAAATTTTCGCAGACACGTGATAATGTCGCTATTTAGGACAGACAACGGTTGTATACAAATCAAACAACAAAAGCTAGCATTTGGTCGTAATTCCAGAAGCAATTCATGGATAAATTCTAAAGTTATATTGAAATTTTTTGTGGTCTGTTCAACTTTTTTATAGCTTCGAAATCTTCTTGTGACAACGTATTTCCTTGTGCATGGATTCTTTGGTAGGATCTTGATTTTTACTTAGATTTCAGTTTGTGAATTAATCTTCTACCAATCAGTGATCATTTATAAACCAACTTCAAATTTTTAAACACTGCTTCCACATCTTCCAAATTCCTCTCGTTAGCCAAAAACTGTTCATACACCCATATTCCAGAGAGCCAAACGTGGAGGCGGAGTCGGTGTAGCGTCAGAGAGCGACAAATGGCCCAATGGACGTGTTCCATACGTGCTTTCGGCCGCTTACAGTAAGGTGTTCGGCCGTTGAGATCAGGATATTCTTCCACTACAACACGATATTTAGACGAGAACCAAAGAGCGGTGATTGCACGAGCGATCGCTGGATATCAGGCGAAGACTTGCATAAGATTTGTGCCGAAGACCCCGTTGGACCGTGATTATGTTGTGATCTCCAAGCTGGATGGGTGCGTGAAATTCGCAGCAATTCTGTGGGATTCATTTGCAATGCCGATTCCATTCAGGTGCTATGCAGACTTCGCTCGTGTTGGTGGCAGACAACAGGTGTCGCTAGCCGACGAGTGCATTGACTACGCCACTATCATCCACGAATTTATGCATGTGATTGGTTAGTGCTTACAGAATACCATTTACTCCACCCCACACCCCCTCACCCCGGACATACGACTATTTAATTAGTAGTCCTCCAAGTGAACTTTCAAAAATGCCTCCTTAACTTACACTGATTCCAAAAAAAAAACAGAGAAAATCAGCATCAGGTCAGGCGAAAGCGATGGAAGAGCGATGTTGCTAAGTGTCCATGACAAGGCGCAAGGTTGCAGGAAGGGATAAAGCGAGCGCAGCAGAAAATTATGAGCACTGGAGCTTTAAGCTCAAATACAGTGCATATCAAAATTATGCATCCACCCCTAGTTGTTGTTCAATATTTTGGCTCATATTGGTTTCCACAAAAGGGAACCTGCTCCACAGACTGCTCCTAACGCAGAAACCCTGTATTCTTGTTTCCCATTACTTTTCACCGTTTTGCCCAGAATTCTTGTACATAAACTTTTTTTTGCTCGTATCAAAATTATGTATCCACTTGCGACTGTTGAACAATTATGTATTATGTATCCACTTGCGACTCTCCAATTATGTATTATGTATCCACTTACGACTGTTGAACAAATTTATCACTATGGCCGGACAATCAATAATCAATCGCTCCGATATCATTGTGGATAGTTTCAGAAATCCTCCGTAGCATACTTTTCACTAGGTTGTGCATGATGTTATCGTTAACCTTGTCCGAAGCCTCCAGTGTCGCCGCCTTCAAGTTGTCCATCTGAGCGATTCTCAACATGGAATTTGACGCGAATTCTTGATCCTTCTGCAAGAGTTGGATGTTAGCAGCTTAGCGCGACCATAATTAGGCTACCTGTGGTATGCAGATGCAGTTCGCAGGTACCTGTTCACACATCCGCGACGGCGACCCAAGTGAGCCGCAATTGCTCGATTGGACAATCCTGCGTCATGTAAGGCTTCAATTTGTGCCTGTTCAGCGGAGCTTAGAACGTTTCCACAACTATCCATTTCGGCAGGGAGCAGTGGGTGGAATATGCAAAAATTTCAGCCCTTTATATTCACTTTCATATCAACAAAATTGCTCTTCGAAGAGGATACATAATTTTGATACAAACAGATTGTGATAGCTAGCATCTTTATCATGAGAAAACATGACTGACCCGGCAAGCTATTTCAGGAAGTGGTTGTCTTAGCTAGTTAAACAAATGAAAATGGCCCCGTCTCAATCAGATGTTTTGGAACTTTGTCATGCATGGTTTCTGGGAGTAAGTGCTTACTTTGGTAGTCATTCTATAACACTGCTTTATTTAAGGATTCATCCACGAACACCAAAGAGAGGACCGCGACAGCTATGTGAACATTCTGTATCAAAACATTATTCCAGGTTAGCTGCAAACCGTTCACTTAGCCATCAATCCATAAGTAAAATCCATAAATCTTGCAGGCGCTAACTCAGATTTCGACAAGTTGTCTCAGCTGGATCTTTCGTACTATGGCGAAGGTTATGATTACCTTTCCATCATGCACTACGAGAGTAATGAGGGCAGCAAGAATGGAAGAAATACAATAGAAGCAAAGGTAGGTGGTATTATCATTTATTCAAATAATTCAACCAGTGGTGCTCCAAAAAAGTGAACAAAGTAACCTAGTAAACAGGCACCAGATGGTCCCAGATATGACAGACTATCAAGTCGCTCTCTTCGAATTTAACCAAATCATTTGATTTATCGCTCAAATCTACGGACAGATAGCAGGGTTTTACAAAGTTGGCAGTGGAGAAGTCACCTCACATCTCTATGAGTCATATGTGTGTGTTTGAGTGTGAGTAACCAGTGTAAATATTTCGTTTGCATCGGCGTAAATTCACAATTCCGCAGATATCAACAACGCTGAGTGTGAATATTTACTGGAACTTTCAGGACATTCTTATTTCTCGTTTTCTCACAGCCCAGACGTCATATTCAGTGCGCTAAAAGATTATCACGCATTCAAATATGATCTTCGAGAAGGCTCAGACGAAGCCTGCTATGGTGCAAGAAAAAAGTGGAATCATGAGTTATGTAGTGAAAATTTTAACAGTTCGTTCCAAAACCAAAACCTAATACAGGGTGATTGGTAATTTTTATCTGTAGGACCAAAGAATCACATTCGTTCGTGAGAATCGGCTAATGTCGAATAAGTTTCTAGACAGCGAATAAAATGGACCGAGGTTCAGCAATCAAGGTATATCGCCGAAATACAACGCACACAGCAACGAAGGCACAGGGATAAAATAAGAATTCATTTTACAAGAAGAAAATAATGTCACAAACGGAACGAAATCAAGTCATTCAAATCGAAGAAGTGGATTCAGATGACGTTGGGGCTCGGTCGATAAAGAACGGGAAGCGAGTAGGGAACGAAAAGAGCTCCAGTTCTGCGTCCTCCACTGGTTGGAAAGTTACCCTTATGTGGAGATCATCTGGTCTTCCTCCGCCAGATGCTTCAGTTGAGATCTCTCGCACTCATAAAGCTCTCCTTCTGAGTGGCGTGTAATCACTTGGCCAGCACTCAACAATCGCATTTTCAATTTGTTTCTCCAATCGCAGTTCACTTTAACTATAGGGAAATATTGGAGATAGAAAGGAAATATTGTAATACTATAGCATTATTACTTCCAGTATTACCCGATGAACCTCCAAAAGATTCTCCACACTCAAATAAATAGCTCACCATTAGGTACTATGAGCAGAAACTTTTGGAGCTGAAGAAGCTCTTGTGCTTCCGTAAATTTTTGAGAATCAACTGAATCTAAAGCATGACGTGTGAAATTCACCCCTCTTTATGAACATCGTACAGAGGCCACCTTCTACGAAATGCAAGGTCCTTGGAATTGAACAATGGCCCTACTAACTCGATGAGCTGATGAAAAACTCTCTCGCCGTAGACAAATACAGCGACCAGACATTTCTCTCAGAAATTGCGCTACATTTTGTTTGTGGAATGAGTCAGAAAAAGCAATTTGCAGTTGCACAGACCAATGGTTTTGCAGTTCTTAGTCCTCAGTTTCAGGGATTCCTTTGAAAAAAGCTAGTTTTATTACTGGAGACGTTATCGCTTCGGCGATTTCATGAAAATTACTGGAGACATTGTAACATCCCATTTGATTTTTGAGGGTTGAGTTTCTGTGCGGAAACCGGTATACCTTAAGGATTGTAATACCAAGCAACAGTACTATTTGTTCGACATGTTGTGCTGAATAAGTCCACCAACGCGTAATTATTGCAACTTTTCAGGATGCTCGTTATACACCTCTCATGGGAAAAAGCACCGACTTCTCACCATCTGATCTCAATCGGGTAAATCGAGCCTACTCGTGCTGGGGCTATATAAACCGCAACGGCTGATCTCATTACATTCTGCATCTCGATCCTCTCTCTCATACGAAACACACACACACACTTCAAACAAAAATTCGGTTCAGAGTACAGATTCAGTAGTCGTTAAAATGAAGAATAGATGGAATTTCTTATGATTCTCGCTTCCTAGTCGTTGCTGATACAGGTTGGAGCAATTTGCCTCGGTGTTACTCGTTGTCTGCCATTAAGCAATGCGGATTCGAGTTGTTTGTATATATCATGTTGTACGTGTCACTAAGATTTGATGATTGTACAAGCTTTCACAGTTTCGATATCTTAGGCTATGAATAAAATCGTATAAAAAGCGAAGTGGCAACACAGCAATCAGAACAGGGTAGAAAGAAGTCTCTATCAACTTTTATGGGCAGGAATAACATGATGTGTTTTTACACTATTACATGTTGACGAATGAAACTGTGCATCTGAATGCCGATCTTTTTGTTCCACAACTACACTCCCTTGTAGTACTTTTCCCACACTTTTTTTAAAACTTTCCAAGCAGTACTGGGAAACACGGATCAATAGGACGATTAATATGGAGAACAACCTTAGACCAGAGATTATTAGAATCAAAAGAGCTGCTTTGGCCGCCCACAACACCATTGAACCTGCTGTGTCTCAGATGACTAACTGGAGACCAAAAGCCGAGCTGTTCAATACCAACGTTATCCCTGCCTCTGTTATGGAAATGAAACCTGGGCATTGACGAAGACGCCTGAGAAGCAGTCGAAAACCATACAGTTATCAATAGAACAATATTTGGTTGGATTAACGTTGCAGAGAAAGTGGTCAAGGCTCACCTAACACCGATATCCGCCGATATTAATGCATTCAAGCCCTTCTCGAATCCCTCACGGGCAACTCCTAATTTTCGCATGCAGTTTCCACCATGCATGGTTGTGCAGAATGAAGATCTCGATGTAAGGAAAGTGTTGGCGCTGGATGACGAGGTAGAGAGACAGTCACCGCACGTTTCCCCTAGCGAAGATACACCCCACTCTGGCAACAGAAGCCGAAATAAGGGCCAAAGATATCACAGTCACCCGTTATCAGTCAGCAAAGACGTTAGCAGCACTTCTCATTTCATTTCTTTTTACCATCGACACTAGTTGTATATTTGAATCTTCCACGTTACCCCTAAGGTGTCGTCTTTCTTCACCTTGGAGAGAAGTTTTCTAGATAATATGAGGCTGGTAGAATGAGTCGACATCGCCGTTTTAACTCTTAAAGACTACTATTTCTTCAATTTACTATTTCATCAATTTCAATTTAAATTTCATCAATCGTATAAGTTTTAAAGGCAATGTCTCACCTCAGCGATTGCTTTCGAAATTCCTACGTACGTCAGTCGAACATGCGGGAGCCGCTGACCACAAAGATATATTTCAAGTTTAAGGGGAACATCGAAAACCCCATAAGGTTCGGGTTCACTTGGCCGAGAAATTCGAAATTCTCGGCCCGTGGACCAAGGAATTCATTCTTCAGCAAAAGCTTTCTGAGGGTGCGACATAGTGTCCTAGCACGGAAATACTTGTTCAATGGATAACACTACTGTTGAGAAATGCATTTTAATGTGCAATCTTAACTTCCCTGCTCCTCTATCTCGAGCTTCCTAGCAGCTGATACACTGCCTTTAAGTACTGTACATGCAGATGTTTTGGAACACCTAAACAGCTTAATTAAGAAAACGTGTGGAGTGATACTTAATGCAAGCAGAATACAGCATTGAAATCTAAGAAGTGAGTCTTTGTTCTCGGTATTTTGATGCATTATGAGGACATACAGGGAGTTACAGCGGTGTAGACACGGCAACACACGCCCCAGCACCTAATTAAACAGGTTAGCACAGGAAGCAGGGAGAACGAAGAAGATCGAGAATCGTTATATCACCGAGATGTGGGGATGCGCACACAATCAGATTGCTACGTTGCATGTGGTTTAGCGCTCGATCGGTCCTTTGCGGGGGCACCTGCCAGATGTCGACAACTTGACACTGCTAAGGAGTGACTGATGAGGAACTCTCACCAGTAGTACGATTATCCTATAAGGTGCGCTACCTGGGTTGCATTTTTTAAAAGTTTTGTCCTCCCACTCTACCATCGCCTCCAAGCCAAGTCCGCAAGCTCCCCAAGAATGAGGATCGAAAACATTGATTTTCGGTAGTTTTCATCAATCACACAAAGCTATGATCCACAGTTCCTGCAGTTTCTTTTCATTTGGAAATAAAACAAACGAGTCTGTTGTGTTCCAGAGTCCTCGGTAGTTCAGTGCCTCGGGATGAACTCCGAGCGCGACTGACAGCGCCGATGGAGGACGCGCTTCCTGAAACCTGACCGCGGCCTACCCCGCACAGACGTAGCCGGCCGTATCCCATGTTCAGCTCCCTTCAAAGTCCCTACGCCGAGCCCCCAACCCTGACCCCGCTCCATGGTATACTTGTTGGTTGTTGCAATACATGTGTAAATGACAGCACCAACGCACTCAATTGTGTTTATGTTACATTGAAATCACACAACAACAAGACATGACACAATCTATAACCGTACAGCAAGATGGTAATAGGAGTCAACTTAGATATTCCCGATGGTAGATGGTATGCATAGTGGCTCATAGTGATTGTTCCCCGAAGGAGCATCTGTAACTCCGGGTGATGTGAAGAGGACCAACGAACACGATTAGACACAACAACAGCGACGCGAGAGCACCGGCAGAACCGACCGTCCGGCGTGACCGCAAGGGAGCGACTGATTTCGAAAATGCACGCCACAACGGCGTGGGAACTACCTTGCGTGACAGGACCGTCCATGGGGCAGAGTCGCGCATGGGGCGACAGATTAGGAGGAGGGACACCGCCTATAGACCGGAATTGCAGGGGTGGGAATCCAGTCACACTTCGTTTTGGCTAAACCTCGCTCGACTTCACCGCAACTTCTAGAGGGAATTAACTTATTGCTTGTTAGAACTAAATGTTCAACTCATGATACGATGTCCAAGACAGTCTTCGCAACTTTATCCCCTACCTTCCACGCTTGCACGATGTTGACGCAACCAAGTTACCGTTAAGATGACAAGTATACCCATAGCACAAGGGCACTTGAATTGCTTGCACCGTATCTCGTTTCAGAAGCAGTACTCAAAACCTTGTCATTCAAAATCGAATATTTCATACTTGACGACCTAGTAGACCTAGTAGAATCTACGTAGTATCATAATCAAACGAACCTCGTTTCAGGTGAGGTTTGAATTTGAAGACTATAAAAAAGGATCAATATGTCAGAAGTCATAGAAAACATCAAAACAAAAACCGTAAGATCTTAAGCATTCCAATAATATCTCACCAACTTTCCATCAGCTCTGATTCCAGATTAAAAACGATAAGAAACAAGGAAATAAAGCAAAAGATGATAGCGTCAAAACAGCTAAATTAAAAGTGCAAAATCCTAACGTGTCTAGGATCTCTACATTGACAGCGCAAGGGAAACGAACTCCCATAAAGAACAGAACTGTAAAGAAAGATGATACGAAGACCTGCATAGCGCCTCCACCTGCTCAACAAGATCCTCAACGACCTACGCCTATTGCGAATGGAACAGATCAAGATGATGCAAAATTTGACCTTTGGTTGAATCTCGAAACTGCTACACCTGGTCCTCTAAAGAGTGTCACAAGCACTGCTACTAAAGTATCTCGAACAGCGGCCAAGGAAACTTCTGCTCCACCGCTTCCAACGAGCGCAGCAAGGACCGACCAATCAACAACTCAGCAAGGAAATCCATCCAAGGAAAGTATAGGAAACGTCGGAGGTACAGCCAATCAAACAACCAGTCTGGTGGGTATTCAGTGCACAGTATCTCCTTGAAATAATTATCTTCTAATATGCATAGCAGGGATGTGCATAATTTTTATTTTGAATTTTCCAAAAAAAAATAAATTTGTAAACCGGTAAGTTTTGCAAGAACGTTGTCGCGAATCGGGGGTCAGCGAGCCCAATGGGCCACCCAATGCCACACGTACCGCAAGCACGGAATAAGAGTAAAACTAAACTACTAGATATGAAATTGCACAACTACACTTGGAAAAACTATTAACTAGATTGGACAAACACGGAGCCAAAAGATATTTATTAATCCTAACACCAGCATCTCGTGTCTTGTGAATATGCGAAATGTTGGAGGGATGAAACTGCCAGGATTTCAAACAACTCAATAAGCATTAAAGTTGAATGTGATTACTCAAATGTAGTGCCCCAGTTAAGAGTTACATGAACTAGCATGTGATAGAAACACTGTCATTCACACGGCCATCATTTGCAAGAGATAGCATAAACAAATGTACTAAAAAGAATGGCTAAAGAGGAAAACGACTGGAGAGGGGAAAAAGGGAAGCACCAGGCAGTGCACGGTCGCAGAAAAACTGAGCCGCCCAGAGGCCCAGTCTATCGATAGCCGATAAGGCGGATGTGGTCAAACGAAGACCACAGCCGCCTTCGGCAGGTCATGAATACGGTGCTGCGCGCTTCCTTTGAACAGGAGCGATTGCTTCGCTGCAAACGTCGTAATCCGTTAAATATCGCCATAAAGTAAAAGTTTCATGAGGATCTGCCTAAGTTTTACAGAAACCTGTGGGAACCGAATCAGAGGAAACATCAATCGTTAGTTCCACACAAATTTTAGAACAAGATCTGACAACTTCATGTCATTTGTTTCTCATTCTATTTCAGTCAACATCGCTGGAGACCGCTAAAGATATATCAACGATCGATCCGAAGGTGAGGCTTAATTTCTCTGTTGCTGCTAGTCGTAAGAAAGTGCTCAGAGATAACAAACAGTGGAACACTATCAAAATTGGTAGCTTCTATAAGAAAGTGGTATCATTCAGATCCCCTAAAACAACTTGCTGGCGAACATTTGGCAAGTTTCTTATCGCATTTAAAACTTGCTCGCCCCAAAGGTTGTCGATGGCTTGCTGCCACCTTTGTTGTCGGCAAGTTGTCATTTCCGAAGTTTGCTGACAACTTTTCTTCAACTTTTTTTTCTGTGAACTTTTCAGCATTGACGACAGTTTGCTTTTGGCTTTTTTTCGGGCAATTTGCCGGTCAGTAAGGCTTGTCGGAAACTTGTTTGCGCCATTGAGTTGACAACACACACTTTTTTCTGAATAGTGCCACGTTAACCACCTCACCAATGTCCTCAATGTTAGCATCGTATATCATGGGAGAGAAAACTAGCCTGCAACTTGCTTTGGCTCTCATTTGTCAGCAGGTTACTCGGCTGGAAGGTTGTCAACAACTTGCCGACGACTTTGCAACAAGAAAGCTCGCTGGCAAGTCGTTCTTGTGGGAAACTTGTGCCAAGGTAACCACTGCCTCAATGTCTTCAATGGTAGCGTCGTATATTACGCGGGTGAGAAAAATAGCCTGCAAATTGCTCTGCCTCTCACATATCGACAAGTTATTCGGCCTGAAAGTTTTCGACAGCTTGCCAACAACCTTTGCAAGCAAGGACCTCGCTGGCAAGTTGTTCTTGTGAGGAAGCAGTCAACAACTTGTTAGATGCGCGTTGTGAGGAAGTTGTTGGGAAGCAAAGTTGCGACACCCTGTTTTTGAATGGCATAATGACGTCAAACTTGGCAACGATATGCTAGCCGAGAGGTTGGCTGCAAGTTGTTTTGGAGCAAAGCTGGGCCGACAGCTTAGTGCTAGGGATTCTGAGTACAAACGTACAGGTCAAGTTTCAGGAAGCGGCCAAGTACTGCTTTTTAAATCAACCTAAGGAACAAAAACTGGTTGAAAATCCAGAAAAATTTGGAGAAGACTCCACTATGACTGCTGTCTACCAGGATTTCGATCTGTATGTGAGTTGTTCCGTCATTTTTCCAAGCATTGCTAAGCCGATGAGGAAAAGAGAGACAGGATAAGAGTCAGATTCTAGGAAATTAAAGACAACAACAAACCAGCAGATATAAGAAGACTAGAGGAATTTTTCGCTTTTACGAAAGAAAAAGAACAAACAACGCAGCAACCAAGCGTGACGAACGACGTAGTACCACCTGCGAGAAGACCAGTCGAACAAAGCCAGGAAATGAGGAAGACAGGAAGCAGGCAAAGCAAGGATCACAGCAAAAATAGGAAGAAACAGAAGAAAATACTGCGGCTGCACCCGTCCCGCTCACTTACAAAGATTGCGACCCTTTTCAAAGGTCAGCTCTTTGAAATAAAAAGAAAAATGGGTAAATTGCATCAGGCTGTAGATGATCAGGCGTAGACGCGGTTATTTTTCCGAGAGTTTATTCTTTTCAGCTTCAGGTAGTATAAAAACTCCTACAAATACTAGATGTACTGTCCTAAGCGAAAGTTCAAGCCACGATAATTTCACTATTTTTTTACAGATAAAAGTAAAAAGAAGTTGAAAGCGAAGACACAGCCGACAATGCAGAGAAGTTGACTGTGGTTTCCGTCCAATAAAATATTATATACTCCGAGTTTTACAACAAATTTACTTGTTTACTTGATTATTTATTTATTCATACACTCAAGAAACACCGTACAAAAACACTGAACTATAGCAGGGATCTATTCATCCGCATTGACCCCAATCGAAATAAGATTTGTCTCATCCGTAACAGGTCAGCAGGGGTTCTCCTATTCCGGGAGGTGAACAAGTCCAATTCGAGTTCCTTGGCCCATATCCTGAACGCAGTTGACGGACTATTCAGACAAATTTTCGGAAAGGCCGCGACAGAAAACCAAGAAACCAACAGCTGACCACCAGCGGCTGTTCCGGTTTCCTGCTGCCGTGCCTCCACTTTTCTGCTGCGTTTCTTCCGAATAGCTGCTGTGGTCCTTCCGCATCCGAAAGAGCCGCAGCAGGAAGTTCGAAGGACCGAGCAAAAAACATTCTTTTTCTTTTTTTCACATCTGCATCTCTCGCTTCTTAACCACATGATGGAGATCTCTTGCTGCTGCGGTCCTTCCGACAGTTTGCCTAAATACTGCTAGAGCTTGAACGGTCTACCTGACCCGTAATGAACGAATTCGATCGGATACTGGACGAACGAAATGAAAAAGGGGGGGGGGGCATCAAAGAAGAGAGTCCACCAGCCTTCGTTCCCCTTTCACGACTATCCGCCACATTTTCGGAAAAGACTAAGGATTTTGGGGAGGGCTAGTAGCGGAATCCATGTAGCTGAGGCTGAGAAATTGTGAGTACAAAGAAGAATTCAAATTGTAAAATGTAAAACCTATAAATAAGAGTAGGGCCAAGTATAATCTGTTCCACATAGTTGAGTAACCACGCGGATAACCTGCTTTTCTCTCATTTCCTCCAAGTGCTGCACAATTTTTCGCGTTCTTTTTCTCTCTGCTGTTTTCCTAACGATCGTCCACGGTGAAATGCACTTTATGTACTCTTCTGACTCTATTTCCCTAGCTATACGTTCTACACACACTATAGAAAATTGTACAGAGGTTTACGGCATGGATCTCTGAAAGATCATCGACTTTCGGGCCTAAAAACACTGAACGGAGTGTAGAAACATGCGCTCCAGCCAAGGATGTACTATCCGTTCTTGCTGGAATTTCTGGAATGCTTGCCTACAGGACAAGACTAAGGTGTGAGGCTGCTGATGAAAAGAAGTGATCAGCCATCGCTAACCGAACGACAGTTTATACTAGACGCGTGCGACAGCCGCGCGTCAACCTTACGCATCCATTTGCGAGCAGTCTTCCACGAGAACTGGACGATGCATATGCATACACTGAATGAAAACGTCGGACTGTCGGGGTCACGAAAGCGTCCGTCTCTTTTACGTCTGAGCGCGTTAAGGCTGCAACAGGGACTATCCTTCATCATAGAGACGCACGCAGGTCGGACGCACGCATTTGGTGTAAATCGCCTTTTCTGCTAGAAAATTTTTGCTGAGAAGTGGAACTATTTTTTATATACACTTATAGGTACCCTATAGGTTTGTAAGTGTAGTTTATTTTTTTATAGTTTATTTTTATAAAGGGCTAAAACTTGGGTCCAGATTTCGATTCCCATGGTAACCATGTTGGCGTATCAGAATTCAACATTTACCGGAAACCATCAACACGTTCACCTATATGTGACGCTATGCTAAACGCAACATCGAGTTTACCCAGGGTAAATGTCCTGACGCCTTTTTTTCACGATGGGTAAGCCTTTGGGTGTTATCGTGGGTAATATCAATGATGCACGTGGTTCCTGGGTAACTAACCCACTACTCTGTCGTACTATCGTACTATATACATCTTATTTCCATATCTCTACACACGAAAAAAATAGAGAAAAAACTCAAATGATACCCTCTGCATACGAGAAAAAAAAACAAGAAAAAAAATAAAAATCTAATAGAATCTCTCGAATCCAAGGTAAAAGATCGACCGGAGAACACGATCAGCTGACTGGATGAAATGCCATTGTAGCGAAAGAACTATCGAAAGCAACAACACGCACACAAGCTACTGACGATCGAAACTAGCAGGTAACTAGCGATGAACTACGAGTAGACTATTATAACAGATGAGATCAGTCCGTTTACGATGTCAAATAGCCGGATCGAATGCACCATTGCGTAGCGATCTGAAACGTGTGCAGGTGATCTACAGTAATCACGGTGCAAAATGCGTACCGTACTCACCCCATTACCGTAACACGACAATTCCAACTTCGCATTCGGGTCAGACGGATGGTAGGTGCGGAATCGACAGTACGGTATGTCAGTGAGTGCAGTGGCAAAAAGTCCGGCACGTGCCGCGACCGTGCGGAACTCGCTGATCGTCACCGTCGAGTTGAACATTATCGATTTGATCATCCACGGGCAGGTCAAAGTACGCCAAGCCTGAGTGGTCAAACTCTGGATTCTTAGGATGCTCTTAGTACTAGATGAAGAAATGCAACTAACGCTGATGAACTGGCACATATCCGCCGCGGTGATGGCAGTAATAGCGGCCGGGGATTCGGAGAATGCTGAAAAATCCAAGCAGCGCACGTGGGCTTCTGCTAACGAGATTAGCAGTGATCCTGAACAAAAAAAAACTTTTCATCACAAAATAAATGAATAAGCAAATGGAATAAATAAATAAATAATGAATAGTTGCTTCTGAAAATGGGAGAAAATGGGCGGTGCTTGTCTTCCAGCCTCAGAACGAACTGAGAACTGTTCAACTCATTCCTTACAAAACCTAGATTTAATTGCAGACGATGATTGACTTCTTGGACTAAATTGACACCTAACCAGCTTAACCAGACTGGCAGTTTACAGGCATTTACCATTAAGTGACTGTAGAAAATCCGCTCAGGGACAGGTCCCACCCCTTCTCGTGTTTGAGCTTCCAAAGATTCTGAATCTCCTCGACACGCTGAATCTAACGGTATACATAAAATGTTACAAAATGGTCATTAAACCCGTTTTTTTTAAACGTTTTTCGGGACGGGATCTGGAACAGTTTGCCGAACCGAGTTGACGTGTGAAGCCGTTGGTCTTATCGATCGGACACGTCAAGACGTGTTAGCCAACGCTGCGTCCGTAGCGTACAGCTAGCACTCACGCAGACCGCTCCGCCCAAGTGGTCCGCGAAATCTGCACATTGGACCCTCCCGAAAACGGGATTTTCGTCCTTTTTGTGATTGATGATGCATATTTTTGGAATCAGCGTGACGAGGAGGTCTAGACCCAGTAGTATATATACACACACCTAGTACCTAGATAGCCTGGACGCAAACATAAAAAGCATAGGGTTCTTTTATGGAGCAAATAATAGATTAGTAGCAGATCTATAACCACATTTATCCATTGGTAATAGGAAATAGTGGGTTTTATTCCAGTCATTAAATAAATAGATTTTATTCCAGGATTCTATCCTCAGCATATCAGAAGGCACTAGAATTCTACTTCTCCTTCTGTACATGTAGAATTCGGTTACTATGTGCATTGCCTATTAGACCATTGATACTCTGCAAGCTAGCAGCGAGTTTATTAGTGGCAAGCTAGCAGCTAGTTTGTTAATGTGTTCTCCTAGTGGAGTCTGTTCCAGGATAATTTTAGAGATGCGGTTTTCGGAAATGTTCTTCTATCACTGCTAACTAGCCTTTCTCGCAATAATGATAAAAAATACTATATATAAAGTTATCCAAAGGCGAATATGTATAGCAAAACTATGATAATTTGGCTTCCGTTTCCCATCTACCCACTAGCAGCCCATTCTGTGCCGCTTGACATATTTTTGGCTCATCCGTGTTTCTTCTTTTTTTACTTTACAATGCTATAAACTATGCTTCCTTAATTACGGTAAACCTACGGTTCTATGCAGGTGAACACAAAAGTAGAGGTCATATGATTAACAGCCCAGAAATTGCCCTCAGGCACGATTAACTCTGCTTTAGGACAACTCACATAGATCAATACGACCTTTCCAGCACATGAGCTCTGCTCGCACCTTGTGGGACAGTACCTCAGGGATTGCTCCATGGAGCAAATGGGCTGGGCTCGAGTGCTAGATTGCCTATAGCAGGACTAATCGCTATATAAACCACTCATAGGTGACTACTTCATTCCATTCACCAGTATTCGTTACCCATCTAACCTCTGCTATCCGCTACAGTATTGCCGTTGAAGCATTAATGGACTTCACCGGGTATACTGTAGTGGCCAGCAGACGTTACCACACTAAAGCAGTCCCTTCTTAGAAGGATTTCCGGATTTTTCCGACCAAGGATGCGAGGTCGGTAAAAGTAAGGAGCAAGAATTACCCGGCTCAATAACCTACTCATACTTTATTCGAAGCTGGTATGCATGATTGAGGTTACCCAGAGTAAAAGGGCTAACCCCATTGGAGTACGTGACCAAATTTGAGGGCGTTGAAACTTTTACCCTGGGTAAACGAAGTGATCCATGTCGGCCGAGTTCATTTTGTTTCTACTCCGTTATATTTCAGGATTTTATCGATTTTTTCAAGGAAGGAGAGGGAGTAGGCACTCAGACCTGATAAACGAGGATTTTTATGAGTTAAAATAGACAAATTTTAAACAGTCAGCAAACACCACTCACCTTGCACATCTACCCATAGAATGTTCTCGACCTCGCTCTGGTGCTTCGCATCCAATCGCATCCGGATCTCTTTGAGTTTGCCGAGATCCAGAGATGCCTTGATACCTCCGAACACCTCGGCGCCAGTCATGTTCTCCAGAACAAGCGAATCCAGGTTTCGGAACGAGGACAATCGACGCAGCGACTCTTCCCCCAGGCACCAAGAGAAGTACGGGTTCTGCGAGCAGAGCAAAAGGGATCTGAAAATCAAGAAAATATTGAAAAAATCAGAGATCTTGTAAAATTGGGTACCCTACTTGGGATCAATGCTTCCACACATTTCCTCACAAAAAGCCACAGCGTGCGCAAACCGCTCGTCAACTCTCCGTGCCATTAAACGTCGGCCCCGCTTCAGCACATCCACCCTAAGGGCGACAATGTCGAGGAAGGACAACAGCTGGAAGTCACTCTAGTCTCAATTGTTCACCGAAAAATTTGTGCTAGTTGTCCTGTAGGTACCTACCGATGTAGCGGTGGACGCGTCGAGTTTCTGGACACCACAGTGCGAATCCCATTCGGCCATCATTCCACAGCGTTTATGCTGGATGTAGATCGCTCGAAGACTGGTGTCGTTGCCGCGAAGGCAGGCACGACGTTTGGCACGGTAATCTGCAAGGTGGTCTTGAGCGGAAAAATTATCCTATAGTGCAGAATGTGATTTTTCAGGAAGATTGAACAGTGAGGCGCGAAAAATGTAATTCTCAGGGAAGCACTGTTCATCTAAAAAATTTTTTTGATGCAAAAATTTTGTCTTCGAACCTAATACTTGAATTCTGGAACTTGCTCGCGTCTAAGCTTGTTGACAGCTTGTTTTTGCCTTATGTTGCTTGCAAGTTGTCGGCACATGAGCTCGTCGACAACTTGTGTCCACCCTTTGTTGCCGGCAAGTTGTTGGCTGTATACGCTTGTCGACAACTTGCTACCAGTCTTATCTTGCAGGCAAGTCGTTGCTTCGAAAGCTTGTTCTTGCTGCTTTCAAACTGCTCTCCCTTGCCCCTAAATTGTTCTGCTGAAAGGTTGCCGACAACTTGCTGACAAAGTTTATAACCAAAAAGCTTGCTGCTGAGTTGTTTTTGCGAGAACGTAGTCGGCAACTCTTCCCTGATGTTGGGAAAGAAAGTTGCTGACAACCTGTTCCTAGATGGCATGATAACTTCAAACTTGCCAGTTACAATTTGTTAGTTAAAAGGTTGTCTACAACTTGCCATCAAGCAAAGGTGGGCTGACAGTTTGTTCTTGAGGTTCTGTGTAGGTAATGGTGGGTAATGTGCTTCTTTACTTACGGTGATGCAACTAAAGTGTATATTTTTGATTTTTAGTGTACTTGCGCTGCACTCATTTTTGACGCCATGAATAGATAACTTTAGAGTTGAAAGTTTAAAAAAAATCAAAATTTGGTATGATTTTACTCGAAGACTTGGATCAAACACTTCATCAAATAAATACCAAGGAAAAAGGTGGAGCTAATATGTCTTGCCTGGTTGTGAGGTGTTGAATGTGGTGAAGTGGTACTGCATGATTGGACTCCGGCCATCCGTTTGATCGTCACCCGGTTGCAGATCGATATCCATCACATACACATGGCAATGAGCTGGGATTCTGAAAGACAACAAATTATTGCACTTTTATTAGAATATTGTTCTTTCTAATTAGGTTCGTGGTTCTCAGAAGAAAACTAGACGGCATGCCCGGCTTCGCTCGAGTGTTTTACTGTCCTGGCAACTTCATACTGCTGAGGAGGATAGTTGCTATTGCCGATGAATTCATTAAAAACGCTCATAATTCTGGTGATCAGCATATTGCTGAATCTGAAGTAATCCTTTTCCCACTGGTCTGTGAGCGCGGGAAGCGAAAAATCAATAAAATCTATAAATCGATATTTCGTGCGAAGTGGTTGTCAAAGTATTCGTGTTCAGCGTACTGGGAAACCACAGCATACATGTCCTCGCCCGTCCCTAAGCGAAAATGGGAAAAAATAAATCGATAAAATCGATAAATCGATGCCGTTAGGAATGGCTGTCATATTCGTGTTCAGCGTATTGAAAAACGCTAGCAGACATGTCCTCACCGACCTCCGGACAGTAATTGTGAAAAATCTATAAAATCGATGTGATCGATTAACTAATCGATAAAATCAGTTCAAAAGTAGCAATTTTGAATGAATTTCATGTACGGTACTGTACACATTGTATGGTCCAGGCAATGCTACTACAAAATTCTTCCCTATTCTGTGGGAAATAGACTTCCTACCGATTTTTTTTTACCTGTAGCACAATATCTGCGACTGAATTGAGGGTGAAACGCCACGCACCTGGGTACCCTGGCAAGATTATGCTTGATGAGAGATCGCCACCTTGTCGAGACCTGCGCCGCCGACAGCGCCACATCCCTTGGTGGCAGAAATTGGATTATCTGAAAAAATTAATCGTTGTCCCCTCATTGATACATGATGCACGACGATCCACCATAGATTTAAATTGACCCAAGAAAATTAGAGTATCTGTGGGGCGTCTCTTCTTTAATTCCATTTCCTATTTTTCAAAATAAAGCACAGGTCGAGAACGAAAACGTTAGCAGACGAAAATATTAGGAAATAAAATCTGCTCGAAAACGATTATATTCTACCCCCAGCATAACCCTGCTAAGTATAGTAGTATAAAATATAATTTTCAATTTCTCGCGAGACTAATACGCCAACGAGGGAGCAGAGAATAAAGCGCTCTCAAAACTGACTTCTATGTATAGAGGACGTCAGTTTCGGTGGTCCATCTGGGCCTCGAGAAGTACGCCGCGCAACCGCGCCGCGTGCGTCAGGAACGATTTTTCTCCTGCTGTTAAGCTATATCTAGCAGGTTTTCTACCCAATTTTTAGAATTTTTGACCAAATCCAGAAGAAAGCGACTGGAATTAGCATCCCGGCAGCAGATGACACTGGTCCCAGCGCGCGCAGCGCGGCCGCGTTGCGTCCTTCTCGAGGCCGCAGATGGGCCACCGCCATTGACGTTCACTGTATGTATAATTGGTCCCAAAAAATCGAATAACTCAACTTGTTTAACTATGTATTCATGCAGGACAAGATCCAAAGAGTTGGAATGTTCAAACAAAAAAAAAGAAATCCAAAAAATGAGTACTTATCATCCCTAGAAGAATGTTTTGCTTTTTCTTTTCAGTAATTTTTAGACAACACATTGCTAGACATGAGAAGTAGTATGTTTCCCAGCCTATTACTCCCTAACTTACAAGAACTTGACAAAAAACGGTGGCGTGACGCAAGCCCCGCAAATAATAGCTTGGATGAAGGTTGGGCACACTAGCTATTTTACATTTTACCAGCTAAAGGTATTCATTGTTTCTGTAATCAAGTAGCAAAGGTAGTGGTTAGGTGCAGGTGCCAATTTACATGTAACCTTTAAAGAGAATTTAAGTGAGCTTACGTACGATGACGACTGTGATTTTCATGATAAGTTTACGTCAGTCTGACAAGGATAGTTCAGTCATGAAAATTAGCCCATGCAAATTTTATAGTCTTTGCCTGGGGTAGCAAGCAACTGTGGAGCTTTTACTCCTTACTTTCGTTGACAACTTACGTGTAGAATACTGCGTAATAGATGTCAGGATAGCAAAGTTGCAGTATTCTTCTCGCATACCCCATAGAAGAGCAAAAAAAAAATGAATAAAACGTTTGTGATCAGTATGTCAAGCAACGTCTTAGCACAAATTTTCATCGAATAATGTCAGGAGGTATGATGTAGACTTGAGCAGCACGTAAAAACGCGAAAAATCACTTAAAATCAATAAAATTATGACGAAAAATGCTTAAAAATGGACTTGTGGCGGCAGATGGTGTCGAATTCCGGCATGCGCGGCACGGTCGCGCGGCGCGTTTCTCCAGGCCGCCAATGGGGCACGCGCAAGGGTGTCTAGTGTGTAGCATGGATCAATTTAATTAACATACTTTTTCATCTTGATGATAGCTCCTCCGCCGGAATTTAAAATATGTGTAAACATGGTATTTACAGTGTTGTAAACAACTCGTAATAAATAAACAAATCACCGAATCAAGGCTACACAATGAATGCGATTTGTTTTATTCCGCCTGCCAAGATTTAATGACCCTTAAACGTGGATTCCAGAAAAATCATTGTTCTCATAGACAGGAAACGTTTCTGGAAAAAATGATCCCACATCGTTCAGAACCTGTTCGGGATGAAGACCTGTCTTCTTCACCTGGGTAATTTATCTCGAAACAATAACGAAACCTATTATGGAACAGTGGCGAATTCCCTCTTGAAAGAAAAATTAAAAATTTTCTGGAGGAAAAAAAAACCTATGGGGGAGAGAAACCCACCCTAAGCAATAGTTCATTGGGGAATCGGTTGATGTCGAGCCGGGGACGAGCGGGCGGCTCGCAGCAGCTCGTCGGCATCCGCGCACAGCTTCGCGACGGCGTCACTCTCGCACACGTGCATTCATATTTCCAGCCGACAATATATGCATGTACAATTGAATCCTGAAGGCAGTTTTCGCATGAAAAAATGGTAGTTTCGTTGAACTAGACCCCATGAACACGGGGCGAAATGTGCGACGAACGACCCAACGAACGACTTCATCATTGTGTGCTGAATGAAACTGGTCCAGCCAGAGGTAATTCAACTTAAGCATGGGGTACTATGTAGAACACCCGAAAAACCTACAATGAGGTTAGAATAGAGCGTGATTACCGCCTGTTCGGCAGAGTTACTGGTTCACTACGGGGCTGTTGCTAGTGTGTCAGCAAACACAACCACAAAGGAACGGCCGCTGAAGGGAACAAGCAGTTGCCGTTAGGCCACGCTCAGGGAGGAGGAATCAAGGGAAAAATGTCAAACAATCAGCCAACGAGCGATTCTTTCCGAGAAAAAGGGAAAACACTGCTGAACGATGACAGCAGCGTTGGGAAACAGTTTTTTAAATTAATAATGTCATGGAAATCATTTCTCTGTTGTTAGCTTATTTTTTTGTGAGAGTCCCAAAAAGTTTGAAAATAAAGAAGGCGCTAATTTTTACGAAAAAAAAATGAGTGGAAAATTTAGATTACTCACAATGAGGTTTAGATGCTGTGAAAGCATCTTAATTTTCCTTTCCAATTTTTTTTTTGTTAACAATAGGAGGTCAGCTTAGTGTATGTTAATCAGTAAACGTGTTGATTTTTACTATAGTTTATAACATATAATATATTGTATTCATAAAACTCTAGTTCCGCCATTTTTTCACTTGTTTTCTTTTAATTTATTTTTTCAATAATTTCTGATTTATCAATTGATGACAGTCATAAATTCAGTAAACATCAGAAGTAAACAGAAGCGCCACATGGTGAAAAAAAGAAATTGGTCCTATCAAAACTACCTTTTGATGCGATACAAACATATATAGTTTTACAGTAAGAATGTGTGAAGAAAAAAAAAGAAAAAAATTCGATGCCCAATCTTAAGGGACTTTTGATTGTAACGTGACTAATGTTATCTACAGAAACTTTCAATTCAAACTTTCTTTATTAGAAACTCGACGCTAACTATTAGACGTATGCAAAATTCGCAAGCTTTTGCACTCTCTTAACACTCATAGCAGTGTCCTAAACTCTTCAAAATTGTACATCCTCAAACTATGTAGGGGTGTTGTTCGGATATTGTTCTATCCATGTGGTGAAACGATGCTCAGATCCAAATATTTTCCCTGTGGTGGCAAACTTAAACTTGACCATGGATGTCATAAATACACCATCTTTCGGCCGGTTTAACCGTACATAGCGTACGTTATGTCTGCAAACTCCTCGAGACCTAGATGCCTTAAAAATGAAGGCATTATATTTCCGTAGATTGTGTTTATGTATTCGTTTCTACTCCCACACTCGTTTTCCTTAGGAAACTCAGTAAATGAATGGATGAATGAATGAATGATTGAATGAATCGGGTAGATGAATTTCTGAAGTCTCAAAAATAAATGAATTTAAAGTGCACGACCTACCACAGTCGTCCACTCTAGAAAATTCTAAAAATCCAGTTCTTGGAGCATGTAAGGTCCACCAAAGGCTTTGGATACATGATTCACAACATTTTCAAATGGAGATCTATGTAGAGAATATATTCTCATGCAATACATGCTTGAGAAGAAAAAAAACACTAATTTGATAGTGGATGCATAATTGGACCAATCGGAAGAAAGACTGGAAAGATGGCGCCGTAATTTCAGGCGATGGTTTTCTCCTATGGTACGAAAGGAGACTGGAAGAAAAGGATACATAGGAGAAGGCTTCTGTACCCGAACATCATCACGAATGAATACGGAAAGAATATATTAAAATACAGAGTTTTTTCACAATGAAGTTTTTTCACAATGAAGTTTTCAAGCGTTAGAATTAGAAACTAAGAGTGAAGTAATTAGAGCCATCTCATATTTTCAGCAAATACAAGGTTATTTTTAGCCACAACATCCTCAAATTCTCGATTTCCTCTTCAGTGAAATGTAAAAATGTGTACATCTATTCGCTCGTCGGCTTATCTGCGAAATAAAAAGTTGACGCTCGGAAGAGAACGGCTCAGGCAGATGTAACAAACACGAAGAAATGAACGGGATCGGCCGTTCCCGTCCGTCAGCAAAATCTTGAAGTGTTCCGGTCGCAGCGTCGACTGATACTAAGCACATAACGACGGCGTGGTTCAGCTGGAACCACGCCGATCACCGCCTTCCGCAGCCACCGACCGAAACTGACGGGAACAGGCAAACAACGCGGATCACAAGGGCTGGATGCATGCGTGGATATCGAGAGCTCCGTCAGAGTTGCTGCCGGAAAATCTGCGAGCCGTTGGCTGTGGAGGAGAAAATTGTTGGGCTGAACACTGCGACAACATAGTAAAACGCTTGTCAACATTGTTTTGCGTGGGGGCGGCAGGAGAATGGGATTTCTGGAAAATACTACTCCTAGAAAATAATGAGAAAGTAAGAGGTAGAAGGATGTAATAATGTATAGAGGATCAAAAAGAAATGACTATGATAAAAATGTAAAACGCCAAGAAAAAAGAAAACTAGGAAAAGAAGCATTTACTATAGCGTTCTAAACAGATAGGCCCTACAATTTTATATCTCTCCGTCTTATCATATGTTTTCCTTCGAAATATGTATTATTTCTATCTTTTCTCTTATCAATACTTTTTCCTTTCCAACAATGGCGTCTTCCAGTATGAAAGAACACTAACACTTTTAGGATAAAGGTCTCGTACAGAAGTTCAAAAACCATAAAACATTTGGTTTTTTTTACAAAGAAACCACGCGTGGTAGGACATGGCACACTAATAATTTTTTCAAACAACAACAAAAACATGGGAAGGTATAAGTTCATTAAGAATCCATTAGAAGCCAATAAATAATGACATCTATCAACAGATATGTAGATACCAGTTAGAAAAATCAAGAAATCATCAGTGGAAAGTTTCCCACTTCCTCTCTTTATATGCAGTTCTGAATTTTCAAAATTCAACCTATTGTTTAGGATTAAAGAATGTGAAATTCAGATTTTTCTTTAGCATCAATGCATCTGAATGTAATAAAAGCCTTTCTCGAGGTTTCCTGAAAAGATTTTTTTCACTACAACCGATAGATATTTTGCACAAAAGCTCCCCATCAAAAGCAGGCATTCCACTAGGTGCACATAGGAAAAACCCGTGATGCTGTGCCGGGTGTTCAACATTCAACGAATGGCATACGTCGACGAAGTCGCCAAATTAGATTTACAAGCATAAAAGGAGGCAGTTCGAGCCATCAATGTGTTCTGCGCTGATTTTTCCTCCTCCTCCTGGAAAAAAGAAAAAAAGGAAAGACCTCATGTAGCCGGCGAAATTTCAGAAAACATAGCAAAACGACGGAAAATGAGAGAGCTAATTCCGGTCGCTTTATGACCTTCAGGTGCGGTTTTAATTGAAGAGGAATCACTAGGAAATGGCTAGACAACCGAGAAGGCCTAACTGAATTCGCCAAAGGATAATATTCGGAACCATCGCAGTGATGCGAAAATACACATAAACTGACACTTTTCTCGCGTCATTTTCCCATGCAAATGGATGAACAGGGCAAGAAGCCACTGCGCAGTCATATGGCCGCAAAGGCAGCATGGAAAACGTGGAAAATGATAGGAAGATGGGAAATTAGGCGTAGGGACGACCATTAAATAAGAGAAATTGGGATGGTAACAGTGCAACTGACACAAATAAAAAATACCAAGGTAAAGGACAATTTACAGGGGGGGCCATAAGTTATTGTACAACGTTTGCTGGCCCATTTCTCCGCAGTAGTAAAATATTTTTTGCCGCACTAGGCACTGTTTAATAGAGCTGGATTTGCTCTATCTTTTGATCACAAAAACCTCCTGGATACTTCCAAGATAACGAAAAAAGTTTATCGGAAACATTCATTGCAGACTTTCGGTGCCGCAAAATGCACTAACTCTGCCCGCAATTTCCGAGCAAAACAGCCACAAAAACAGTTTGATATTTTTAGAAAGAGCATTCTTTGCTCTTTAAGATGCATCTAAGCAGTACACCCCACTTTAGAGATTTGGTGGATTTTTCGTAAAAAATTTCCACATCAACCCGCTTTTTTCAAAAACCTGTTCTAAGTCCAACTGCTCCAAAGCAAAACTCTCCCGGGAAACCGGGTTTTAACTGTAAGATACTTTGATCCCTGCTCTATTCGGCAGCGAAAAGAGCAGGATAATCCATGTGTTGCTGGTGGAGAAATAAATGAGCAAACGTTGTACAATAACTTATGGCCCCCCCTGTATACCAAGTTCTTGGGAAGTGATTGGAAAAAATTCAAATGAAAATAGACTAAATTATTGCACGGAGAACTCCTCCAAGAGTGTTCTGGGAGGACAAGGAAGAGAGAAAGGAACAAAAAAAGAAAGGTGAGCAACAAATTAAAAAAAAACATGACATCCTGATCGCGAAATAATCACGCTAGCAGACAGCTCAAGTGCTTAGTCGGTGAAAGCTAAGAGTAAGCACGAACCGAAACCAGGAAGTTGATTAAACAAATTGAGAGAATGACTAATAGCTCTAGGACAGCATTCATCATTGAATGGATGGGTAATCTCATACCCATGGAGGCAAAAATTGGGTAAAGGTGAAATTGATGCATGAAGTTTTACCCATTATGGGTAGTGCTACCCATGGGTTAGGCGTGATAGCTGCGGTACCTAACACCAGGGCCACAACAACAAGCAGATGTTAGCTTGAAAAAAAAATCCACCATAATTGTAGATATCGGAGTACTATGTATAAGATTTTTCTATGTGTTTGTGTGCTATAGGTATCGATTTTTTTGTTTTACTATGTTGTTCTCGTTTTTTTCAAACGCTTCAAATGCATGCATGCCAAACCTGCTCTGTAGGCCTTTGAGGGAAAACACTGACAAATTCAGAAACAACAAGGCAAACAGGCTGTAACTATTGTCACATTTACAGTCAGAGAAGGCGCACAACGGGATGGCAAGGAAAGACGAAGACAGGAGGTGCTGCTGAGTGACTAGCAGGCTTTGAACTAGAAGAAAAACACGGATAAGCATAAATTCACCGGCGAAATATATCACTGGTTAGAGACCAACACCAAATCTCAAAAATAACAGACAGAGAGTTTGGTCGTGTGATGGACTTATTGAGAACATAATGGCAGCTGTGGTAACTGAAAATAAACGACAAATGGAAAAGTACACATTAAAGACGTGTACAAAGCAAAACTGAAATATGAGAGTAAAAATGAAGATAATTATCTGTAAAGGAACTGGTTTGTAGAAAGTCACACCATATCAGAACTGGCAAAGAAATAGAAGGCGTAAATCTGACAGGAATATTGTGGGGAAAAGAGTAACGCATAAGAACATAGGTAATGAAAAACCAACAAGAAATGGATAGTATGTAGATGAAATCGTAAGAGAAAAATGATCGAAGATCGTCAATAACCGTTACAGTGCCAGGAATCACCCCGAGAAAATGAAGGAAAAACTCCGAATGAAGAAGAATTCTCAGGAATTAGGCTGTTAACGCCACAAAGAGATCACATCCTAGAAGACTATGTGATGTCCTAGACCACTATGTGATGGTTCACATGGCTAATAACGTTCCACGACACAATAATAGCCCTAATTCTGACGCGAAAATCGCCGCTATTTGTCATCGAAGTGGAGCAGCGCCTCCTACACACCAAAAGTAAGCGCGATTCTTAGAGTCGACCGATTTCCTACGAAAAGTCCTTAGATATACCTGGAATCATGTGAGAAAATAATCGCTAGGGGATCAGGAGCTGAGTGGCATAGGTGGGATCAAGGCATGTTAAAGAGGGGTTAAATTAGATAATCCAGAGAAATAAACGATCCCTCAGGCTCTTCATCGAAACGCAGGCATTCTCATTAGAATAATAGCATGTTCAAGAAAGAACAATTTTTGCTTAAAAAAAGCTGAATCAACTTCAAATACACATCAAAATGTTTCAAGTGCTCTGCTCAGATTACTACGAACCAAATGAAAACGGTGGAACTTAAGTAAAACATAAGCATAGTCGGAAAAAGTTGCAACAAGATAGGAACTCAATCCTGAAACGTATCAATGAGAATAAAAATTGAAATTATCGAGATGCTAACCCGGAAAACCAGTAAATCATCGACTGTAAGTATCAATAAACCAACAAAAACCTGTCACATGTGACATGCATTCTATTTAGTAAGGGAAAATGCAGAGAACTCGAGGAGAAAATAGGGAAAAATCTTGATCTTTATCCAGTTATCGATCTAGAATCACCAAGAATTTTTTTGCTCCAAGTCTTAGAACCCCTAGAGAAAGTTGTCAGCACACCTCTGCCCAAAAACAATTTGCAGACAACCTTTCAACTAGCAAGTGGCTGTCGACAAGTTTGGCGTTATCATACCATCCAGAAACAGGTTGTCAGCAATCCTTTCTCCTGATAACTTGTCGACAAGGAAGAGCCAAAACAAGTTGTCGACTAATTTCCACAAGAGCAAGCCAGTAAGCTCTTTGGTGTAAAGGCTGTCAACAAGTTGTCGACAACTTTCAGCCGAGCAACTAGCCGACGAGAGAGAGTCGAAGGATGGTGCTATCTAGTTTCCTCACCCGCGTAATATACGATGCAAGCACCATGACACAAATGAAGAGGGGTGTTAGCAATTTGATTGCAATAAAACGCAAAAGCCAAGATCTCGGCAAGCGTTAACGGCCGGCGAGTTGCCAGTTAGAAAAGGCGAGCGCAAACTGCTGGCAATTTTGCACGCCTGACAAGTTGTCAGCAAAGAAAGGCAAAGGCAAGTTGTGAACAAGTTTTGGAATCGATAACTTGTCGGCAACAACGAGTGACGTCAAGTTGTCAACACAATCTTACACAGCTGACAACTTGTCGACAAGATGGGAAGTAATCAGTTTGTCAACAAGCTCGAGTGCGAGAAAGCTTCGGATGCGATGGGAAACTTGCTCGCCAAATACTTGTCAGCAAGTTGTTTTGAAGGTTCTGAGGGATCAAAAAATGAGGCACACATTCCATAAAATAAGGAATAAGGGAAAGGAAAGCAATAAGTAAATAAGGAAAACCATTAAATGAGGAAAAATACAACGAATCAGAGGAAGAAAGAAGAAGTGACCTAGCTCGTTTTGCTCGCTTTGCCTTCTCGGAAGTCGCTTTCAAACGGAACGAAAAATCTCTTTTTCAGCCAGTCCAGGAAGAAATCAGCTGTTTTCCAGGATGCTTCGCGATGGCTGCGGCGCAGCGAGCATTCTCGAAAGCGGCGGAATTCGAGCCGAGCGTGCGACGACACAAACATGGATAAGAGGGATCATTTTCTGTGTCAACATTGAGCTGATAAGAAGAGAAAAACGCAGAATGAGATGTGCCGAGGCCGGCAGGAGTGGCGATGTGTTCGCGGTAAAGACGCCGCGGGCCTCTCAGGGGGTTAACAATAAAAGCTGGAGGCGTCAGTAGGGAGGAATGCAATTTCACATGTAGATAATCGAGTGCGTTGGCCTCCTCTGGGAGGAGCCGCCTGCTGGAGTGAGCCGGGGCGAGGACTGGGAGCGGGGGAGGCATCTTAGGAGGCATCAGCCAGTGGAGTCGTGAAAAATTGAGGAAAATTAGGTGGGAGGCAGCAGGTGAGTGAGTCCCAGGCGTTGCTCAGAGCGGACTATGAATGATTTCTGGATTGAAAGACGACTTTCAGATGAATCCCATGTGACCATGGGGTGGGACGACTGCTGTAAAGCGAAAGAACAGCATCTGGAAACAGGCTCTCCCCTGCGGCCTACAGCCTGGATTCACATTGAATTCCAGGAACCCTTTGCAACATTGGAAACGCTAAAAATTATCCCAACGTGCTTCTAGGCTCGCATTGAAGGATTCGCTACTGATTTCCCAAAGGAAAAGACCTATGATCCGGGAAATGTGGAGGAATTCGTATAGAACACAGACACAGGTGAAAGATTAGACGTATTGACGGGTTAATTGGATATTTATACGTGCAGCCACTCGTCTTATGCTCATGTTGGCCAAAAATCGTCGACTTCCCAACCAATATTTGCGTATGTCACCCCATTTATACCATGGCAGAAATTGGCAAAAATGAGGTGTTATACAGCAAATTAACCAGATTAACCGTGAATATACATATGTGAATAGAATAGCGTCACGTTCTCTTATTACCCGATTTTACAGAACCAGCACAATTTTCACCATTCCTCATAAGAAAATAATAGAATTTCTTTGTCGGAGCGATGAAATTCGAGCCGAATGGATCCGATGGAAAAGATGTACAATGGAATGATGAAGATGGACATTTAGGAAGTAAAAAAAGGGCTAGTTGGGGAAGACGAGGGGAATCAGAGAAGGAAAGAAATGGAGAGCCGTAAGAATCTTCTCCAGAGAATATCCAGGTGATTTTGGCTGCAATTTTTATTTCTTAGTTGAAGTGCACCGGGTGGATTTAAGCTGAGCTGATGTCGAAGAAAACTCCATCGCAAAGACGTAGCAAGAAAAAGGAGAAATACTACACAAGCATTGAGACATTGAAAGTGGGAAGTTCGTTGGATAAAATACACAACTAGTACGAAATAGTAACCAAAGTAGTAATTTGAAAACAGGTCATGCCAGATTCACTGCGTTCACAGGGAAATTTCCACTTTTCCCCTACTCACCCAGTCCTAATCCTCAAGATGTGAAAGAGCTATTACTACTACTGTTAATGAATAATATTTCTTTTGAAAATTTTAGTGATAAAGCTATAAGCTGGGTAAAAAAAGAAATCAAGGATTTGATTAGTACGAAGTATTACTCATTTACTCATCTCTTTATCTAGTTATTCATTCTTGCATTAACTCATTGACAACCGCTTCCTTTTTCGCGCATTTTTACGTTTTCTCAAGATCCAGCTTCTTTCTCTGCGCCAAAGATTTCATAAAATTTCCAGAGTAGATTTTTATAATTGTATTAATTTGCAGCTACTATTACATTAACGTCTAAGAAAACCGTGGAGACCATCGAGGCTTAATGATCTATCAAAAACGGAATCAATTTTACGGAATAAAAAGCGCGGCTCATCGGTGAGCACCGCTTTCGGAAGGTCTATTAATATGGGTAAAAAGAACAATGACGAAAAAAAAATGAAATGCCTTAGCCTATGGTGCCCAAAAACCATGAACTAAGACTGTTCAGTAACCAAAACAATCGAAATTTTATTGATTTTTTCACTTTTATAGCCATTTTTACATAAGTTTCTTATAAGATCAAGTAAAAAAGTGATCAGATTGCACCTGCAGCTGCAGAAACAGTGCAGTAGAAGAGAAGCTTCAGTCAATCCCCAGCATGAGGTCTCCCCCAGGCCAGAATCAAAACAAATCCCCCATTAAGTATCAAAATTTAACGGTGACCCCCTTGCTTTTCGACCTATTAGGAGGCCCAGCTTTCTACCGTGAAGACTTATGATGGCATCTGGTTTTAATGCCTTCTTATAAAAAGAGATAATTTAACAGATGGTACAGCTACACAAAATGCAATGCTGTGCTTCATCAAACACCGACGGCATTTATAGCAAGCTTTATAGCCGAACAGAAAGCGAACGTCAGAGCCGAACAGAGAAAAAAAAAACAACCACGTCATTCCGGATACGGACGGAAAATGGCGTTATTTGTAAGCACGTCGGTGAAACCCGTAAAGAATGCAAATAGGACCGAATAAGAATCGAATAAGTTAATTCATTCAATTATCAATCCATAAATCCATAAACCGATTCAAAAAGTTCGCATGTCGGAAAAAGAGAATACCCTACACCCTTCTTTATCATTCCTCAGGGGTTCAACTTATCCAGCTGTTTGGAATTTTTCTTTCGGAAAATTCCATGTTAATCAAAATCTAATTACCGGATTTGAGCATTCCTAATAAATTATTCGGCCTCAAGTTCAGTAGAAATCAAGCAAATCGCCAGCAGATAGTCGTACAGACAGTTGCAGACGAGTCGCTCGCAGATCAGCTGTTCAAGAGGTGCGTGACGAGCTCTCGAGAGCCTGAGCTCAGAGATGTGCGCTCAGTGCTGAGAGGCAACCGCCCCGCAAAGTGCAGTGAGCTCAGCATCAACAACCAGTGCAGCGAGTTACTGGCTAATCGGATTAGATACCGCCACCTGATCAACGCCTGCATCCGACAGCCAGCCAGCCGACAAATCGATATCGATCAATTTTCGATTTTTTAACCGGCTAGAACTGGTTAGAAGTGCATCCGGCGACTATAGCAATAGGAATCATCGAATTTTACAGCCGAAAAGCGTAAACATCGAGTGAAATATTGCAAAATCACATCAGGCGCGGGAAGACCGCACGTCGCAAGGTGTGTACTAAGGGCGAGGCCGGCACGGAGAAGCTATAGCTAGCAAGCCATAAAATTCTTGGAGTGCTCCAAATTCGCCATGGAATTGCTTTAAATGTCACTTCGGGGGAAACTTTTTTCGAGAAAATAAAAAAAAACCCTACCGAACTCATGTAAAAGTGAAGAAAACATAAGTAGAAAGCGGGTAATTAGGAGTAGAGTTTGGGTAGTTATCCGTGAAATCCATGAGGAATTCATCGCCAAGTCTAGAATTCTTTGGTTCTGCAACAGAATTCTTTAGAAGACCTCTGGAATTCTATGGACACCTCTCGAATTCTCGTACGCCTTTCTGTCAGTTCTTCATTCTTACTTTTTAAGGATTTTCTTCTTCCTTTTCAAAGATTTTTTTTTATTTTGTTGCGGTTTTAGTTTGTTTTCCACTTCGATTACTACCCGTACTGGTACTCTTTAGTTCTTGAGCTTATAGCACTCTCGCGGGCGTAGGAAGTGAATAAAAGAATATATAAATAAGAAAATAAATAGGTAAATACATAAATGAAAATAAGGCATTCAGTCCCAGGCAAAGTGCGCCTGACTTATTAAGTAAATAATGAATATTGTTTTCTTCTACAGAATATTTGAACAAAAACAAATAGCAGACACCATAAAACAACTAGAATTCCATAAAATTAGCAAAAACTTCAAATCCAGAAAGGGATTCCTTATGGAAGCAATGTTTTCGAACACAGAAAGAAATCAACAATGTCCTTATTCTATCAGCTGCACCACACATGGAAAACTCCTTCGCTGATAAGGCAATACACCTACGTAATAGCGTATTCTGGTATCTATTTCCATCCATGAATGTTGACACAACTGAACGTCAGCATTCAGTCGACGAATAAAGCAAACTTCAGAATATTTGGAGGTGTTTTTATGGTGCTCCGAGGAGATTTTCCAAAAATGGACAGGATTCTTCGATGATTACTTATTATGTTACCAGTAAGTCGTTGAAGCATATTGTACGGATAGTGAAGCTCTCTAGGAATGTTGCTTGGTTCTTCAGCAACGAAATATCCGAACGACTAGTCCGCAAAAATATTTCGTGAAAATTTGTCAAGAGCAGTGAAGCGAAAATATTTACAAATCGGGAAATTTCCTTGGAGATGGGCGAAGTAACAGGATCAGAAGTGAGTGGTCAAGGAAAAAGGGACAAAATTCAAAGAAAATACAACGATTCGTTCTTTCCATAAGAACGAGAAAGCGAAAAGGAATAGAAAACCTCAACAAACAAACAAACAAACAGACAATGTTAATCCCGTATGCAAAGCCACGGGATTACTGAGACTAGTAGTTCTTGATAGTAAAGTTTATAAGAGGTCATAATTAAGCTAAAACAAGGATACTAGGATTTCTCTCGTTTTCAGGAAGAATTTCTACTCCAAAGACAGTGGCCATTGAACAAAGAATTCACTTCTGAAACTAATTTTGTACTACCTAAACGAAACAACTGGAAAAAATTAAAAGAAGCCAGCGATTCCTTCGCGTAGCCTACGACAAACGAACGGACGCTACCAGGACAACGCCTGCCACGTCATGAAAATTATGTGCATTCCATTCTTGCGAACGTCAGCAGCCATATAGTAGTCGCGTGGGCAACTGTCGGTACGTCAAAAGGAAAAAGTATGAGAAAACGGGAAAATCTATTGAATTTAGCTATATTTTGCATAAATCCACCGACAAACGTGGATACCGAAATGGATGTGAAGTGAAATGGAGCGAAATGAGAAAGTTCGGAGACAAAACGGTGAAAGCGTGACTTCACAGCGGGAAGCTTCTCCAACAGCAGACGACAAACACAGCACTGACTGGATCTGCTGTCATAAAAACGTGAAAAAAGGGAAAAGCCGCGAGTCCCATGGGTGTAGGAGGGAGTTGGACCGAAAAATTAGCCATTGTAGATGTACCCGGCACCCCTATTAATGTAAAATAATTCTTAAAATTTGCAAAAAGACTCAATGGGTCCTCAGGAGAAAGAAATTTTTGGAAAAGGTCATCTCAGAGCAATAGTCAAAATAAGGAAGACGAATCCTTTCAAATTAATCCTTGAAATTGCTATTATTTTGCTGAACTGTGGATTTTTTGACTCGTTTCTCAGAAAAATCCCGGATCATTTCCAGACCTGGTGATTTAGCCCCTCCTCGTAGATCCTTTCTATAATAAAAGAATTTTCACCATTGTTCCACCTCGCCTCTTCACGAAACTGCAGCAGATCCTCGCCGAAATTCTAATTAGTCATAAATATTCAGTAAATCAGCTGGATAGTGCATTCTTATTCAGGAAAAGATAACATCAGTAAATATGCGAAGAATTTCCAGTGAAATAAGCACGGTCTGGACACGAAGTGGTGTGGTATAAGAGGTCCACCAACCATGCTAAGGGCCACAAGATGGACTCGATGGATCGTCGAGGGTGTGTGCAGTATTACTCAAATGGACCAAAGAAACCCGGCCCAAATACAACATGGCTTAGATGTTATATAAGTGGACATCAGTGGTTTCCGTTGCGCATACTAACCGGGAAAACACCATCAATTCTCGGAAACCTGCTACAATACACCAGCCACCAGCAGCCATCGTAACGATGTGATGATGTGAAGCCCCTAATCGATTTCTATTCCATATGCAAAGGAAAGAGCCATTAAGGAAGTGCGTAAAAATCAATAAGATGTCAAGAAATCGAAATGAGCGGAAAATTCGTGGAATGTTGAGAGCAGAGGCTTCTTTTCAGATTCGTCGGCTTCAAAAAGCTAAGCCAGAATACCCCTAAAGTTGAGCTTTGCTACCTTGCAAGACCCTTTGAGCTCAAGTTCTCAATTTTTCGGGGAGTCGCGCTACCTTCAAGTGATTGTTGACAAAAAAAGATTGTTGACGTACATACTGGCGGGATATCGCCATCCAAAGTCTGTAGATCGCTGTAGAACGGGCGAGAATTCGTAGACACGGTCAGTGTGGATGCTATCACAAAGATAATGTATTCTGATGATTGTTCATGCCATGGCAAAACCCAATTATGTTGCCTTGACAAATTTTCCTGCCTTTTCAACACTCAAAGTTGGAATACCCTCGGAGCTGCGCGACCTTTTGTATTTTTTTCACAGGACTTGTACATGGAGAACATCAAAAAGGAGCAGAACTCACTTCCAAAGTGAAAATCCCCAAGAGTGTTGCCTATAAGGTCCACACTTGGGAATGTTTGCCTAAAAATTGCTAATTAACGGCTATTACTATACTTAGGACTGAATAAAAATCGAATAATTCACTTCGTTCGATTATTCGTTTAGGACTAGATCCAAAGAACTCAGATGTTCAAGAAGCAGATAGATCTAAATGCCTCCTTATCAGTCCTGAAAAAATGTGTTGCTCCTACTTTTTTTAAAAATCCGAACTTTAGACGTACTCGGAATCGAATTTTCGGATTTCGAATAAATCGATAGGCATCTATTGCATTATTCAGTCCCAACTATAGCTATTACTGCAAACAGCTGCAGGTCCTTTCCATTTGAATACTGAATTCGATAATCAGGATTCACTTAAAATTCATAGCTGAGAGGTAAAAAAGGTAAAAAGAAAAGTAAGCAACTGAATTTTTCTAAGCAAGTGAACTGCTGAGTGATAAACTTACGATCAAACGAAGAAAATAGCAGAGAGAGATAGCAGAAGGCTAGGCATCTCTTAAGAATTGGAGAAGAAAGTTGGATAGTCGCAGCACAGTAATAAAAACACAATAACAGTAATAGTAGCTGAACAGTACAGCAGCGAATCCTCGATTACCGAAGTTGCCGTAACACCCATTTTCGAAACTACTCAGAACCCCAAAAACAACTTGTTTTGAAACTTGCTCTTCCAAAAACTTGTCAACAACTTGGTTTTGCACTTCCTTGTCGACAACTTGTCCGCCCAAAAGCTTGTCGACAACTTGTTTTTTTCTTTCTTGTCGACAAGTTGTCTGGAGAAAAGCTTGTCGACAACTTGTTTTTTTTCTTTCTTGTCGACACGTTGTCGGGAGAAAAGCTTGTCGACAACTTGGTTTTGGGTGGCATGATGACCTCAAGCTTGTTGACAATGATTTGCTAGTTGAAAGCTTGTTTACAAGTTGTTTTTGGGCAAAGCTGGGCCGACAACTTGTTTTGGGGTTCTGAGTAGTCGAGTTTCGTTCAATTCGATTCCTCCCAGCATTTTCGGATACTAGAAATCCGCTCCAATTGTCGAAACAATGAGGATCCATTGAAAAGAAAAACATCTGCGCCGATAAAATACTGCCAGTTCGCTAGCAGTGCCAGAATAAACGATGCTGGAACCGCCAAAACAAACAGCTACGAAGAAAAAAGCCGATGGGAACGAAGTCAGTGTTCGTCAGCCGAATGAAAGCAGTGTTTAGTCAACGCTAATCCGTACAGTGGAGCCTTACATTCGAAAGTCTTTCTCGAATACTCGAATTTTCGGGAACCATCGAATTCTCGAGTATTCGAACTGCATTTGGTTTCCTCATGACTCCGCTGTGCAGTTTTTCATCCATAACCAGAAGTTCGAGACGATGCTGGAAGTGCTCTATCCAAGAACACAATATGCTATCCAGAAGCAATAATTGCATGCGATGACCTGAACTCCGTTGATTCAGAGGTGTGCTAGTCATCAGCAGGTTAGTAGCAGCAATTTGAGAAATTGCAAAATAGATAGAATTTGCCCCCCCCCTTCCTCCCCCCTCCCCCAAACAGCCTGTTTTCCACTAGAGTAGCAAGAAATCCCTATAAATGAATTGGTCGCGAAGAAACAGCAACAAAATGTCAGCAACATCACATGAAATGAGCCCGCCGATTTGTTTTTTTGCTATCCGACGGCGATTTCGAGACAAGGCGGAGCCTAAACATCAACATGGAAGCGCATAGGCAGCAGAATAGGAACAATTTTGCAATAATTTGCTTCAAATCTACTGCAAAAGCATACTATCTAAGCGAGAAGTGCGTGGAATTAGATTTCATAGATCAAATGATAGCGGTCAGCGAAGAAGAATTAGAGTGTAACAGCAAGGAAGTAGCAGTAATAGATATAGTAGTAGATAGTAACAGGTATAGTAGCATAGTAATAGATGGAGTAGTATAGTAATAGAGATATAATAGCATAGTAATAGATATAGTAGCATAGGGAAAGATATAGTAATAGATAGTAATAGATATAATAGCATAGTAATAGATATAGCAGCACAGGGACAGATAAAGTAATAGATAGTAATAGATATAATAGCATAGTAATAGATATAGTAGCACAGTAATAATACAGTAATAGATAGTAATATAAATATAGTAGCACACTAACAAATAGAGTAATAGATGGTAATAGATATGACAGCATAGTAGCAGATATAGTAGCACAGGGACAGATATAGTAATAGATAGTAATAGATATAATAACATAGTAGTAGATATAGTAGCACAATAATAGATGTAGTAATAGATGGCAGTATACATATAACAGCATAGTAATGGATATAGTAGCACAATTGTAGATATAGTAAAAGATGGTAATAGCTATATTAGCATAGTAGTACACATAGTAGCACAGGGACAGATATAGTGATAGATAGTAATAGATATAATAGCATAGCAATAGATATAGTAATAGATAGTAACAAATATAATATCATAGTAATATAAATATAGTAGCACAATACAATAATAGATGTAGTAATAGATAGTAGCAGGTATAGTAGCCTAGTAATAGATAGAGTAGCATAGTAATCGATATAGTAATAGATGGTAATGAATAATAATAGATATAATACCATAGTAACAGATATAGTAAGAGATAGTAATGGATATAATAGCATGGTAATAGATGTAGTAGCACAGAGACAGATATAGTAATAGATAGTAATAGATATAATAGCATAGTAATAGATGTAGTACCAAAGTAATAGATATAGTAATAGATAGTAATATAAATATTGTAGCATAGGTACAGATATAGTAATAGATAGTAGTAGATATAATAGCAAAGTACAGTCCCGTCGGTGCCGCCTTTAAAATCTGCGAAATAAACGCGATGTCGCGTCGGAAGCGCCGGCTCGCCATAACTCTTTTCATTGTGATCCATTCGAGAGGAAAATCACATATTCAGAGTCAGCGGTCTTAGGTCTATCGAATGCGCTGTTTAAAAATTGAAAATCTCAAAATTTTTGCAACTTTGGTGACGTCACGCCAAGCTGGCATTAGTGACAACCCGGTCTGCGTCGAGTCTCACCTAATTGTATCCTCAGGTACTATAGACTCAACGCAATCTCAAGAATTCCTGGAAAACTGGAGGTTCAAGAATAGGAAAAACTTCTTATCACAAGGAAGATATAGATTTCAAATGACTTTTTCTTCAGATCTACATTCCACAGATTTAAATTTTGAAACTTTGAAGTCCGAAATTTTGAAATTTTTGAAGACTGGCGTTCCCACAACTAAGTTTCTGGAGGTGTAGATTAGTCTCCACCACAAATCCCATTTCAATGAAATTTCCACGTTTTAAAATTTAAACTAAGCATGGTTATAGAAATTCCATTTTCGGATTTTTTTTCCTATTTTTTTGAGAAGTTTTTCCTATTCTTAAACCTCCAGTTTTCCAGGAATTCCTGAGATTGCGTTGAGTCTATAGTACCTGAGGACACAATTAGGTGAGACTCGACGCAGACCGGGTTGTCACTAATGCCAGCTTGGCGTGACGTCACCAAAGTTGCAAAAATTTTGAGATTTTCAATTTTTAAACAGCGCATTCGATAGATCTAAGACCGCTGACTCTGAATATGTGATTTCCTCTCGAATGGATCACAATGAAAAGAGTTATGGCGAGCCGGCGCTTCCGACGCGACATCGCGTTTATTTCGCAGATTTTAAAGGCGGCACCGACGGGACCGTAGTAGATATAGTAGCATAATAATAGATGTAGTAATAGATAGTAATATAGATATAACAGCATAGTAATGGATAAAGTAGCACAATAGTAGATATAGTAGTAGATAGTAATAGCTATAGTAGCAGCAGAATAGCAACATAATGACAGCATAATAGCAGTAAGCGCAAAGCTTTCAGCTGCAGGTTGCAGTAAATCAGAGCAAAAATAACGAAAAAAATCACATAGTTGTGTGAAAAAAATGAAGCTATTGCGAGGCCCTCCCGCCCCTCTACTATCACTTTACCTATACATAATGTAGAGTTATTCGCTTCATCTTCTCGAATATCAGAGAAAAGTATTTATTTATTTATTTACTGCATACACCGAAAAGATGTGGACCGAAAATTTTTCAAAAAAAAAGTTCAAAAAGTGAAAAAACGTCAATAAAGCACTAAGGTATGAGGTAACGGCATATAAAGGTAATTCAAAGCTACCTGTAGTAGCAGTAAACCTATGCCACAATGAAGGAGATTCAAGCAGAATAGCAGCAGCTGCAGATTTTAATCTCAGACTGCTTGTATAATGAGGTAACCTTTGCCTACACTAGCAAAACTGGATTTATAATAAAACACCTTGGGAAGGTTAGTGCAGAGCTCCTGATAGGTAAATATCAAAACCCCTTGTTAGGGTAATTATACCAACCAAATGCTACAAGTACATGGTGTTATATGTACATAGCAGCAGCAGAATAGCAGGAAAATAGCAGCAGCTCTGCCCTCCAGCAGAAGCTTTTGAAAAAATGAGTCCATCCAGAACTGATGAGCAATTATATTTAAGTAGCGGGTAAACGCCTGGAGCTAGCGCTAGCAAACAGATTTCTGGATATAAGTTGGTTGACTTCATAGAGACCTGGTAATTAAAGAGAGAAGGCCAAGAAGCTAAGAAAACAGTCTTTCACACAAGATCCGCGGATGAGCGCCAGCAGCACATTTACTCAACAGATCGAAGGCAGTGTAAGACGTAGTGGAATTCAGTAGATAGTAACACGTAGGGATTCTCCCTGGAACCAGCACTGGATCAGGACTGCGGAATTCATCAAAGAATCTGATGCACAAACAAAACCGCTAGCTACCTGGCAAACTGCTCCGCAGCAAACAAAACTCAGCCCCTGGCAGCTGCTAAAAAATTAAACTGTCATGAATAGGAAAAACGGCTGAGCTGTCAGTCATCCGGCAGTTGTCAGCTGAGCGCAGCAGCTCGATGACGGCGGCGACGACGAGGGTATGGGGAGTGCGCGAAATTTGCCGCAGCGATAAACACTGTGGCGGCAGGGGCGATTCGCCGGCGATGTGTCAGCGACTTGCGAGAAGCGTGCGGCTGAGCGACGCGTAAAAAACATCGCACATCCGCACAAACAGCGGCCGACACGACGAAACGGGCGCGGCCGACGACAAACAAACATCGCAAAAACAATAACAACACAACATGAAGGCGCCTCGATCGATCCGCAACGGATTCGCCGACTCAAAACACGACACTGTCAGGCGAATCCGAGCACGCAGCTCAGTTCAAAGTGGGATTGTTGGGAAAAATCCTGGGCCTGAGTGTATCATTGACATTACCCATGGTAAACATGTTATTGCCCTTTACCAGGAATCCATCGACATTCTTACCCATACGTGACCATTGTCCGTCTCATAGACATTTCCGGAAGGTTCTGAGCCCAGAGGCATCATAGAGATTACTTATGGTAAACAAGTTACAGCCGTTAACCTGGCACCTATCGACATTTTTTATCACCATGCATCACCATAGTCCATATTTACGAACGTTTCCGAGAAGGTTCTGGGCCTGGATGCATAATTGGAACTACCCAGGTTGAATGTATAAAACTTTCAAAATTTACCCTTTACCTGGCTACCCATCGACCTACCCATCGACCTGTTCACTCATACGTGACCACTGCTCGTATTCGTGATTGTCCCGGGAAGGTTCTGGGGCCGGATGCATAATTGAAATTACCCATGGTAAGCATTCTAATACCCTTCATGTGGCACTCACCAATATGTTTACTCATGCGAGACCATTGCCCGCATCCGGGCTCAGAATCTCCCTGGGAGGTTCATGGGTAATCTCAATAACGCATCCATGAACCTCCCAGAGAGATTCTGAGCCCGAATGCGTTATTGAGATTACTCGGGTAAACACGTTGGCTTACCCAAATTTACCCTTCAAGTGAGCCTGGATGCACCATTGAGATTACCTATGGTAAACCTGTCGACGTGTCCACGTACCCAAACTTACCCTTTATCCAGCAACCATAAATATGTTTACCCATACGTGACGTTGTCTACACCCAGCCGCTAGTAATGGTCAACCATACCCATGGGTATGAGAGTACATATGCACCTTTTCAATGATGCATCTAAACTTTGGCTCTCATCCAGCAGGGGAGGTGCTGAGCCCAGATACATCACAGGGATTACCCAGGGTGAACAAGCTCACTCCGGTGTCAACGATGGGTAAATTTGTGGGGTGAAGATACGTTTACCCTGGGTAATTTGGATGATACATGCCTGGAGGAATCGGTAATCTCATACTCATGGATTCTCATACCCATGAATATGATAATCTGTGCACAGCAGCTGAGTATATGTATACAACGTCATGGGTAAATGGGTGCCAGGTAAAGGATAAAATTGGATGCGCTGGCACGTTTATCCTAGGTAAGCTCAGCAATGCATCCAGGCCCTGAATTGCCCGCTTATTTAGACAGGTTTCCTCGACAAAATCTGGGCCGGCGTGCATCATTAAGATTATCCAGGGTAAGTGCGTTAGCACTCTAAATTTTCCCATCACTGAAGTGAGCGTTAGCATGTTTACCATGGGTAATCACAGTGATGAATGCCGGCGCTGGCATACCTTTATACCTTCACCACCACTCGTCGTCGCTGACTGAGACAGGTAACTCTAACGTAGTTTACCTATTTTTATCCCATGAACTCGCCCACTTCGGTTTCGACACGCAGCATGGAGTTTACCCAGGACAAGCGTGTTAACCCCATCCCACCGGTCCCCCGACGTACCCATCGTTAACACGGGTTTTAACACTTTTGCCCTGAGCCTATGCATAATTGAGATGGTAAACGTGTTGCCGACCGTGGCAACTTGTTCTAATGTTATAACAGCGAAGCGGTCACTTGTTCCTGCTTCACCCTATCTAGCATGTTATGGTTTAATTACCCAAGTTTGAAAAATTTGTAAGACAGAACATGAACGCTCACAAAATGCAACTTGCTAGCTCACGACATACCCTAGCAGTCTGTTCCTGTTCCATTCATGCAGCGTTTCATCGACAAGCACCATGTCAAGGGAAAAGTTTGTATGAGAAGCGTTTTTTCTCCAGTCTTCCGGATACGAACTGGTTGCCTCGTGAATACTAACCTCCTGTGCAGAGCAAAAAGATGTCAAAGAAACGAAAATGACAAAAGGGCAGAAACGAAAATGACAAAAGGGCAAACTCTCGTCTCACTGTTCTGTCAAACATCTTAAAAAGATGGGTACATGCATACAAGCAACAGTGAACGACAATGTTGAATAGAGAAGACCAAATAGTACAAGAAAACACTACTTTCACTGCTTCAGTCACGTCTTCACACAAAAAAATCAAAGGTGAATATTTCTAGCTGATCGGCTTATGCGTTTTGCGCTATCTAACGCCAAACAGGCAATTTCAGCAAACAAAATGAATAAAATCAAGGTAATGGGTATAGAACAGACATATTACAAATAACTATTGGGAGAAGAGCCAACAGAATTCGAGAAAACGTGACTGATGGCTCGACACAGAACAGAAACCCGAGACGTTCGGCACCGAGGCATTTTTTCCGCTAAATTCCAGAAGCATCCAAAGCAAAAAGCCTCGCTTCGAGGCTTTTGGCACAGAATCACCAGTTTACACTCATGAACGTCAAAAACGATTTCAGCTGACAGTTTGAAGCTTGGCAGATCGGAGCGCAAAGATAATAAATCGACGGCATCGCCCTGAGACCTGCCGAAGCCGGTTTGGCGACAGCGTCGGCAAGCGAAAGCTGTCGACCGTCTTGCCGAATTCGCTAACGGAGTAAAACATAGCTTTTTTTCGGTTCGAGCAGAGAAAGTTCTTGCGGACGAGGATATTCACGGTGATTTATTCATTTAGGACCAAATAGTGCAAATGATGCAAAAAATCGATTTCGAAAATGCAAAAAATCGACTTCGAATGAGATAAAAATTCAGAATTTTGGAGAGGGGGAAAATTATAACCCCTGGGGAATCAAAACAAAAGGTTAATGGCTTTATCTTTTGGCAATATTCTAAGCTTTTAGATCGGGTTCAAATGACCCATTGACGACCGCGTGGCTCACCGGTGAGTTGCACCTCTTTCCGCATGGATTGCTTTGGGAGGTCATCAAATCTTAATGGTCCCAACGGTTTTCTTAGACGGCAATCAAGAAATACTTTCGAGTCAATGTGATTCTCGGAAACTATATTGGGATTTTTTTTTTCAGGAGCAGAGAAAGTAGCCAGAATTCGAGAAAAATTAAACCCGCAAGAAAGGGCGTGGTGGCCAATGCGTTGAATTAGTCATTTGATTTTTACTCGGTAATAAATAATGGCTTCTTCCACAGAAGAATTAAATGCCGCTGAGCTTTTACAATGCAACAAAAACACGCATTACTAGAGAGAAAAGAAGTAATCAAGAAAAATGATCTTTACGGAGAATATTCTGGAATTCTGTTGTAAATAAGAAAGCTGATCGCAGCTCAAAAAACCGCTAATTACCAGGCTAATTACCAGAGGAGAGTAAAGTAATCGATTTACTAAAATGAGGCCATTATGGGTAAATATGCGCCGTTCACTGACAGTTTGTCTCAATAAACCTTCCTCCCAAAACCTTTGGTTGCCCCCTACGGAACAGCCTTCTTGCTGGGCCGGCATGCATCATTGAGTGGATGGGTAACTTCATACCCAGGGGCATGGCTACCCCTTGGGTAACAGCCGGGTAGAGGCGAAGTGGTGGTGCATGAAGCTTTACCCATCATGGGCACAAGAGGGGCGCAAATCATCCACGAAGCACCGAATCATGATGCCTCTTCAGTGTAGGTGGAGTTTAACACACGCCTCGCGTCAGGAGGGTTATACCCACCTCTTTACCCATCCACTTGTGGGCAAGCACTTTGATGGGTCGCAGGTTATGACTTGAATTGTTGGCGTTCTATCGTTTACCATGGGTAATCTCAATGATGCATGCCATCTCTGCTTGATGTCCAGGAGTTCCAGCGCTCCTGGAAGATGGCTTTTAAACAGCACCGGAAGAACATGAAACGAAGAACACTGTTAATTTTTAATGTAAAAGATCATCGAAATAGGCAAAATACACCCTACAGAACTGGGTCACCCACCAGTGACACCAAATGCGCCAAAATGTCACCATAAATCGTGTAGTACACCATAAAAAACGTGTTGCGCCGACATACATACGCCGAAGTTTCAATTCCACTGCGACCTTGAATGCGAAGAAAAACCCATTTATGGACAAGTTATCACTATAGGGAAACAATACAAGGAAAAATGGCGTTATGTTCTGGATTGGCACCTTAAGAATCGAAGAATTCGTTGCAAAAAGAACGAAGAGGATATGGAAGAAATCACAATTAAGATTGATAGCTGGAGGGAAAAAAAGATGAGAAAAACCAATTGTTTCTTCTAAATATGTGCAAAATCGTGGTATTCTCCAGAAAAATGCACAGGATTGGAGAAATAAATAGCTTCTTTTCAAATTAGGATTTGACTATTAATTCGTGTCACCTTTCTCTCCTTTTCCTGTTGTTAGGGACCAACAAACGTCTTAATGTTTGCATGTATTCTCAGTAATCGTTTACCCGAGCTCTATTCAACAAAACTAATCCTTAAAGGTCTCTAAGCATAGTCCCATTTATTGACAATCCAAGGAACCAAGTGTCACTTCTCAGGCAACGGAAATGGACTTCATTATCTCGGATAGCCCGGTCCACTATCCGAGTGCAAGAATCAACCGGAAAGCGACTCGGCGAGGTCGGTTCAAAGACCAGAAAGAACTGGAGGTGGCAGTTAAGGTTGGGCTAAGTGGGACTATGGTGGATTTACGGGCTCGTCAAGGAATAAGGCTAGCTCAGGATAGCTTTTATGCTCTTTGAGGAGTGAAGCCTCGATTATACTGTGGAAAAAAAAAACAAAGAATGAAAAAGACAACGTAGTACGTTAAAAAAGTTAAAGCAAAAATCAGTTGATTATAAAGAATTTGAAAAAAAAACTTTAGCAAAGTCGACATGCAAAGTTCGAAACATGTTCGCCAGGTATTAATGGTATACATCTCAAAATTCAGGGCCCGTCATACACCACCTTACCCAGGGTAAACGTGGCTTACGCTCAAAAATTTTTCCCCGGTGATTTGAGAGAGTTGGCACGTTTACCCTGGGTAATCTCAATGATGACGCCATGCCGACCCAGCAATGGCGTCATTTGGCCCACAACACGTGAATGGAATAGAAAGTAAGGAAGGCCACGATAGAGATCTAGCGGAAAATGTCGCTGAAACCAAAACAAGTGATGCTCGCTGTTTTTACAACGGAAACTCCGCGTGGCTAGCGGTCTTCGATGTGCCAAACTGGTTCGCCAGGATAGTAACGGCCTAGGACAAAAGACATGGCATGTTCACACAATGTATATCCCTAACTTGATTCGCCTGATCGCAACGAAACGCGATTTCACCCTTGTGGGGCAAAAAACAAATAAGATCGATGGGGCACTTCTGCGAAAATAGCATAGGCTTAAAGGCAGAGTCCCACCTCAAGATCATTCCTGAGATTTCAACGTGAAAAAAATCTCCAGGAACTGATGATGGCAACGGTATACGTGATTCCATGCAAGACTGCTGAAAAACCACCCCATTTCCGAGCCCCAATTTTTAAGGAGCCTTCGGGCGGAGCCGGGGGCGGAGCTAAGCAACTTCCTGAATAATTCACTCCAGGAAGCGCGCTCCTTGAAAATTCGTATTCTTCGTGAGAGTTCCTCATCAACTCCCTAACAAAATAAACTCCATTTACCGGAAGCAAGGGAGTACGTTGGGTGGAAACCCTGCAGTCCCGCATTGGCTCCGGAGGCTCTGTAGGGTTTCTGGACGTGAACTCCTTTGCTAGTCATACGGGGAAGACAATTTCTATTTTGTTAGAGAGGTAATGAGGAACTCCCACGAGGAATACGAATTTCCTTAGGAGGTGCGCTCCCAGGAGTGAATTATTCGGGAAGTTACCTAGCTCCACCCAAAGGCTCGCTCCTTAAAAATTAGGGCTCGAAATAGAGTTTTTCAGCAGTTTTGCGTGGAATCACGTATACGTTGCCATCATCAGCTCCTGGAGATTCTTTCCACGTTGGAATCTGAAGAACGATTTTGAGGTAGGACTCTGCCTCTAATCCCGCTTCCTCAAATCCGACCAATGAACAGGGTGCGGTGCACGTTATGGTGCTGCCTTTGCAACATTCCTACGATAACTTCAAATGCAATGTTGTTTTCACCAAAAACCAGCAAGAAAAAAATGGAAAATTAAAAGGGATGACCCGAAGTGAATTCATTTCCTTCAAGCCATACAAAGAAAGGCCCACTCGGTGCATTTCACAGGACGGCCGCGGATAAACTGAAGGTATCCGTCGCGCCGCGCGCACCCGCGCAGCCGCTTGGGTAGGGATAGATGCGGCCATGAAATTCTAATATTAAGTAATCAAATCCCTTAGAACAAGTTGTCAGGCCATGTTCGCCCCGAAACAACCTGCAGATAATATTTTAACTAGCAAATCGTTGCCGACAAGTGTGACGTCATCACGTCATCCAAAAACAAGTTGTCAACACAGTTTTCTGCCAATAACTCGTCGACAAGGAAGAGCCGAAACACGTTGTCGCCTACTTTCTCAGCTTCAACAGCCGGCCAGATGCCAGATTCGTGCGAAAATGCAACAGCTAATTGTAGACATGTTTGCATGGCTGACAAGTGGGAAGCAAAATAAGGCGGAAGCAAATTGTCAACAAGCTTTGAAACCGGCAACTTGCTAGCAAGAAAGGGTTGCAGCAAGTTGTAGACACGTTTATAAGGCCGGCACTTTGTAGGAAAGGAAAGATGAGAGAAAGTCGTCGACATGCCTTGGGACAGACAACTTGTCAGGAAGATAGGGCGAAAACAAGTTGTCAACAAGCTAAGGTGCAAGCAAGTTTCAGACACAATCAGAAAATTGTTCTCCAAATGCTTGTCAGCAAGTTATTCTACGAAGTTCTGGGTAACTCATGATACCTACGCCCCCTCTCTCCTCGGGAAACCCTTTTTTCTGCCCCGTTCCGTGTCAATGCCCCTCAACAATCGCTTCTCCAACTCCCAAACACGTGACTGCTACAGATAAATACCTTCGATCACATTCTAACCGCATAGTAGTACATTAGTTTAGTATAAAAACTTTAGCACTGACAGCAAAAACTGGACACATATGAATTTTTATAACAGAAAAAAGCACTCACACTTTATGGAGCTCCTAAAACAACAATCAATAAACGACAAGTGTTAGTTAGCATCTTTAAACAGATTCTCTCTTTAAAACATCAATTTAGAAGGGAAGATCCTAACCTGACCAAATATGCTGTACTAGGATTTATATGTATAAGAGAAGCAGTGTCATCACCGTCAGCAGTATATTTGTACCCAAACATTTTTGCTTTAAATATTCAGAGATACGAGATATACACGTTCTTCACCGAACTTTGCATGTATTAAAACTCAATTACTCGAGACTAGACAAGGAATAGCAGTCGTTTTGATAAATATAACACTACAAAAGAAAACAAGAGAATGATAGAAAAAAAGCTAGCTGCTGCTGGTATTGTTGTTGCCATTGCTGTTGTTGCGCTCAGCATCGCGCAACTTTTGTTCTTCCAAACTTTTGAGGTACCTACAACAGAGGTATCTCATAGCAGCAGAGAAAAAAAAAAGAAAAATAAAAAAGTTGAGATAGGAATTAAAGACCATGCTTGAAAAAAAAGAAGAGCCTCCGAAAATTATGGAAAAAGTGAGGAGAGAGAATAGTTCAAGGCCAATTTCTCGATCATATTGAAACCCAAAAAAAAGCTGAATTAAGCTAAGGAGAAAGGGCGGAGAGAGGTGGAACCGAATCAGGGAAAGGAAGAGAAAGAGCGTTCCAAAAATGAAAGTAAACGGATCAAACATTAATAAATCATCGTACTTGAGTGCTCTTTTAGCTGCAGTCGTCTTCGCTATGCGGTAGTTTCGACCCATTCCAGTGAACTTCATCTTGTTTCCTATATCCACTGTTACCCGCACTTTTCCACTTTCAATGATCCGCTCCATCTTGCTGGAAAAAATCCATTAGCATGAGAAGAACTGTAAAACCTCGAAAAGTTGATATCTGAGGGAAATGAGAAAAGCGGGTCTGCATGGGATCTAGAAATTATAGCTGGGTAACAGATAGATCGGGATACCAAGGCTGCCAGCCAACTCCCGCCAACTTCACTGGCGAAAATATATCGAGAAAAGGGAAATGGCTAGAAAATACATCTTCAAACATGAGAATAGGGGTGTCGCATAAAATCAGGAAGTCGGAATTCTTCAGTTGAGAGAGGCCTAAATTATGGGGAATTTGGAGGGATAAAATTGCAAACCTTCTTCCACCCCCCCCCCCCCCCCCAAAAAAAAAAGAAAAAAAAACAGGAGCTAGAAACAGGAATTCCGACCACCTATTACCTATTCCGACTGCGCAAAAGAAGTTCACATAAAGATTTTAGAGAAATTCAACAAAACAAGCTTGGTAGCACCAGTGTCATTATGAGTGATGCAGATTCTCTATGTTATGTCGTTTTCACATGGTTCAGTTTGAGAGATCAATAGGCTCTAACGATCCCAGCTGTTTTCTTGGATTGTAACGTTGTAAGACTTCCAAGTCAATGTGATTATAAAGATCTACACTGGATTTTTTTCTGTAAAAAAATGGAGCAGGAAAAGAAGCAGGAAATCGTGAAAATGTAGGAAAACGCGAAAAAGGGTGCGGTCGTCAACAGGTTGAAAACCGGCAAGTATCATCTTTGATGACGAACCTAAATCTCGTCTTCCCTGGCTCAAGCTCCATGAGTTCCCGGATAGGTGATCGCGGTGGGTACGCACAACATTCTTCAATTGTCTGCCTCATCAGATTGAAAAACACTCTCCAAACAACATCTAGGTCTCTGTTAGCATCCTGGAATCTCTTGAATCATTTCTTCTCTCGAGCCTTGTAAAAAGAACCTACCAAATAAACAGCCCCTGCCACACTCTCAAAGATGTCACTCATCGCTTTCGGCACCTCTATGTCCTCTTCCTGGCCCTCGTCAATTTCTTCTTCAGTTGTTACCATATACATCTGGAATGCGAACAACGCTCTCCAGACTTGCAAATATAGTTATTGTGAGTGATTTATTCGTACAACCGGTTCTACCAGTTACTTTTTGCGTCGAGCAAACACTTGATTGATTTGATGGTGGTCTGTCAATAGGCCGGTGCCTTAATAAGTGGTGGGGGAATGAAAAATAGGACTGCAATGAAATCTCTCGCACGTTGTAGGGTGTTTCTGTTGTCAAAAATCCTTAGCTATCTGCCGAAGGAGACCTCAAAAGCATTGCGCACTCAAAAAATAGTAAAGGCGTGAAGAGAACTGGTAAACTTGCTAGGGCAAGTACATGATATTTCACACTTGTTGTGTATCATAAGACAGTAATCTTAGCCTATGTTATGATAGACGTGAGTTTAATAGATATAAGTTAGCTTCCATTGCAAGCATAAAGCTCTCCTCACCTCGGAATTGAAGTTAGCATCGAAAAAGTTTCGTTCGCTGCACAACTTCACGAATTTCTCAATCATATGATGGAGACCAGGGCACATAGCGATAAAATGCTGAAAATTAAGGAATTCTCAGGTGAAATAGCTCCAGAGATCGAGTTATTCCCATAAACTGAACAAAATTCATAGCACAAATGCAAAGACTACCTTGTGGAAATCATATTTCACCGCTAGACTGGCAAAAATAGTGTTGTTCACCAATGCAGAACGCAGATCCGTTAAAACGCCTGGACTATACTGACGTTCATCTTCGAACAAGTACCGCGTAATCATATAGTCCAACACCGCATCACCCAGGAATTCTAGACGCTGTAAGATGAAAACTGAGAGAATTCTGTGGAATCACATCCTTTCCAATTCTCACCTGATAGCAACCCGTAATTCTGTTCTTGAAGTAGCTAGCGTGGGTGAACGCTTGCAGGAGGTAGGCTTTGTTGTTAAAACGGTACCTAAAAACTGGAAATTTTCATGGGATGATGGGCACTATATAATAAACCTTCACATCTTTAAGATTCAATTGGAGCTCAACGTAACCTACGTCAGCAAGATAATCAAAAATAATGAGGAAATCCAGCGAATAAAAAAGGATGAAAACTATGCAAAATCATATAAATTCATCGAGCAGGCTCTCTAAAGCGGCAAAGAAAACGCACCCAATTTTGTCCTCTAATAGGCTGAAGTTGAACTGCTGCCACATATCTTTCAGCAACCGCTGAGCCATGTCAGGGCATTCGGGAGTGTTCACAAACCTGAAAATGAACCATCGAGCCACGGAAAAGAAATGAAACTAAAAACAGCTAAAGCTTCGAGTAAGCGAAGAAATTACTCTAACAAAGGCTCGATAGCTGTAACTTCATCCGTGAGAACCTTCAGGCCAAGCCATTTCATGACCTAGAAAAGCATTTTTTAGCTAGTGATATGAAAATCAACGAATTTTCACGAACAGAAAAGAAATAATGGCACGGTAAAATCAGAACTCATCAAAGAACATGTGAGAATCGAGATAATAAGCAGACCAGCAGCTAAAAAAGCATTAGCCATTAACTAGAACCTACCTTCAACGTTGGTCGAGGCCCCAGAGTCAACAAGTGCGCTCCAATCAACGCCTCGATTGCGTCTGCTATGGACTTGTCACTGATGTACTGTTGGGTAAGCATGTTGTAAGGCAATGGCGGAAGTTCCTCGAGAGCTGCACTGCTGACAGATGGCTAGAACATGCAATTAGGTATAGGTAAAGTAACAGTCAACGTCATGTTCACTGCCGTAGGAAAGAGGAACAAAAATGAGCAGAAGCTTTGAAAAGAAAGCAAATAAAAACACCTTTGCGAAGTTGATGGTTTCCACACCATTCTCTAGTTGCCGAACATCGTTGTTCAAGTCGGCCTGGTCCCATCCCGTTACAGGTTTAGGCTTAAGCACCATAGATTATGAACAGATAGACTTGCGAACGTTTCTTACAACTTATAATTGAAAACTACTGAACAAAATAAACCATACTATCTTCTGAGCTGTTTCATTTCCTTCGAGCACGTCTTCTATGAACTTATCCCGTTCCTCAGCATCTGCCGAATTTGGAGCTTTGAAGTCATTATTCGGCATATAACTGCAAGTGTACTAAATTACTTCGCAGAGATGGTCCGTAAGAAAATTAGTATAGAAACACCAGTCTAGCAAAATTGGACGAACCAAGGTGGCAACCAGGAATCGTACACATCAAACTTGGATGCTACTATGAGAGATGGGATACCCAGCCGTTTACCAAGCCGGTAAAGATTACAGTTGGAAACCTGAACGGAAGAAAAGGTCTCTTGAAGGATTGACATATTTCCACTGTCGATTTATGTAACCTACTTACTCGTCACAACTCGGTACGCTCACCTCTTTACTTCTTGCAAAAGAAAGCTTGCCCTCATGCTGATCCGGATGTGAATGATACAGATAATCCGTCACTGAATATTTCAGGAATGAATCTCCTATGGTCTCTAGTCGTTCCAGATTAATACCTGAAAGTGGTAACCGCTTGAAAGCAGGTGGTAACTAATGTTCCACTTTCTGAACAATATTCACGTCAATAATACGAAGCTTCAGTGCGAAGGAACAAGTTCAACCTCCTCAATTTAGAGAATAATTTTCAGATGGCAACAGAATTTAACGCCCCCTTCTCTCCAAACAGATGAAAGTTCGCAAGTCGAAGATTGGAAATTTAGATTCGCACGACAGATATATGTAGTGTGTTTCACCGGGGAATATAGTTGTGAAGATGATAGAGAAGTAGAAAACGTGGGAAATAGAGCCAAATTCGATGAGGCAGGCGAGAAATGCAGCTCATAGGCATGGATAGCCAACTACCGTCGTTTTTGAAAAGGACTATAATGCTGTGTGGCATCTGCCCCACCGCTGTCCTTGTCAAAATTTAATGTATAAGTAAACCCTTTTTTTCCACCCCGATACAAAGTAATCAAAAAAATTTCATTCAAAAGATTCGTTTCACTACAGTGTGTATGTTCTGCATGCGGTATATTTCATCCCTACATGAACAGAAGAGAAACACAGAAATTTGCAAGATAGGAAGAATGTTCCAGCTGTTCATCGACATTTAACCCCTGAACAAAGTTATAGAAACAGCATGTATTCATTGGCCGCCACACTGAAAAAAAAACCGCAAAATGTTCCGCTAATCTATAAATTCGCAGCAAAAACTCGCCATCATTAGCATTCGACGTTGTCAGCGCCGTCAAGAGCAGACGCGGAGAAACTCCATACGGATTCTGAGCAGCTAACGCATCGGAATGGTATTCCATTATGGGCAACGTGTTTAGCACCAAAGAGCCAGAAGATGGAGACGGGGAAGCAAACGAGAATCGGTTTCGCTTGCTAGGCAGTTCTGGAGCCAGCACTTCGCCCTGTAATAGGAACAGCTGTTGACAAGTAAAACGATGTAAGCGTTACGTTACTTGCCTCTTCCAATCTGCATGTGGTGGCCACAGCATGGTCCCTATTGTATTTTTGAAGCTCGCCTTCTTTTAGCTGCAAATATTCCTCATCTGAGTCGTACTCCACAGCGGTCTTGCAGTCGGAGTCATCTATAATGCCACATTCTGAGCAAGAAACATTCATCGAGGAAATAATAACATAAGGGATGTCACAAACAGGGCAAGGCAGTTCGGTAGCAGGCGGAAAGCTCACCTCCATCGTCAAACTGCATCAGATCAACAATTTCTTCCTTTTGGGAGCGCTCGCGATCCTCCAGCATCTCCATTTTGTCCAAATACAGCTGAAACAACTACATTTCGAATGACCTATGAAGTACACCAACCAGTGCAGGTCGTAGTCATCAGGTAGTAACCATTGCAAACCTTTGTTGGCTCCAGCAGAGTGGTTCCAATGCTCTGCGCAGGTGGTGCAGCCGGTTTCTTCGTTGGAGCCGGTGTGCTGTCGATGTCTATCAACATTCCAACCTTCGTGTCTTCGGCAGGCGTCCACAAATTCGGATTATGAGGCAAGATCTTGCTTTGCAAATCAGCCATGAGACTGTTCATATCGATCTGGTTCGAAGCAGAGCCGAGAATTTGCTTAAAAGTCACAAAAATTGAAAGGTGGAAGGAACGGCAACACGTACCAACCGTCGAATCAACCCACAAATGGCGTATCCTGCACAGTGTCGTCGAAATCTCCCCATCCGCATGCCTGGATATCTGGTCTCGGGGCAGCGAAGTTCGATTTGGTAGCACCTGAACGTAGTCAAGTGAGTAGCTTTGAAAATCCATCAGAGAACGATAAGTGACCCCTCCTAGAGATGAAAATGCAGGCTCTCATTTCCTTGTATCAACAAAAAAAAGCCAGAAAATGAAGGGAAATCCCAGAAAAGAACCCTGCATGAGAGAAGAGAAAAGAAACAATATAACCTGGGCGTAAATACAAAAATTAGCGTCTAACTGCACCTACTAGATATACAGAGTTATATTTAAGATATAAAACATGAATGAGTATGGAAAACAACGTCCAGTAGAACATACCAGCCTTTTCAGCTAAATACTTCGAAAAATCGAACATCATAACCGCATCTGCATCCTCATCATCTGATAGGTCTCCACCTGCTCTCACTGAAGATGACATTAGGCCAACCTAAAGAAAGTTAAGTGTGATCTATTACTAAAGTATAACTATTAACATTAAAAACACCGGCCAACCTCAGAACCGTTTCGTAGACTCTCTCACGAAAAAAAAATCTATAGGAGATGATGATTAACACTGTTACACATGATTCCTTGCAAAAATTCCGAAAACCCATTTTCAGCCTCTTATTTTGGAGGAGATGTGAATTCTGGTAGAAACTAGTAAATCTCCTAGAATTTCCTCATCGTGCACTCCTTGACATGGTTGGAATTGCGCTCCATGTGGGACCAGCAAGGGAATGCAGGTTGAGGAAAAATCATAGTTCCATCTTGACCCCGCCCAAGAACTCCTGAAAAGGAAACCCAAAAAATTAATTTCTGACAATTTTACATGGAATTATGAATATCACTGTGAACATCAGCTTCTGGAGATGCTTCTCGTTTAGAAACCTTAAAAACTATCTCAGAAACGAGGTATAATGGTACATTTGCCTTGAAAACAGAAACTAGGAAAGAAAACCCTGCAAACATTGGATCTCAATCAAAACCTACAGTGTCAAATGAGTCCCCAGCGGCGAATGTTGGTGGCGGCATATTCTCATCATTCGTTGGTTCAACAACAATTGGAACCCAAACTCCTACTTCGAATGTGTTCTGAAAAGAAATAATCACTCCAATAAAGAGCTACAAGCGAAAAACGATTGAAGACTAACCTCATCCTCAATCTGGTCCTTCCCCAACTTGCCAGCGGCTATCTCACTTGCACGATTCTGTTCCCTGAGTTGTTGAATCTTTGTGACTATGAGTGATTGCTTTTCTTCATAGGTGGCAGGATAGGATAGAGGGGCCCACTCGTAATTATCTGGCACCACTGCATCAGCCTGAGACGAAATTGATGGGGAAGAATGCCAAGGAGCAATAAAAGCGTTATTCACCTTAGTGTAGCCCAACGCATCCACGAGAATCTTTTGACGGAGCTCATCTGCCAGCAAGAGGTGGTTGATTCTAAATAGAAACATCTGCTTGCTAAGTAAATGTTCAGATTTACACCCAAAGGAATTGGCTGGCAACAATAAACAGTAATTAGCTGCAAAGTGATGACCAGTGCTTTAGCTTGCAACAATACAGCATTAGTAATAAAATCATTACAAAAACACTTATTTTTCTCGAAACAGCTACTCAAACCATTGCATAGACAAACCTGTAGAAGAAACTAGGCAATGCAGAAATCAGATTCCATAACGTAGCCGATATGGGATGACGATCCATCAGCTCAGGGACGTAGATTTGACGTTGTCTAGACAGTGCCGTACTGTCGTCCGCTTTCGGAGTAGCAGATTTTCTCCGACCACCACCTGCTCGAGGCAACAGCAAATTCAAGCGGCTTAAAAGATATTATTTTTTGAGCTATGATTTAGAATACTGCTATGCATTACACTGAAACAAATAGTAGATTCGCTGCATTTGAAAATAGAGCCAAACAAGGCGTGGCCGCTTCGGTTAAAGAATCTGTGGTCTTGCCGACATTCAAGCGCAGAAAGTCAATCATCTACGGGATCGCAGAATCGGCAGAAAATAGAATTACAGCGTTTATGAAGCTAAGCAAAGGAACGATTTACCAAAGTTACCGATCTGGCTACGCAGCTGCCGGTCATTCAACAGCGTGGTGCTCCACAGACGTATCACAGCAAAGAAGCTCGCAAAACTATGCAATTATGCCCTGTTTCGCAATTTTTCTTGAATAGGGCGAATCTCCTATGTTTTTGGAGTACTTCTAACTCATCAAAACATTCTCATTCACTTCCTTCTAGTGATTGTTGTTGTAAATCTTATAGTGTAAAATAAAAAAAGTTATGCACCCACTTCGAAGTGAAATCCACGTCCAACAAGTGCTGTGTTTGATCATAAATCTCCAAATTGTATTTTTTGATAAAATACTCATTGAATGACGAGTATTCTTCATCAGGAAAAGGAGACGAAGGAGTAAGATTTTCAAGGATCTTAAACAAATAAATGCATCTCAATCTTGAAAAAAAACCAACAACAAATGCATAAAATCAGTGGAAAGTCGCGTGGACAAAGAAAGAATATGAAAAACAAAGGTACATTACCTCAGCCACGTAGTAAAACACAGGCTGCTCCAGGTTTCTATACCATGGCATAACAACAGCATCCCTGTAGTCTTCAGCCCTGCAAGGGACACACTGAGTACTCACATTTACCTGGTGAGAAATTTCTGGGAAAACGGAAGAACCGCACCTGAACTTAAAATTCTTGCGCTCCACCTCATCGGGCACCCTTGGTGTATCACCCATCATCTGAACAACTTCTTGGACATACTTCATATTGATACTATATTCGAATTTGTCGTTGGTATTTGATGCTGCTGTAAAAGCAATTAGTCTTTGAAAAGCAAAGTTTGTTGTCACAATGATGCCAGATAGAAACCTTTTTTTTCAGTTATTTGGCCATCGCCTACTAATTGTGGCAGCTGGGTGGCGTTACCCACAAAGATCTTTTCTACCTAGTGAGATTCTTGCCACCAAGGTGTTTTTATATGGAGTTCGAAAATCGGAGGAGGGGAAGGGGGGGGGGGGAAGGCAAAATTCTCAACTCTAGGTTAATATGCAGGTTGTTCTCCATGGAATTCAAGAAAAAAAAACCAAACTAACTTCGATGAAGAGGAACAATCAGTGTATTGATTGGCGTGGAGGCATCCATATGGAAATCAAGATTAGCTTTGCACAATTGTAGAACATTTTTAAAGATATAATGATGGAAGTGTTTGATCATTGTGAGATTCTGACTATTGAGTGTGACCTGGAACGAAACAAGCGTAAAATCATGCAATCACGACAAAAAGGGAGACTAATGAGGCAAACCTGAGTAGACGCTCGAACAAGGTGTACCCGCATGTCGCCCTGCCGTAGATAAGCAGCAAATGGTGGAATCTTTGGTAATATCCTTGAGCTAAGAAACCCAAATAAATATTCATAATCTAGGGGGTTAGCGAAACGACGCCGTTTCGGATTCGATTCTGGCGAAGGCTCCTTGAGGAGTTCCAGTTCCATAACGTAAATATAGCAGGGTTCACCCTTCACTGGTAATGCTTCGTGTAGAGCTGTTGCCACCTGAATTTGAATCATTCGCTTCGAACAATAAACGAGAAAAATCACACTTATCCAATATTTCATTGAAATAATTAATAAAACATCTACCTTCTCCTATTGGTCTGCAATTGTAAACAGCACCAATGAACACCAGCAAAATCCGACATAAAACGTATTTGTAACAAAAAATTTTTGATATGTAAAGACCTAGAACTGCAAAAAGTCGAAAAATTGGAAATTTCGTCAATCACGTCTTTTCTAACCCTCTCTAATGATCAGTAATGCATCTTCCCCTTCTTATTCTACCACCATGACCTAATTCCGCTGAGCCAGAACGAACCATAAATAACATCAGGTTCCTCCATATTCTGATTTTACAGGAGCCACTCCTTTCCCTACTGGAAGCCTCGGGGGGGGGGGGCTAATTCTCTTACGGACGTCTGTCCAGGGAATAAAGAGACAAAACAGATAAAACAGATAAATTGATTAAGTCTTAGGCGCCAATAAACAAGGCAAACTCTCACTCCTCACCCTCTTATCATAGAGTTGCTTCCTCCTTGCAGATCCAACCTTCGCAGACAATCCAGGAGCCCACTCGTCCGGATCTTCATCGAGCTGGTTGAGCAGCTCAGCAATGGATTCACGCCCAACAGGGAGTAAATGATCATTCAACTCCCCGCTCTGGTGCAGGATGCGGCATGCCTAAATATTCAAATTTCACTCAAATAAATATTATGACAGCAAAGTGAGTAAAGCACTATAGAGTAAAGTATCAGAACCTCCAATGCAACCGCCATCTGGGCCAATTTCTTGCTCTCCACTGGCGTTTCAAGTGTAATGGGCCGTTTTATAGGAGAGTTGATAGGCAGTAATAGTTCAGCTTTGTACCATGTCTTCCCGTGGCTGTTCACAGCGATGAGGCGATTTTGAGGGACAAGCCGAGTGAAAATGTCAGATGGTAACTTTGCACAATACCTGAAAAGCCACATATTTAGCTAGAGAGCAAAGTCATGTGTGCTTTTGGACTCTACTTACCTATTAACTAACGCTATAGCAGACGATAACGAAACTTGTGCACCCGTAGATGGAACAACGTATGGGGGAACCAAGGTGTCCACATTTTCGGAATATCTCAGCTCGTTTTCCGACTCTATTCCAGGATTGTGAACATTCCGGCACCGACGCAGAAGCATCTTAAAACGGAAACAAAGTGCAATGGAGACAACCAAACAGCTAATAGCACTACCTTTTCAATTTGAACAAAGTCGCGGAGATCCTCTGAGCATTTGATACTATCAGCTTCATCCACCAAAATGAAGTATTTGGCTCCACCATCGCGTTTTCGGGCACGACCTTTGGACTAAATGCACGAGAAAAGACCGTCCCGGCAGTATTAAGACGGAATGTTAAAGCACCGTCCCCCTCAGGTTCGTTCTCGAGATTTTTATGTGAAAAGAATCTCCAGGAGCTCCGGGTCACAATGGTAAAGGTAACTCCGCGCAAAACTGTCAAAAAGCTCCTTTTCGGTCACCAAATTTTGGGGATGTTGTGGGCGGAGCCAAGGCGGGATTACAGGGTTTCCGCTTCATGGATTCCGTTGCTCGTCACGGATGTTGAATAGTTTCTATTCCTTTACAAAGTGGACGATGAGGAATTCTCAAGAGGAATACGAATCTAAGAAGGTGCGCTCTCCGGAAAGCACTAATACGAAGCTTTGTTCCCCTCCATTGACCCGTTTCCAGCTCTGCCTACAGGCTCCCCAAGAATTTGGGCTTGTAAACGGTTTTTGGCAGCTTTGCACGAAATCACGTATGCCATTGTGATCATCAAGTCAGGAACATTCTTTTCATATGAACATCTTGAAAATTCTGAGGTGAGACGGTGCGTTTAGCAAGCTACACCAGAAACGGACCATAAAAATTTCAGAAAAAAGCATTATTCAAACCTGTATGTAGGAACGATAGTCTATCGGCCGGTCGAATTTGATCACCAAATTACAGTGACGCACATCTACACCTTCTTCCAACACACTTGTTGCCACTAGGAGATTCAACTCGCCTTGTCGAAACCGCCGCATTACCTGAGCATTGATTAAGCCTTCGATAAATGGCAGCAAAAAATGCAATTTCTTCGACTATTACTTGACACGTTCTAAGAATTTGAACAGGAAGAGTGAAAGGAATAAAAAGACAAACATCCGCCTGACGTTTATGCAATCCTTGGCTGTCGTCCGAAGCGAAACTTCCACCGCTAAATCCGATTACGAAATCAGATTGGATGAACTTGAAGCTAGGCTCCCAACGGCAAATGTGTTTCAGTAAGACCTAGAAGAGAAAAAAGGACAAGACAATAAGCGAGACACCTGAGGAAGCACATCTCAAAGTGAGAATACTTACGAGAAAAAAAAAAGAAACTAACGTTGAGTGTATAAGCCACATATCGTTGATCGACAAAGATTATACCACTCAAGGGGTCCTCCTCATTCTCTTTCGGAGTTCTTCGTTCTGGATTGAAAAGAGACAATATCTCTATTAAACGAACAACTTTGTTAGGCAGGTAAGGTGTCAGAGTCTCCAAATTCTTGATGGGCCTCATCTGAAATACATTGCACTAGTATAAATAAATGAAATGAACCTGTTTTTCAATGGGAATAACGCTGCCCAAGCGACTTTATGAGAATATATTGTTCCGTACAACAGTGACGGAAGAAGGATAGACCCAATGGGATCCTTGTTTCTTCGTTGATGACCTTTTAAAAGAGAAAACTGCAGACCATACATGTGATTTGCTGTCACCACCACTCCTATCACATGCTTTTTCATCTCAATTGCCCATTTAATGAGATATCAACAAAAAACTCATAAGACCGCCCTGTTAGAGATGATCTCCAATTTATTACCTAACAAAAGAGTAGAAAAATTCCACTTGCCTTCGGCTCCAGAAGTTTCCTCACAGTTGTCATGCATGTTTCTCCCATGATGAGGAAATCAACGGTCTTCTCTTGCAAAAACGTCTGTTTCGTTAGTTTATGGAGCTCCTTTTCCCACATTTGCGAAACCTGGAAGAACAAAGATCATAAAGCACCCAAATTATATGCATTCTCTGTACCTTCCAAGCTGCCCACGGTCCAACTTGCCGAAGCACTGCTAGGGTTCTATTCAACGCCTCTTGAATGGGTTTTCGTGGATCGATGTCAAAATCAGGATCGAACTCTTGCGTTGAGGTACAGAACTTCCTGTACTCTTCCTAAAAATTCTGATGTAGAACAAAATATGTTTAACATACCAAAGCGCCAGCTACGAGGTGGGGCTAACCAGCAGTAGTAAAATTTCTCCACCACAAGCATTGCTAGGATCATAGTCAGACGACGCTACCACGAACTCGGTGGGCTTAGCTCCATATTTTGAGATCTGAAGTCCCGAAGTATGAAAGAATTAGTGAGCAGGGGGATGATGCTCTTGATTAACGCTCACCGCAACAAGATCTGAAGCAGTTTCAATAGCACTATTTAACACGCACTCTAACTTGGAAAGCTTTGTCTCCAGCTGTCTAGGAGGAGTTTTATCATTGATCAAAGAAGCAGTGAGGCCCAAAATTCGTGGTCGATCTTCTAAAAACATGCATATACAGTGAAAACATGCATTCAACAAGAGGAAAAAAAGAAAAAAATTACGTTCAGGAACTCGCATGATCCTGTCCATAATCACCCGGTAAGGATGCTTAACTCCTAGCGCATGGTGGCACTCATCAAAAATTACAAGAGCCAACCTTGCTATATTGAAATACGCGTGATCTATCAAGTCCAAGAACACTTGGGCAGTGATCACTACTACCTGAAACTACCTCCAAATATGAAACAAACATGAAACACTCAGAATACGTTGTAAAAATACCTACGTTATGTACAGACATGAACTCGTCGAACCCGCTCTGCTTGTCCCAAACGCTACTGTTCAGGTTGCCATGCATTTTTCCAACGTTTAAGGTGGTATGGCACTGGATATGTTCCGCTTGTTGATCAACAAGAGCAACTAAACGAATTGACAGTTCAACTTAGGGATGAAACATGCGAATCTTCTAAGAAACACTTTTCTTAGCATAATGTTTTTTCTGAAACAGTTGTCTATTCGTCGCAAAACCTCACGGTGGTATCGTTTACCTATCAAGTGACAAGAGTCCCAACGTGTAAAGAGTGACGCGAATTTCCTTCATAACACGGTTATTGATTTCTTACTAAAGAGGGAACATTCCGAACTTAAGAAAGCTGACATGTAAGGATTTTATTTTTGGTATACTAGCTTACAGGGGAGGAGGCGCCTCATTACTGGCCGGGGTGGTCACGCCAGCCACCTTTGGCTAGCCAGATTTGGCCAAAAGATGCTGATTTCCGCAGGAAAATGGCAATATCATGCAAATTTACAATGATGGTCATGATCAGTACCCCAAATGACCCGCATCACCGTCTCAGAAGGTTCTGTGTGATACCTTACCTACCGCACAACTGCCGTAATCCTCTTGAAATGGGGTTATTGTACAAAAAGGATGCGATTTTAGTGTCCAGCATCTGAAATACATCCCCCTATGCAAACTTTTAGACAAAACTCTTTTGAAGATTTTTGCCATACTCGGGCCGCTTTCCGTGGCAGTTGAACCCGTTCAAACATCGAGTAAGACCTATTTGCGAAAATTGAAGGGATTCTGATAGGTACTGTATCCTCTTTATACGTCCTGTAACCATATAAAAACCAGAGGACGTGTCAGAGGTCGAATATGGCCGGCCAATGCTTTCTAGCCACAGCCACGCCGGGATTCGACCTCTGGAATCTAGCTTAAGCGCATGTATAAGCCTAAGCCTAAGCATGTGCTAGAGCATTGTTTTAAGCAGAAGCCTATGCCTAAACATGACTGCCCACACACTACCTTTTTCCCGTTTGCACAACTTTCCACGAATGAAATAGAAGGAGGCTGCAGAGATATGCTTTACAGAACTCTTTAAAGCTTACCTTTATCGACAACGAAAAAAGCACGCTTTCCACCGGATTCGAACGGTGACATGATTTGGAGACCATACTCCTTCAACAGAAGAACAGCAATGAATGTCTTTCCAGCTCCCGTCCCCAGCTGTACGATCACATTTCGCTTGCAAGCCTTGTCGAGAAGCTCGACCTAAAAATGAACTTACACACTTTAGCAGAAGACAATGCTGGTGGAGCACTGCATACCTGGTAGTCCCTTGGCGTAAAACAGTTGACCTCGACATCTTTTTCAGTAATCATGACCCTGGTCGACCATTGGAGGAGATCAAATCGGCTTGTTCAGGAGCGAATGGGGCCTGAATATTCTTGAAGCATATAAATAGAAGTGAGATTATGGAACAAAATGCCCTGCGACTACACAGAACCAGACGAAACAAGAAATGTGAGGAATTGTCTCGCTGCAAACGATTTTGTTTTCAAAAACAAAATCTTATTAAAGGTCGTGCCAGAATTTACGTTGAGGCTCCCGCAGCGCTCGACGTCGAATACTCTCCCGACGGGCCGGCAGCCAATTCAGATTTTCATATTTTTTGGATTTTTCCTACTTTTCCATGGATTTTCTTAAGTTTTCAGCGTTAGTAATTATAATGAACAGTACAGGGGATTTATGCAGTTGTGGTTTTATACCTTTTTGTCGTGTTCTGCGTCATTTTGGCGGGTTGGAGGCCAATTCTATTGCGTTTCAGCCTTTAATTCGCTGTTTCCGAAGTTAGGACAGCGTTGTTTGAAATTTTACTTGCTAAGACAGGCCTTGAGGTGGGATTGGGTTTTAAACCACGAGAATTTAAGTGAGTTACTCCAAATATAGTTCTACTTCGTTTGCCTGATCGAGTTGAAGTCCTTTTGGATTGTGCGTTTTTCCTGAGTGAGTTAGAGATCCGGTATATGTCATACGATCCAACGGCCGAATACGCCGCGCGCGGCCTCTGCGTGACGGCTGCTATAATTGGGTCAGCTCTGCTGCCACCGAACTTGATGGGATATAATTGAGAGAATTATAAACTCGAAAACTTTCCACATATTCGTGAACATTTTTATGTATATTCAAGTTCCAGTGAAAGAATGAAATGAGATTTTTGCTGTTGGAGCCCTCGAGGACACAGCAATCTTTCGAATCTTTGATCGGTGGTCGGAAATTAAAAGATCCGATGAGATGCGTGTATTACATATTCAGTTAATAGCTTGCCTTTTATGCCACCGTGGAAATGTCTTGAGCTAAACAACAAAAAAAAAGCAAGGGAATCTCACTATAAAGTGTAATGAGAGGGGTATTAGGAGCTACAGTCGGTTCAGAAAACAGTAACCGTTGGATGAATTGTCATATGGAAAGCGTATAGCGATTTCGATGACTCGCATCCTTTCTGGCTTATTAGTTGCGACTTGCTCACTTTTCCGACTTGTTTATGTACGTAGTGGGTTCGCGAGTAAGTTCGTGCGGTTTTTCATGGGCATAGAAACCACGATTTCCCAAGAACGTTGTAGACCAGACTGAGGACACAGCAATCTTTCGAATGCATAGCTCCTTCCCTCTTCTATTAGTGCTGCCAAAGACAGGACAGCTTGTCAGCTCCATATCCACGAAAAATTGCTTTGTTTGAGATGATTCAATTTGTAGCCCGCGTCCGCAACTCTTGGACAAAGTTTGAGAAATGAATAGGAAATTGAACAAAATAAGCAGTGTATGACTGCACTAGACCTGTAGAGTCGAAAGTAGTGAAAGACCCCTACATTCGAGTTTTTTCTAGTCATTTCGATGAAATTTGTCCAGAAAAGTCGAGCATACCCAATGTGACCGATCACCTGTTACCGAGCATTTTGGGGTTTTGCACGGAATGTGTTACCTAGACCTACACATTGTTGAGAGTTAGCATCAGTAGTGATTATTCCTTACATCTGAAGCAATCTAATCGCCTTTATGTCCCACAAATTGGACGTCCAAAACGAGAAGCAACCTCAAAGCCAAATTGACCCTGTTTACTTCTGTGCTGTCCTTTTAGAAGTAAAGCTTCCTCTCCAAGCGTCATTGATATCCCTAGCCAATACAGCCACATTTGATCCGCGATTGAAGCGAACGATAGTCGTTCTTCCTCTTTCGCTGACTCAGTCATGTATGGCACAGGGAGTTATGGTCTCTGCTGTTAATTCGGTTAGAGGTCTTGTCTTCCTGAGTGATAGGGGATTCGATTTCTTGTAAAACTTCAAAAGTCGCAGTACAAAACGACCTTCTGGTGGAAATTTCACGTATTCAAAGGTTTTCATGGGCATAAAGCGGACACCTGTCGCTAATTGGTGTCAGCGCAAAAGCCAAAGATTTTTGCGACAGTGATAAACTACACAGCGACGTGACTCGTAATTTATTCGTTAAGATGGTATTCTTGTGCGGTGAAACTGCAGAAACAATAACTATGTAGGAGCGATCATCTGAACCTTCCACTCCTTGAATTTAGGTGAAAAGATTCGGTGTATGTGCTCACGTGCATACAACAATGAGCAAAAAGATTGCAACTTTTAGTTTTTTGTCTACTACTTTCTAAAGAACTTGAATACTTATAGAAATGTTCATAAACAGGTAAAGGATTTCCGAGTTTATGTTCTTTTCAATCACATCACATCAACTTCGATGGCAGCAGAGCTGACCCAATTATAACGGCCGTCACGCAGGGGTCGCGCGCAGCGTATCCGGCCGTTGGATCGTATGACATATACCGGATCTCAGTGAGTTAGTGAAAACTCTCGACTGTGCCGACTTTCACTCCCTCTTTTTTAAAGCGTGGTGCGATATGACTGCGGCTTCAAAGTAGTTTGTAACTTTATTTTTCTTCCTGGCTCATCTTGATTTCTAAAGCAATTTTTTTGTGGTTTATAAATTCCTAAGATTTTGAGCTATAGGAAAAAAAACCGCTGATTCTAATTGGTAGAAGGAAATTTCAGTGTCATAACGTTGAATACATTAGAAAATGTTTGGCTTTAAATTGTTCACATGTGGATGCATGGTTTGCAGAACTTGATTGGAGGTGCGCGAAACGGTGCTGCAAATCCGATACAACAATTGCTTCAGTAATAATCATTCACATTTATGCTTATGTATGTGAACGAAGATACTCGCATTTTCTTGTTTCTCGTCTCGCAAGTAATTGCATTCTAGGTATCAAATGGTGGGTGGAAGGAACATTCCAGTCCTGGGTCGCAACTTCGACCTCTCACCCGCTGTGTCGCGGTTTTCCGCTGCTCGAATGTACCTGAGACGCGGAGCTAAAAAGCCGCTTGTTAAGAAGTCCGAAGAGGTCAGCAAGCATCAATTCATTGTTTGTTGCTCTTTTCTCCGGTTACTTATCGAGACCAGAGTCTCTTCCATTCTGTACTGAATGTGGAGTGCTGAATGTTCTCGTAGAATGAGCTCTGGCACCGAATGCGAGTAGGCCTTGCTTCGCGCTCGCCAACTCCACCTCTGTGTCAAACATCTTTCCTTTTTCTTTAGCTTATTTTTTTCATAATTTTTGTTCGGGTGTGTTTTAAATTCAAATCTTACAGCCCCTTATGCTCCCGCTTCAACGAACGGGTCCAAAATTCAAGCTTGGACACCACAAGAAGGTTCCGCTCAGGAAGACTCTCACTCCTGGTACCGTCCTTATCGTCCTTGCTGGACGTCATAAGGGAAAGCGCGTCGTCTTCTTGAAGCAGTTGGAGAAATCTGGCCTTCTTCTCGTCACTGGTTCGTTCCCGTTTTCCGTTTTGATTTTGTTTATTGCCGAATTCACTTTTCTTTCATGTTCCGAATTATTTAGTGCCGTGGTGTTGTTCTTTGTTCTTTAATTCTTGCATTTTTTCTCTTGTGATTTGGAGCCTAAACGGATTCAGTTTCCTTTGATCCTGCGGATCTGAACGCTCCGCCCATAGGTGGAATAGTGGTGGGCATGGGTCTTCGAAAGTGAAGGTCGAACGTGAAAATCGGAAGTCTAAAGGTGAAGGTCAAAGTGGCTTTCTCCAACAAGCCGTGAGCGTCGACCCGGGGGGGGGGGGGAGGTCGTCGTAATGGTTAGGTGGTTATATGAGATTTGTCGACTCGACAGACCCCTCACGGGTCTCGCCTTTGGCCGCTGAAAATCCGGAAATATGGGGTGGTTGGGTACGCGCCGCGGCCTGTGGCGCGCGCGGTATTGAATTTTTTTCCAAATGCAACGTGGGTTTCTAGAGGAAGGTTTTCCCTATCGAACCGTATACAGCACGCCTATATTCGATTGTTCCTACCTTCCGGCAAATTTGACAAACATCCGGAATTTTCGACTTGCGATCGATATTTTTGGCCTCAGGGATTTTAGGAATCCACAAGAGTTGAGACGGTGAGCGGCTAGAATGGGTGAGAGGACGCGGAGTACTACATGAATATATTCACAGTTCGTGGCGAAGATAAAAAGAAGCTGAGAAAAGAGAGTTTGAAATTTCACATTTTTGCCGATTTTTGGGACGAAATTTCAGGAAAATGAGGGCGCGCTCCACGGATCTGTAGTATGCGTTATAATCAACAATGACAGATAAGTTAGAAAATGTGTAGTGAATTTGGACAGGCCCCTCACGGGTCTCGCCGTTGGCCGCTGAAAATCCGGAAAAACAGGTGCATGTCAAGGTTGGGTACGCGTCGCGGCCTGTGGCGCGCGCGGCAGTGAACTTTTTCCAAATGCGACGTGGATTTGGAATAGAGGAAGGAAAGGTTTTCTCTATCGAACCGTATACAGCATGCCTATATTCGGTTGCTCCTACCTTCCGCCACATTTGCCAAACATCCTGGATTTTGAACTTTTAATCGAATTTTTCAGGATCGGTTGAAATCGTTTTTCAGATGCGACGTGGTCTACGTAATCGCGGTTCCATGCTGCGTCTACTGGTACCGGACTCGGAGCTGGAATTTGCGTGAGAAGCTCTGCAGGCCGTTAGGTGAGCACGCTACAACGGGCGTGCTCACCTAAAGTCTCTGCGTCTCCTCCCCCAGTGCACTATTTCGCAGGGCTAGGTGAGCACGCCAGTTATGATGTGTTCACCTAACGGCCTGCAGAGCTTCTCACGCAATTTCCAGCTCCGAGTCCGGTGCCAGTAGACGCAGCAGAGTGAGCTGATTACGTAGACCACGTCGCATCTGAAAAACGATTTCAACCGAGGCTGAAAAATTCGATTAAAAGTTCAAAATCCGGGATGTTTGGCAAATGTGGCGGAAGGTAGGAGCAATCGAATATAGGCATGCTGTATACGGTTCGATAGAGAAAACCTTCCTCTATTAGAAACCCACGTCGCATTTGGAAAAAGTTGAATATCGCGCGCGCAACAGGCCGCGGCGCGTACCCAACCTTGACATGCACCCCATTCTCCGGCGCCAATATTGAGCCTTCGCAGTGCACCTCCTCCAAAACTCTAGACATTTTCTGAGTTTGTTATTAATACTGATTACTGCGCATTTCACCAATCCGCACAGTGCGTCCTATTTCTCCTGAAAATGGGTCTCAAAAAATGGAAAAAATGTGAAATTGCACACTATTTTTTTTATTTCTTTTTCTCATATGGTATCAATTCTGTATGTATTCTCGCGTAACTCTGTCTTTTCCAACTTGTCCTAATCGCTGTTCGGCTCGCCTCCTCTCTGGAACTTCAGAAATATGGGCTCCTACACCGGAAATTATTGAACATTACCTACCTGTTCGTAGAACATATCTCTATTCCAAATCTATTGCAAATTTTGTCTGTATACTACCATTTCACTGGATTCCAACTGTAGCTTGTTCTGCCCACATTTTCAATTCTTTTACATTACAAGACAAACACAAACATAACAGACTTTAATGTTGGCTGATCGGTGTGGCACACCTTGCAATTCAATCAATATAACATCTCAGATCACAACCACATTAGCACCGTCCTCGCCATGTTCCTCCGTTACACCTATTCCTTCGACGTACACCTGGCTTGCACCTGAAATGAAGAAACGTTACCCCCCCCCCCCACCCTCTCAAAGTGAAGGTCCCCCCCCCCCGGCTCGGCCAAAAGTGAAAGTGGGGTGAGTACGATACTCACCCTATTCCACCTATGGCTCCGCCCCCAACTCTCCCCCTCAATCCGCGAGAATATGTTTAAAAAATTTCTCAAAACCCCCATAAAACTTATCGAGTTAGGGAGACGTCAGTTTTTCTCTTCTCTCCCTCCTTCAAATTTGACGCGTCGACCTGAAATTTCACGAAGTTTTTGCGATGTCTCGGTGCGGCAAAGGCAGAACGCAGTTTGTTCGCGTGGACATTGCGACGGCAAAACCAGGAAAACCAGGAACATTCGCATCCTGCCAAGAATTCTCTTCTCCTCTTCATTCTGCATTATGTATCACCGCGTCAAATTTGACGCGCATCAACCATAAATATCGCCTAAACCCTGCCTGATGTAGTTGTCGCTATTCTTACGATATTTGGTACTAAACTTGGGAAAGGTGCATTCCGGAGCTTACAAAGGGTATGGAAGATGCCGACCGCGAATATCCTAGCCATTTTACTGATGCAGATCGCTGTCTTCGAAGCCTGAAGTTGGGTAATTCTTTAAGGAAATTATTCGCTCCAATCTTTCAGAACCACCCAAACAATTGGCATTCTTCTTTACGATCCTTTTTGAACGTTAAGTTTTGCAAGGTGATGTTTAAGGTTCTCGTCTTAAGGTTTTACAGTAACTTCAAATCTGCCACGTTAGTTCGCAACCGTTTGTGAACTGTGACTTTTTTTGCTATATAAGTGCTCCTTGATTCGCTCATGCGATAGATCATGCGCCGTTTCGCCAACGTACTCCTCGCCACAATTCGTCCAGTAGATCAGATGGATGACTCCCAAACTTGTGCACTCATCTTACATACCTGTCTACAGACAAGTTATGCATATTGGTACTTAGCTTGCACAGCTGCACATTCAAACCTATTGGTGTTTGAAGTGATTCAATTGTATTCATTTGCACAACTGAGACATAAATATCTAAAGCAGCCCTCAGACACTGCCGAATGGCGATGGTTTCCTCATCGGAGGTGATCAGCTGATAGAAGGGTAACTTTTCCGCGTACATGGACTCACGACTTTGTGGTAACGCTTCTTTGCGCCTGTTGAGCCTAGGGATCTAACTGGTATAACAACTCATTGTGACAACTCGAGCATCAACGATCTGCCTCATTCTCTGCAAGCTACAGTAAAACTGTGGTTTCATAACTCTTGCAAATACTTTCGTTAATACTTTACAAATCTTCGGAAAGTTGGTACTCAATCCGGCGGCCACAGAAGTATTGCTCACAATTGTGCTAGGCAGTTTTCTCATGGAAATGTTGAATACATGGAGTTTAGAACTGCCGTTTTCGCCAAAAACTGCAGCATATGGTCCAGGCAAATCACGGCATTTTTGATATTCACCTTCAATAGCACTCCTACGCAAGCTTTCAGAGGAGCTAGTTTCATCAGAGTATCCTCGAGCGGTGGTGGAAAAATGAGTGATTTTTTAAAGTCTTCTACTTCCACTACGCCTAAATATAAAAGGAAAGGTCATGTTTAACTGCAGAATTCATATTTTCGTTTCGCAAAGAAGACGATAGGAATGACGATGCTATTTCTGACACTCTTATTATACAGCAGACACGGTACAGCAGATTCAACGTTTGCTTCTGAACTTTATTACTTTATTATTTAGTACCATCATAATATCGAGAAGATTGTTGCGTCTTTCTAAGTAGTTAGATCCTTACAGCATCTATATTTTTAATTCATCAAGTGATGCAGATGTTATGCACAGCTTTTGGAATTGCTACTTCAGTTTACCCTCATCTTCATCTGTGCTTTTTTTTCGAGAATCAGACTTTGTAAAGTTTTTAGTCAGAGTGAGAGTTATATTTTTCAAGTTTTTGATGAAATATGTGACAGCATACATATTTTTGGCCATTGGGTGAAATTCCAGTAGTTTTATTCTCGCTCCAAGCTTTGTTGTTCTGTACATTTCGGTAATGTTGGAATTTCAGGACCACACAAGCTGAACAACTTCCCTCTCCGAAGAATTGCTCAGGCTTTCGTTATTGCCACCAAGACCAAGGTTGACGTGTCCGGTGTGAAGATCCCAGCCCACATTAATGACGACTACTTCAAGCGGAAGACACTCCCCGGGAAGAAGGGAGAGAACATCTTTGCCGCAGGAAAGGTTGAGTATCAGGTTGGTATTGAAATTATCTCTTACCTTTCTTTAGTGGAAATATATCATTTCACACATTTTCTAAACTAGAACTCATTCTTTTCAAAAACATTTCTTTTTCACTTAGACAAGTTGTTTAAGGTTACCGATCAAAGGAAGACAGATCAGAAGGCTATCGATAAGCCAATCCTTGCTGCCATCAAGAAGCACCCAGAACACAAATTCCTCTTCGGTTATTTGGGTTCACGCTTCATGTTGGCAAAGAGGCAATATCCTCACAATATGGTGTTCTAAGTTTGTTGTTGTCAATAAATTGTTATTCTTGTTTTTATTGGTGTTCCTATTCTTTTTCAAGGAGATTTACATGGTAAAGCACTTCTAGTTGCTACTTTTTCTATTATGACAGTAAACATGATTTTCAACGCTAGAAATAGCAAAGTTGGGAGCTTAGCGTTTGAGGTACAGATCTTCTACGAAGATTGCATCTCTAACTAACCACAACATTGTACAGTAGTAATATTTATTTCAAACTTCATTACCTTCATTTTCTCGGTAATTTTATATCCAGGCATCTTTATTTTCTGGGATATGAGGCAGAAACACGACGGTTATGCCTCTTTTTCTCATATATGACAAAATTTTCCATCTTTTTCCGAAATACCCAATTAGAACAGGAGAAATACTGGTTAGACATTTATTCATGACCGGATCATTGGGCAAAACGACTAGAACAGCATATTTTAAAAGCCAATATGACTTTGAGAAACAGTTCACAAATAAAAAAAATGGCATAACATAACAAACAGCGTCGTTCGAGGTGCTTGCCATCACTAAAACCGTCTACGGAGGATGGAATTAAGGAAGGAGTGTTGAGCTGGTTTAAAGCGAACGTCAGGAATGAACTAGAACTTTCTAAAACTATGTAATCTATGTGAATGTGAAGGCATTCGGTGAATAAATTTACATCTACTTTCAGTTTGATCAGGGCGCAGGGAAATCGAGACCTTTGCAGTTCGTACCTCACACAGTCTAACCGTTGTCTAAGGGGCATTGACGTTGAATACTGAGGGTGGCATAGCGTGTTCATGTTCCCTATCCGTGGAAACGCGCTAAATGGGGGCATTGGGCGGATTATTTACAAAGCAAAATATTCCTGAAGTGTACAGTAGGACGACACTATGAGTTTCTCCACAAGAGAAACCGATGATGTCGAGATTGTCGCGCTTCACGCGGTGCTAGACCGTTATCATATTGTGACATATAAGGTCGATGTCGTTGCCGTTTTTCTTGAATACCGCCTGTTGAGTGGGATCTGCTGGGAAGATCCTGACGGCTCGCGTCTTTCCGCCGAGGCAGACGCTCAGCGCTGGTGAGACGATGACTGTCGGAGGTCGCGCGTTCATCCTGAGACAAAAATGAGCATCGATTTGTTCCGTGTTAAAACTATAGGAGTATACAAACCCTACCTTTCATACTGAGCTAAAAGGACACCGATGAGCTCTCCCACTCGCTCCTCTTCCTTGGGGTTCTTCAGGCATCCGACAATATCATTCTCAGCCACGTGAATGATGAAAAGACCGTTTGGCTCCGGGCAAACGGAGATTCGTGATACCTAAAGTAAGTTCTTTTGATTTCTTGGGTCGGCATGCATCATCAAGATTATTCAGGGTAAACGTGTTAGCAGCACATTAATTTATCCATCGTCAACACAAGTGTTTACCCTGGGTAATCATATTGATTAATCCAAAGACCGTATGCATAATAGAGATTACTTAGGATTAACACATTATTACACCCCTGATTACCCATCTTAACACAGATGTCAACCCTCTTACCTCTGGTAATCTCAATGTGCATACAAAGGCCGGATACATCGTAGAGATTACTCAGAGTAAACCTGGTAATACCACACGAACTTACCCAGCCGTGACACGGGTGTCAACACGTTAACACTGGGTAATCTCACTGATGTATGCAGGCCCGTAACTGCCACTAAGTAGCTACTTTCATGGATTAAAGGTAATGCTACATCATAGAAAACACCCAGGATAAATGAGTTAACACCCACGTTAACGATGGGCAAATTCGTATGGTTCTAACACGTTTACCCCGGGCGATTTTTATGAAGCATGTGACCCCACGAATAATCTTGTAAACTGAGATTACCCAGGGTAAACGGGTTGACAGCCATGTTAACGGTTGGTAAATTTGTGTGATGTAACACGTTCACCCTAGATTGTCCCTATGATGTCCCCATAGGGCTTGCAGGAGTACAGCTTAGAAAGGTTGTTGAGGTTACCCAGGGTAAATTACGCAGGGCAAAAATTGACCAAGACAGAGTGGATCACCCAGGGTAGAAAATGACCAAGCCAGCTATATTGTCCGGACCCCATGACTCCCTCAAAAAAAAAGCATGAACCTAAAATTATTAAATGGAATGAAAGATGGAATGAAACCCACATTCTGCAAAGGAACTGGTTCCTTGAGTAGTTTGAAACTGTTGGCATCAAGCTTAGCTATGTATTTATCCGTGATCACCAGCACCCTCAATGAGGACTTGTTGAAGCGGTTGAATTTCTGAAAATAGAATTCAAAAGTGGGTTGACTTCTAACTGTAGACATTTTAATCATAATGCCGCAATATTATTTGCAGCCCAGTTGCTGCTATGCTATGTATTTGCAAAGTGAAGAGCACCAGCGTCAACGATTTTGGTACTTATCGATTCTAGCTGGAGCATTGCTGGCGTCGATGTTGTAGCGAAAATCGATTTGCATCAAAATCGTTGTCGCTTGTGTGGGGGCGACACAGGGTGCTAGGTGTGTAGCGACAATCTAAGAACAGTATTAATCACCCGTAAAATTTACTAAGTTTTTAGACGAACTTGTCATAGTATATGCGATTTTTATAGAAATAATTCTAGGTAGTTACTCCGGTATTACTACAAAAGGTGCAACGAATGGCAAATTCGAAACGAGGAATTCCATAATTCAATTTTTTCCACTTCTTTTTGTACAATTTCCACTGGTGGCGAAAAAAAAACAACCTTGAAAATGCATAGAAATCTGCTCTGATTCTTTACCAAACTTATCCCTTAACGTCTTCTGTGATACTAGCAAAGATGGTTTACATTTCCCTCCAAGCAATCCCATATACAGGCAACTCCAAACGGCCGTGTGCAAGGGGCGGAACCGCGGCGCGGCGTGTTTACTCGGGTTATCTGCTGCTGGCGGAAGCAGTGAAACCAAGGCCATATACAGAACTTCTGTCTCTGCCCAAGAGAACAGCCCCGCGGTCCCGCGCCTTGCACACGGACGTTTGGAATTCCCTGTACTTGTCGCCTGCTCACCTTCACCGATAACTCCTTATATGGATTTCAAATGGAATGCAAAAGAAAACGCCATAAATTTACCTGGAAGAAAGAGCTGAACAGAACTTTCTCGTAGGGATGTGAACTCTTCATAGCAAGCATTGCACCACGGTATTTGATCGGGTTGTAGGTCGGTTCCTCACTCTAAAAGTAAATAACTAAACATAAATAGCTTTTTTTTAAATTTCTTTACTACTACTTGGTCCAAAAAACAGCTGTTCTACTAGCTCTACAAACTTTTCGTTTTAAAAAAAAGTAAGCACAACACCTGCGACAGGTAGTCTCCTTTCCAGGATCGCGAATAGCCCCAACGTTCCCGCTTTCCATTCAGAGCAACAAATGCCGCCAGCTTTTCGGGCAAAGACTCCCTGAAACACCATTTCCTTCATGTGTAACCACTCCTGCACTGTAGTAAGCACAAACCTACCTCAGATGCTCCGGCATCCTGGCCAGTATCGTCGCGGCGCGCCATCGTTGGTGCATCTGCTTCAGCTTGGCGACGAACGGCGCCAGCACAATCGGTGGAGCCGGCCAGCGCACGCTCTTGCCGAGATCGGGCATTTGTCGCACACCGCTGAAAACGGAGGTGTTGATAAAATGTCCACGCATTCTTCTTATTATGAGGCGTGGCGACGATGACTCAAATAGGACATTGTTGATTCAAAATGGATGGGAGCTGCAGCAGCGAGGATGACAAATTCCAGAAAAATTCGGGAAATTTAAGCGAAAGTCTAGAAAATTTTGCTCGACCTTTCGTGCAATCGAGTAGCTCTGCCAGAAAAATGTCCAGCAGTTGTTTTCGTACCTTCCAGAATCTAGGTGCAGCTTAATGACATTCATTTATACATATTTGTTCTATTTACTTGTAGTTATTCTTCATACAGAATGCACTACAAGTCTTTAGACAAACATATTCGTTCACAAAATCGTCGACAAAGTGAGCATAAAAAATAAAAATTATTATTCAATGCTTAATTCTTGACTTAATAATAATCTGAATCCTAAGAAGTGATCCTCTATTCTATTTATTCTCAGCATAGAATTTTTAAAAAAGCAGAGGTGAGAGATTGGTCGACTGAGGAACGCAGGAGACCTAATTAAAATTTGCCTGATCATCTCTCTAATATTTTGAGAAGAAAAGATATTCCTGGCAAGGGTTATGTACTTAGTTCCACGACTCCAGAAGTATGGACAAATTTCCCATTCCATTCGAAAATGACAGGTATTCTACTTTCCAGCGAAGTTGCAGTTTAGACAATATGGACAAACGGATGCCAAGGTATTCTCAGGGATTTTTAGACCATTGGTCGCGTACCGATGGCTACTAAGTGACAAAGAGCAGTGCTTGCATACCAAAACACGTGTTGGTAATCCTCTAATGGTCCCTGAGCTCATATTTATTTATTTATTTATTTATTTATTTATTTATTTATTTATTTATTTATCTAATGCATCAAGAAAAAGGTGAACCACAATGTAACAGTACTCGCAGATGTAGCTATGTGTATGTGGTTAAAAATCAAACATAGCTGGTTAACATTTAAAATAAGGGCATCCTTACTCCAGTTAATGTCATATAATGACTATGCTTATATAATGACTAGGAGGGCATGAGTTTTCTCCATTGTCCTTTTCTAATGGGCTTGGATGCATAACTGGGACGTTTCGACGTGTTTTCCAACGATGGGTAAATTTGGAGGCGTTGACTCGTTTACCCTGGGTAATTTCAATGATGCAATGGTGCATACGGTCTCTGTTTACGCCACACTCGATGAAGATTCCATTGGTTAACTTATTTGGGACCATACGTTACACGTAACTATGGGACCTGCTACCAACCATCGTTTTTTTGGAAAGAAATTTCTAGGATAACAAACCGACTAAAGGGCGTATGCCAGACTGGTTACCACTTTTCTTCTAAAAAAATATGGCATGTTACAGGAGAAGTAAAGGAATTCGATGAAAATCTGGTAAAGCTAGCTCCTACTCACGTAGGAGAAGGTATGGTAAGGCACGAAGAACAACCCACTCTCCGAAACGATGCGAGAAGCGTAGGAGTTCAGAATTGAGCGAAAATTGTTTCGAACGAGCAGAGGCGACGGATGCGATTCAAAAAACAGCACTAATTGGAGGCTTCAGTCATGTAATTAGGTACATGCTGTGCCTTTCATCAGAACGGAAACAAAAAAAGTGGGATAGGCAAGGCGTTCACTACTTGAGTGGGCAGCAAATCAGACGGTTTCCAGGAGTTTTAAGGGACCAATAAAGGGTCGGTGGTAGATAAATAGATAATATTAAACCGGCATGTGCCGCGACAACGTTGGGAGTGCGAAAAATTGAAAAAAAGAAAAGAAAGGTGCCAAAATCATGTTTTGATGGTATCAGACAGAGCACAATTGTTCCACTACAAATATAGCGCGCCGCATAGGTCACGCGTTGCGCGCTGTTGGGTCACCACGCCTGCCATGGCGTATAAGACTAGTAAGCTACCCGCGAAACTCACCGGAAAGAGTCAACAACATTGATGATGTAACTGCGAAGCTTGTAGCGTCTGTAGACCCCCATAATGTGGTAGACAGCCTTCTTCTGTTTGTATTGCTTCCTGGCCAGGTAACCACGGGTATGCTGAACTCAATATATGTAGTACACGTCTATGGATCAAATGGAATCCGTAAAGGAATAGTAAACAAGTAAACAGAAACGAATGATCTTTGCTGGAGAGAATTAGCGTGGGTAGGCAAAATTTCGCAAGGACAGTAACAAACCAACCTTTTGCAAGAAAAGAACCACGTCAGGCAGTTTTGCACTTCGAAGCTCCTCCAATCGGAATACGGTTTGAGGGCTTCTGATGAACACCTAGAAAATAAATTTTTCATTGAAAGCCGTCTTTCTATAGAGAAAAAGATCAAGAATGCAAAAATGGCAGCCTGTAGGAAATGAACAAAAGGTTTGCATTTCGAAAAGTCATCATTCAGAACATTCCAGATGTTCTCGCCAAGACCTCCAAGGTTATAGTTAGTTTCAGCGCAGAAATGTCGCCTTTCGTCGCTCATTTCATGTGCATGCTTTGTGGGAATACGGAGCAATTGTGCTATTCTATGACCCTCTTCGAAAGAAAGGTCCACTTCTCTATCAATTGGATAATCATTACATTATTATTGCGTTATTATTATTATTATTATTATTATTATTATTATTATTATTATTATATTTAATATTATATTATTATTATATTATTATTGAGCCATGACGGCTTAAAACCAAACAATCGCTTCTAAAAGAGTTGCCCAATCCACCATTAGCACTCTATTATTACTTCTTTTTTCGTTCATTTACTATTTCGCATTGGGGAGAGTCGGGACAACACGTCCACGCGCGTGGAGGCTCCGCCCCTTCGACTGAAAGCTTCGCCTACCGGCATTTTAGCCCGATTTTTCGGGATTTTGACGCATCATTCCTCGGTTCCTAGCTGATCCCTAGCCACTAGCTTCGGCGAGACACTGGACATACATATATAACCAGGGTGAAGTGTAGAAAATTACAATTTACATTTTTTGACGGTGGAATTTGGGAAAAAAGAAAGGAAGAAAAAAAAACATTCGTCGGCTGACGGCTAAGAGTCCCACAAGTTTCAAGTGAATTGCACCAAATCCATTCATTCATTTCCCTTTCCAAGTGAATTGCACCAAATCCATTCATTCATTTCCCTAAGTCGGTAGAAATTCGATCAAATAAGTAGCAACCTACCAAAATTGTAGTGGGCGTGGCCTTGCTACAAGTTATCTCCCACCTCCCACTGCATTTCTTCATTAGCATACCCGAGAATCACTTGCTTTTGGCCCAAAGCCAAACTCACCTTCGTTTTCCCATAAACGCAGTCCTCCTCCAATCCAGCGAATCGTAAAATCTTGGAGCAGGCGTCACGAGGAGTTCCACCTCGTGGATTTGGCCAGGTGTCAGGGCAGATCAACTTGTATCTGAAGTGTTTATACTTCACAGGACCATTGCGCTTTCACTACATCCCTCAAGAGTATAACCTGGTTATAAATCGGTCATAGCTACAACGATGGGCGAAACCAGCTCGACGAACGCGCACATTCTCCAGGAGACCAAGGTAGCGGACCTGGATATGAGTAGCTGTTGAACGAGCGAGAAATGTTCCCGAAACTCAGTCGGGCCATAATGTCAGGACTGAGCATACCTGGTGCTCCACTCTTTCCAAATCGAAGATTGTACTGCTTTTCTCCTCGTTGGGTTTGATACAGCGAATGTAGTGGGGTTCTTTGCTGGCCAGCTGAGCTACGAGCGTGGACATAGAGTTCTGGAAAACAGGTGTTATGTCATGAAAAATTGTAGTTGTTCCTAAGCCTCCACGGATTTTATTTCCACGTTTGTTTTTTAAGAATTTGTTTTACTTGTACTCTTTTCTACTCTGGAACTGACAAATTATCGAGAAGTTTTTAGTCTTCTCAAGCAGATTCTTGACCTTAAACAAAATGGTGTTATTAATGCTCAAGATTAACATACTTTGGGTGGCATTTTCAGTTATTTTTTCAAGGGTTCCTGTCCTATTCACCTTTCAGAATCGTCCAGGAAGACCTATGACCGATATTCGAAAACCCCAAAATGTAATTTGTTTTTGAAAATCGAATGGGATATTTTCTCCAGCAAGAATTGATAACCGATTATTCCTTTCTGTGCTATTAAATTTATGTACACTTCACCTTGAATAGATATCCAGCTGTGGGCGGTCTTCGATTCACCTCAGTCACCTTCTTAGAGCCATCCGGGAAGATCGATTTGAGAAGTGGGCTTTGGCTAAATAAACCTTCATTATAGTACTCTAACAATCTGTTCTAGTAGTGATCCCTTACGTCCCCCAAATTACAGCACTACCCCAACTGAAATACCATGATTGCTCTTATATTTCCCACTTTTACCCGTCTACGGACACTATTACCACCCGCACACGTTGTGTCAGACCGTTTTGCCATTTTAAACTTGGGAGGAAATAGCCAAATGTGGTTCGAGAGGTGCTTAACTTAGTCGAGCACTTATTAGCCAACCTACTAGTCATTTAGGTGAAGCTGATCCGTACATCCTGAAAAAGGACGACAAGGAACAGTGGCTTTCTATGCACTGCCTTACCGGGGCCTAACGCGCGCGGGTGGTGAATGTCCGATGGTCACTTTGACCCTAAGAAATTCCAGCTACCTGTTGTACATCAATCGCTTCAAGTCCTGGAACAGCGTATCCCTGTTCTTGTCCATAAATCCATTGACCGAGTAAGTGACGTCACCAGCATAGTGCGTAATCCTAAACAATCATTACAACTTCGCGGTGGGTAGATATAAAATATTTTGAGTCTGAGAATTCTGGGTAAGGGTAAAAGCTTGAAATCAGAAGGAAACTCGTACCTGAACTCGTCATGTTTTACGGTTTTATCGGACTGTCGCAGATTTCTACTGGTGTAGTGCTTGTGTGATTGCAGATTCTTGTCCAGTTCAGCCAGGAACACCTGGAAAAATGTCTGCTTAGGGGAAAAGGCTATAAACTGGTTATTAGTCGGCTATTTACCTGGTCCGTGACGTTTCCTATGTTTGCGCAGGCCTCATCCAGCACCGACAAGATCCCGGTCCTCGGCATTTCCACCAGGTCACAGATGATCTGAACACTTGGGAATTTACCAGCCTTATCGCGGCAATGGGTTACGGTTACCAGCCATACCACAGCAATGGGTTAAAGTCTTACCTTATTGTTGAAGTAGTCAATCTTCGACCATTTAATCCCCTCCCGTTCATATTCCTCTTGTTCCTGCTTCAACACCAACTCAATGAACAACTGTTGCAGCTTCTCGTTACAGTAATTGATACAGAGTTGCTCGAAACTGTAAACACAAATAGCTACCATACACCTTGCAAAGTTACCGTAGTCCAATCTAACTATCCCCCACCTGTTCGTGCCGAAAATCTCGAATCCATAGATATCCAACACGCCGATTACGGTACCCTTACTGTAACGGGATGTCTGCTCAACGGTGATTGACTCGTTGATTTTCTCAACTACCCAAGAGAAGAGGCGTTCGTAGACGGCCTAAACACCTCCGTATTATGGCAGGAAAACCTGATCCAATCGCGAAAATCTGCTCCAATCTGACCCAATCGCAAAAATCTTCACCTTGGCTAGGGCGTCTCTTGTGTAGAGAGCAGCGTTCACATCATGCGTCTTGGCTACCACGTCTCCACGAGCAGCAACCACCTGCAACAGACCCATCGGGGGCGTTTGCTTCGTCCGTTCTGCTACTAGCGAAAGACAGCCAATTAGGGACGAACTTGTGAAGTGAGAGCGTTGTGCAGCTGCTCCGGTGTGACTGACAGACACCTGGCAGCATTTTTGAGAACTTCAGGATTGGCGACGTGACAATCTCCGCTCGACGACTCAGAATCCACGAATGACAAGTTACCCAGATGGAGAATGCCGGCGATTATCGACCACAGCTGGAAAAAAAATAAGAAATAGAGCCGATTTTTTTTTGGTTACAAGCATTATTTTTGAATAAAAATCATTACATAGGTTAACCATGCTAAACATCAAAACAGACACAAAAAAGCACGCTAAAACGCGGGTACACGAGTTTACAAGCAAAAAACGTGATTATAAATTGGGCTAGAAACGGAAACAGGAGTTTGAACTAAAGAACAAATGGGAGACGAATTTCTGAATTTCACCCAGGGAACCCTGGACTATTTCTTGGGTTACCTGCACAACAATAGTTTCGAACTGTCGAGTATAGTGTGTTCTAAACACGACTATATATAGTTTAGTATCCATGCGGATACTTAGCTTTTCTCTGATTCCTCTCCAGTTGCTGCACACTTTGCCGCGTTCTTTTTCTCTCTGATCTCTTCCCAACTATCGTCCATGGTGAAACGCACTATACTGCTCGGAACGATGTGGTATCTAGATAAATTTTAATACTCTGATCACGCTTATCCCAGCAAATAGTTGAATTTCAAGGAATAGCTCGTTCTGATCACGCCCATTTTGATCGAATTCCATCGAGTACTGGATTGATTTAGAGTAAAAAATGCATCTGCATTTAGGTGCGCTGTATTATTTGGGAGTTTTCAAACTGTAAGCAGATTATCGCTCTTTCCTAGCTGCTAGTGTATGTATCTACAATATGCAGGGTGAACTGTCTATTTCCAAATAAAATTACTACAAGGAATATAAGAATATATAAGAATAAAAACAATGTAAGAATTGATTAGTGAAATAATTTCGCGGTTAGTATTTTGAAAGCTGTCTCTGCAGCCGGAATTCTTTTAAAAATCGAATAAAGTTAGGCTCAGAAAATTAGAAAACGATTTGAAACTGAAGAATATGTGGCCCCTTTAAGTTTTTACACGAATCTAAGGCTATACAATACATAGATGAGCGGAAAACAAGCAAACAAAGGAAGGCAGAGGTAATTGCCCGTCGTTTGCTGGTTCTATGTACATAGAACCGAATTCCAAACCAACCAACGGACATGGAATCCATGAAGGTTCGTAATGACAACATTTTGAATAAACAATGGCTAAGTAATCATTTAAAAAGCCCGAGTGAGGAGTATCGAACGATATGTATCTGACAACATCATGATGTTTCAAATCTCTCATTCACTTTTCATTAATTCTTAATGAAAACCTTAGGTTTAATTTTTTTGCACTGAAAGCTAGTAGCTAAATTAAGTGGGGTCTGATGACTTGCATTTTATTTGCACCACTCTTTGCTTTTAATTCAGCTTTTGGTTTCGCTTATAGAACTCAGGAAGTCAGCGAAAACCTCATCTCACGCTTACTCAGAAACCTTTCTCTCTAACCTTTTTTTTGCGCAATTCCTTCAAATCCTAAGGTTTTCCACCCCCTCACCGCCGTGATATTACGGAGCCATTGAAGTTTTCAGTGTAGTTTCGAGGCTTGTGCTCCCAAATCGAGACAGACATGCTCAGGTGAAAAAATTCCACTAGATTACGTGTGCTTTCGAGCAGATTTCGCTTATTTTTCGCTGAAATATTTCCCGATTTCGCCCGAAAATCACACGTAAATCTCCGAAAAGTAAGCGAAATCCACTGAAATTTACCCGATTTCCGCCCGTAAAATAAGCGAAATCCACTGGAATTTTTCCACCTGAGTATTACCGAACGGAGAACTATCATATTTCCTCTTTTTAGTGTTCATTTTTGTTCTTCTTTCACACAGTCAATATTTTTCCTCGGTAGACTAGTCTGGTTGTATATATTTACAATTGTTCTATTCTGATCAGATTGTGATATGGAGCGGTTTTATAATAATGTACTATTTCTTGAGAAATATAGTCAAGAGAAATAAACCTGTCAGCATTGAGACAATCTAAAGAAAAGACTCACTCCATCGATATCACATTCGTTAAAGCCGGTAGTCCTCAGGGAGTTCTGGACCTCTTTGAAGTCACGGGCGTCATCGATAGAGGAGACCTTCAAGGAGTGCCATTATTCAAAGGAAAAGGAGAGCAGGTACATTTTAATCTGTCGCAAGCAATACAATTGTAAGGAACTATTGAAAAAAAATTAGATAAAACTAATGTGTGCCAGAATATTCTCACCCTATCACTGTCTCCCTGATTCAAGTAGAAATACTTCTTCGGGTCCTTCTGTAGGCCATACTGGCCCAGCTTGCTGTCGTCGACCCCTCGCAGGAGATGGTAGAAAACATGGAAATTTCGTTCGCCTTTCTGTTGCCGCACGACACGGGACTGAAAATTCAGGAGAATTTCCCGGAGCCACAACATTTGCCGTACTACGTATAACTTAACCCTAACCTTTTCAAGAAGATAGTTCGTGATATTTCCGCCGACGGGATCACCATTGAAATTGAAGTTGATGTGCATATATTTGCCAAATCTGCTCGAGTTGTCATTTCGATTGGTTTTAGCACAGCCGAGTGACTCAAGGATGCAGTTCGACCGCAGTAAGATGTTCTTCACCCTGAAGAGAAAGGTAATCTTCACCCTGAAGAGAAAGGTAAAAGTCGATGATTACTCCTTATAACGATTCCAGTAAATCCTAGCTCTCATTTTGCCATGTCAGCTCCTACGGCAATGCTATTCATCCATTCACCCCTTGTCCCTTGGCCGTTTATACCCATTTCCCTATTTGCGCATTCATCGGGCAACCAGCTCATTAGGAAACACAATATCGCGATCGCACTCCCCCCCCCCCACCCCCTGTGGTTGGCGTAGGCGTAGATTAAATTACCCTGAGTAATTGATGAACTCCGATTTAGTTGGGAACTATTATGGTGAACATCTACAAATTAAGCAAAGTTATGGTGTAAAAGGAAGAACTGCGAAGAAAATAATGAGGAAAGATAAAAGTGACGAAATGGACGAAAGCCCATAATTGGATTCATCCAGACAAGGGGGATCTGCAAGTAATACAAGAGGAAAATATAGGAACAGGCAAATGCAGAAATTAGGTAGACGTTGAGAAAAAAGTGAGACAGGCACAAGCCATATAAACAGGAGAAAAAAAATGAGGGAAAAAAGCAGAAAAGTAAGAAAAATAGATAGGGAAAGAGGAAGGATCGAGGCAAGAAAAAAGAGAAATGAGAGAGAACAAAACGGAAAAAAATGCAATGAAGGTAAATGTTAGAAAGAAAGTGAACGCAACGCAGGTGACACGATCAGAGGGTGTTGGACAGACGTTAAAGAAAGTAAGAAGAAAAGCGAAAAAGTAAAAAAAGGAGCGGGGTAGAGAAAGGACCTGGGCGAAGGAAAAATGGAAATGTGAGGAAACAAATGCGAAAAAAGAGGATGAACAGAAAGCAAACTCGACTCCAATTCGAGATGTGTGCTATTTCGAAGAATATGAATAGTAGAGAGAGAGAAAAAGTAGATGGGCGAGAAAATGAATCGAAAACTGTATGGAAGTAGAAAAATATACTTTTTTATTTATTTTTCTTTTATGTATTTATCAATTTATTTGTTGTTTACATTCAAAGTGCTCCTGATATTCAGATAACCATAGTGCTAGTAAGAAAAACAGAAGCTTTGGAGTTCATATGATTTTGATACTCTAAGGGTCAGTTCAACATAAAATATCCTCTTAAGGAAAAAGAAGGACGATTCTGCGATGTTGCCCAACTTGAGTAGCGCATCAATAAGATGGTCGGAGGAGCACAATTTGGACAAGAAAGTAAGAAAACTCCCAGAAAAAAGTGCAGGACCACCAAAATAGGACACGTAGTGGAACCCGCAAACTGTGATCTTGACAGCGACGGTTTTGTCTTCACTTATTCAATAATACATGTAGTAATAGTTTAATCTGTTTGCCTATATACATAACAAGGTGTGCCACTCAGAACCAAATTAAAGGCCATCTAATGTAACAGAAGTGAGGAAAAACAAGAGGAAAAAAAACAATAATAGTGAGATCAACTCAACAGCTCGAACTACAATATAAGGACGTACAACTAGATGTCACTGGGCAAAGACAATGGAACCTACCTAGAAAACAAAAAAAAATTCGAAAATAATATGTGTTAGAGATCTGTACTACATGTCCACCCCTCCATTCCCCAGTCCCCTCTCCGCGCTTTTCATTCTCAAATCCCTCAATCAACCCTTTTAGCACGCCCTCGCTTCCTAGATTTCTCGCTAAATGACCCATCTGATGGGGTTCCGTCATGCGACCGCCGAACGCAGGCTCTGTCGGGTTCAAATAGCGGCCAGATGTCTGGTCATTTAAGGGGTTCTTGATGATTGAGTGCTGTCAATGGGCGCGAAATTCAAGAATATGGTCGAGGCGGTGACATTGGACCAGGCCAAGGATGGTTGTTGTTCCTGGAAAACCGGGAAGGAGAGAAAATTCAGGTGGTAAGTTGATCTTAGAGGGTTCTTTTTTTTGTTGGGATTAAACTGGCAGTGAAATATAATTTCTTTCGAGCTCCTCTACCCTGAAATTGCTGGGGTACCCTATTTCTCGTTAAAATCCTAACATCCCTCCCCCATTCCGACGTAAACACTTTCCACGAACGCCAACTGCACATGACACTCACGGGGCACATGTAAATGAGGCGACAGATGGGGGATGCAGTGAAGAGATTAAAATTGATAGCGGTGTAGTGTGTTGTGACTGCTATGAGATTGTAAATCATTATCGGATGACAGTGATAAATGGAGGAAAAAACCGAAAACGAGGAGAAAAAAGCGGTGACATACCTTTCTATTTCCCTCTGTTGCTGCAAATTCGTAATCGCTGCAAGGTATCTCATAATAATTTTGCTGGTTTCTGTTTTTCCAGCTCCGGATTCTCCTGGAAAAACAACAGGATCAGGATTGTAACCTACGCATAATCTAAAAAAGGCAATCATTTACCTGATATGACAATACAACAATCTTTTCCATATCGCTTCATCGAGCGATATGCAGCGTCGGCGATCGCGAACGCATGAGGCGGTCGTTCATAGATCTCTCGACCCTGGAAATCTTAAAACTAGGTGGAAATCCAGCGAAACATCCAGAAGTCTCAGTGCTGGATAAACAGCGCCACCCTGCTGAGGGTCGGCTTTTCTCCAGACTATGGCAAATGCTCAAAATTCACGAATACGAGTCGGATAACACATTTCTTCGAAGCTGGATGAGTTGGATGAATGGCCGGCTATAACTATGAAAATCAACAACCCCCTATGTACCGCTAACCTTGTATTTTTCCACTGTAGCCTGTTCATAAATTGGCAGGTTGCGATAAGGATTGACAGCTATCAGCACTTCTCCAATGTACGTGTAGATCCTGCTTTTGGAGAACCTGGAAAGAACATTTACTCAATTAACTGGTGAGGAGGTGAATATCCTGCACATTTTTATTCAAAACAAGCATTTTATCCCGAAAATTATAGTTTTTCTCGAAGATGTGACACAATGAATATCTCACTGGAATGGGAAACAGACAGGAAAGATGCGACTTTTTGATGCGATCAAAATGTATTAGATAAAAAAGGCAATTTCTGAAAAGTTAAAAATCATATTAAATTAAAACCAAATACCCTATTAGTGACCCTGAAAACTCAAAAATGAAAAGGTTCTATACGAATTTCAAATATTAAAATAACTAACTGAAAATACCTAAAAGAAGACATTCAATCTTTTTACTTTTGAAATAGAAATTATTTGTCATTAAATATATAAATAACCACAAAATAAAATACCAACAACATTAACAAAATTGAAAAAAAAAATAAGTAAGAGAAAATAAAGGTCTTAAAAAAGTAAATGGTTCCTCAACTAAACACTTTCTTAATCCCCTTAAGATAATCCCAAAAAGGGTGTGAGAAGAGATGTCAGTGAACTGAAAGCGAAATAAGAAAGTCCAGTGGAGATTCTTCTTCTTCCTAGACAGGCGGAGCTGGTCCTGAGAAAAACATTTCACATTCTGGTAGAAAAATTCTTCTCTTTTGTGTGAGCAGGAGGCCCAGCACATTCCCTAAAACCTTCACGAATCTCATCACAGCTGCCGAACTCCCAACGTTTCTTACCTAACCTGATATTTTCCTTTTTGTGAAGTTTTTGATCAACATTAGTCCATCTATCGCAGAGAAAGAAATATTTCAGTGGTTTTTTCCCAGCAAAGTGGCAAAAATTTCTGTTCTCATGTTGATCAACACTTCATGGTTGGTTCCTCAATGTCCTTAGCAGAGCTCCGTTTCAAACTGAAGGCTATATACATTCCTTGGACAAGGGGCTAAAGTTAATGTTTGTTTTTTTTTGTTCTTAAAAATAGTTTTTATGGAAATAAAAACAATACCAGGCCGTTCTGAAGGATAAAAAATGAATTCAGATGACACGGTAATCATTTTGGGTTCGAAAGTTCTTGAAGTTTCTCCTGTCCAGTTTCATAGCTAGCATCACCTCAGCTATTTCATGCAAACTGTAAAATCCGGGCCCCAAGCGAGAGTCTCACGTAGAACACCTAGTTCTTGCTCATGTCGACGACCTTCCCATGCACTTCACGCGCTTCTTGTACTTTTTCCGTCGTCAAATCCGCCGGCACAACCTCGATGTGAACGCATAAACTGAACCGGCTCGAACTGGTTCTTCAGCTAACTCCCGCAGAGATCAAGCGCCGTTAGATGGCTCGTCACGGCTTACCGTTCCGATTCGACATCAATGGGATCGTAAACGACGCCGATGATCCACACAAGCAGACCTGCCGTCCGCATTTTGTGCAATTTTGACGCATCCGCCCAGTAAAGTCCACGCGTTTTTGCAGAAAACTGCTTGGACAACTCGACCTGTTCCCCTCTACAATTAAATGTATGCTTCCAAGTTCTAAATGGCAGTTAGAAGAGATTTTAAGCCATCGCCTTGCACCCTGCCATAGAAACCTGGACGAGTTGCAAGTAGAGAACCAGTTCTATACCTTTAGAATAACCAACGAGTTGGAAGAATTTGCAAAGCACAGGCTCGCCGCATTACAAGTACTCAGCGAAAAACCCCATTCGTGCAGTTCACTGAAAATTTGGAAAGGGATATTTGACACTATTTGAAGAGCTCTTTTTTGCACTCAGCAGCGATATCGAATCGTCGCTGCGACGAACAAACACGCAGAAAATGAGCTGCACGTCTGATGCGTCAGATCGGCGCGGCTCACAAATCATGGTGTCCTTTGTCGCTCTAGATGATCACTCAGCGATATCTTGACTGATCCGAGCTGGCGTGTCATCTGATGCACTTCCAGTCGAAAGGGAAAATCTACATGTCATCTAAGAGTGGACAGATAAGCTACTTTGGAAAATATAGTGATCTTCATCAGCGCTTGAGACTACAGTAGGGCTTATCTTAGCAGAAATGTCATCTTAGCGTCAGTGTTCCTTGCCAATCTCCATGCAGCGGTAAAAAAATGCTGTCTCTAAGCATCGCTGGGAGAATTTCTGTTAAATTTGATAATTTCGGAAGAGAAAATCATTTCTGCAACAATATCATAGCCTAGAGTACTCTTCAAGAAAAAAACCAGGAACCCTTTATTCTTTATTCTTTATTTGGATTCAATATCGCAACGATACAATAGGTGTTGTACTTTCTTTGCGTAGAACTCAGCAGTCTTCTTATCATCTCCAATCACAAGCTGTTTCCAGTTCGACATCACATCTTTGGATCTTTTCTCCTGGAACTCCGCTATGTCATCAATCCATCGTTTTTGAGGTCTGCCTCGACTTCTCCTGTTTTCTGGAGTCCAATCAGTAGCTATCTGAGCCCATGTTTGCTTTCCCGTAGCGACTTTCTTGGCATACACCCATTTTTTTCTGAGAGCAGATAGAACCCAATCTTTGAGGCCTGTTCTGCGCCTTATCACCCTTGCTTTCACCTTTTTGGGCAGTCGAATACCAAGAATGGTACGCTCTAGTCGTCTTTGGGCTGATCGATGGGCTATGGCGAGTTCTCTTGTCCACACCCAAGTTTCACAGCCGTAAAGGATTGTTGAAATCCTTGGAGAACAAAATTCAACCCATTGCGGAAGATGTGATGGACATGATGCATCACGACCTTTCGTCTCCATATGGCCATGCGACGAATGCGCTCTGCTATTTCCTCCTAGACAAACGTCACCATCTAATCAGCATCATCCTAGAACACCGACATTAGTATGTTTCTCGTACCCCGCTCTCTGGCAAACTGACATCAACGAACGGAAGATAGCGGTCCCGTGGCTGCTGAAGCACACTAAACTCCGAAAAGCGGGGCGAAATGTGCGTGCGTCAGCTAAGGCGTTCGGCAAATACTCAGAACACTTGCAACGGGTTTAGAACCGCCGTCAAAAACTCGTGCACTCAGAGGTAAATTTATATCGGTTTCGAGAGCTTCCTTAAGTGGCACAGACCTCCACGAGAAGAACTTCCCCGGTTCTGGAAATGATACTTCACCAGTTTTTCTCTCGTTTCCCTAATGAAAGCGAAAAAGCTGTGACAAATTGCAGCTGTACCGCTGCGATTTCTTTCTTTGCAGTTCGTCTCACCATTTGGCACTGGGCCAAGAGAAAAAGCTATTCCCTAAGTGGAATGAGGTCGAGAGCAAGGCGGCAATTCAACACGAGTTGCGGCTAATCCGCCGCACAAGGTCGTGCCTGTTATGATGCCGATCGCGTCGGTTTGTAAACGTTTGAGTTAGTTTTGTAAACAAAACTTTATTACAGGTGTTTCTACCATGTCGATGGAAACTACTGTATAGCGTGATTCAATAACAGAGGAAGTGTGCAGATGTTACCAGGAATTCCGGGTAGGATAAAATCATAATCAATGAAGGAGGAGCTAGAATAGAGAATCAAAGACGTCCTTCGTTCTATACCTGTGTATTGGTGTATGTTTTGTCGCTGCCACTTGTGTTTTTCGTGTTTTTACGTTTTATTTTATTGTTATTTGTTCTCATAACATGTGTTGACATGCAATCCACAAATAAATAAACAAATAATATATAAGATATGTATAAGAGCCTCATTAAGCTGCAATCCGAACATAATCTGAAGTGATACTTCCAAAAACCTCCTATGCAATTGTCAGTGTTCTTCTCTACCCTCGTTTTGGAGAGTTGCAATGTGCTCTTCACACTTTGTAGTGAAAATAAATAAATAAACAAATAAATAAATAAATGAACAAATTAACCAAGGATGTACTTTTTACATTTTCTGGTTGCGGAGCTAAGAACTAGGCCTTTAGGCCTGTTGTGAGACTTCCGTAGTGCCCCCGGGTAGTGGACCCTTTCAACAGTAGTTCCCAAGGAAGTTCCAAACAAATTCAACCAGTGAATTAGAGCAGCTGGTTTAATGGAAATGCAGTTAGATAATGATGAACCGCAAACAGAGAAGTGGTCCACTAAGGCAAACCAGAAAGACTGGTACAGTTCCTGTACTACCATTTTATACCACTTGTTGCCCACAAAATGGTTATGTGTAAGATCTACTAGTATATAGAAGTGATCAGATAGAAGAAAAAGTATTGCATGACCTACTAGTGCAAAACCATTCGGACTGCCTGGAGAATTTAACCAACTAACGACCGTGCGGCTCACCGGTGCAGCGCATCCCCTTCTCACATGTTGCCGTTTGAAACATCGTTTAGCTCCACTGATCCAATCAATTTTCCTAGTTATTATTCTGATTAAATCTCTGAACTATAAAAACCTATGTTAGAAATTTCATCTGCTGAGAAAGAAGGCAAAGCATGCAGCAGTATGGCAACACGGGAAAACGGGCGCGGTCATCAATGGGTAAAAGTTTTCATACTTATACTACCCTCTGTTTTTTAAACTCGTCTTGATCTTGTGGATGAAGATAATGAGATCCTCTGGTGCTCACCCCCCCCCCCCCCCCCCCCCCCCCCCACATACACCTATGGGATAACCGATAACGCTGCCCGTTTGTGCACACACTCCGTCATGAATATGTGCCAGGATAGGGCAAACATTGGCCCAAGACGTAAGTGCTAGAGTAACGCGAAGTGCTGTTTGGCCGTTAACCGGTCCTATTTTTAGGCACTATACAGCAGTTTCGAGCGAAACCCACTCGAAAAACCGTTGTTTTTTTTTACCGAGTTAGTGCATTAAAGTGGTTTTCACTAAGTACAAGAGCGATGACAAAGGAAAAATGTGCGAAAAGTGCACAGCCCGTCGTGATTCCATTTTTTTCGAATGTAGAAGAGACTATTGAGGCTAATTTTGAGCTTTCCACATTCTCTTGTGTTATATTTGGACTTTTGTTGTGGTCACTGAATTTAACGCGTCGCGCGGGCCTCTACAGCAGAAGGTAAACATCGAGGGTAATCGCGTTTACTAAGGGTAAACTCTATGATGAATGCCACCCTAGTAAATCTTTGTCCATAGACTTTTTCTGCCAAAGAACGGCTTTAGCAACTCGTAAAGTGGACCATCATCGCTGTTCAATTTTCGCAACAAGTACGGGAAACTGCCCAATATTCTTCAGGATTCCCGTTGAAGAAAACCTTGATTAAATTTCTGTGATCTAGCTCACCAGTAGCTAAAATCCTGAAGCCGATACGAAACATCAAAATTCGGAAATTCGTTAGAATAACACAGAGTCATACACGTGAGTAAATCATTCGACACAAAGCAGAGAAGCAAAGAAGCATTCATTTCTCGGGAATTTTCGCAAATCCCACCACTTTTCCATTATTTTTTTAGCCCATAGCTGAGGCAAAAATTCAAATTTTCGAAAAAATGTTTTAAACTCGGAATTCCAATGACTTCCTATGTTTTTCAGATCCAATTTTGATAAAGAATCCGGAAGTGTGATCAGATTTCGAAGAGGTTCCTTTCAGAGGGAGTTACAGTGCTGACGAATTAATCCGTCGCCAGTCGCTTTTTTCTCATGAGTTACAGATGGCACTGTATAACCAAATATGGAATTCGCTGCATCGCAATATGTGGTTTGCTAATTTTATTTGATCGCTCAAACAACATGAAACGAAAAAAAAAACAGGACAGTAGTGATCATGCGAAGGAAAAGAGTTAATCATTTTGTGTGCTCCATGGTTCAGAAAGACTGTATCCGCTCCTACACTCCAATTTTCCGCAAATAAATCAGCCCTCCTCTTAGCTAAGAAGTGGAACTTCGAAATCAGAAACACTGCATTAACAAATAAGTGAAGCGTAACTGTTCCAGTGCGAGAAAGAAACTCAAAATAACTTGAGAAGAATTCCAGAATTCTCCAGATTTTTCCGAGTTACACTGTGTGAAGGCGTCTCAACAACACCTAGTAATGCTACCTCTAGGAATTTTTAGAACCTCTTGTTGTGAAGGAATGCACTTCCTGCAGTAGGGGCACTAGATATCGTGAAAGACAGGAAAACTGCTACATCTGCTGTTGGTAAATCAAGTGAAACCGAGGAAAAAGTTAGCAAAGCAAAGGATTTCCCTAAGATCTCCCTATAGGGAATTTACAAAAAGTTTCATGTAATCACCAATTAGAATGAAGCGGTTTTCTCAATATAAAATCCTTTGCACCGGTCAATAAGATTTTTTTCCATCGCTTAGGATTGAATAATGCATTAGATGGTACCAGATGTACATCAATTCAAATATTCAACAACGAATTATTTTAAAAATTCGTGTGCATGAAGAAGGAGGAATCCATCACTAAAAGAAGGAAAGGGCTCTCTCGAATGTAAGATTTTTTTTCACCGCTACCTAAATCATCAATCATATGATATGACTTTAATTCTGTCCTGACTCTGATTGATATACTGCAGTTCTGATAATCAGAAAAAAAAGAGAAGAAACCACGTGGAAACACAAAAACCCCTCTCCAAATTTTCTTTTATTGGGAACAGTTACCATGAGCGAGGATCCCTAAGCCCCATACCACACTCCATTCATGGACTAGCCTCTCCCAGATTCTTGGAAACCCCTAAGTCCGAACTCATGAAGTACTAGCAAACAGCTCCCCATTCGGCCATTCCCCTAGCCGCAGCTCATTGTTTCGCAATTCTGGGAAAGTTGATTGGCTTGCTTGGAGCATGAGCAGTTCAATTTCGCAAGCCTCATGGTGACTCATTTTTCAATTTTGCTCCAGTGGAATTCAGCACCCGCTAGGGCGTTGTTGTTGTAACACATTTCTTAGTTCTTGCCCTTCTCAGAAATTGCACTGCATTGATTGTGGGAAGCAACGAGGTTGTGAAATAATCCAGAAATTGCGGGATAGCTTTACCTTTTTTAGGTAAGATGTGACAGTGCAATGGGGCGAATGGGATTAGTATTGGATGCCAAATTACACAGTGGTTATAAACTCCTTGGTTATTTCAGGATAAATGCCTTGGTGTAATTCACACATCGAGAAGACCACATTGGAATACGCAGCTCATACTTCTAAAAAACCTCATCGCGGTGCGGGAGAAGAGACTAAGGGCCACGTGCATCACTGAGATTACCCTGGGGTAAACGTGTTAACACTCTCAAATTCGTTAATTGTCAACACGGGCGCTAGCACATTTACTCTGGGTAATCTCAATGATGCATCCAGGACTAGGTCTCATTAATTCTACAATGAAAAACCTGCAACTGTGTCCAAAATACTGCGATAAAAATAGTGGTTTAGGCTGATGCACTTCATAGAAACCGAAATTCTTTGGATAAAGAAGAATTCATCAAAATCGCTTGTGTAGTAAGGAACAAGGAAATATATGTATGTGTACGGGATTGCTTCAAGATGTTCCCAGTAGAACTGAGGAAACCTGAAAACAACCTCACTCCGGGCACTGACTGATTGATTATTCGCAACCACTGCAGTACCTGTTCAGCTGAACCTATGTAGGACCTTAACTGACAAAAAAACAGCTCGATAGGGAATGTAAGCTCATTTACCGAGGAAAATTTCCAAGGAGGATCTTCGAGTGAAGCTAAATTGAATTGTACAGGCAAAATTTGCGATAAGTTCAGCTTATAATTGGCCAAAAAACCGCAGCAACATGGCGAAGAGAGGGGAGGAGGGAGGGGGGGGGGGGGTGTAGGAAGTGGACGAAGAACTAACTGAAAAAGCCCGTACCATTTAAGTTATATAAATATGGATCCAATAAAAAGAAGTTTTTTTTCAATTTCAAGGATGTTAATGTGTATATCAATGTTATCATTTAAAGGTTATGTTTGATTTTCTTATTTGTTTGTTGTTTTTAAGAGAAATTTTTGCCTGCGATCACTAAACTCTACAGCAAACATTCTAGGGGAATACATAAAGGCAACGATTTAGTAAGAAAATTTTAATTTTTTCTTTGTAAATTTTGACACTGAGGTCTTTAGGCTATTATATGTAGGGAACACTCAGTTGAGTTTGCTTGAGGATTTTGGGTTGATGACGCAGGGATCGTATGTACTGTGCTGTAAGTACTGTATGGGAAAACAGTTCGCAGTGATTCAGATATTTACTAAAAGATTTCTTGTAAAAATACCCAATTGTTATTCATGTGGGCTTAAAGACAACATGCAGTTTCCTGAAAATTTTCGTGACCTAATGGACAAGAAACAACGTCACCAGGGGTCTAAGAGGGGATTCAGAACAGGGACATTCCAAGACAAATCGTACTGGAAAAAAGAGGAGATGATTGCTTGAGTTCCATCACCCAGTTTTTCCCAATTCTCAAAGCTTTCCCAGAGAAAGCAGGATATTCGAAATCATTCCAGTCCTCCGCTCGGCTCCACGCAATCCAGTAAACCAGCCGGCGAGCCTGTTCACTAGTATCCGATCCGTTCCCCTTCACTACGTTTACAATCACCCGGTTGAAGTTTCCGCCACGGTAGTATAAACATTGTCGCTCACTCGGACGGTGAAATATTCCAGTTATGCAGATTTCGCGCTAATTCCAGACCTACCTCGATCGCCGACCCCGACCCTTATTGTTTACAGAGGCGACACATTTTTCCCTAATGGCGAGGCAGTTTTTACCCTGGGTAACTGAACCTGTAGCCAAAAGCTAGGAATCTACTAGTGTTTCCACTGGCTGGGCAACGCCCAGAAGAAACAGCATTTACACTGCGATGCGATAAGATAAGTAGCATGTGACGTGAAATGCATGGATGCCTTTTGCCAGAGGAAAAACTGGCGACGTGGAGATGTATATTGTGCAATTACACAGCGGAAGTAGGGGATTCTTAACATCTCAGTGACTTTACTCTGTAGTGAGTCATGAGTCAACAATCTTTTCACACTAAATAACTCGGTTGTGTGCTGTTGACGGTTGATTCACGGCGGCAAAACTGACATTTAAAATGAGAGATGAAGTGGGAGATATCACGGCTCGTCACATGACAAGAGCTATGGCTCCCAAGAACCGGAAGAGGCTGCTGGTTGAACTTTAGGGGATGGAGGAATGGTAGCATAGGTATGGATACCAAGAGGAAAATGTAATTTTTTTCAGGACGATTTAATAAATTGTCCATTTATTCGAGAGAATTAATGTCATTATGGATAAGTGTAAAAAATGCCCGATGTGAATGGATAGGTTAAGTAAAACTTCTAGAAATAACAATTTTTTTCCGCTTGGAACAAAAGACCATCGAGCGATCAACATCCATTCATAGTACACCCAATCCAATAATCCATCCATGTGCCCCATAGTGCATTATGGCCAAACCAGCAGCTCTTTAAAAAACCAAAGTTCACCCAACCAAGGGTGATCTATCAATGACCTGCGTTCCAGCAGGTACTACATATTTTGCTGATTAACCCAGCAAACTCTCCAGAAACCATAGATAACCCATGGATAACTCCATAGAAAGGTGTAAAAACCCACTCGTCGATAGTTTAAGCTCAAGGAGAAATTAAAGGGTAAGAGGCCTCGGTCACCTAAAATACACGGAAATTCAAGGGCTTAGACGCACCACTGGGATTACCCGGGGTAAACTTGTTGATATCCGCGTCAATGATGAGTATACTTTTGCGATGTCCACGTGTTTACCCTTGGTAATCTAAATGATATATGCGGCTCAAGGTTTCTTTCCAAAACAGCGAATTAGTGGTGGTTTCTCAGGCAGTCAGTACTAAATGTGAGTATTTCTACCATCTGGAGGCCAAAACAGACTATAAGGGGCACATGAAACTTAGCCCAGACCCATAGTTAAAAGGATGGGTAATCTCCCAGGTATGATTATTCATGCAGGGTAGCGGACAGATATAGACAACAACAACACATACACAGAAAAACGTGTTGATAGCTGCCAGATAGAGGGTAAATTTAGGTACGGTAGTAGGTAATATGTTTACCATGGGTAACCTCAATCGTGCACCCAGGCCGAGATGTGTGCGCCTCGTTAAAGGTTCAACACCATCAGAAGCCGCATGCATCATTGAGATTAGCTATTGTAAGGTGCTAATATTTCAAATTAATACAACAGCGTCGACAGGTTTACCCTGGGTAACATCAATTATCCATCCAGGTCCAGAATTTCAAGAGCAAATTTGGTAAGAAAAATCAACTTTAAATTCAAGCAATTGAATAAAATTATTGAAAAATAGTAAAACCAAGAACCTGAACGTAGATTAATGCAAAGTTTTCGCCCATTTTGAGAAGTAGTTTTGGAAAATTTTTACTCATGCAGAGATAGAAGAGCATCAGCGGACTGTAACATGGACATTAACAAAAACAGCGTTGCCGAAAAACGAGTTTTTCATCTGAGGAAGAGGGAAATTGGAAGTTTATAGGAGTTATTACGACTGACGCTAAAAATGACACGAAAAAACGTCGAGACAGGCAAAGTAAACAATGTGCTTGCAATAAATCTTCGATTTCAAGAGCACCCAAAGGGCACGGAACTGGAGCCCTAACGAGGGCAAAGGATGAAATTTCAGAGTAAAAAGTGGAGGAAAAAATCCAGTGAAATTCAAATGCGATTCCAGAAAGGCGAGCAACTTGTAATAAATACTATTCAAAAAGAAAAATAAATCTGGAAAAAAACCCCTACTGACCTCAGCTTAAGGTTGTCAACAATGCTTTGTTGATCGAGTGTCGAGAGCAGCAACAGGTCTTCGACCCCAAATTCCTTGGGGTCGTGTTCGGCTACAGCCATCCTGTAGATGAAATAGAAGTAAAATGTGACCTACTGAAGGGGCGACAGCACACGAAAAACAAAAAAAAAACGACGACTTCAAGCAGAGGAATGCTCATGTAACTGGCAGTAATGAGAGGAGTAAAATCCCTAGCAGAGGTTAAGCAATCGATTATCGATCGCCATCGATCGACGGCGTGTGGCGCTCGCAGGAATGTGCACGACGTGTTTGAGCAAAGATACGGGGCTGATTGTCCATATAGATAACGCTCTGTAGCACCAGCAGCTCCATAAAAAGCGTGTCAACGCAACACGTTCGCAAATTTTCCCATCGTAATTTCAAGCGTCACCTATCCAAAATTTTGAAAAGCGCGCCTAAACAACAGCGAATTATTTATGAACGCACGTCTAACGGTGATTCTCAAGTATGAAGCGGAGGAGGTGAGGGGGGGGGGGTATTCGTACAATTGTTGGGATAAATAGGAGGTAGACGAGGGAATGCAGAGCCTTAGCAAGAAAGTCTCCGGAAATGACGTCATCATCCGGGACATTTGGCACAAGGACTTCGGTATAACACTGAAATGAGAGCAAAATGAGGACAAGAACTGGTAAATTGAATTAATTTCCTACAAATATGGACATAGATGGTACCTATCACACTTTCAGGCGATTCAGAAGGTCCCAACCAGAAAACATTGCTAAGAGTACTGTAAAAATGTAAATGCGCAACAGTAAATAGTGGAAGGAGAACAGTGAAAGCCAAAATATGATGAAATTACTCGAGTAATCCTCGAGAACGCGACTCATTCCTAGTCACACAAGCGGGGTGGGAGGGGTTTCAGTGCTAGATAACTCAAGAAGAGGGTGGACCAGGGGGCGGGGTCAGCGGCAGCTGAGTGAATGGCGGCGCAGCGACGTGTGAACGAGCGAAAGCACCGAGATGAACTACGCGGTTTTGGCGGGAACGAAAGTGTGGTGGAGAAAGTGCGGAGAACACGGATAATTGTGACAAATTTTCCAGAAGAAATTGGGACGCCAGGCGGATGCGATCGCATGCTTTCCCGCAGTGATCTTGATCTACGGCTGATCAAATCGATATCGCGATCGATTTTGGCGCAAAAATTGAGCGTCGTCGCCGGGAACCTGTCTTTTTTGAGGTTCCTCGCCACAATGGAGCGATTTCTACGTGGATTCTGCAAATTTTCTGGATTTTTCACGTTTTTTCCGTATTTTCACCAACTGCCTTCTCTAATACAGCAAATCTGAAGCTTTTTCACTCCATATAGAGCTTTTCTTTCGAGTTTTCCTCAATTTTCATGGAGATCCCCAGGGCTGGGCTTCAGGAAAACATAAATAACTGAGTGATAGCAGATTTGCTAACAACTTTTACGTGCTATGTGTCCTAGAATTTCATAGGGTATAGCATAACCAATTAGGTTAACCGGTGTTGGCTTGCAGGGTAAACTTTTCGTGGATCCCAGTCCGAATCTTCAAAATTTCGGAGAAATTCTCGCTTCACTGCATGCTTAAACGAAACTTGATCGAAGCGACAGAGGTAAAAAGATTCTTATAAGCTTTTTTTGCGAGTTTTTTTTTCCTCAAATCCCTTTATGGTCCGTTTCAAAAATGGCGACAGTTAAATATTTGTGCCTATGACCAGCATTTCTCGCTTACCTCTCCGAGCACAGCACTATTTCTCGCGTTCTCTCCTTCTCTAATGTCTTCACAGCTGATATGTTCCCCAGTGAAGCACTATAGCATGTGGATAAAAAAAAACAATTCGTCTACGATATGAAATATGAAATGGAGGATTTATAGATTCATATTCATTATGGAAACCGCCTTTTCTCCACTTTTACCTATTTTATTCACCTATTACAGTATATAGGTGTGTCACATTTAGTCATCTCAAGGTGAAAAATCGGACAAACTAGTTGAACACAGCGAAACCGGAAAGAACCTAAAAAGAAACATTCAAAACCAACAGAAACACCAATATGGGAAAGGGAAATGTTAGTTCAGATGTCTTTTTGAGAAGGGGTTTAATTCAGGTGAAGAAGAATTTATTTGCACGATTCTGTAGCTCCTTGCTTTCAATTTATCCCCATCCGGAAACTTTTGGCGCAATCACAATAACTTACCCTCTAAACCTAGACTGTATCCCGTCTACTTTATCCAGTCGGATAAATGAGCTCTAGAATGTATGTTAGCCTGGTTTAGAGAATCTGCTATTCAATAAAAAATATATCCGTGGGTATATAAATCCACCCGTTTTATTACAGGTCATCTTCATCCAACGACACCGCACTTGTGCCAAAAAAATGAAAACACGGATGGATAAGTTATACAGGAGAGCAGAGTGGATAAAATCAGGTGAGAATGGACATATGGCCGCTGTGTTTTCCCTTCCACTCTTAAATATATTGGATATGGGTCCTGCATTTATAACGAGTGTTTTTCTAGGATTCACATTAGCGAGATAGGATCAGTGCGCACTGGCTGATGATGAGGAAGGTGCTCGAAATCAGGAAGCAAGGTACGTTTCATATCACTTGCTTGCTTTACCTCTAGGAAAAAAATAGAGCTGGCGGCTAAAATGTCACAGAATTTCCGCCTATTCTTCTTGAATAGGCCTTCGGAACGATGCTACGACCTTAAATGACTATTTTTTCTTGTCTCTAGGGAGCTGAAGAACAACTTCTGCGGGGTGCTATGTCAAATCCTTGGGAAAGACCCATATGACTTATTTTTTTAATTTGTCTTATTTTTATTGCTCTCTAAGGTGCGCAAAACCTATACTTGCGTAAAGATTCAACAAGTAGGACTTGCTAAGTTAGAAAAAAAGAAAAAGCATCAACACTAACGAATAACATAAGCTTCTTACAGCAGACACCTTAGCGGAGCTCTTCATAGAGTTATGTAGGCTCTAATGACATGAAATAATCCTGCTTCCCAATTATGAAACGATGTTATCTTCCCTTTCAACAGAATTTCGCCCGTGTCCAAGAGCACCAGATGCGTTAGCGCTTTTAAGAAGATTAAGTTCTGAAAAAGTCATGTCCATCCGTGTGATAAGAGGAAAACTGAAGGATTAATGAATGGAAGTGCGAAAATTGGTAAAGAGGTAGGGGTGGGGTAAGGCTGGAGGTGAAAGGAAGCAAGGGTAGAAACTAAGGACAGACCAAAAATGAGTGGATCAATCCATGGAATCACCAAATAAGGGTAGTAGCATTCTTTGCTGGGAAGTTTACGATCATCTGTTTAAAGTGGAACGATGTTGGAGAAAGATCCGGCTAAAAATGCAAATTTGGGCAAAAATTCGAAAGAAGTTATATGTTTTGTAGACTCTTGTGGATTTTTGGATGGTATGCATGTATGTGTTTATACATATACTTGTGTATGTATGAGTATTCGTCCTTGTGTACGTATGTATGTAAATTTTGGTGGTTCCGGCGAAGATTTGGCCACAAAAAAAAGCAAAAAACTGGAAAATATCTTGAAAAAAAAAGAAACCGGATTTTTCTGGATTATGTGTATTCCATGGTGTTTTATAAATTGTTGGCTTTGCGAAAAAAAAAAAAGACTTGTCCTCGAGAGGAGAAAGCAACTTTTGATACCCATCACACATGCAAATAATAAAAGCACCTATAAGACCAGAAAAAGTGGGCGGAGCTCGGAGTTCCCAGGAAATCACTCGTAACTTAGAAATTAACAATAGAAAAAGGTGTTTCGTACTTCTTGGAGAACCGATAGGACCGGATCGTGTGGACGGACTCGTTCCTCACAGTTCTTTCGCCAAGAATCATATGAAAAATTTTCTTGAGGATCTGCCTAAGCACCTTGTCGAGGTAAATTGCAATGAGAACGAGATCTTACAGCGATAGATTCAGCTGTTGCCATAAGAGGCTTCGAAGTTGTCTGTTTAATTAGGTAAACATACCCACTTAAGGTGGTAAGAAGACATTCTAGCTCGGGAGCTTTTGCTGGCGTCAAAAATAATTGTTGTGGTTCTTGAAATTCCTGGAGGAGAGCGTACCAAAATGGGAATACATGTTGCCGAGGTGGCTAGTGTATGGAAGGTAACCACGATTTCTGATGGGCGACTACTGAATAGTCGTGAAACCGCGCGCGGAACAATGGCAGCTCATCTGACAATGCATCGCTTAGCAAATAGCATAGGCAAACACGCGATGACCTTTCCGATTCTGCCAGTTTTTCCCCGGGAATTTTCCAGCCAAAACTTATCGATCGCCGTCAAGGCCACCACGGCTGGCCAGACGCCCCGGCGATGCAAGCTGGAACCAGTTCGGAGGCAAAACAATTCCGCACAGCTTATTCACGAATTCAGCGTCGATATTTGTCTGTACGCGGTGCTCAGCGCGGAAACATCCCCAAAATGTCCCGAATTCCCCGGGATGACTCGTATGACTCGCACGATGACGCGACGGCGCATCTGCTGAAGCGCTGCGGTTGCGAAACCGCCCCTCCCCCGCAGATGGACGAGTCTCCTCGGATGCTGTTGCACCTTTGCGACAATATGTTTGCTCAGCGAAAAACGCTGGCCGCGTATCACCGAAGAAGGCGGCTTCACGGGGCGGAGCGAGGCGCTGAAGAAGCCGCCGAGCACCCTCGTGGCGATCCGGAAATGTGGGCGGACGGCGCGCGTAAGTTCCGCTACGTCGCGCGTAAAAACGCGGCGAGTGTCCACCTCAACACGACGACAACGCACTTTCGAGTATCTGCTGAATGGGTCATTCATACGAGTGGCTGAGGCGAGAACTCGTCCGCGTGTGCGGCCTAGTTGCCAGTCCTCATGGAATAGTTTAGCGTGGGATCGGGAGATGCTGCGCCGAGCAATAATGTTAGCAATGCAGGGTGACCCGAAAGTCTTTCGCCGATTTTGAGGTATTTTATTGCAAAACCTCTACATAATGAGGAGGGATAACCAAACCGCTGCAGCTGTTTAATAAGGGATCGGAGAATGAAAAATAGCCAGTGAGATCCGCTATTGTTGATGGTTTGGAAGCGAAAAAACTCTGCAAACATAGAAATAAAAACGTCGGTCCTTCAGCGTAAAGTCAACGAGGAATAGTTCCACTCATTCCCGTGACTAAACGAATAGATAGTGAAAATATCTTTTATTTATTTATTTATTTGTACGTGGTTATGCCACGCTAATGTATCGATACAATCTCAAGAGTAGGGTACCATGTATAAAAGGCATCAAAGCGATGACAACAAGTAACTGCCTGAAAGGCGGAAGTAACTCAATGATGTTAGTAAATACGATACATATACGGAACATAGTCGCTCAGATACTTATCTACCTGTCTCTTATATTGTCTGAACATCGCAGAATGGATTTCTTGGAGAACCTCGGAAAATTCGACTCAGCTCTCTGTATATAAAAAATTGTATCGTGAGCTGTTTTCCGCTGTGGAAAATTCTATTTTAAATGGGCAAGGCATCAAGGGGATAGTCTGTAACGTTAACTGAAAGATGTTTCTTGCGACAGATAATTTTGTAGCCCATAGCAAACTAGATCCTTTGTGAGTGAAAACTTGTAAAAAGACGACATAGAAACCCTTTACAAAGCAAAATTATGCAAAAATGCGGAAAATTGTAGAAAGGAGAATGTGTTTGTTCCGTCCGCAGTCGAACTGGTCAAAATGGACATAGTTAGAATACTGATTCTGAGCGGATTATACCGGCAAAAGAGTCACATGATGAGTCGCAGTTAAAGACTACCATGATTATGTACAGGGTATGCAAAGCGAGGTAATATCATAAAGAATGGTGAATAGCCCGGCGCTGGGTGGTTAGAGAGTGGTTTTCTTGCGAGTTATTGCTTTTCGCTGGAGACCTTGACATTTTCTAAGGTTCTAGTTGGTGCAAAACATGAGCCAGAACAAGATGGCGCATTTCTGCGTATGTGTTATCTTTTGATCTTTTTTTTGCTGCTGCTAATAAATTCTATTCAAACTTTTGAGTCTTACATCGATTTATCACACTTATAAAAGATGGATCACTGATCCACACCGCCACAGAAAATAAATGAAGTTTGGAGTGGGATTTGAGACAGTATGCATCGTTAGGATTACCCAGGATAAACGTATTGACACCACACAAAGTTAGCCAATGGTAAAACGGGCGTCATCATACCCTGGGCAATCCGGGTGGTGCATCCAGACCCTGGGTTCTACTGCTACATTCTAGGACATTGGAAAGGCTTTCCGTTGGCCGCTGAGCTGGGTAGGATTTCTATGAACGGAGTCGTATATGAGCATGCTCAGGTCCTGCACGCACGATTTCGATTACCCATAGTGAACATATTAACCAGTGCCGAGCGCAGGAGTGGGGAGCGACTAGGGGAAAGAGGGCAACTCCGCCACTTCAGGACCCAGACAGAAGAATAAATTTATCAGAAATACTACTTACCTCCAATAAAATGAAATGATCAAAAATAAATATTTTATAACAATAACAGAAGGAAACCATAAAAACTAGGCTCACATAAAATTTTAATCCATTTCATAAAGTTTTCAAATATTCGCCCCCCCCCCGCCCCTCCCCCTGCGTCCGCCATTGGTATCAGCCTACACAAATTTACCCTTTACCCGACACCTATCAACCCATACGTGACGGCGTATGTGTCCGGCTACTACTCATGGGTAATCATACCACGGGTATAGGTTACCCATCCTTCCAATCATGTATCTGGGCCCAGTAGACATTGGATTCGACCACTTATTTTCCCAAGGGATCGATGCTTCGAACAACTCGATTTTCGTGCTTTTCCTTGCATATGGGTTAAGGTTGGGTTAATTCGAGACTCAGTTCGATTTGGTTCAAAAGTACAGGAGGTTCCAGCAGTTACAAGTAGTCAGAAAAATACTAAATAACGATTCTGGAATCATGTACGTTGTCCAGAGGCAGCAGCTGCAGATGAGATGGCAATGGTGATATTTTTTACCAAAGGCTATAGGAGTAAGACTAGTTGAGGAGAAACACACAAGCCGGACTAAAGTGACTGCAGCCGCACAAAAATCCCCAACGAAACGACCGCAGTGAGATAAAGGTGACCCCATTCAATATGTGTGCTTTTTCAACTGATCACAATTCTCCGCATAGTTTCGTGTGTGATTCTGGACCGGACTATGACATTTCGCTACGCAATTTTGCGTACAAAAACGCTGCCAAAGCAGAAGAAACGCGATTTTCCCAAGAAATGCGGCCAATGTGAAAACAGTTGTTTAGTAGGTTGTCGGAGAGCTAAGGGCTAGTTCTTCAAGCTTTTATAATTTGGAAGAGACGAAAACATGGCGCGATTCCGGCTATGAAATTTTTCAGTAGAAAATTATTAGAGGAAATCAGAACAATTTCTCCAGCAGGAAATATTATCGGGGGGATAGTGAGATTGTTCCGAGGGGATGATACCAGGACGCCGTGGTATTTCGAAACAAAAAACGCGGCTAGGCCATGCATTAGTTAATAGAGTGGATTTGAAGAGAAGAAGATTCATAGCTTCGCACGCAATGCATGTTAGCAAAAACGTGGAAAAGAATCGAGATCAGCGCTCCGAACTGGCCAGGGCTATCTAATTTTCCTCGCTTGTAGACCCTAATATGTTTTATGGTAGAACAACATAACTTAGTTGGGCATTTATTCAGGATATCCTTGTGCATCCTATGTCATCTTTAAGAAAGCAAAGGAGGGAAGGATATTAAATGTACAGGCATCTCGAAACGAGAAAAAACATACCCAAATTTCGACTCTGATCTTCTTCTGCAATAGATCGTAGAAGAAGACATAAACCCTCTTTTCTGCAATGTTAGGTCCATGGAGTTGTACTTCTGTAACTGTGGCTATGGATTTTTTCACTATGAGTTTCCATACTGGTTTTGTCTGGGATGCTGATCATGCACTTCACCTCAATTTAGTACCGAGCGACTATATTTATGAGCTTAGTCTTCGCTTATTCAATGCCTGCTTATAGGAGACATGTGTATGTTAAAAATATAAAGACGCAATGATTGTAATAGTATACTTACACCTACGCCACCTTGGAGGTTACCATCATTTCAAGGGGTTAGCAAGGATTTTATTACACCAAACAGTCAAATATTATTCAAAAGGAATTGTCCTAAACCCTACCACAGACATTTGGTATTCTTCCCTTATGAGCCCATTTACTATTATAAAAGTGACTTTATCAAAAACGGCCACCAGTGCCTGAATGCATAACTGTGATTACCCAGGGTAGGCTTGTAGGCGACCATGTTGACGGTGGGTAAATTTATGGAGTGTCGGCATGTTTACCGAGGGTAATATCAACAATGCATGCGGTCTTTAAATAGTGACAAACATCCTATCGTCATGGGATAAAGAAAATACGTGCATTTCTTCACAGAAAATATCTTGAAAGCACGCAAATGCCAAAATGGGGAGACTAACAATGTTGCGATTTCTTCAAAAGGGACACAAAGAATAAAAATAGAGAGATTTAGGAGATAAGGGCAGCGCAAGAGGTGAAGCTCACGGTCGCGAATCTAAAACTATTAAAGAGAAGCGTTCAGGAAAACTGCTAATTTGCTTTGTACATAATCTTCCAAGAAAAGTTTGCGTTCAAATTGCCTAGGAATGATCTATGAGAGTTTCAAGCGGATTCAGACGGGTTTTGCTAATAGCTTCGAGAAGAATCCAGCGCTTGAAGCGCATGGTTAGACTCGTCCCCCAAAAAAACTTCTCTTCTCGCGACATTAAGCGCATTGTTTGAGGAATTCAACTGTAGTCACCTTTTTGAAACGCTGCTGTGTACTGTGACACGCACGATAGAATGCGCAAAAGAAAATCGAGTGCGACATAGGTTGAATGAACGATGCAACGAGTCGTTAATCGTGCGAGGAGCTGGCCTCTGAATGGCGTGGAAAAGGTCTGAGAGAAGCTAGCGCTCCTTGGCGCTAAATGATGAATCAGGACCTGTCCGCTCTTCAATTCGCTCGATTGATTAACAAAGTCCCATCAATTTTTGACGGCTCAGAAGTGGGGACAATCTCATGGGAAGAATTCAGCTCGAGTTTTACAGGCAGAAAATGGTATACAAGGAATCAGCGAAAACCTAGGCGTAACACGACTATCATGGGGTGCATCAGGTCTTTCGGGGATTCTGAGCTCTCCTGTGGGAGTTTATTTGGGCTTTGGCTATTTGGGTTTCCCTTCACTTTGGCAGGGGAGTTCTCACCCCTATCGCACCTATGATGATTAGTAGAGAACAAGCGGGACTGGACATCAATGTACCATACCAAACAACACGACAAGCACGATTTCCAATTATCGAATGGAGGTTCGAGTGAACAAAGGGTGGCCGGACCAAAACGGTCTGCGAATCGATCACGCCACGCCCACGAATTCGAATCGCGCGGAGGCAATCGCGAAAATCTTATTTGACTCGTAGCCGACCCCCTGTCGAGCCGACAAACGACTCCCGTACGGATCCATCTCGTTAGCCACAATCGACAAAACCCGCGGATACGTGCGGCCTCCCAAAGATGCCTGGGTGAGGGCTCAGATCTGAGAGAGCGTCCGAGATTGCTCAGAACCCCAAGAAGAAGTCGTCAGCCCAGCGTTGTCGTAAAACAACTTGCAGACAATCTTCCAGCTAGCAAGCTGTTACTGACAAATTCGATGTCATTGTGCCATCTAAAAATAGGCTGTCAGCTACCTTTCTTACTAACAACTTCTCGACAAAAAAAAAAGAGCTAAAACGAGCTGTCGACTAATTTCAATTTTTCAAACAACGCGACCCGATTCGGACAGAATCTTGAATCGTACCAGTCGCACACGATGCAAAGTGCACAGCGCGCGAAATTTATGATTCTTTGTGTGCTAAGTTTGTGTGCACAATGATGAGCCTGCCTACTCCTTCATTCTCAAAACAGTCAGAATGTTGAGAGATTAGGGCTCAGACTTTTGGATTTTTGTTAGATAACCACAACTTATTCTTACGCGCGGGTGTACTTAGTATGCCTCAGTTTCATCTCCATATTTCATCTAATATGTAACGTTTCGGTTCGCAATTTATACATTTGTTTACTCATTTTGTGCACTCATGGGTGCGCAATAGAAAAAAAGAAACGGCTGGAAAACTACGAAAGGAAGCCAGAGAATAAATGAGATGTGATCTTCCATCTTTCAACCTACTTGCGCTACATCGAGTTAATTTTACGGATAACATAACTACATGGGACTTCAAACGCGGCTCTCTTGGGCAGAGACACAGGCGCTCTGCATGCTGACTCTGGTTGTCTGCTTCTCAGAGATTCTGGGACGGTGAGCGCAGGCCGAACGCAGGCTGAACACGTATCAACAGCAGTTACACCGCGAGGTGAAAGCTTGTTTTGTCGCCCCACGAGCTGCGTTCGCCCCTAGAAGGCTGTGTTTCGGGGGCGATGAACTAGTTTGCACTGCAGACTTGGATAAGTGGATGCTTACCCAAGCTCATCCAAAAATGATTATTATTGCGCTGGGCCACAGTTTTACCAAGCCATCAATATTGAATGTGATAAATTCCACAGAATAATTTTATTTAATTTAATCGTTATCATGATTATCAATACAGCTTAAATTATCCGCAATAATATTCCAGGACGGATTCGCTACAGAAACGGCAGGTATATCAAACTTTTGTACTAAATTTTCAAAGTTGAGATGAGGACGTCCTGATAAGGTATTGAATTCGGAAATGCAATCAATTAAGATATTTAGTCAACGTGTGTTTCCTGTAGATCTCACTGTTGGAGCAGTCATCGCTGGCTTTTCAGTTTTTTCCCAGTCGTAGGGGTCGTTGATGTCTCCGCCTTCTGTCTTCGCGGCCTGATTTGGAATATTTTAGGACAGGAAGGGTAAACTTAGTAATTCTACGATTGTACCACCTGTGTCAACATTTTGTAAATGAACTCGTAGTCGACGCGATCGTGGTACTTCAGACTGTCGATGTAATCGAGCACCTTGCTAAGCTCTTCCTTGCACTTCATGGCTCCCAGGGCAGTTTCCTAGACCTTCATACAATGAGTATTCCAAACCAGGAGATAAGAGTTGGGACTTTACCCGTTTCTCCTTTCTCAGCTGTTCCTTGACCTTCAGAACTTCGTTCTTGTCATTGATTGATCTCCATATAATACCTGTTTAGACACATACATACTTTAGGTATATAATCAGCTAGAATTCAGTATTCTTCTCACTGTAAAGAAAGAGGATCTCATGAAGAACCTTTTGGTACTGCTATGTCGAGGAGCAAATAGAACCACGATTCACAATCGTCCTTTGGGCCCATTTCTGTGTTTTTATGACAGGAAATGGAAGCGAAACGAATTGTTCCCTGGAAAGAAGTTTGACAATATTGGGTGGCTCGACGAAACTATACATAGGACCAAGAAAAAAGTAAATATTAATTAAATGACCAATAAACGTGGAGTCTTTGCCAAAGAGGACGTATTGAATGGGAAATAACAGTTGATGGATGCACCTAAACTTCTTCCAACTCATCTGGACCTGCCAAAAAGAAACCAAAGACTCTCACTGCTCCCTTACTCCCCTCTTTCCTTAGGATAGCCACATGTCCGCTTCCCCAGTACCATTCATGAAGAGGTTTCGGTGCTCTCTCAATACCGAGCCAGGAAGGGGTCCGTTTCTTGGACAGACTCCCCACTTGACGTTTGTGTACCCTCGAAATGATAAATTCTGCCGAATAATATTTATACAGGATGCTTATGAAGAAGATCCGCACTTCACATTATAGGTTTAGGACACGTGAGTTAGTGTCTTAATACCAAGTCCTGAATAATTCAAATTAAAACAGGAGAGCAGGGTAGGCCAATAAGGTAGTGGTTTGGAATGGTTGAGGTCACTAGCGGGCTAGAGGAGCACTTCCTTGTGGTTTGACAAGAAAGAGAAGTTTTGGAACACTCTCAGTCTTCTAGGAAGGTAAAGTAGAGGTACGGGCTCACAGGTGTCTTACAGGTTGCCCAAGGTAAGTGTGTTAACATACACAAATTTATCCTCTAACTGGATGCGTGAGGTTTCCTGTACCCACTTGCTACCCATGGGTTATCATACTCTTGGGTCTGAGACTACCCATTTCAATGCTGCGTCCTGGTATTGATGTGAATTTAAGTGGTGACTGGAACTAGACAGATTTCACGTGAGAATTGGCCGCGCAGAATAGGAAGATGATGAGCCATTGTACGTCAAAAATCTCAATAAAATCGTTAGTGTTAAGAAGTCTTCCATGTGGAAAAGACTATAAAGAATATAGTACTAATACTATCATTCTATATAATAACGGGCTTAGCCTGTTTACATGTGTGTCTGTATGTATGTAAGTATGTAAGTATGTAAGTATGTAAGAATGTGTGTCAGACCGTTACGAAATTCTACGATTGGTCAATGATCGTGATTGTGAGATCATATAAAAGGCTAGGAACGGGTGTGGTGTGGTGGAGTGGGGTAGGGATGAGATCGAACAGAAGGTCGGATGGTGTACAACGGGTCCGTCAATGGAGTCCATGGAGAAGGGCTGCGCCGGCGCTCAAAGTGGGGGAGACGAATCCACCACTGTGACAAGGGTGCGCCGGCGCCCAAAGTGGGGGGAGACGGGTCCACCACTGTGATAAGGGTGCGCCGGCGCCCAAAGTGGCGGGAGACGGGTCCACCACTGTGATAAGGGTGCGCCGGCGCCTAAAGTGGGGGGAGACGGGTCCACTGCTGTGATAAAGGTGCGCCGGCGCCTAAAGTGGGGAGAGACGGGTCCACTGCTGTGACAAGTGTGCTCTGGCGCCCAAAGTGGGGGGAGACGGGTCCACCACTGTGATAAGGGTGCGCCGGCGCCCAAAGTGGGGGGAGACGGGTCCACCACTGTGATAAGGGTGCGCCGGCGCCCAAAGTGGGGGGAGACGGGTCCACCACTGTGATAAGGCTGCGCCGGCGCCCAAAGTGGGAGGAGACGGGTCTACCACTGTGATAAGGCTGCGCCTGCGCCCAAAAGTGGAGGAGCGCCTGAAAATATAGCTACCGATGCAGGAGGGGTGCGCCGGTGTCCACTACTCAGGGAAATGTCATGAGTTAGGTCCATATTTGTTAAATCGATTTGATGGCGTCTAACATCAATCGTTAAAAAAAAACTAGATGTCAGACCACTGCGCGGATTAGTATGCAATCCGTGTGAATCCTTCCTCCTTACGTCCTCCCCCGCGTTCTTCTCTTCTCATTTGTTTATGAACACACCGCACCCTCCACTTTTATATGTTCTCACTGACTCTTATCACTTGAGCAGTTATAACAAACAAAGAATGATAGACCATTTTCTGCGGTCAATCCAGGTTGAACCGGTTATATTTAGTTACAAAAAGCTATTTCAGTTGAGCAAATGAAAAAATTGCTTCGAGAAGGTTAATCCTCTTTGATAAGTGCATTTTTACATGAGAAAAAGCAATGGAAAGGGTGTGGGACACACTATAGCGAAAATGTGGAATAGCTGTGACTTTATTTGAATGAAGAAGGAATGAAGCCATGCGAGCGAAGCGAGCATTAGGAAAAGTCTGGAAGTCCGGCGTCAGCCGGACGGCCAGACTGGTAATACTATAAAGAATTTCGGCTATTCGTCCTTTTCGTCCCCTTAATATAAGCGGGCGAATAGTTCAACAAATTGATCCTCCAAAAAAAAACGAGTCTAAAGAAATCTAAGTTCCTTATCTAAAAGATGTAAAATGTCACTTTATCTTCGGCTGCCTTCCTTCATTTTGGCGCTTCATTCCTGTTGATGCACCTACCTTAAAGCGAACTGATTGCCGTGGAGTTTTCAATTCTCCTTTCACGTTTAAGATTTTCCGTGCAATGCCAAAATCGAGTATGTAAATCTGCAAAAAATACTACTTGGAGCAGGAACAACCCTTTCTTATGATCAAATATCCTTACCACTCTCTTCTTGTCTCCTAATCCACAGGCGTAGTTAGCCGGTTTTAGATCGCGATGGATGAAGCCATACTTGTGCAAATCTTCACAAGCTTCTAGACACTGTATGCCAGCACCCATGCCAGTAGACACGGAGAACACCTCAAATTTTGCTCGTTAAGAACTGTTGGGCATAATTCGCAGAAGTGTAAAAAGCTGCTGAAAATGCCTAATTGTACTATAGCTGCTAGCTGTCTGATCTGACAGATGATGACAGGCATTTGGACTTCTGGTCTGTGTTCAGAATTTAAATGAGTTGATAAAAATTCCATGAAATAGTTCACAACAGCACCACTTAGGCTGCGGACATGTTCTCTGAGGGGTATGGCGCAAAATATACGTCAAACGCGCGTCAGACGCACGCCTCCTTGTGCGGAGAATTTTCTATGATGAAGGGTCAACGTGGCATGTGCATAATGGATGAAAGAGGCGTTTCAAGAGGCCACGAACGCGTGCGTCTGAGCTACGTCAGGGTTGCAATAGGTCCTATGCTTCATCCTATATACGCACACGCATTAAACGTACGCATCTAATGTAAATCGCTCTTATAGCTCCTAGCACAGCCATAGCCACGACAACTTCATATTTGAATCGTAAGCGATCAGCCGTCAATCAGTACCTATCAAAAATGAAGTTGGCAAGGTGACGGCGATGCTATGTGCTATACTTTTTAAGTAGCATGCCGACACTCCTGAAGAGTAGAACCGCCGACTCTCGAAGGCAATGTATCAGCTCATGTTGTATGTTGGGTACCGAGATATCCACAGAATCCTGTCTAGCTCAACGCGTTGATTCCAAAGATGTTCTTGAAACCTGGAAAAGCGGTCGAAACCCCATTTTAAGGCAAAATTTGGGCCGAGCTCAGACTCACGTATTCACGGCCTCGCGGCGTCACCACGCGTTTTTTTCATTCGGATGCACGTGCCTCGTTGACCGGTTTTCATGGAAAAACCTTCGCAAATGGATGCGTGCGTCTGACGCGCGACTGACGCACGCAGCTAGTGTAAATTGTGTTTAAGCGTTCGCTGTGAAAATTGTTGATATCTCCACAGGTAAAAATATCACTCATTTCTACCGCTATGCTAAATGCTTCCGGTGGTATCTGCTAGGAACGGGACCTGTTGAAATACCTTATTTGGCCGCTTTGCTTTGAGATCTGACAGACTTTTTCCAACTAATTCCATGACAAGAAAGAAATATGTCTCCTTCTTTCCACGGTCAATTATTGAGGTAAAATGGGATTGTTTTCTCTCCGCTGAGACGAGTTTTAGGATAGCGATCTGAAACAGTTTCTTACGAAGTGATGGCTTTTCCAACGATAAAACGTTCACGCTTGCCTCCATTTTCAGCTTCGAGTGCCTCCTGGTCTCGAGTTTCTTCTCTACCTTCATCGCGTACACTTTTGAGGGATCTTTTTGGTCATGAACTCTAAACTTCTCGCCACACATGGATCATTTTCAAATCAGTGCGTTTAACTCACTTGTACACAGCGCCAAATCCACCTTCTCCTAGCAGCTTCATAACAACGTAGTTCGCCTTGCTGGAGTCGATTACGGTTCCCTTAATAGGATTGACGACCGTTATGATGCTAGGTACGGTGACACTTTACAGTCCTCACCGCTTTGATGCCAACGTCATCCTCCTCGTCGTCACTCATCGAACCGACATATGAAAATGAAAACACTCTCGAGTGTTTCTCTTATATAGATGGGCACGTATCAGGGCAGCTGTTTTGAATGCACGTTATCACTTATCGCCCAGTGGGAATCACAACTCCTCAGGCTGCGGGTATACTCCTCGACGAGTATAGCACCTAGCATCGCCAAAGATTTGCGACTTCATTTTTGATCCGTATTGATTGTGGGCGGGTCGCGGTTATCAGTCGCCGAATTCGGACCGCCCGCAATCGATATGTATTAAAAATGATGTAACCACGGCGACGGCGACGCTCGGTGCTATAATCCTCGAGGAGTATACCTGCAGCCTCAGGCGAGCCCATCTTCACCACAAAACAAGGTGCAGACTACCTTTTGACTACCCAACCGTTGTCGACTAGTTTGACGCCATCATGCCATCCAAAAGCAGGTTGTCAGCAACTTTTTCTCCCAATGACTTGTCGACCAGGAAGAGTCGACTACACTGAAATAACTTGCCAGCAAGCTTTTTGATTGCAAAAATTGCCGGAAAGTTGTCGCCAACATCTCAACCAGACAAATTTAGACGCAGTTGAGAAAACCGGGACAGTGGTTTCCATAGTAGGACTGAAAATAAAAGTCTGCTATCAACCTAAGGACTGAAAATAAAAGTCTGCTATCAACCTAATGGCAATCAAATGTGAAAACAAGTTTCGATATGCGTTAGTGACTGACAAGTTGTCAACGAGAAAGGCGAAAGCAAATTGTCGGTAGTTTAGCACGGATGACAAGTTGTTAGCAAAAAACGGCGCGAACAAGTCGTCAAAAAGCCTTGGAATCGACAACTTACCAGCAAGATAGAGTGGCAGCAACTTGCCGGCAAGTTTACATGGCTGACAGCTTGTCGTCAGGAAGGGGTGAACGCTAGTTGTCGACAATCTTAGGTGGGAACCAGTTTCAGATGCCATCAGACGCATTCTCTATTAAAACTTAGACGCAGGGACGCACAACATAACAGAGAATTTGGAAGGCACAATATGTGCATATTTAGTGTAGCATTAAATGCTGCAACAACGTACCCATTTTTATTTATTTATTTGGTCATTTACTTATTCGTGCCCGATGAAGTGCGCCAACACAATAGAACGTTTAAATGACATGCGATCATCAGACTGACAGACAACAACGCTTGAAGTTTTTTCTACCCCAGAAAAGCAGTAGCGGTACCTTCTATCTTTATCTACGCTCAGTTCCCAGCTGGTTTTTTTACACCGTTTTTAATAGTTTCTTGCATCATTAGCTTCTCTGGTGTTCTGAACGGACTTCGAAAGAGTTTCGGATGGTTCAGCGTTCGTCTCAGGGTTTGATATTCGTACTAGATGGGATTCTATATAAATTTAATGACCTAAAGTCTTTTCCTGGCCTCTTGGGCAGGATAAACCTCGCTTTGCATCATCGGGGCAGAGGCGAATCTTTTGACAGGTGCTGATCTGACACCGCCAAAGCACCTGCTAATGAGTCGTCATCAGTTACACTCGTCTACCGTACTTTGTGCCGACTTCATCAGTGGCCTGAAAAAACCGTGCAAATGTGCGAAACATATGGTGATCGGGTGTTGCGATGGGTTTCTTGGCACTTCACCAGCTGGTTATCATCTGCAACGTTCCTGGAGAGGTTTTACCGTAGCCTCTCTGGTACTGTAACCATCTTTGGTTAGCCACTGAATGTCTATTGAGATTCCTACCGGTTTAGGGGCCACTGTTGAGTAGTTCTGTATCAATAGCTTTCTTGCTTAATGTCATTTGTCAGTCTATTGCTTGTGACAGATTACTGGAAGAATCTCTGTAACGAACTCATGTTACTGAGGTAGGTATACTACCCTGTTCACCTCCTCTAAGCTCTTCTGTTCTCCACATTTTAAGGCATTCACCTCCTCTAAGCTCTTCTGTTCTCCACATTTTAAGGCAATGCGACAGTAGGTCTTCTCGCTACATTTTTACAGTATTTCACAGGGATGTTTTCATATTTGGTTGTCCGATAAGTTGTTAGACAAATCCAACAAGTTGCAATTTTGAACTCACTATCAATCAATATTGTGATCTCCATTCTATTTATTCATGTAGCGCCACCTTTTTGGAAGAGAACTGATTCCATGGGCGAAGAAGCCTGGGGATCTGAAGTCGTCGATTCCTTTCTTGGCGCTGTCTCTTTTGTTTTGTTGGATTTCTTTCCCATAGAATAAAAAGGATTGGAGGGCCTTGACGACATAGTGGTCGTCGCTTGATGCTAAGTGTGACGACTACGATGGGATATTGATACTATGATAATATCATTAAGCTACCTCATTGGATTAAGGAAGCTTTTGAATGATTCTACGAGTTCAAGGTTTAGTGAAGACAGTGTAGTAAGTAAAAGTAAGTTATTTCATGGACGAGCCAATATATTCACTTTGTTGTTCGCCAATGTCAAGGATTTCTATCCCAAGTGTGGGCTGTTCATGTTCATGCACTTGTAAAGGTAACGGTTGCGGTGCAGAACTTCTAAAACCCAGCTTTCCTATTGGTGAAACGACTTACTGGCCCTTCATGAATTTCTAAATCTCATGGCAACAAATTTTTGAGTCGTAAATTAGTAGATTACTGTCTCCCCCCCCCTGACCACAATCATGTGGCTGGTTTCCAAGACTTAGTCTTCTCTCAGGTCATCAATAGGGTATGCAGATCTAGAATTAGCAATCTCTACTTGGGAAGTGTATTGCTTAACTTGGTATGTCATATGGCATTGTAAACATTTTCTTGTAGTTTCCTAGTATCTCCTTTTTTGTTATTCTTTTCCTTTTTATATCTTTGTTTCTACCTCCAATTTATGTATCACGCCCTTTTCTGGCTGCGTACCTTGAGTGTATTCAAAATAAAATGTCGTCTACGCTGAGGGCTAGTCTGCCCCCCGGTTTAGGATTTAGAAAACGATAAAGGAAGAAATTTATTTTGGTTAGCGTTATTGATTATAGTATAGATTGCGATAGTAATACCAAGAGACGCTGGACGTGAAAGCTAGCCTTGTTTTGGGTGGTTATCATTCTATATAATAACGGGCTTAGCCTGTTTACATGTGTGTCTGTATGTATGTAAGTATGTAAGAATGTGTGTCAGACCGTTACGAAATTCCACGATTGGTCAATGATCGTGATTGTGAGATCATATAAAAGGCTAGGAACGGGTGTGGTGTGGTGGAGTGGGGTAGGGATGAGATCGAACAGAAGGTCGGATGGTGTACAATCCGTCAATGGAGTCCATGGAGAAGGGTCCATGGAGTGGGGGGAGACGGGTCCACCACCGTGATAAGGGTGCGCCGGCATCCAAAGTGGGGGGAGACGGGTCCACCACCGTGATAAGGGTGCGCCGGCGCCCAAAGTGGGGGGAGACGGGTCCACCACTGTGATAAGGGTGCGCCGGCGCCCAAAGTGGGGGAGACGGGTCCACCACTATGATAAGGGTGCGTCGGCGCCCAAAGTGGGGGAGACGGGTCCACTGCTGTGATAAGGGTGCGCCGGCGCCCAAAAGGGGGAGACGGGTCCACCACTGTGATAAGGGTGCGCCGGCGCCCAAAGTGGGGGAGACGGGTCCACCACTATGATAAGGGTGCGCCGGCGCCCAAAATGGGGGGAGACGGGTCCACCACTGTGATAAAGGTGCGCCGGCGCCCAATGTGGGGGGAGACGGGTCCACCACTGTGATAAGGGTGCGCCGGCGCCCAAAGTGGGGGAGACGGGTCCACCACTATGATAAGGGTGCGTCGGCGCCCAAAGTGGGGGAGACGGGTCCACTGCTGTGATAAGGGTGCGCCGGCGCCCAAAGTAGGGGAGACGGGTCCACCACTATGATAAGGGTGCGTCGGCGCCCAAAGTGGGGGAGACGGGTCCACTGCTGTGATAAGCGTGCACCGGCGCCCAAAGTGGGGGGAAACGGGTCTACTGCTGCGATAGGGCTGCGTCTGCGCTCAAATGTGGAGGAGCGCCTGAAAATGTAGCTACCGATGCAGGAGGGGTGCGTCGGTGTCCACTACTCAGGGAAATGTCATGAGTTAGGTCCATATTTGTTAAATCGATTCGATGGCGTCTAACATCAATCGTTAAAAAAGAACTAGGTGTCAGACCACTGCTCGGATGAGTATGCAATCCGTGTGAATCCTTCTGCCTTACGTCCTCCCCCGCGTTCTTCTCTTCTCATTTGTTTATGAACACACCGCACCCTCCACTTTTATATGTTCTAACTGACTCTTATCACTTGACCAGCTATAACAAACAAAGAATGATAGACCATTTTCTGCGGTCAATCCAGGTTGAACCGGTTATATTTAGTTACAAAAAGGTATTTCAGTTGAGCAAATGATAAAATTGCTTCGAGAAGGTTAATCCTCTTTGATAAGTGCATTTTTACATGAGAAAAAGCGATGGAAAGGGTTGGGACACATTATAGCAAAAATGTGGAATAGCTGTGACTTTATTTGAATGAAGAAGGGATGAAGCCATGCAAGCGAAGCGAGCATTAAGAAAAGTCTGGAAGTCCGGCGTTAGCCGGACGGCCAGACTGGTACGTTAATAAGTCCTCGCCCTGGAGGGCATATCCTTAAAAATTCCTCTAGTTCACACCAATGGACTCTTCCACCTTTCACGGAGCCTCGCTCATCATTCTGATTACATAAATGACGTAGACGTTTGCTAGCTAATGACGCGTATAGGGACACCACGCAAGGAGATAGAATAGGCCAATAAGCTCCAGCGTCAATCTTTTATCTCAATGAACAACACCCATGTCCTCATAGTGTTATTTGCTCCTCTGGGACGATAAAGGTCAGTGTCAATCAATTTGGGGGGGGGGGGGTACAAGAAGATTTTTATGAACGTCTTTCAAAACACACCTTTATGGCCTGTATGCAGAAACATCTTTATTCTGGTTATGGACGACATTCCCTGATGGGAGTCCTGGTTATATATGAGGAATATTTTAAGGATTAACGGACATATCAGAGTGTATCCCCCGAAGCGACAAAAGAGCTGTGTTTCAGACGAGATTACCTTGCAAGGACATGTGTGACTTCTAGGTTCGTCAGAACCCCAAAGCCAGCAAAATCTTGACACGAATACTTGAGCGCTGCTGCCTTTAAATTGTTAGGGCCATCAGCTCAGCATTACCTCCTACTAGTTTGTGAATTTCCCTCTTACGTGCAAAAGTGAAACTACCGAAAGTGGTGTTCTCATATTTCTCCAATGGTTCGTAAAATGAATGATAAGTTTTGTTCATTGCAAGATTTAAGAATTGGTAACAGAAACGCATAAGTCCCGTTCATTGTAAGATTAAAGAACTTAATCATATGCATATAGTACCAAGTTGGATAGATGGATAAAGTTGTGGAAAATATGTGAGTTCGAGAGACATCAATCGCTTTCCAACGAAACATGTTGTTAAAAAGACTGGTTTGCACATATCCGCACAGGAAAAAACGTAAAAGTAGTTAATATGGCTCGTCTTGTGTACTGACGGATACGATATCTTCGCGTTGTTTTGAGCTTGTGTGTATGGAATGTGTGCTAGCAATGCGACTGGCTACATTGGGTCCCGACGCGCGCTAGCAGATACGGTAGTGATTAGAACGGCTGGGTCCGAGCCACACTGACTTTTCAGTGGGTGGGTATTTAAAGCTTTTGCCTGGACGCCACCGTTAACTGAGCACAAATGACATTTGTTTGAATGCATCTTAGACCATCCAGCTATTCGTGCCAACGTCAGTTCTCTTCTTAATCACTCCACATTTTCTGGTATATTTGGATGTTCGGATATATAAATGCCAGTGGCGGACGCGGAGGGAGGGGGGGCCTCGAGAATGGGTCGGCAAATTTTTGAAATTACTTCACAATAGATATAAAAATCTTGTATTAGTTTATTTTTACTTGTTTGTCTTTGATATTATCTTTATTAATCATTTATTGTTATAATTAATATTTTTTATTAATTTTATTTTCCGTTTGGGTCCCCAAAACGGCTGAGATCCCACTTTTTCCTCACGCCCCCCCCCCCCCAATCCCCGCCCACTATCTGCGTCCGCCACTGATAAATACTCGGCGTTCTCATAAAATTATAGCGAATGACTGCCACTTAACAATAACATGTATTTTGTGTTTTCACGATTCCTGACATTTAACGTTGCAGAGGCTGGGTGCCATGTCCGCGCTTACCTCCATAGTACACGAATCTCGCGAACCTTTGCCGAATTTTGAGCAAGCAAGGGAAAGAAGCTTCTCGGTGTGAAAACGTTTCACAGCACTTCAGTGGAGAACGTGTGATATCAGGCACTAACTTCAGGTTAGTTTCTAACGCCAAAGATTGAATAGAAATGACAGACGGAAAGAACAGAAATTTTTCCCCACTGCTTGAAAGGCACTGGGGTATGCTGTGCTCAAATTTATATTTTGTACAGCATTATGCCTATGGCGAAATTACAGCTCCTTGGAAAGCATAATTGTTCCTGCATTTCTTGTGTTTCATTTGCCTCAAATTGTCGTCTTCTGATATTGATACCTCTCATCATCTAACTACGAGTCAGAATAAAATAGGCAGCTCATACATTTGTATATGGTATGATAAAAGAAAACAGCAGAAATCTGCCAATTCTACAATATTACATTGCAAAACAGGGGGTGAGATGATTAGATTTAGATGTTCGGGCTCTATGGATAAGACGGAAGAACCTAAAGGAAAACTCCGAAGAGACTAGGTGTACTTACCGTGTAGGTCGTTCTGGGTAATGTGGTCTCTCACATGAGCCGCTGAATCAGCGAAAGACCTTTGGACAAGACATAGTCACCATCGGGCGTTGATAACCACAATACACGAGTCTCCTATCTGTAATTAGTGTAGAGTTAGTATAGTAGTAGTCATATGGGGTCCTAATGGTATTATTATCCTAATGGTATTAGTATTATTAACATCCGATTAAGACGCGACAACTTCCATTCGCTTTAGTGAGTACAACTACTCCACAATTCTTCCACAATTCTTCGACATATTCCACAATGGCATATGTTTTTGCATGACAATGATACACGCTATCACATTTGGTTTGTGTCAAAGCTATGTATCTTCTCTGAAGTGAATCATTTTTTCATCCAGAAGTTGGTGTAAAAGGCTGAAATTTATGAAAATTTACTTCATGCATTCTGTTTTCATGTATCATCTGGGAAGCTAGGGAGTGCTGGGCGTTGTTCTCTCGACAGTAACTCAGTTGAGAAGATGTGCAGCATACATAGTTGTGAGTCAAGTTCACCAGAATAACAAACAGTGCAGCAACGTCGAGGATCTAAAGAGGCGATACTGGAAGTTTAAGGTTAGATTGACCAGGCCACTGTACAAAACCCTGTAAGAAGCATGTCATGAAGGATTTTTGAGGTTATCAGTAACGATGGTTGACGGATAGACTAATGATTGCGTAGTTATTAGGTTGGCCTATAGTCTTGCACCAAATTTCGCACTTTTTTTCAAAAAAAAAAGTCAACTTCATTGGGAATGGATATCAATCAACAAAATAATCATCATCATGATCCGAGAGGTGTGGCCAACGCTTCACTAGAGCATCAGTTCCAGAGTTTCAAAACTCTGGCAGCTGAGAGTCGAAGAAGCTTGAAATCTCTCTTTTTAATCTGGTCTGGTCATCAATTTTTTTCTCGTAAATGCAGCTTCAGTGCTTCAAACAAGAGGTAATCAGACGAGACCAACTCAGGAGAATAGGGTGGTAAAACTTCCCAACCTAATCCGGCAATTTTCTGGCATGTAAGCTTTGTCACGTAAGATCGAGCGTCGAGCCTTGCCATCACGTAGAGTAACCTGGTCACTTTTTCTATGCTTAAGCGGGATTTCGTCTGCCCTTCTTCAGTAGTTAAGAAAGGTAGACTTGAGCGGTCACGATGTGCCCAGTTGGCAGCAGTTCTCAACACAGTGCTCGATCAGCGCATCAACAACACATCAACAACACGTCAAAACCTTCCTTCGTGCAGTTCTCCCTTTGTCCGTTTCGGAGCTGGTTCACCACGTGGGATTTAGCTTCTCTGTCGAATATGGTCAACACACAGCACCCAGCTCTCATCACCGATTTGGCGGAGAACGTTCTTCTTGTGTGGATGCAGCAGCAGAGACTGGCACACACTCATTCTTGTGCCGATATCAGTTTTCCGTAACCCAGCGCTTGGAGACGTCTGACGATTATGGTACGGCCGCAGCTAGGTGTATCCTACACTTCACATGTAGTGTCATTTTGATTCAAAGTCTATGGAATTCTAGATCCTAAAAGATATCTTGGTGCAAAACTTTCGGACCAACCTAATATAACTCTAAATCTGTTCAACAGTCGTAAGTGGATGCATAGTTTTAATACGAACGAAAGATTTTTATCTGTAACAATTCTGCTCAAAACTTTGGATCATTTGGAAAACAAGACTATGTGGTAAGCGCACATCGAGAGTTCTATAGAGCGAATTTTCTTCTGTAGGAACCAGTATAAATTAAAGTTATGACCGACTTGGATAGATAAACAACACTCAATGTTAGGAAAGAAATGCCGGTTTCCTTCACATCCGTCATTTCTTTCTTTTTTATTGCTTTCCAAAAAGAAAATAAATGTGTGTTTATGAGGAGTACGACAGCATTTGTTCGCATCATTTGTTCAAAGCTTCAAAAAAAAAAAAAGAAGTAAAAACAGATAATCTTCATTCCAAGATACCAGTATAAGTACAGATAGGAAGCGGCTGAGATTCTTCTTGGAGTTTCCTTTCAAGGGTTATTTGCGCCTTTGCCAGTTAGGATCGAACCCTTCTAGAAATGTGTTTGCGAGGTACTATGTGACTTCTTTGGCAGCTCTCTGTAGGTTTCCTAAGCAGCTTTAAGAGCAACGAACAAAGAGGTAAATCTACAAGCTCTGTTGAGGAGTTTTTAGGAGATGAGAATGTCATGCAGCTGTTCTTCAATTTGCACATGCTTTTCACAAAACAAATGATGTAATGGATAATCAGCTAGGTTCCGGAAAATGAGCTTCTATGATTAGATAAATTCGATGAAAGTGATGCGCTTTTGAAAAATTTCGGGAATTAAGTGTCACTGTCTTTCGTTGTGAATATTAACACGTGCGATGCAGATGTTCATAATAAGGCCGCATCATCCGCAGCAATATACCAACCGTAACGAAAAGCTAGCCTCTCCGATTTTCCGTTCATCAGTATGGCCTACAAAGCATGCGACATCCAAACGAGGATGCTTTTCACCAATAAGAAGGTGCTTGCAGCTGAGCAGGTCTAAAATCATCGAAATAATAGGGTATGTGCAGGGAATCGTGTAGCACGCCTACAGTCCTCGGGTATTATTAGAGTACCATCTTGGAAATAGAAGATTATATTTGAACTCGTCCGGACACTACCATCCAAACTCGCCCACAACGCAGCGTTCGATCTCGTCGCGTCAGAACTCGTCTACCTCCGTATGGTGCAGAAATTGCCTGTAAATTATCAAAATACAATTAGTCAAATTCAAAAAGTTCAAATTGGGATCTAAGCTGGAAACTTCTTCATATAGGAATAGAGGACTTATTCATATTGCTAATTTGATAATCTAAAGCGGAAATGATATATGTAGGAAACATATACATACTTATCAGAAAAAAAGAACATTTTGAACTTTATAATAATGACACGTCTTCTCATGCTCGCTCCAAATTTCAAAATGATCTACTAACGGTGATAGAATTCTATTTGAATTTGCTTGCATTTTCGCGCCTCGAATGCGAATAATTGATTCTACTTCGATTCCGTTTTGTTTTCGAGTTCGTGAGTTATCAAACAAACGTGTTCGTGAAATGGTGAGCTAGCGAATCATCAATTATGCAGGTCTTTAGATAGTCAAGTTTAGCCAATGAATTTTAATTCGTCTACGAGAACTTTCATGGAGTTCAAGAACTCTTCACACAAACATCTTCAGCAAAATCTGCCTAGACCCAACACAAGACGCTTTCACAAGGCCGTGCTGGGCTGCTTCTGTGGCCGTTGACAACGTTCAACACATCGAATAAGATCTATTTGTGGAATTTGAGGGAATTCTGCCGTATCTTCAATATACATCCTGTAACCGTACAAAGAACCAAAGGACGTGTTGGCGCCCAGATCTGGCTGTCTAAGGGTGCCACGCCGGAGTTCAGCATAATAAAAAGCAAGAGTGCGTGCTAGTATTCTATTCGGACGAGATTGCCCTTGGCAAATCATGGGGCATTGATCAAAATGATAACTGCCGATACAGCAATGAGCGGATCACTCGTCCAATATCCCTCCCTGTCTTGTCTGAGGCTTGTTCAAAACCGTAGATTTCGGTACTTCTAGTGAGCTTTGACATTGGATCTGGAATCAGCGTAATCGAGAAGCTCAGAAAATGGCACAATCTCGAAGACGAATTTTTCCGTGGGTGTTACCTATAACAAGCCCTTGACGGAAGCAGACACGAAAAGAAAGATCAAGTCACAATACCTGGAACATAAGAAGGAATATTTCGTAGTAAAGTAGAGGCGATTGTCTCCGAAAGTCTGAGAGGAGACGACGAGCACAAAAAGCTTCTGAAGTCGTCTAACCTTGTGCCTCTAATGGGCTGTTATCATTACTACTTCCAAAAAGCCTGCAATTAAGTTTTTCCTACGATGGTTTTACGAGAATGTTCCGGGTCAGGCATGTGGGGCGTCGTAATTTCTTTTACAGTTCTGACTAGCAATTTCCGTAATCGTCTAATTCAACAAGATAAACTACATAATTATGGCAAAAAAAAGTTTTCCAGAGCACTCATTTAGCCGCATATTTTCAATTATGTGTTTTCCAAAAAATAGGCAATCATTTATGGGTGTGTTCCATGAATTTGTAATAATCTTTTTCGGAGGCGTTTCTCGTTAACAAATAATTGGTCGTAATTTGCAACACATCGAATAAAACGAGGTAAAGCAATGTGTCAGCAAACGGCTTTGCTCTGTGGTTTCTTACCTTATCTGATGGCTCTCAACGCGAAGGAGAAATTGGGTTGGTCAAGAAAGAGAGGTAAAGATTATTTTCTTACTTGATTGACACTTTAACTTAGCACAAAATTAAACCATTGTTCTCTCCCAAACCATTCAGCAATTCGGAGACAAAAGCAGCTATCAAACACAACCTGAAGCCTATACATGAGTGCTCTGTGCTGAATCTGCGCGGGAAGAAATGGGTGTTGCTCACTTCACAAGGCCACAGGAAATTTAGGCCACGGCTTCGAGGTCAATGTTAAAAATTGCATATAGTAATACGAATCGTTTCATGAACGACCACTTTGACCAACTATCCTTCCCTTGTTAGCCACAAAATGGGAAGCGATAGTGAAGCAGAAGGAAGTTTCAGGCATGTACAAGTAGAAGTGGTTTGAGAGGGTAGAATGAATGAGTGACTATGCGGTGTGCACAGACAGAAATGGATGAGATTGAGGTGAGCACAACATGGAAGGGACATAATGGGGATAGAATCACATGGATGTTAGATAAGAATCTACATTCACTGCTGTACTCTGGAATTTGGCGCTGTTATGTGTGGTTAGGCGCTAGCAAAGCAATCGAGGTCTATCCCATATCGCCGCTGCTGCGCCTTTATCACCACTGTGGACCCGTCCCCCATTTTTGGACGCTGGCGCACCCTTATCACCACCCGTCCCCCCCCCACTTTTGAATGCCGGTGCACCTTCCACACAAAAGTGAACACCGTTCTGCTCTTCCCTTTCTACCTGAGCTCCTCTCCATTCTTTGAACCTCACCATACCCGTCTCTTCCCTTTTTATGATGGTCTCGTGATCATCATCAGTGGCCAATCGCAGAATTTCGTAACGCTATGACACACACGTACTACACTCACAGGCACACAAACAGACTAAAGGCGTTATTAAAAGTCATGATTCTTGGAAAACTTGACGGCCTATCTCCTCCATCTCGGTTTCCCTGTTCCTGGATCCGCCTCTGGTAGACAATATGTAACTCGAAGCTTTCACGTGTCCTCACAGGGATGATCCAGACCATTGTTTCATGGACCCGAGTAAGTAGGAGGCCACTCAGCGTGGATCACGTGGGAGTTATCATCAAACAGCTTCATTCCTTCCTTTATAAATGGAGAATGTTCCCGGAATACTCTGTGCATTGCCAGGAATAACAGCAGTTTTTGTAGCCGCCCGTACGTTTATTGCCATCTTGTAAATTACGCGTTAATAAATTACCTCACCATCAATTATCTTGCTGTTCCAATTTAGTGCTTTAAAGGAAATTATATAGACTCACAGTTTCCGAGTACGTCTTTCAAAATTTCCTAGAACCACGAAAATCGCCCATTACATCGATGAGTATATAAGGGGAATCAAAACCCAGAGAGTGTCTGACATCTACACTTCGCCAGCGAGCAATTTTCGGTGATTCAACAGAGGTCTAGCGCTTTAGTCTTAGCGCATTCAAAGTCCATAAGGCTCACATTGATTCGCTACTCCATCAAAAGATTCTGCATCTTTGGTAGTACGAAGAAAAGTAAACTAAGAGAGGAGAATCTACAGATGCAGAGTAAGTCAAGAGAATATTCTTCCGTGTTTTTTGCATCCTTGAGTAATCTGGCTCATTCCTTTATAATCTGGCTCGTTCCTTCGTCAGTTATGCTCAATCATTGTGTATAATCGAGGTTGCTCTTTAACACCATCGAAGTCACATGTCTATCTATAGCACTCGCGGTATGTCTTTAATCAACAACATAATCAATCAAGTGCTACTAACTATCAAGCACGGTCCATTGCGGGTTCTGTGTCTCAACAATGTCCTAAGAACCTCTCAACTAAATCAGGTGCATTTTTTCAAAGTTGCTTTGGTGTTTTCCACTTTCTAAGGAAGAATCCTCTAGCTCTCTCAACATTCATATTATCACATGGCACGAGTTTTGACCTGAGATAGCACCCAAACTGTTAAGCCTGTAGCAAAACCAGTTACCGGAACAGAAAGATTTATCTAGGAGGTACATTTCCAATAGTTGACAATAGTTGGGAAAACACAGAGAGATAAAGAAAGCGGGAGAGTGTGCAGCAGTTGGAGAGGAATGAGAGAAAAGCAGGCTGTCCGCACGATTACTCAACTATCATCGCGTCTGGAACAGACTATAGCAGCATATGTGCGTTGGGGGGGGGATGAGAAGTCCGTATCAAGTTCTCATGGTAGTTATGCTGAATAGGAGCAGGAACTATTTAGCTAGGCCAAAACTGCCGTATTGTCTGAGGGGCACATAAGAGAACACTACTGAAAGAAATTAAGTATCACCATTACTGTCATTTTTAGTCGTTCTCAATGTAAGTCTATTATTAGGTTGTCGGGAAATGATTGAGACTCTCTGAATTTTTTGCAGTCTTCAAACTTTTTCTATTCTATTAGAAAACTTCAGGACATGCTGTAGTGATCATGTACGCCTATCACATAGGGCCATCTATCAGGGACAATTCCAGCACTGCGGGTTCAGTAATCATGTTAATACAGGTCGAAGAATTCATCAGTCACTGACCAAAAATCGTCAAAGTTGGCGAAGTGCGGCTCGACCAGGGAGAACTTCAGCGCCCAGGCAAGGTGTTATTTAGAGAGCACGATGTTGGGCAAGTGTGACGTGTATGGCATCGTGGTCCGTGCTTGCTCCTTCGAGTGCCGATGAGTTAACAAAAACATTTGTGGGTGCGTTTTGTACAACAAAACGCACCCTCAATTACGTTGATGTCTTCGTTTGCCCAAGAGCATGGTCATCGCTCTGATTTGACTATTGCAAATGTTGATGTTGCCCATCATGTTGCTTACCGACAACTCTGGTAGAAAACATCCTGCACTTAAGCTCAGGAGATCTCAAAATAGGAAAATGGCTTGGAAGGGACATATCGCTCGAAACGAAGCGTTACGAACGACGGCTCACGGTTGCATTGCTGACGACCCCCGTTCCGAATGTCATGATGATGTTGCTGTCCCTCTTGCTCGCATTGACGCTCCGCAAGAGCTCGTGAAAGAAAATCGCACGAATTGGTCGCTCGTCCATTTTCGCTCTTAGATAACAAACGGCGCAGCCCCACGTCCTTACATAGTCATGGCAAAGATGCTCTGAGGGCAGGGTATCACATATTCACACACCATGGAGACAGGTCACGTGGGAGGGAAGGAATTTTGGTGAAGTGTCTCAATCATTTCCCGACAACCTAATACATTCTCACGAGAGATTACCTAAGTCCATGGAGAAAACTGGTAAATGATGTCTATTTTTTTTAGCATCTATAAGTTACATATTTATCTGACGTACAAAAGCAGCAACGAAACAACTGTTCGCTTGATTCGTGAGTTTTTTATTGACATTTTAGGTAGAAAATGTATTATCTCACAATTTCAGAACCAATACAAGCGAATCGTTTGGAACATAACCCCTTGACATCAAAGGTACTTTCACATCGTGTGAGTAGATCAATCATGTCTTGCCTCCAGAACGCAGTGGACAGCTTCTTGGATAACGCCTTGGAGGTAGTGTATCACTTCGTTTTCGTATCTTAGGTTTCAGTGGATTCTGAATTTCCCCGATGCGCTGAAACTAACATAAAATATAAAAGCATAAAATATCACAAAACTGTCTCCAAACCCATTTTCTGAACGTTTTTCCGGACTGGATTTGGAACAGTTTGTCGAGCCGAGTGCACGCGTGGAGCCGTTGATCTCACCGATCAGACACGTCGAGACGTGTGGTAAACGCTGCAGCAGTGGCGGGCAGCCAGCACAGTCACGGACCTCTCCGCCGAAATGGTCCGTGAACTGCACTCTCGGACGCTCTGAAAGCAGGGTTTTCGTCATTTTCATGCGTTTTGACGTACATCGTTGTAATCAGCGTTAGGAGGAGTCCAGAATCTGCAGATATCTACAATCCACAGAACGAGGTGACACACGGCCTCAATTAAGTGCTTTTTCGAGAATGTTGAACTTTTGACCGCCCAGTGACGTTGAAGGTCCAAGAAAAGTTGGTAGTCAGAGGGAGCGAGGTCTGATGATGAATGAGGAATGATAGTCCAGTCTTACGTCGCATAATGAAATTGTTATGAAAGAATCACCGAATGGTTCCAATAGTTTCCACGATGTTGTGCAATGAGAGTTAGAGAATAAGGACTAGCAGTTCACCCTTCGCTGATCTTGCTGAGGGCTGTCTGGCGATATCGTGCTGGAAGTACACAATGGCTTGGCGTCCACATGTGCTGTTAAAGGCACCACTCACGAAAAAATTTGTTCCTCAGATTTCAGCGCAATCTTGGGTTTCTGACCATGAGGACCATGGTTGAAGTGGTCAATCTTGTCAAAACTCACGCTAAAATGGTCCTCGGATGCTTCCAATTTGCTGCATTGTAGCAAGGTGGTCAAAATCTGCAGGTGGAGTAGATCAAGAAAATCGATAACGCTGCCTTTATTGCCAACGGATTTCTTGGCGCAACTAGATATTCGACTAAATTTTCAACATTTCTGAAGGGTAAAATACACAAACGAAAAGGAAAAAGAATGTTCGCTACAGAGGCATACCTCAGTAAAACAAGCAAAACCTATGGTTAAGTGTAAAGAGCTAACAAACAAAAGTTCTCATGATATTTGAAAATTTTGAAGTTCTGGGAATAAGAGGGGATCGTATCTAATAACAACTGAAAAAGCGTAAATGGGGTAAACAGATCATTGCAATGTGAAAATTCTTGAAATGTGCATGGGAGGCAAACGTTTTCTTTGAAAAACTGACTGGGCGGCAAAAAACAGCTGATTCGTATCACGCCACATCTCTTCGCAGATACCCGGAAATCAAATCTATCTTGTTATATTTGGGAATGATGATGCGTTTGAAGGTGCAACTAGCCTAGAATTACTGGGACCATCGTCCAGGCTCTAGAACATTCAAAATTTCAGATATGAAAACTATCGTGGGTGTTGCTTTTAAGATTTTTCAACTCTAGGCATGGCAAAGTGCAGAGCAACGTAGACATCGGCCGTCACCGCAGTATCTTCCTACATTAGCTTTCAGTATTCTACGACGCGAACGCTTCACCAGATGAGCAACATCACTATTTTAGCGCTCCTGTCAGGTTTCAGGACGTCTTTGGCATCGTTCGTTTCAATCACCTAGTGAGGATGATGATGGACTAGGATAGAGTATACACTTCTTTCCTTCACTGATCAGGTTGTGGAGCCAGTTATGGGTGCGTTTAAAGGTGAGAGAGGAGAGCGCCACGTCCACAATGTGATCCTTGTCGATGCGTGACGTATCGATCGATCGAATTTTCGGACCGCAAATGTTCAAAAATTCATGAAACGAAGTAATATTCATGACCGTGCTTAAGTTATAAAGGGATCTCCACAAGCTCCTCATCCACGCAAGGTTTCGCTAGCTCACCATGTACGAATCCCGTTTTCTCAAATTAGTGACGCCAATTTTCTAGTTAGGTTTCTCTCATTCGAGTAGGCGCCCCTGATTGAGCTTTCCAATTCAGAGAGGACCCTTAGGAGAAGCCCGACACAGCTTAGTGTTGATGAAGCTGTTGAAGAGACCTTGCGTCAGCTACCTTGTGTCATCCAGTCCTACCCATGGTGTCCATTGTTCAGGCATGGATTTTTTTCTGTTAGTGGTTCTAGTGAGACAGTTTGTTTCTGGAAATGCTATCATAACATCGTAAACTGTTCCTCTGAGCAAGCGATTCCAATTACGCGACAATTCGTGAAGTGAGCACACTGTTTAGAGTATGTGACTCCATAATTTTCTGCGAATCAATGAACACTTTTTTGGTAGCTTCATTACGGCTCGTGTAATAGTACAGCGCATGTGATTCAAAATTACACCCTTCATTTAACATCAACTGGTTTTCGCTTATCATTTTTTTCCTTGATGTCTTCCTAGAAATGCCCCACAACAATACGTATAAATAGTGAGCTTCACCGCGTATCTTCGAGGCGACCCTACCAGTAGTCGGTCATGCAAAACCCCTCAACTTTTGCTCGGAATTCGGTTTCAAATTTCAAACGAGTGCACATATTTATTTATTTATTTACTTCATTTTATTACATGGCTTTATCCATGTGAGGATACAATATACGATGGACAGTAACAATTAAAAGATAGATTATTTCATACAATGTTTCACTTGAGCGAAAGACCTCCAATAACTCTTTCTGGTTGAGGAATCCTACTAGAATTGTATACATGGCTACCATGTATACATGGCTACCATGTATACATGGCTACCATGTATACATGGCTATGACTTGGCTTCATTAATGAATATAGGACCATTCTCATTTTGTCTACTTGAAAGTGTTTGAAGTGGAATCATTCTATTCCTTATATGTATCTGCAGGAGGGATATTAGCAGATTTAGCAGATTGGCGGCCTGCGACTTTCTACTAGAATTGCTTAACCTTCTTCATTTATGCACTTTTCTTCGCATATTCCATCCTATAAGTATAGGGTAGTAAGCCGCCACCTGAGTGACGTCATCCGTCAACCGCCTCCATCTCGTCTCGTTTTCCAGTTCAAGACGCTGTTTTTTCCCTAGATTAGAATTTTGCGAGGGTGGGTGTCATGTCGGGCATCGATGAAATGCAATACTGGTGATGATGAGGGCGGCAATTGTTTCGTGACGCGTAGAATCGCCATATCTCACTTTGAGTGCATGGATGAGTGCTCGCAGAAGAAATTAAGGGAGAGAGTTAGTAAACAGATTAGAAAACTGAATTGCCTCCTCGTATTTCACAGTTTAAAGCAATTATTACCAATTTTTCGGAGTGAGCCTACGCCTTCTTCCTCCTTTCCTTCCTCATCAGTGCTTTTATTCTCCATCTTCTCCGCACTTTTTTGTTTTCCATACGGAACGTTGCAAGCCTGATCCTAGACGTGAAATGTTGCAGGCTACTTACACACTACTTACGTTTATAATTCAGGTTTAGTTATATTTCGTCTTCTTGATGGGGGTCTTTGCATTCGATTCCTTACTAGCACGTACTTTCATCATCATCGTCATCATTTGCTACACAAGCTTAAGCTCATGTGAATAAAGCAGAACAAAAGAAAACAAAACAAAAACACAACAACACGAACAACCAGCAGAATGAATGGAAAAAATAAGATGATAGAGCAATACGAAAATCTGTATTCTCATCGATCTCGATAGTTACGTAGCAATATTTTAAATATGAGATAACGGCAAAGTGCTCTTTCCACTAAGTTTCGAACTCTGGGATACCTTCATGAATGAAACTAAAACATCTGCAGCAGATCTTTGCTTTTGGAACATGGAAGTTTGTGGTTCCTCCTCCTTGTGGTTGAAGCAAACAACGACACCAAGCTATTTAATTTGAGGCCACATTCGTTATGAATTAATTTGTGGAGTAGCAACAAATCATTTCTTCTCCCCCTCTGGAGGAGTGTAAAAAGAACTAAGTTTTTGTTTCCCAGCTACATGGAATCTGATCATACTTATATGACACATAGGGCTCGTATCACAAGCTCCTATTTTAGTGTGCTCATGCTAGCGAAGTTCAAACTCTCAGACTCTCGTTCAGATTCCTTCCCAGAAACCGGACTTTTTCACGTGGGCATCGACCAGTGAGGTAGACTTTCCCCGTGGCGTTTTGGGAGATGTTTTGGAATCTAAAATCATATTGAGATTTTATATTATTATTGTCTGTTCAGTTTTCGCTTCGGGCATGAACCTCATACGAAAACTAAACATAGAAGTAGGAGGTTTTCTCCTCCACTCATCAATAGGGTCAAAGAACATACTAAAGTGTCATTGTCCCGTTATGCCTAACATGTGCACATATTTCTGAAATACGCCTACTCAAAGCCTTCGTCGACCATTCCGAGCGTTCTTTTGATACCTTGACACCTAGCAGGATTTACGCGTGTTTTTCATCGTCTTCAATGATGCATGGCACTGAAACGCTATGCCCCGCCCACTGGGAGAGGCTCGCTTGTGTTCCCACGCCTTGTGACGTCATGATGACGTGCACCTCAGCTGGGGCGGGCCGTTGAGCAGATCCTGGCGGATCTACGCTCGCAAACACCTGCACCCGCGCCGGAAACTTCCTCTTCTGTAGATGCTCAGGTGTCGATGCGCTTTTGGGACACCAATTCTGGATTCTGGGTCGCTTCGGGGATATCCCGGCACTTCGCGTAGAACTTGTAAAGCGAAAATAATCTACAGAGTTATTTAGTTGTTCACATGTTTAATCTTTCTACTTTATTATTTACTTCTTCGAATTAAGGTTACTCACCTATGTACTATGAGCATTAATGCTTTCCTCCCACGAATTCTTCGACTTCATCCCTCGAGAATGCATACCCATACGCGCAAGCGCATGCCAACACCAACCAATCCCTTTTTTAGTTCTCGAGAAGACCACCGCAGTTTCTCTTTTGCGGATAAGGTGAAGACTCTCTAAATTGACTGCAAAGATCGAAGTCTGGAGAAAAGAACTCAATGCCCGAAACTAACGAATAAGGAAATTGGAGAGGCCTCGCTTTATAGTAAATAAAGAAGTAAATAATGAAGAAGACAAAGAAGTAGTAAATAATGAAGATCAGCGACAGGGAAGATATTGAATTGTCTTAAGTCTTCTTGCGTAATTCCTCTTCATCACTAACTGCTCAATTTAATGACAAGTGCAGTGATGGCCAAAATGATATGATCAGTGTCATGTTGAAGGCGTAACTTCTCATTATAACTTAACTTGGGATTGTGCTATTCGGACAGGATTTTTAGACGTGATAAGGGTCGAGGTATTCTTTCTTTGCGCCGGATAACATTGACACTGCTTTCAAACAGAACTATCCCATTCCAAGTCCGAATTCACAGCTTTCATCAAAATGATGATTCCTCAATTGTATCGCCTCATATCGATTCGCAGAGGATTTATTCCAAATCTCTTTTTGAGTGAGTACTTCGCTATAATAATCGTATTCTGTTTCTTCTCTGTGCATGACAGAGTGCGATCACCAAAAAGCCCAAAAAAGTGTAAAAAAACCTACCTTTCTTACCTCCACTATTGCCAAATTTGGGCTAGAGTGGCGAAATCTAAGGAAAAACCATAGTTCCTTCCAAATGAGGCCTGTGCACGTGCTTCTAAGACCATAATTCACTGGAAGATGCTCGGAGTTGCGCTTTACGTATTCATTTCGTATCGACAAAATTGTCACACCTTCTCTACTTTTATTTTTATAGGGAAGGTCACCTTTGTTGCTTGAATGTGATTATTCATCGGTTTTTGTTAATTTTTTTTTCCAAATTTTTCCCATCTTTGCTCTCAAGGAGCAAACCGCGATGGTGTGACTTTGATTGATAGGTCTGTGCTTGATTAATGATTGAACCTGGACTACAAAAGAAGAATTGCAGCAGTTGCTCTTTCTAATCAGCTGCAAGAAATTTCCGGACGAATAGCCATTGTGAATGGCATGACGTGCTTGAGGGTTGAAATGTTGCCGTATTTCTTCTGCAGAGCCCTAGTCTTTTATTCAGCCTATTTTATGAGGCTGTCATCGCAATAAGTTCCTTTTTTCGGTGATGACGCAAACAATGAGCAGCAGCATTGCGGGGGAGCCGAAGGGTTTGTAAATGGAGGAAAAAATCCATGAGGAGATGCTTCTGGAAAAGCTGGTCGGACACTCGCTTTAGGTCCCTGCTGGTTTTTTTTTGCTTGGAAAGCATCATTTCGTCTCAATTGTCATTAATTTCACCTTAGAATTTCAAAAGTGCCTGATTCAATACTCTATCCATTTAGTATAGTATGCTTCTCTCTTTCTCTCCCTCTTTCTCTCTCTCTCGCTCTCTCTCTCCCTCTCTCTCTCTCTCTCTCTCTCTCTCTCTCTGCATTTCTTTGTCAGTCGAAAAGAGACCGTTTCTAAAATTTTAATTTTTGCCTGAAGACTCTTCAAGAGCATTGAAGGTTTTCTTATTTGGTAGATGCTAGCACCTCTAGCTTTTTTTTCAATAATATCCAAGAAAAAATGGGAATGCTTCTCTCAAAAAAATCATCATCTAATGAGCGGAGTTTTACCGTCAAACCTATTACACCTGGCTTAATTTGTGGGATTTATTCACAGAATTCATGAAATGAAATCTACATAGGGATTTTCAGTTTCCCAAGATTTCTCAAACATTGGAAGTATAATAGTTTGTCAGCGGAATTAACAAGTTTGAAAATTCAAAGGCTAAAAATATAGCTCTTCTGTGAAACACTGCATAAATTAACGAATTCTTCAAACTTAAACTCAAGTCGAAAATCAAATCAAAGGAGAAACAAAATTATCATGTAGGGCAGAAAACGGGGAATTCCTACGTTTCTCCCAAGAACTTGCGAGTGTCCCAATCCCCAAGTCATCCAAGTGATTATTTGCTCTTCATTTGATAAGATATATCCAACCAAATATTACTAGATTCTGGAGGAGGTGGTGAAGTAGTGCTCTAGGCAAAGAACTGCAAGGAAACGGAGAAGCCTAGGCCGGTCACAGGCCCGTCTCTGCTTACGTCCGTTGTTCTGCTGCCAGTGCCAAAAAGCCGCTTACAATTGCTGATAGTAGGTTGGCGACTCTCTGCCTTAGGCTCATTGTGTCGCCGAACTAAACTTACTCATCCTTTTGAACTTGGTACCTGTAGCCCAAATGCTTTTATTCTTTTCTCAGTATGTATATTATCTCGGAGGGCAGTCTGGCAATCGTTTTTTCTGTGATTTTTTTGTAAAACAAATCACTGCAGGGCAATTTCTGTATAATGATCTGAAAAAGGGGGAAATGGGGAAGAAAGCGGTAAAGGGTTTGCTTTTCCAAACCCTTTATGTTCAGTGCGATCATCAATCTTTTATCTTTGGTTCCATTTTTGTCCATCGTGTGTTGTTCTCAAAATTGGCTCTTTAAAATTTTTCTTCCAGCATACAGGTCTGAACTCAGTTTCGGTGAAATTTAAAGATTTACTACTGTTCCAAGTATTTGAATGAATATTCTTTCAATTCACTGGAGAATCTTATGCTTCTCTCCTTTGATCCACATCTACGTATTATATCTGAACTTGTGGAAAAATTATCATACCAGAACGTTGTATGTGGAATATTACAATATTACCAGTAAGTGATACACTAAAAAGTCATAAAAAGTCTATGGTTCCCTTACAGCTGGGGCAGACAAACTCATCTTGAGTTTGTCTACTCGGGTTTCTGGAGCGTAACGGTTATTTCTCCACCAACGCAAGGAACTAATGAAATTTGGAAATTCCTATAAGGCAAGATCCAATTTCGGCCTTTTTGATTGAAAAAAAAACCTGAAAAGAAATTGATCAGCCAAAGGGTGGGAATTTTTTAGTCCTAGACTCCATTCTAAAAAAATTATGGACCAAATACTCGAAATTGCACGGTTTTTGTTGTTTACACTATATCGTATCCAGACAGCGTGGGCGTCAACATCAGCGCTAAATTCGGAAAGCACCGAAATTTCACGCCACTCGACATTGTTGTGCTTGTTGTTGTTGTTGTTATTTGTGGCGTTGATCAGGTTCACGCGTCGCCGTTTGGCTGGGTGGGTGTAGTACGCTCGATTTGACACCTCAGCGTCGCCGCGCTTCCGGATTGCTAAATCAACTGCGAACAACGACGTCAAGCCATCATTACTTCTTGCGACTTGCTCTCCAACTAAATTTATCATTCTGTCAGTTTGTCTGTTAGTCTCCCTGACTCTCGCTAGCCCTCCATGTATCCCCATCGTTCACAACCCAATCGCCCACTCATTTTCACTATTTCCACTTTATACTTTTAAAGTGCAATACTTTTAAGCCCGTTTCCCTGATTATTTGCCTATAATTTGCGTAACAAAATTAGCTGAGACGTCATCCACAGGTTGTAATTGCCTAAGGACATTGTAGCGCACGTGGTTTTCTTAGGAACAGAGAACAGTACCTTGAACTAGTGAATAAATGAAGGAGAAAGTGAGAAAATGAGAGTGGGTGGGGATAAAAGATGATTGGCTGGCCGGGTTGATTGGACAATTCGAGGAAATGGTGAGAATGAGTAAACGTGAGGCTTTGAAGAGAACAAAGTGAAAGGCTGTGTTGATGAATGAATGAATGAATGAATGAATGAATGAATGAATGAATGGATGAATGAATGAATGAATGAATGAATGAATGAATGAATGAATGAATGAATGAATGAATGAATGAATGAATGAATGAATAAACGGGTTCACTGGATGAATTGACGGATAGGCTGAATGCACGAAGGGAAAGAAGCCACGAACGAATGAAAAAAAATGGATAATAAATAAATAAATAAATAAATAAATAAATAGGTGAATGGATGAGTCAGGAGTATATCATTCACAAATCTTTACTCTTACTACCAGTTGTGTGAGCAATGCTAATTCTCTATGCCAGTTCACAGTTTCAGGGCTTAGCGAGTGGAAAAATATGGAAATATGTATGCTAGAATGAATGAAGAGCAATTAATACCAGATGCGTGCGTTAGACGCGTGTCGGACGCACGCCTCCATCGGCTGACGATTTTCCATGAAGACCTTTTTGTGGGGCATGCTCATTCTCAGTGAAAATACGGCGATGCCGCAGCGAATATCTGCGAAGCTGAGGCAGCGTGCGTCCGACTTGCGTCCGAGCTGCGTCACGTCTGCGACTGGACTTAGTTTCCATCATAACGATCACTCATTAAAAGTACGTGTCACGTATAAGTTGCCCAATATCTGTGAAAGTGAAAAATTCCGTTGACCTTTGAGAATTTTCAAAACAATGAGCCTCCTTCGCTTGGAGTCCTCATAAACTTCGTTTAAATTCGATGATTCCCGGCTTAGCGTCATCAGAGCAAGTACATGGTCAAACTAGGCAATTATAGGACGTAAACAAGTAAATAAATACAATAAAGAACGGCAGTGCGTGGGCGAGACTAGGAAAACAGTTCAATTAACGCATTAATGAAGAACGTAATTTAAATAGCGCGAATAATATATGTATAGTTCAAAGTACTGAGCACGACAAATCATTTATCGCCGCGTACATACGTAGGTTCATACTTTTATCAGTGCGACACTATGTTTACGGCAAACAAAACGTGGTTACTTAGCGCTAGCCGCATAAATGTACTTTTTGCCGACGACGACGACGGACCGCCTGCCTCATTCGCCATTCGCGGCATTTTTCTTGGGAAAAAAATTTACGATGCATTTGAATTACGTCATGTTACGTTGCGTAAGCTGCACTGGACATATGCGACTGGTCAGCGCAAAAAACGCCGCGTCCGACATTGTTCCCGCGTGACGTCATCCGCCGCGTGCGTCACCGTGGCAGCGATCTGTGGCAGAGCGGAGAAGCCATAGAAGTCAGAGCGTCGATTAGTTCCAACTAAGGACCCAATAAAACCATACATACTGACTGCGGTATATAATGGAGCATCTGGATGTGTAAAGGAACTATGCGTGTTTACTATTGTTGCGTTAAAGGTCACGTAGTATACTACGTATTAATATTTATAGATACTATTTTTTAAAAATGCTCGCAAAATATCACGATCAGTACAGAGTGCTGCGATTTTTCCATTGTTCCTATGCCGGTTTTCCGCAGAACTTCCAGAATGTTTCCGAGAATCGCTAGAAAATACGTATGCTTTTCCCAAGGATGTCAAGCTTGTAGCACCGCATTAATTCCAATCCAACAATTTCCCTCAAATTGACTTGTCTTCTTCTGCCTATGAAAATTTATTTTTTGGAAGCGCTTTGAGTAAGGATTTCTTCATTAAGAAAAGTCGGATATGCGTCTCTACTCCTGTTGTTCCAAAAAAGACATTTGAATCAGTTTCTGAAGAAACTCAGACAAATGTATGAAATTACCACAGCAGAAAACCGGACAGACCAACCGGTGTGCTGCGGTCCTTCAAAATAATTGCTGCCGTCCTTTCGCGTCTTCTCATCTCTGCGACTCTCGCATCTTAACCACATAACCGAGGCCTCTTTCTGTAGCGGTTTTTCCGAATGTTTGCCCGAAAGCTGATTTTTATTTTATTTTTTATGGTGTTCCTATGTGAATTTCTAGATTCATGTACTAGTAAAAACTAAAAGAATCTCATAGAAGTACAGCAGTAGTTGAAATAATGGTGTAGACACATGAATATAAACACAACCAATCCCTCTAAGAACAAAGCTCAAGGTTAAATTTCCTCTGCGACTTCCCAAATTCCTACAAATCTTGACTCCCTTTTGCCATCCAATGATCTTTGGTTCAGAACCCCCCCCCCCCCCTCCTTCAGAACGAGATACTGAATATTATCTACTGTTCCGAACGCGGCGGCAGTGAGTATTCGTGGATTTTACCCTTTTTCTCTCAACCCTGTGCTACCCCTGTAGAAGCAATCGCTATTTTTCATCACCTATGGCTCACTTTCAACATTTTACTCATTTTTTGAATATTTTGGGAAATTGTGGCAATTATGATGAGACTGTAGGCTCGTCTGGTTCTTATGTTTTGTTTAACTACTCAGAACCAATACAACATGTTATCAGCCCACATTTGCGCCAAAACTACTTGCAAGCAACCTTTTAATTGCAAATCGTCGTCGAGTTTGACGTCATCTTACACCCAAAACCCAGTTGTAGGTAGATTTTCTCTCAACAACTTGTCAACAAGGTAGTGCCAAAGCACGTTGTCGACTACTTTCTCTTGAGAGCAACTTGCCACTGAGTTCTCTGGTAGAAACTTGTCGACAACTTCCTTCCACTTTTTTCAGCGACAACTTGTCAGCCGTACAAGATTGCCGGAAACTCGTTCCCCCTTTTCTTGCCTTCAACTTCTCGGTTGTTAGTGCTTGTAGAAAACGACGCTTATTGCAGACGTTTTTCCACAAAATAGTACCATGGTAACCACTGGCCTGGTGTTCGGTGTCAATGGTTCCATTGTTATTACACGAGCTGGCGAACTTGACAAGTTGGCTAAAAGGTTATCGACAATTTGCCGACAACCTTGGGAACCAAAAAGATTGCTGGCAGAAGGTCTTCGGAGAAAGTAGCTGACCACTGCTCTGCCACTTTCTTGTCGACAAGTTGCTCTGCGTGAATTTGTTTCTGGATGCCATCATGACATCATCGAACTTGTCGACAACGGTTTGCTAGTTACAAGGTTGTCTGCAAGTTGTTCTGAGACAAACGTTGGTTGACAATTTGTTCTTGGGGTATTGAGTAATCATTTCTAAACTACATGTATATATTCCTTAGATTTCTGCTCGGTTTTCTTATCAATAGAGACCCTCGCTCGCTCCTTTCTGTTTTATTTAAATCCCTGCAATTTTTTCGAGTGTTTTTCTCCTCTTGAACTTTTCATCCAGTAACCGGAACAAGATTAGCCGGCTACACGATACATTATTTCTTTTGCTAAAAGAGCAATTAATTTGTCAAAAACTAGCTCACATACTATAAGTAGATCCGGTAGTGCAAGCGATTGTACTATAAACTGGTCAACATTCTAAGCATCACGTAGTCCGCTAGAGACTATTCATCCTGTGGTTATCACAGAACTCTGGAGTAATGCTAGAGACTATTCATACTGTGGTTATCACAGAACTCTGGAGTAAGGGATTATGAAAAAAATAATAAAATAAAAATGACTTGCAGCGAATACTTTGAGCTAGATCCGGTTAATAATCTGACAAAGTTATCGGACAATTGCCCCTAATAGAATGAGCATTCCATCGTTGGAGCGAAGGTCGGAACTTGAGTTTTTGTGCTTCATAGCTAGGAGGTACTGCTAATTTTTGGTAGAAATATCAGGATAATTTCAATTCGCCCAGCAATCACTTTTAACCTGTTCTTGACCTTGCGGCGATTTAAACGCTGAAATGCTTGCGATTTAATAAAGAATATTTCATTTCATGTCATTTATTACATGGCATATCCACGTGAGTACAATGTGCAAGTTCGAATAGAAGTATAAGCATTAGCAGTACAATACAAGCAATCTAGTCGACAGCCATATTTACAGTGGACGTCAGTGGCGGTGGTCCAAGAAGCACGCCGCGCAACCGCGCCGCCCGCGTCGTAAACGATGTTTTCTGCTGCTGTTATGCTATATATAGAGCTTTTCTGCCCGATTCTAAGGATTTTTGATCAAATCGGGAAGAAAACGACTAGAAATAGCATTCCGACAGCAGACAATACCGGTCCCGGCGCGCGCGGCGCGGTTGCGTTGCGTCCTTCTCGAGGCCGCAGATGGGCCACCGCCATTGCTGTCTACTGTAAGCACATCTATGTCAACATTAAACACTACAGTTTGGTGGGTAGTAAAGCTCATATATTCGAAAAGGATGTCCAGGTACTCGCCAAGTGCCTTTTCGTATAGCGAAAGTTTCACTGGCTGAACTTCAAATATCCAAAAAGAGCCCTATGAGTAGAGAAATTCTGTCGTATCACTGTTTTTATCGCAGATATATCGGCTCCAACGTCCCACTTCTTCTGATGGATTTACGCAGAACAAAAAAATCCGAGGTTTTTAACTCACAGAGATTATGTAGGATTTTATATATAATGAAAAGATCGTTTCGTCTTCTCCTTTTATGTAATGACTGTAAGCGCTACAATTTGTTCCTGTTGCTAGGAGGTGGCATTTTTTTTTGATATGAGAAGTTTGCAAAATCCACTGTTCTAATCACGAGCTTCCTTGTGAAATCGTTTTGGTTTTTTCAATCACATTTCAATTTTAATCAATTACTTATTGTGATGATTAAATATAGTGGTTCCGTACTCCATTATTGGCCTAACATACGTTTTGTAAGCAGCAATCATTACCCTTGCATTTTTGGTTCGGAGGGCTTTGGAAAGGTACTGAATCTGTCCTGTTGCTTTTAATGTAATTGGGCACTTCAGCAGATCAAATGAGTGTTCTGGAATCAAGAGAAGGGTACCTTAGTCAAATTATGGTAGCTTACTAGCAGCCACTCACTGGAACATAACCTCTTATCATGCAAATCCACGGAGATTCTCAAGAATAACTCGAATTCGTGGAATCGCCAGAATGGAATAGATATCCTCAAACCTTGAGTCCTAGATCGTGTTTATACTTCATCGCACCGTCGCCACCGCGAACATGCATATTGTTCAAAACGTACTGTACGGAAATATGCGCATGCTGTGGTCACATTGTAGTAGACGGCGGTTCGCGGCACGACTTCACTGACCCCAGTCACGTGCTGTCTATACTTTTTCATTCAAAAATCAGGGGATACGGCAGATTCGTCAACGATGAAGACTAGAATTTGACGTGGTTTTTTCTGCCACAGCTGTTTTAGCTTACAACCTATTTACCGTCGCTGCACAGCGTCGTGTATGTTGTGATCGTCGCCGCGAAGCTTTCGCCCGCAATGAAGTATAAACACCGCGCTAGAGCTTCTTCAATTTTCTTGTTGTCTTTTTTTACCCTACCTTTTTGTTTCTTTTTTCCGTCAATTGTTTGATGGAGAGGTGGTATTTCTCATTGAGCAAACTATAAGTAAATAAACAAATGAATAGATAAATAAATAAATGAGCAGATAAATGAATAACTAATTAAGTAAAGAATGAATAAGTAAACAATAGATAAATAGATAACTGAGTAAATAATAAATAGATAAAAATTCATTGTATGACTTTTAGGGAAAATCCGTAGATGGTCATTTCCTGGATATTTAGAGTTTTCAGTCATGACTTTAACGAGGTTTTCACACTTGTCGCCAACTTTTTTAAGGCATTATGCCAACTTCTACGATTTTCCCGAGATGTTCAATATTTTGCCTAAGTTTCTTCGCATTTTTGGGAGTATATTTCTTTATTTAATTATTTCATACATCGGAAAGTGTTCTGCCAAAAATTGAAAAAAAAAGAACAAACCAACGAAGCACTAAGTTAAAGCAACTCCAGGGCAGACTGAAAGGCTGTAGTAATAGAAGAAGTAGGAATGCGACATGAGGACAAACCATGTCTGCATTGGGCTAACAATTTCTTCTGTTATTCCAATTTGATTTGATGGGCTTCAGCTTTTCTGGATCATCTCCCTCGATTAACTCCTCCAATCAAGCTGAATCCGAATCGCAATTACTCAGTGATACTCGGGCTGATATCTTTGCACTTGAGCGCACTTTCAGTAGTGACGCTGTGACTCATTAGCCGCCCACAATCGGCCGCCTAATTACCTCCTCCAAATGACATAATTCTCTTCAGAAACACGCCCAATTTCTTATGGCGGCCGTTGGTGAAATTTAATTTTGAGCAGCGTTGTAGCGTTGTGGCGGACGGCAGAATCGCGACGACGTCATCTCATCGTCAGACACGTGCGTTGCAGCCGGAAATAATGACGTTATCCGTGGGTGCATATGTATTAGCTGGTGAGCTTTGTGCTGAGTTGTTTTCGACCTGTTCGACGGCCGGCTGTGGGGCGTTCGAAGAATTTTTTTTTGCAATGGGTTCTTTGGAATTCTCCTACCACAGCGACATCACTCGAAACCCTGTACTTTGGGTTTTTTATACAAGTGCTTATAAAAAGAAACAGCATTTCCCAAATTTGCATTCAGTCTAGTAGTTGAAATAAGCTACAAAAGGGCATTTCCCATGGTCAGCGCCGCTGTAAAAAATTGTCTTTATTGTTTAAATTAGCCATGTTGCATTAGAATCGTGTTTTCTATTATCAGAAAACTTGCATCGCTCCTTAGAGAAAGTTACGAACGTCAATCCAGTTGACGTATGTGCAAACTGTAGGCTAGTTTTTTTTAACGTGGGTTAAAAAGCCAAGCCGCAAACCGCTCTTGTTGTGGAAAGTAATATCTAAAGGTCACTCTGTGCCAGATGCGTGCGTTTGACGCGCGCGTGTCTTTATGACGAAAAATAGTGCCATTCGCATCGTTGGCGCAGCTCAGACGCGCGAATTTACGCCCTCGTGGCGGCTGTGCGTTCTTTTCATCAGGAATATACATGCCGCGTTGAACGGTCTCCATGAAGGACCCTCAGCACAGGCACCTAACTGCCCTTTAATTGAGCACCGCTTGTGCTGGAAGAGAATAACCTATGAAACTTATCTACAATAAGATATAAATGATTTTTTTTTGTCGCAGATAATCTTGCAGATCACAACAAGATTATTTTGAGTTTTTTTTAAAAGTTTTAGTTAGTTTGAGTTGATCACTTGAATCATCAAGTCTAAAATCCTAGTTTAGGTTTAAGATCAATTTTTTTTCTCCCCAAAACGCGTTGTACTCCACGTATTAATCTGTTTAGACCGAGTTTCCGGCGCATAGACCACATAGATTTGGTTCATTCGGGAGACAAGTAGCACCTATGGGACCTAATTTTCTTTAAACTAATGCTAATCACAGCTACACATTGCAACTTTTGGCATGGGTTGGACCTCGATCTCCGGATGAGGTGCATTGCAGCAGCAAAGTGCAAATTCTGGTGCGCAGATGGATGGAATGGCGTCAACTTCATTTCGTTGAGGGTTAAAACGAATGTTTCGGGTATAAATTTTATGAATTCACGTCGACGTCATCGGCATCGTCACCTGGAGGTCATTCATCCCTTACACGGCACACCATAGCCCAACCAGAGTAATATTCATTGTTCCCGTTGCTGACGTCATGACCGGCCTCACTGGCCAAAAAGCTAGAGCCAGGATGATGCACTAGAATAGCTGGCCATTTGTGGACGCCAAAAATGGGACGCGTCCCATTAAGAAGTACTTAAATGTGGCTCAATTTACATCGTATGTGCCGCATAATGCGGAAGCCTTGAGGAGGGGGGGGGCTTTATGAATCGCAACCACGAGATGCGAAATGACGTCAGCGGAAGCGACAATAGCATGCGCATCAGCGCTGCACTAATTCGATTGTCCACTCGATTTGTGGGCGAAAATTTTCCACCTAGGACCAACAGTAAGCACATCACAGTCGAAACAAGCAACACACACGAACAACCCAGCCGTCAGCGTGGGTCGGATGGGCGGGCCGGAGGGCAGAACGCGTGTGGAATTCAATTACGAATTAAATTACTAGACAAAATTATTCGCTAAACGTGACGCGGTATGAACAAACACGCGGCTGGCAACATCATGTCGACCCGCGAGGCGTAATGAAATTCGGGTTCCGGGTCTCCGCCCCTTCGACTGGATGAAGGACCGCACCCACATGGACCCGCATTCCACCCGGTGTGGGTCGGCAGCTGCGGCCTCCACCAGGCCTTCAGCTAGCTCATCTCTGTATTGAATGGGCACAATTTGGCCCTTGCACCGCTTTCCTTCACTTCTTATTCCCGGATCTGTTTCTCTTGGATCTTTGAATAATTTTTTTATCAGATGCGAGGTGTGGATAGTATGCTTTCCTAGTTCCCAACTGCACTGAGAACCCCCAGTGGACTCTATGCTACCTTCTAGGAGAGTCTTATCACAAATGCTGTCTATAAATACTGTCATCATATTACATGTAAATATTCTGTAATAGTCATATTTTTAATTATTTTCTGTACTGATCAATTTCTACATTGTTATTTAGAAGCTCCGAGACGTCTCACCACATTTAGCATCCTAACGAACTTCTCCGGAGCTCTTTTCTGAATCTAATTTGCTGTGTCTGCATTTATTCATTATTCTACAAAATGTTAAAACATAAAAGTGCACAATGTTCCATTACCTGAGAATTTAAATGGCCTCAGAAAAAAAGCATGGGCAAAGGTGGCAGCACTGAGCAATCCCCACTTGAGATGAGACGCATTTGACTTTGACTTCAAGGCACTGTTATAGATGTGTCTGTATCACCAATAATGATCCACGGAACGAGGGGGCATGCTCGATCAGACGCTGCCTCACCCATTGCCAGAGGTATCTCTGCAAGTTTTTGGAGGTCCTTTTATACGGGGTTACTCAGAAGCCTGGGCCAGCTTTCAAGTGCTGTCAAGACTTTAGATCCGAAAGTTCACACATACGTTGTTTGTCCAAAAATAATTACGTCATGTGCTAAGGAGTTCATGAAAAAATACTCTGATTAGTATATATCCGACATATATAAAAGATAGAGGACAGTTCTCTACAATGCTCTTAGAGCACTTGTTGAACTAGTTGAAAACCAACTAAACTGTGTGCAGTATAGTACACATAGAACTTGCGATATTTTGGTTTGATACGTACTTTCAGCATTGTTTTATATTATAGCAATAACAGTCGAACACCTACACAAATCAGCTGATTCACTGCTTGAGTGATACCATAATCAACATTGTTAGTTGATTATAAACATTACCAGTTGATTATATTCCACTTAATGCTTCTAAATTTCTATTTATTATTCTATAGAAGATGTAACGCCGAGATTGCGTGCTCAGACATTTTTTTATTTATTTTATTTTATTTTTACACTCAAAGGTGCGCTAAAAACAGTCTGCGGTTACAAGAGAAACACATCCGTGCTCAACTCCAACAAAATAGTACGACAAGATAATAGTTAGAAATGAGCAAGCAGGGGTGTCTCTAGATAGCGACTTTTTTTAGGGAGAGGGCTAAGATATCAACCTTTTTTAATCTCGAGTATACCCAACTGTGGATTGCAGAGTTCCCTTTAAAGATGGAGAAGTAAGGATGAAAGTATTTATTAAAAATCCAACCTTAAGAAACAGGAATGAGATCCAACAGTACGCCCTTAACGGCTCCTACTCCCAAGCAAGAGAAAGTAAGTGCTCGAACCATGCTGACCCTTGACAGATCGTCAGGCGCAGGAGATGCGTGAGCGAATCATTACTTGGGGATTCCTTGCCGTATACCTTCAGTTCTTCCTTCTCATTCGCATTTCATTTATTAGTAATACAGTATTCTCTGGTAAGTACTGGCTAGTTTTTTTTTCGGTCAAAAAGAACGATTTTCGCTCAACATCAGAAAGGGAATAACTCGCAAAGCCGTTCAGTCTGGGCAATCTCAGTATGTAAACGAAAGCTCACTCTCCTCCTCGTTCAAAGTATAGTAAATAGTCAAGAGACATCCCTCACATTCAGCAGTGCTAAGACATCAGTTTTCATGAGAAGTCTTCTCAGCTGGCTACTGGTTTGAACTTTCATGAAATTAGACATCCGGCCGTTTCTCGCTTCCTGACTGCGTGAGAAACGCAAAAGTGCGCGGAGTTGGCGTGCCTATTCCGCCGTTAGCTGCGCGTATTGCCCCGTTTGGCCTGCCATGATCTTGCTACGGGGATCGCAAGATTAGGGGAGGTCATCCTCTATTGCAACCGATGACTACAAAAATACTACAAAAATGAGCTCGAAGGGGGCGTAGGAGGCTCCCTAGGTCAGTGCTCGACGAGCCGGAGGCGTATTTTCCCGTCCCCGCCGCGCCGGCACGCCACTGCATCCAGCGCATCCCGTACAGTCAAACGTATACGGGGGCACGGTCTCTACCGCGCCTTAGTTGGTCAGACAAGTCCCGCAGGTGTCGTCTAGTCTCGGCCACAGCGGAGATAGACTAAGCTTTCACAGCCGTCTGCTGTCTCATATACAGGTCACAGCTGCCACGTGGCAATGGAGAAAAAAAAAAGGGTGCAGGAGTGATGAGTATGTCCTGCGCCATGCGCGTTTACAGCATCTTTTGCTGCTCCATTCGCATCTTCAGCAACTACTCTTGCTCCCCCTGCGACTACCTGCTATAGGACTGCACCGGCTAAGATCGGGCGGCTTCACCTGCGCTCCAAACGCCGTTGCCGTGTCATAGTAGACACGACTTTCGTCTGGAATTAACAGATTCCTACTTTTAGCGGGTTCTGAACTATTTTACATGGTTTCTCTTTGACGACTAAACCGCTGTAAGTAAATGAGCACTGCGTATGTCTTAAAGACTGCAGTCCTCATTTTTTCTTATTTGCTCGATTCTAACCAATGAATCTTTTTTAGCAAGCAAAAATATTTGTTCTGCAGAACAGCTCAACTATTGAATATTTAACAGATGCAGCATTTCATTCACGGGTGGATGATTTCTGTCGAATTCATAGCTGTTGTTTCTCGAAACACTTGTTTTAACCAGCTTTTGAGGAAATGGGGTTCTCTTGATTTAATTTTCGGTCGCCTGACTTGTTAACATTCTGGATACACCATGATGAACAATGTCAATATCATTACTTTTCATCGAGAATGACTTGCTCATTATACTTGCTTGGGTTCCTACGGGTTCGAAACACCTTTGTTTACAATCTAGAGCTCACTAATTATTCCACTATCGAGCTCTGATTTGTGTTCTCCATGTGAGAGAAGTACAGAGGAGTAATTTTTGAACCATATCCATGCTTTCTCTCAAATTCTTGCTAAAGGATCCAATCCACGGTGCTAGTTTGAAGCAGTACACTAAGCGTTATCTATAGCTGTTATTTGGTCCAAAAAGTCGAAAACTCCACTAAAAAACTCGAGATGGTTATATTCTCCTTTTCTGCCTTGCGAAACTCAGTCACAGTCCGCTTCCTTAATTTAGCTGGCAAACGATCTAACACCTATCATATTCTTTGGGACTTTTGGTTCATGGATACCACTTTCCCCATCTGCAGAACTACGCAGTAAGAAGTGTCGAACATGGCGACCTGAAAATGGTTCTCTCTAATTATTTTTTGGTTCACAGCTTCTGCTGCTCCATACACACAGCGCCAGCAGTGGCGGACACAGAAAGTGGGCGTGATGGGGGCGTGGGAAAAAAATGGGGTCTCCACCGTTTTGGGGACTCAGACGGAAGATAAAATAATAAAAACATTAATTGTAACAATAAATAATTAATGAAAATTATATTAAAATAATATTAAAAATGAACAATTAAAAATGAACTAATTCAAGATTTTTATTTGTATTGTAAAATAATTTCGGAACTTTGCCGACCCATTCTCGGGGGAGGGGCCCGCCCCCCCTCCCCCTGCATCCGCCACTGAGCTCCACGGATGTGCTCATGAAATAAGTAGTGGCATCTAATAATTATAAAAATTCCATCTCTTGTCAATGTAACAGTTTTTCAAAGTTGTGGGGAAAAATCTGTCAATTTCAATCGAAAACAAGGAGAGGGGCAGCCGAAGCCACCGGAATTGATGTCTTATTTGTGTTCCCATGCTTAATGTGAAAGGTCCAGTGGAATTTTGTGCGGAAATGTGTCTATATCTACAGTATCACTGTTGTATTCCTGCATTATTGCGCTACGGTACGAAATCGATGTAACTTTTTTGTTAGCGTGTGAAGTAACCCTTATGGAAAAAAATGCCAAGATGTTATTGGTGAGAAAGCGTTTAAACAGATCAACCTACTGGTGAGCAGTGGCGGACGCAGGAACTGGGCGGGAGGGGGGGGGCGTGGGAAAAAGTGGGGTCTCCGCCGCTTTGGGGACCCAGGTGGAAAATAAAATTAGCAAACATATTAGTTATAATAATAGATAATAAATAAAAATTACATTAAAAATAATAATAACATTGAAAATAATAAAAATAATATAGTGATAAACAATTAAGAATAAACTGATACGAGATTTTTATTTGTATTGCAAAGTAATTTCGAAAATTTGGCGACCCATTCTCGTGGGGGACGCCTCCCCCCTGCATCCGCCACTGCTGGTGAGATAAAGTCTTTGAGAAGTTCAATCGTCTAGTACACTTTCAGAAATTTGTATGGGATTCAATGGTACACGATCTTACATTTTCCAACAATATTGTCGGCAATTGCCTCTGGAATAATTGGCACCTACGTGTGTATAATAGTACAATGCAAAGAAGTAACACCTATTTAAACAATTGGTACATACGTAGTAAAATGCATAGAAGTACCACGACGGCTATTCTCAGTATGGTAATTCTATTACTGTAACATATAAGTTGGTGATTCGTTAAGGTTGCTGTCGCACAACTGCTAGGACGTCATCCTGGCTTAATCGTATAATTTTTCTACATTTTCCCACATCGGACAAGATGTAGCTTAAGAAACCAGCCTAGAGTGGGTACATTAACGAATTGTTTTAATAACATCCCCTATGTATAATAGCTTTGAAAAGCTAAGCTATGCGATTGTTCTTCCTTACTTTTACCAAAAGCAGCGCACACCATAATCTTCTTGACTGAGATTTGAAGTGCTCTCTAATCCGAGGCGTGACCCCGACAACTTTGCATAGTTCTGCCGGAGACCCTGCATTCCTCGAGATGTTGCATGTACAGTTCCAGTTCAAAATTTCAATTACAGGCCGCACATACGAGTTGTAGCGTTTGAACTAGAGCTGGAATGGCTTTTTGGACCCGAACAGTGTCACACTCCGTTTGCTCCCACCTCTCCCTAACTTCTTTTAGCATTTGGGGGATCTTTTTCTTTGTCTTTCCTTCCACTGTTGGTTGGCTAAGTCTCTTCTTTCCAACGTCTCGCAAACTTCACAGTTTATTTGTTCATTGGATAATTTTTTCGCGAAATTTCAATTTGACTTCAATCCCTATTTCTGAGTCGTTTCAAGACTTCGATCCTTCTCAATACTTCATCTGTTTGTTGTCGCACATTCTCTAGTGAATTCTTGTTTCGGTGTTTTTCGAAGAAGACGCAAAACAATCGTGATAATGATGCGCGAGAGAAAAGGTGGCAAAGAATGGCATCATCGGTTTTTTCATGTCGATCGACAGCTCAAGGCTCGCTTAACTCAAATCAACCTGCGCTGAAGCAGTAAATGGGAGACCTCTGAGAAACGAGGTTTTTTTTAGTTTTGGCAAGCTGAAGAGATTCAGAAGTGTTAAAGGCAGTATGTCACCTCGTTCTTTGGGCTGTGCATTTCAGCATGGTCTAGACCGTCTCGTCATTCTGATTCCAATGATGTACGTCATAACGCATAAAAGTGACAGTTACCCGTTTTCGAAGGGTCTGGAAGTGCCGTTCACGGACCACTTGGGCGGAGCGATCCGTGAGTGTGCTGGCTGCCCACCACGGCTGCATCGTTGGCAACACGTCTTGACGTGTCCGATCGAAAAGATCAACGGCTTCACGCTCCACACGGCTCAACAAACTGTTCTCAACCCCGTCCCGAAAAACGATTAGAAAAAGGGTTTAGAGGAGGTTTTGTAACATTTTAGGTACACCGCTGCATTCAGCGCATCAAGGAGATCCAGAATCCGACCTCAAACACGAGAACGAGGTGACGCAGTGCCTCTAAGTGCTCTCAAAGACCTTAAATTACTTTGAAATCTCGAACTTTCCGTCGGTGCCGCCTTCAGCAGATAACGGACAATAAGACTCAACGGTGCAACGTCTGTGTTTTAACCCTTTTTACTCAGGGATATTGTCCCAAATTATCCTTGTTAGTGGGACTTCACAAGCCATCACGATTATGATCCATTCTGTACCGTAATGCAATACGGTGAAGAACCAGTACGTCCGCTGTAGGCATAATAGATGTATCTTCAACCAGAATCTAGTAAGACTTCGCACAATGGGGTTATTTGACAGGCTGAGTACAAAGATGACATCCCTTTTATATTGCAATGCATGTTTATATGGTTGTTGTAGCAGTACTGTAGGTATAGTTTCTACAGTATTGACACTTTAACGTCACAAGAAAGTCTCTATGCGCGGAATAGACTTAATATTCGTTTTAAGCACACCAAATATACACCTTCTGCCACTGTGAACATAGAAATAATTCACAAATTTGCATTGGTTTAGAAACGAAAAACCTTCGTTGTCGCGAATGTGTAAAGTGTGATATCGCGGGATATTTATTTATTTATTTTACTTATTCCATTGCATTCTGTGGTGTGCCTTACAATCACCAAGGAAAGAGAACGAATAAAACGCTACAAGTTGCATTACTATACCTTCGACACAAGAGAACTCGCGAGTCAGCTAAATTGACCGAAAATGGTAAACAAAACCAGAAGTAGGTGTAATGTAATGCAACTCCAATATTTTCTTCCCTTATGACCTGGGGACTAAATGGAAATTACTACAACAAGCTGTTTTCTAATGTACTACTCACAACCAAGAGAGGGGAGTTTGAAATATTTTACAGAAGTGACATGTATACAGTCGCCAAGAATCCAGATACTGCTGGAGTTTTGAGCAACGAATGTTTTATCTTTATACATTTTGAGCACTTTCTCAGTATTTCTGAAGATTCTCGTGAATTGTTAACCCTTAACTCGCAATCATCTTTTTTTCATAAGAATTTGTCTGCGGAACTTAAAATCATCTGTTTCCCATGACGAGTCGTCTGCGATTCTGTCTAACCTCTCAACAATGACGTCCTATTGTTTGGCGCTATTTTCCATGCCTCCATCATATAATTAACATCTACTCTAACAATTTAGGCCCAGTCCTCCCGTAAAAAGTACATCTGAACGCGTAACTGATCCACGCACATGCGGAGCATTAAACGCATTGCGTAGGCGTTCATCTGCCTCCATAGAACGTCGCCAGGCGCTACTCGATTAGGAGCAAGCGATTTCTGTTAAAGGGAATGAGGCATGCTGTGTGTTCTATACACGCGCCACAAAACCCTATAGAGGGACTAAGATGAGCATTTGAATGTCCGAGTAGAGAGGAATTGAGTGAGGGCCACCAATTTCAAGGCTTCAAATAATTTCTTTGTAAGAACAGTAGTGCCTCTCAAGCAAGAAGATTTGACCTTCTAAACTTCTGTCCATGACTTCTTCCAGTTTCGAGGCTAATCGCCACGCCTGCCATCCACTAAGGTGGGATAGATTTATTGTTGTCTCACACGTTGCTTCTTACAAGAAATTCGTTATCATCATCATCATTTATTACACAAACGTATACTCATGTGCGTTGAACAGATTTAAAAACAAAACAAAACAAAAACACAAAAAACAGCTACACCATGAATTACCTACGTAAAGAATCGCCATAGAATAATAGAGAAATTGAAGAATCTGTAACCTTGCAGATCTGGGCAATTACTTAGGAATGTTTCGTATACATTATAAACCCTACCTCTCGTCAGCTAGGAGCAAACATTACCATACTCACTTACTGCAGCCTCATCCCTGTTAATCTTCTGTCATCACCTTTCCTCAAGTTTCGTTCATGCATCTTATGCTCCACCTTGTTTCATATCACCAGTGTTTCGCCTTATATTTTACGTTTCCTTCATTGCCTTTGTGGTGCGCCTTATGGCGTAGTTAATAAATATATATACTGGTGGCTGACTGGTGTGCTGTGCGACAAGGACATACCAGACCGGCTCAAGTCGATGATCTACCGTACCGTGGTACGTCCTGTCGCGCTGTATGGTGCCGAGTGCTGGCCCGCCACTAAGGAAATGGAACGCCGAATCAGTGTCACTGAGATGAGGATGCTGCGGTGGATGGGTGGCTTTAGGCAGCTAGATCGCATATGCAACCAGGACATACGACAGCGATTTGGGGTAGCTGCGATAGCCGACAAGCTCCGTGAGGCGCGTCTGCGATGGTTTGGTCACGTTCTCCGCGCTGATGGCGACAAAGTCTGTAGGATTGGCTTCGACGTAGAGGTACCAGGAAAGCGGCCTAAAGGACGACCAAAGCAACGATGGCTTGACACCGTACACGGTGACCTCAAGACGGCTGGGATCCATCCCGACCAAGCGCACGACAGAGCACTCTGGCGTCAAAAGATCAGCAATGCGGACCCCGCTGCGAAACGGGAAAAACGCTAAGAAGAAGAAGAATATATATATATATCAGTGGCGGACGCAGGGGGGGGGGCGGGGGGGCGCCCCCCCCGAGAATGGGTCGCCAAATTTTCGAAATTACTTTACAATACAAATAAAAATCTTGTGTTAGTTTATTTTTAATTGTTTATTTTTATTATTATTTTTAATATATTTTTTATTTATTGTTTATTATTATAATTAATATTATTATTAATTTTATTTTCCGTCTGGGTCCCCAAAACGGCGGAGACCCCACTTTTCTTCCCACGCCCCCCCTCCCGCCCACTTTCTGCGTCCGCCACTGATATATATATATATATATATATATATATATATATATAAGACAACGACAGACTGCGTTTCTGCCAAGTTTCTCGTACCGAGGGATACCTCCATGAATGAAACTGAAACGTCTAAAGCAACGTCTGGCTTTCGGTGCATGAAACTTTGTGTTCTCTACTCTTGTGATTGAAGCCTGCAATGATACAAAAAATCCAATCGGAGGCCACATTCTCTGTGAATTAATTTGTGAAAGAAAACAAATCATTTCTTTTCCTGCTTTGGAGAATTACTGAGAGGCATAGGCATTTTTACTGACCCAGCTATGGGGAGTTTGATCATAGTAACACCTAATGCACGTATCATGACTTTCCTGTTGTGGGCACTCACAATTTTGTTCGCAGTAGCTCGTTTGTGCAGATTGAATACGAGTAACTAATAAAAAAATCCAAGAATGGGTCTAATTTGAGGTAAAGTTTATAAATGTGGAGGCAAAATGAATTCTACATCGCTCTCGCAGCCTTAAGATGCTCAAACACGTGATGTGTTTACAATCCTTGATTTCGTAGTACTCACGTTCAAATACCGGACGATAGCTGGTGGAATCTTCTCAATATCACTTTCCTATGAGAATAGCAAGCACGATGGACACATTTATAGCTTCATCTGTTTCTAGTGAGCATCGACTGTCTCTGGAAATTTGGAGGTTCAAGCATACAGGTATGTTATGGACATGAGTTCAGAAGGTGATTTCTTTTTCAGCCACTTCTGTATTAGAGATCTTAATATGTAGACGACTTTTTTCTGGCATCAAAGCTCATCGAAGAACGTTTCCCATTGACAATTAAGCGCTGCTAATTTATCTGTCCTACTGTTCATTCATATTTTGAATGCTCGGTGATATTTGCACAATGCCTCCTTCTAATGAGGGAAAATTGTTGACAAAAAAAATTATGAAAGACTTTTTCAAGGTGTTGAACAAAAGGGTTGTTAAATACTCCGTTCTGTGGCATTAGTATCACAAACGGATCGGATTTCCGCTCTGCTTATTCGTTCCCGAAGCTCCTGCCCTCTTTTTTTGGACCCACTCTCATTTAGCCACTCAGAGCTACCGAGGTGGACGTGCTAGTTTCTGAGACCATGGTTTGTGAGAGTCTTATTGCGCTGTTCTCATGGACACCAAATGAAAAAAAAATTGGTTGGGAGGGGAGCTCTCGGCTAAAAAAAAGCTCTAAAAAGATTCACATTGAGGCGCTGAAATTCATGCATTCATGGATTTTTTTAATGAAAATGCGAGGGTGTGAGTGTGGGAGGAAATCCCATTAATAGCCACCGACCGCATACGTTTGGACTGCAGCGTTTCGCACGTGTCATCCGTCGTACTACTTTTTTCCCCTACAGCACACTAAATATAATGTGGATAGAATGGAAGTGGTATAAATAGGCTGGACAAGCATAACTCTAAGCGAACACCGCCTACTGCGAACTACCGTACTCCCGTTAATCTCTTGGTCCACGATCTGACACGGGGATATCATCGAGGACTCATGGACATCTAATCAAGCCACCCACATCTTCTGAATTTCCTGAATGTCTAGCTGTTTAACGCCTACAATTTTCGATCGTTGTCGCTTTTGATGGGTTTAGTGACACAACTGCAATTATACTCACATTTACACTTTAATGACACTGTTGCGTGGGCTTCCTGAAACTTACGTCATCACCCGTTTTTGTTCTTCCAATAGCCATTGGGCTAGTGGTTATTTTTCTCTGCATGTTCCAGCAATTGAGACAGGCAGGAAAGCTTTTTAGGTTTCTTTAAAGTTCCAACAAAAACTTGATGATTACACGGAAATTTGCATCTTTTCTAGTAGCTTCTATCCGATTCAAAGTGTAATGTGGGAGGTGTTATGCTCTATTCCATAAGTGATTGCGGATATAGGAATTAGTGGAATAAGTTTCCTTGTTTTTATCCCATAAATTGTTGCTGGTATCAACCATATCAATTGTGACTCTAAGTAATAAAATAAATATCCCGACTTTAATGGACTTCTACCTAGAAACAAGAAATTCTTCACTTGAATATGTACATATTCCAGTATTCTGTTGAAAATTTAGGTAGAACATTAGGCGGGGTGCGCCAAAATTATGGGTTCCAGATAAATTTGAGGTCCTAAACGGAAGCGCAACTTTTGAGATTTTTAGGGATAGTATTGACCGCTGTTGCAGCAACACTTCTACACTGGATTTCGAATTTATTTATTTTTATTTATTTCATGCACTCAAGGTGCGCTACAGCAGGTCCAAGAAAATGTAATACGAAAACAGCACACGGTTAGCAAAAACTACAAAAAAAGAGAAACTGTATGTAGAAACGGATTTCAATTTGATTGCGGAAAAGAATAGTACAGCTTCTTACATCGATAGATATAGGAAAGGTATAATTGTAAGCAAGACGTATGAATTTTGCTTCATATACTTTGGTACGTGTCGCTCTGGTCTATGGTGCGCAAGCAGTCGTCATAAGCTTTCTTGAGGTTTTGCTACTAAGAAGACGATTCGGGTTGAATCACTCGGTAGATAAAGCTCTAGCACATTTTTGGGCTAAAATTCATAAATGCCCAATAAAGCGAAACTGAGCTAGCAAACCAACCTCCGCACCCTGCGTCTTTTATCATTATGTAATCTACATGATGCCCAGTAATGCTAACCGTCGTTGATTCAGTTCTTCATTTTTTTCATGAACCCCGCCCTGAAAGGCTACGAATCTTGTTACACTACAGTTGAAAGCGATGGATGAAATGACACGAACAGAAAGTAGAAGAATTGTGATATAGGAAAAATTCAATAGATCATAGGGAAAACTTGAAGCTTGCAGATGCTAGAGCGATTTCGAAACACGCGGGCAGTACTCTTAATGTTTGCTCACCATGTGGTATAAGGGAATTTCCTCAGAATCCAAAAAGGACCATGATTATAATTTAAAAAATAATAACTACACTATACATGGCACTATTGTGTTCAACCCAAAATCCAACTGTGCCATATTGAGACTTGAAGCCTTTAGAAACAGTTTTACTGAAAAGCTTGAGCGAAGACTACATAAGTACAACTATGCCAACATTCCTTCGGCCTTTTTTGGGAACGGAACTTTTAAAATTCCTTCTCTAGCTGCTCGAAAAATCAAGTATGTTCTTGTGATGGTCTAAAACACCGTTTGCGGCAAGAATCATCTTCACGAAAAAGTTTTATAGGTTATCTTCACGTAAGCAACCGTTGTTGGCGAGGATCTGCGAAGATTTGTGCATGGTGGGAAATACTCGTCCATTGGGGTAACTCTTCTTTCTGCGACTAGCCGCGCTCCAACTCTCGCATGTGTCATTATTTTTCGGCCTCACAAGACGTTCATTCATGAGAAACTTTGGAGCTATAGGTTAAAAGTGTTTCAAGCAAAGATGATTAGAAAAACATTGATACACAGGGGTCTTAGATAGGACTAGCTACGTGCATAGGTACTTTCAAGAGAAGCTCTGGAGTTATATATGTACGAAGAGGGTTTTCTATGCAGACCGCTGTCCGTCTTCACCATTTTCTTGTTGTCTCTACCTCATTAAAAAGATTGCGGATCAAAACAGGATCGATAATTAGCCCTAAGCTGGGGATAATTTGTTTTCGAATGGCCATCAACGTTCCCAAGAGGATAATTCAGGCGGGGTAGGGAAAAACGGAGAAGTGGGAAAACAGCACAAGAGGGTCACATCTGACCAACTGTTTCATTTCCTAATCTAGTAGTTGTAGAGTATTGATGGGAATCTATTTTGAACTTCTCGCAAATGTAGCGAGTCTATTATGTGCTCAAATAAAATGAGAATTTTAGTGGAATGAGTGGGTTCCAATGTGAATTCGGTTTTTCTACGCGCTTTTTCTGACAATCTACTAAATTTGTCCTAAGAACAAATGACGCTGTTACGGCTATTATTCGTATTCAATCAACAATGCAATAGACTAACGCGTCTAAAAAACGTGCACTTACAGCTAGCCACGCATAGAACGTGCCTAATTATTAATAACATTCTCAAAATCTGTTCTACTATATAAACCACGTCTTGCTCAGTTTCTCCCACGCGTCTGAACAGCACCTCTGCGTAATATCAACATAGTATCAACTAGCACTATGTATTGAAGAGTAGTTCATGTCTCTCTTATCCATTATTTACTCATTCTTTCAGCATTTTTCCTGTATTCTTTTACTTCCTCTTATAAATCTATTTTGAGGAGTATAGTGGACCATGAATTCGTCGAAATGAAGACCTATTGCATGCTGTAGTCCCTCATAACCGTCGTAGCCACAGTTGTATCGTCGTATCAACTTCCATTTCCTGCTACTTCCCTTGCTGCTGAAGAACAACGTTTGTGACACTTTAAATTTCTACAATTTCCATACTTTTTGTTTTAATTCAGATCTTATTCTGCTTAAAGTGAGATCCCTATTACTCATCTCAAGCTTTGTTTTTTTTTCATGCAAGTCGTTAGTTCTTGCCGTGACAGACGATGCGGTTTAACACCTTCGCGACAATGTGTTCGACCGGTTGACACGCATGGTGCGACGCGTAGACCGCGTGCTCAACCGGGTGAGCACGCTCTTTTCAAAGTTATGTTTCTGTGAAACAGTCATAATTAGCAAACCTCTATGTAATGTTATACTAACAAATATTCAAGCCTTCTATACATGCACTAGGCAGAGCAGATCATCACTCAAACTTCTTTTAATATATGGTTGAAACATACACCAGAGAGAACGATACATATGAAAAAGAAACTACAATCAGTATTAAGTGAATGGAAGACAAACATTTGGAAACACTCTCGACGATCACAAAAGAGAAAACGATCGGGTTCAGATTTGTGGAAATTCGGGGTATTATGCGGCGATGGAAAAATTCCTACCACGTGGGACCACGTGCTCAAGCGGCTGAGCACGGGTTCCACTTGTGCAAAAGCGCGTGTGTCTCATGTGACACACCATACCAAAAGCGTAAGGTCGCGAACGTGTTAGGAAAAAACTGCTTGTTATGACACAAAGTTATTGAAAGGCGTGTAAGGTGGTGTGAGGGATATGGTTAAGATGTGCTATTGACCGTGACGAAACTGGTCAATCGTAATGCTTGGCGAAACCCACTTCTCTTTACGGCGCCTACATTCACATTTCTGTAAAACGGTCGAGGGCAGTCAAATATTTGCGTTTGACACTAGAGACTCATTTCTTTCATACATATTTTTAAAGGTGATTAATTAGTACTATTTACTGGAGGACATTATTATTATTAATGAAGGACACATCTATATTTGTTAGTTAGTTCAAAAAATGTTTTTTGCTCAGATAGCTCATGATAAAGTATTTTTTCCGAAGCCTTAGAAAAGCAGGATTCTGGGGTGATTTTGAACTAGTGAATTGCAGTGTAAGGATACTGGCAACTATTAGTCATAACGTCATGACTTTGACCGAATCAGCCTTAATATTGCAGTTTCAGCCAAAACTTCCGTCTCTTGGAAAGGGATGAGCACGTTCTAAACGTTTATGTAAAATTTGCCTCCATATTCAAAAGGAGCAATGATAAAACGGAAATGAAATCATTAACACAATTTTTCTTCGAGACTCGCTGATGAGGTAAGGTCATAAACCTTTGAAAATATCAAGGAATTGTTCCTGCTGCTTTTTCCTTTGCTTCGTTTTGTGGTCCCCGTGTGGTTGAACCACAGCAATTTTTAAACTTGGATAGTTTAACCTTAGGTATTTAATTAAGTTGCTTCCTAAGTTGAACTACTTTGCTCAGGTCATCAAATAGGTTTCGTTTTTTTTCTTTTTCCTATACCATCATTTGCAGATGAGTTTCTCCTCCTATATAAAGGAGAGATGAGAAGCATTCTGACTCAGCTCAAGCAATCTTGTCAACTAAAATGTATTCCCCGTGCATCTCGAACTGTAATCCTCTTTTGTGGCGCGGGCGAACCAGGAACACAACAAATCTTAATAGTGTCTTTTCCTGCGGGCTGCTAATTCTACCACTAGTACATTAAACATAGTTAAAGATAACATGTTTATAAAAGTGATGGGGGCGTCTTGGAACTCGACTAAAACATCGCTGGTAGCACCTGAGGATTTAACCAGAAACCTACGAGGACCTAGCGGGTAGTACAGTGCAACTGAGATATTAGTGGATTCCACTTGGCTACCAACGAGTTACGAACCAAACGGTGCGAGCGAGCGGTTACATACCTAGTACTTTTCAGCACGTCCCACAAGCTCATAGAATCCGATCCCAAGCGACTCTAGTCTATGCCAAGGCAGCTCACAAGTTTCTTCAACAAAATATACTAAGATGCGATTCCTGCGATCTTTCTAACCAATCCATTCCACTCAGCCTTTCCAATCCTCCAACTCTATCTGGTTTTTTCCCGACATCTTCCAATTCCTGATTCTTACACCTTCCTTCTGTGATCATACACCTCACCGTAGCCACTTCATACTTTACCAGTGCAAAAAGGAGAACAATACAATATAATAACTAAAGCACAAAAGATACTAGCGGGTAAAGTTGTGACCGGTATGGCTCATGCGGCGTTCCTTGACCAGCGACAGCGAACTGTAAATGCTACGAACATTCCTTAGCTTGCCGGCGTCGATCGGGCGGCTTCGGCAGGCAGTGGACTTCCATAGAGTCGACATTTCGAACCATGGGCTTGCGCAGCCTCCTCCATCAGCAGCGGAGCGGCACAGTGTCGGGAATGATGATGGAAGAGCGGAGTGGAGCCGAAGCTAACAAGACAAGGTAAGAGCCCATTTGAACGAGTGGGCGGTATTTATACCGGAGCTGTGTGGAATAATGATACACGTGGCACTTAGCGGAATGCGAACGGTACCTCGGGCGATGCGGCGGCGTGGGAAAGTGCCGTACGCCACGGGACCAAATCCAAGGTACAGATGGTATTGCCGAAGGCGTCGAAAGAAAAAGAATTCGTGACGGCGAGTCACACAAGCACAAGCATACAAATTGTAAAAACTGCCAAGACTTATTTGATAGCTTAATATATGTATGTTTTGACGTCTGCGTTGTGAAAAATTAATGCACTTAGGCTTATTTTAAAGTGTTGGCGGGTTTGTGCAAAATCGATAGATGCTGAGGCTTTTGCCAGCAGAACTGGTCACTTTTGGCAAAGAACATTTCCTTGAGGAAGTTATGCAGCTCATTCTGATTCCGAAAACCCAAATAGGATGGGAATTATGTGAATTCAGCCAATAGCCTGAAAAGGAGCAACTTTGCAACATCTTGAGCTCTTGCTGCCTTCCTCGCTTATCTTCTGCTCATGTACACATACACATCAGTGACAGCTTGATGTTACCGTACATTATGAGGCCCCGAGTCGCTAGAGTGCCGCGAATAATCGGCGATTCGCCTATGTTTGACTGGTTGGAGAGGGCTGGATTCTTATTGGAACCCTGGTAAACAGAGTCCATATTTTTCCTCTGTTTTGTTAAGTCGTTGTTCCTCATAGCAAATCCAATCAACTCCGGAAACTACCACTTGCTACAGCAATGTAATTTTCACCTGCCGGCGTGACGTAAACGAATATCTGTCCGCAAATTACCCACGCATATGATTGCTAAACAAATCGTTGGACTTTTTTTTGCTGAGGTCTGGGATCCCAGACTTCGCCGCCTGTGTTCTATTGCCGTCAATTGAAATTCTTCAAAGTTCTTCATGTTCATGCCTCATTTTTCAATATTCTGCTCACTTGGAAAAAGGCCTTTTCTTGTTCCAGAGAAGTAAGACTGCAGTAGAAGGTGTTAACATTCAGCTATTCAAAATTTTCTATTCTGGTAAATTTTTCGATGTGGAAAAGCAAAATCACTTCATTATGTGCTAAAGTAGCGTGATGCTGCGGTCCTTCCAAATTTACGACATGTATTCTGCTATTAATTAGGAAATCCTGGGGCATTCTCAAGATTTGTTAATAAGTGATGGCTAGATTCACCGGACGCATGACGATAATCCGCAATTCATTTCCACGCTCTCCTCCAAAGTGTGCAACAGCGTTTATCCATCCTTTGGTCATCCCTACATAGACCTTTGACAGCGTCGTTAGGAGAATATGGATCTTACGACAAAAACATGCTCCTCCGTGAACTATTTACAAGCAGTTCTGGTACGAAGTTCGCGTGAAAAAGGCTAATTGTGGGATATTCTAGGTTTTACCGGAACGATTTATTTCGAAATCTCCTTCATGCGAGAATTACTCGATTAATTTCCGCCGTTCAAGAATTACACTTTACCCAGAGAAAAGATTTCATCAAATCGATTCTCTTTTTTAAGGGGCTGTTCCACGAAACAAGAAAAAAGACTCAACGATAGCTTTCGCCCTGTTCTTTTTCGTATACACCCTCATATGTGTGCCATTATCAGTTGCGGTTACCATTGCCTGTCTGAATCTGTCTACTTCTTCCTTTTCTCCCAGTTCTCCTTACTGCATTTGACAGAATTCCTGAGATGCTCCATGTTTCTCCTTCTATATAAGTTTTTCCAGCCACCCGCATCCACTCGCTCGTCGTCCCGTCTGTGTTCATTTAATCAGCTCTATGCGGGATCATCTTCAATCTGTAACAATTGCGAGTGGGTACGTAGCTCATCTACTAGAATTGCGTTTTAATGTCTAGGAGAAGCTAATCCTCGTAAATTGTCTCTCTGATCCATATTTTTTCAAGTACTTTCTGCAATCTTCTCATATGTTAAAGGTCATCTGAACATTTTACGAGCGCTTTCACAAAGTGGTGTTTATATCTATGGTATCTGAGTGCCTGAGTCTTTTCTGAAAGATTACAACTAGTAGACGTGGCTTCCAGGCTCTTATATGTATACATCTTCTTTCTACCTTTTCTCCCTATTTTCCCCCTGCCTTCTGCCATCATCAATTTCCCCAGGCTGTTGTTAACTTTCTTCTTAACTGCTGCTTTCTTGAATTCTTATCCAAAAATTTGACAGATTGAGGATTCTATCATGAAGGCTGGAATGGGCTTCCTTTTGAGGGTTCACTTCTGCTTTCCTATATTTCTTCAACTTTTCCTATTCACCTGCTCAACCCGGGGAACGCTTCCAGGTGCGTAGGCGCACACAGCACAACAAACTGCTCTACCGTATCCTGAGGATGCCGCGCCGTCTAAACAATAACCCAGGCAAGCGAGTCAACACCTGCATCCGGCGGGTTACCTGAATTCACGATGTCATTTTGTCTTATTATGTCTTTTCGGAACACAACAAATACGCGTAATACACGCAACATCTGTCTATCTTAGGCTTTCGGCAGGTGATTTGTTTGTTGCAGAAATATATAACAGCCAATGCAGATGCCGCTTGACATTACTAATTGTTCATAGAGCTTTGTTGAAGCCTCCTGAGTGTCTTGTTGAGTTATACTATTAAAGGAGCAACTTACACTACGCTGCACAGTTTCATAAAGGATAGCCGGAAATCACCGTACTTCCGCATTCCTGCAACAATCTCGGGTTTTTTTTCTTGGCCTTATCTACTCAGTTCCTTGTATTTCTTTACCATTGCTTCCCAATTGATGTTTGTCACGTATTGCTTACCTCCAGCATCATGTGTACTGCGATTGTTCGACTGTATCGAGACGGAAATGTTATGACGTGCACTGTGAGACGTTATCTCTGTACGGAAGAAGTGCTTAGGGCATGGTCAGAAGCGTGATAGAGCTTGGGAAAACGAGGGAAGAAATTATGGAGTTTGCTCTATTACTGAAAAAAAAACATCAGTTTTTAGCACGATCGCCTCTCATTGTGGGTGATTAGACTGCTATCCCCCAGAGGAAGTGAGAAATTTCCTGCGGTTAAACGAAAAAAAAAAGACTCAAGTTACAACATCTTGGAGAAGGCAAACAGTGTTGGCTTTCCTGGTATTTTAATTATTTATTAATTCACTAGCTAAAAATGTGCACGACACACTTCTACAAAACTGTTTACATCTGTAAGTGGAAGATAAATTGCGGTATAAAAGCCTTCACACCTTATTCTTCTCCTTGATAGCAAATTTTACTTCTTTATAGGTAGAGCACCGATAACTTGGATCTGGTCATGATACTTTAAATATTGATATCCCCGTCTCTCCTTCTCCTTCTGCTCGTCAATATCTTCTCTTCACCTACCAATTAGTTCTGTATTGCATCCTTTTCCATACTTTCCATTTGTCTCAGCGTTTGCTCTATCTCTGTTCTCTTTTGTTCTCTTTGATTCAATGATTTTCTTTTCTTTACTCCAATTTCTCAACATCTAGCTTTATTAGATCAAATATCCCCCTCCTGCTTTGATTTCAACCTTGCTGAAAACCACGTTGACCCGGTGTCTAGCAAAGATCGAATTCATTGGACTCAAAGCTCAACGAGGCTTGAAACCCGCCCACCGTTACTTCCTCATGAGTTCACTTCACTTCATCACTGGACACCACGTCCACCCACACATCACTTATGCGTCGCATTTGAGCTGTTATTTGATCGCCGACGCGTTCCGGTGATTTTTTCTGAGCAGCTCTTATCTTGAAATGCCATTTTTTCTTCGTTGCCATGACGCACTACTGTAGCATTAGTGCGAATTCGCGATAATGATTACCTAATCGGATTGGGTTGGCTGGGTTGAGCCATTGCGTAGCAGCTCAAACTGTCTTGTCCTTATATGGGTGACTCATTTTTGTTACACATGCTTCATCTCTATCGCATTCTATGAGATGGGCTAGTGGTGGCCAGTCAATGAACAAAACCTATCCATTTTGATGAATTTGATATTTTATGCTTGATCTTATTATCATCTCCTTCATTTTTGCATTTGAATGCTCATCTTTGCTGAATTAGGCTTAGACTCTCCTCAAATAATAATAGACGAATGTGGTTTTCTTCTTTACCTGTAATCCATTTACTTTACAATACTGCTTTACTTGAAACATTTGAACTTGTTGTGACATTGTTTAGAGATCTTAGTTTCCAACAAGACGCCTACGAGGGTTTTTTATTATCTTGAGGGGTCATTGCCGTGCCTCCCTTTTCTCAAACGTCTCTCGCTTTCACTCACTTTCTAATTTTACGCATACGCTTTGTGGAATTGCGCAGAGTGACGAAACACGGGAGGAGATGGTCCAGTCAATCCTAGAAAAGTGATCCCGTACAGTATTGATCTACAGTGGGCTGCTATCATTGTCCCATCCAGTGCTGGGTTGGGCTACATGACGAAAAAAAAATGGGAAAGTTTTCCCATCAAGCTATTCCTAAGACGAATTGGTTTCTGAAGTACGGTACTTCACGTTATCCTTTAGTGTCGTTGCGATCTCCTCATTTGCCACGATCACGTTCACTTCCGTCGCACAGTCTTCGATAAGGCTGTGACAGGTGTCAAAAAATGCAAAGGACATTGTGTACTGCTATATAGTGTAGTCTCTGGGTAGGAAAGTTTATCGAAAATTCATGCAGGTACATTATTAAAGCGCAAAATTTTGCCGACTTCCGATTTTAGAAAGCTCGATAAGCTTAAATTGACTACGACATTGACTGAGGCTCTTTACTATGGTAGGAAACACCGGACGTTTTCTGCACCGAGGATGAAGCAGCGAAAAACGCGCATTATTTTGGCACCAACCTAATAGATAGTGAAGCCCTCATGGAGCTGAAGTGGGATGGACTGCACTGATATATTCTGGACTGGTTCCTTGTTTTTCAGAATAACGAAAGGAAGACCCTCTGTTCATGGTTGCTGCTATGGTTTGCACATTCTCTCTGCCCTCATGGCGGAGCCCATTTATCGCTACTCTGGACGAACCGTGATTTGTGCAGTTGTCTGCTTTTTGAAATATCTTTGGTGCACAGAGCTCTTTGCTGCGAACGAGACTATGCTGGATCGGCCTAGAAGACGGAGTAGGGTTGAAAACTCTTCACCTAGTACATATTTCACCTAATGTAGAAAATTAGGTGATACGCTGTTGGCAGCTGGCGAGCTCATGAGATTCCAAGTAGAATGATGTGTAACATTAGGTATTTTCTATACTTTCTATATGCACAACTATCAGTAGGGGACGCCCCGCATTTATTCACAGTGCGACCTCTCTTCACTGGAGAGCGCGGCAATCGTCTTATGTGTGGCATGTGTCATCATATTTCAAAAGTCTCTACCTTACAGTCACTAAAATATCACGATAGTGATGCGAATCCTAAAGCCAGCCACGATGAGGATGTATTCTGCATACCCGCTCGTTCATTTATAACGTAGCTTGCCTCTGGGTGGTTTTTGCATAGATAAGTCGTCGCATCGCTTCAAAATCTTGACACTTAATCTCCAACTTTTGCTTTGAATCTTCTTACCTATTCGGTTGTGTATACATTTATTCATTTCTCTTCAGTGCGATAGCACAGAAGGTGTTTGACTTCTCTCGTGAAGAGTTCAGCAGATCTGTTCGTGCGCTCGTCGTGCAGAATGATCCAGCTTTTGCACAGTTTTTTTTTGTCGAAATCTCGCAATTTCGTCAGGCTATAGAGTCTTCAACTTTCCTTTGCTTCTTTCGGTCACTGGAATATACACAGCCTATCTGCCGAGAACAAAGGCAGACAATTCACGTGTGCCCAATACGATTTGGGTTAGAGTCTTCTCCGTTTTGCGTAGCTCTCCTTCTTAGAAACTCGCTTCTTGGTCCTTATGATCGGGGAGCTGTTCGGGAACCGATTGCTCTTGGAGAAAAGACCGAACAAGGACTATCTAAAACGTGAATCAAGTATTATTGTATAGTGTACTTAGTTGTTCTCTGTCTCTGATTGAGGACTGATCCACTCTCTATCTCTGTACATACTTCACTTCATTCTATACGTTCTCTTGGCTGCATTAAGGCAAAGATCGTAACCGCGTGCAAAGGTCGTAACCGTGAACAATTCGCATTGCGCTATTGAACACTCCCACCGCTTCGAACAATTCGAATCAGTGCGAGTGATAAGCTGGTACAAGTGTACTTCTGCTGCACCACCTTGGGTTTCAATCTCAAGATAAGGAATCCACAACAGAAGTTGAATGCAGAGTTCCTCAAGGGTGTTGATTACGATCATCATAATAATTTGGCATGGCACCATGAATTTTACTGATTTTGTCGAAAATTTGAAATTTACTTTCTATTCTTTGGTCCTGAAAGTTTTCAGTCGAAGGTTTCCAAGGTGCTGACCGTGGATATGATAGGCACTTCATGGTCGACACAGTTTGTGGCCGTATTGCTATCCATAGACAGGTTTAAGTACACCGATAAACGCATTGCTATAGAACAAGAAGTCTTGTTAATGGAGTGTTCAATGCCTTCGGAAACCCCAACCCAAGTTCCCAAATCAGAAAGAGTCATGCCTCTTGTATACATTGACAGCAAAATATGTCTAATCTGCTTGCTCTAGGACTTTGGCGAATTTTGTAATACTAGTACCGATTTCACCGATTTTGCTGAGATCCTATGTTGAAATAGTTCATCTTGACCTCAATTCTGATCTCTATAGATGACATGCATGACACCACAAGAAATTTCAATATACCTTTAGAATTTAACCCAGAACGCTGCCCACTGCGATCATGCGGGGGTGATCGCGTGGGCAGCGTTCTGGGTTAAATTCTAAAGTAACACCCCGTGGGGAGCACAGTCCTATCTGTGCTCCCCACGGGGTGTTTTCCTCGATGTCCTTTGCTTGCACTCTCTTCAAATACTTGAGTAAGAAATATCTCTTCAAATACTTAAGACTAATTCGTGCATGATGTTTACTACAAAACAAACAGGATAGTGCGCGATTTTTGCTGATGTACATGCGCAACGGATATTCACAGATTTTTGAATTGCACGTGGAAATTTTTTACAAATTGGAATTTCATCCATTCTAACGTAGCTAATCCGAAGCCATCACCACTATCACTTGCACCCACGCCAAGTTTTCGAAGATGTTACGCGCCACGCTATATCTTCTCAGCTATAACCTAGGTTTTACTGATGGGTCGAGCTCCATAGGAGAAGTGGAAGGGCTTTTCAGAAATATTTGGCTAGCTGAGGTGAGATCCTTGAACGCATCACCACACGAAACGAGGTGAGCAAACCAACACCCGCATCCTGCGTCTTCTAACATCACGTAGTGTTTAGGGTGAGCAATCACGCTTGTCATTTCTCATCTTCTTGGATACCGTTCCATGAGTTCCAGCTCTGGTCATCCTGCTGTGTTTCTATAGGTTATTCCGCACTATTAGGCACTTGATCAACAACTTAGCTGTAATTACAAATAAAGGTCGTTAATAGCATGGCACATCTTCAGTAGAATTTCAATTCTTACTGTGCCCGCGGTATTCTGAATTGAGATATATGAGAAACCTAACTGAAAACTGAAGATCATAATTCTCTAGGGGAGAATTTTACTACTTCGGCAATTTGAGGACCTCCCACCCTCCTTGTCTTCGCCTATGTCTGTTTATTTTACTCATTTATTTGCATTTGATTATTTATTATTTACTTACATATTTAATTTATTCACTTGCATCCCACAAAATGCAACAAGAAAAAAATTGATCGACCAATAAGAAAAAAAACCCAATAGCAATTGGATAAAATAATTGGATTATTTCATTGTACAAGAGAAGAGCAATATGAAACATCATCAATGGCTGAAGGTGGAATGACGGCATTTATGTGGTGGGTAGCAGAATGGTCTGGTAGTGCAAGATAGCGGTCCACCAACACTGCAAGCTCGTTAAAGAGTTGTTCATGTCTCTTAATACCAGCTTGTTGTGTAGGTTCGCCAACCTTACCAGTATCTGCTGTAGCTTCGAGCCGTACGGGATGTTGGCAAATAAAACTACTTCAGCAATCCTAATGTACTATGAAGACTAGAAATTTAAAGCAAAACGTATGAGCTTCTACTGCCACCGATTTGACCTGCGGCTATCCTGCTCATTGTTTGCTCTCTCGTTTCTCATTTCTCTGTCTCCTTTCATGGACCATTGTTATTCTGCTCACATCATTTCCTTTAAGCTAATTGCGTTATATTCACTGTCTGAGTTGCGAGACACTTCATGACGTAGTAAACAAATAAACAAATGGGTCTGCTACATATGGCACTCGCCTTTGGAGGATCATCTTATTGGAGTCATGCGTCATCGGATTTAATTGAGAGCTGCATCATGCATTTGCAGTCCTACAAATCCCATTTAAACAATTAACGGAAATTTTTGCTTGTTTCTGCCATCATTTCCCCTATTTTGACAGACTTTCCATTGTCTTTACAGGTCCTTCTTTCTTGGGATCTTTGTTACATGGCGTTTCAGTTCTTTGGAATACTTCCGACCATTTTTAGCCTTTTCAGCCAAGATTTCTGGATGCTATTCTGATGTCTTCGTGTAACGACAGCTGTTACTTTGTGGATTTCGACTATCTAACCGAGGTAATTCTTTTTTTTTTCATTTTTCTTTTCTTTGTTTTTTTTTTCAACTTTCATTTTTATTGTTTCCTTCTGAATTGCACATATCTCTTTGAGCACTTTTTCAGGATTCGCTTCTCTCATTAATTCTTATTGTTCTATGTGTACTACTCTATGTGTAGCCGATAAGGAATGGTATAGAGTTGTGTAATTCGAATTGTCCCTCCATCCAAGGAATATGCTGTCTCACGGAATATCAGGACGCTTGCTGTGGCTGTTTTGGTTTGGATCCAGGATCTAGAAGAAAGCACTCACTGCGTCTAAGGTCGTTGAGGCCATAGGCCTGGGGAGGTGACACTCGATTTTTCACCGCCTATACCATTCCTTGTCGGCTCCGTATTCATAGTCTCTGCTCTATGTTTCCTTTCCTGTTTCTTTTCTCCAGCTTATTTTTCATTTCGAAATTCCACATTGTGAAATTGGTTTAGGAGTTGCGGTGAGTTCGCGGAATCAGGATGAAAGGAGTAGCTCTGCGCGGCTAGAGCATCTGATATCAGCTGAGAACGATAGCCTGTCATAGGCCACTCAGCTCTGTTATCGCTCGATAGTGCTTCTGAACTTACGAGTTCACTAAAGCCTGGAAATAACCAGCCATTTCCTTATTAAAGCCATCTTTTTATGGCATTTTCTCGCTTGAGTGCAGTATGCTCAGTTGAGTACAGGTGTCTACAGTGGATACCACTGGCGGTGGCCCATCTGCGGCCTCGAAAAGGACGTAGCGCAACCGCGCTGCGAGCGACTTTGCCGATGTCCTGTGCTATTGTTGTGCTATTTCCAGCAGCTTTTATACCCCTTTAAGGGTTTATCGAGAAGAAAAGCGCCTAGGAATGGCATTCCAGCGACAGACGACACCGACCCCGGTGCGCGCGGCGCGGTCGCGTCGCGTCCTTCTCAAGGCCGCGGGTGGGCCACCGTCATTGACGTCCACTGTACATCTAAAGTTTTCCTGTGCAGCCTTACTTTCTTCTTCATGCCTCTTTGTGAGGTTGAAACGCATTTGATCAACAGTCTATTCTCCAAGCAGAACTGATAACAGCATGTGTTTCTGCCTATTTTTAGAACGTAAAGGTTACCGTATACTCCGACATGTGGCACTCGGCTATGTGTGGTCGTTTCTTTAACATATGACTGCTCTCATCCATCCGCTTTATCTCTTTATCTAATGTCATGGCGATTATCTCATCTAGGATTACTCTTTGAGCCTAATATGATGAACTCTGTTCTTTAAAGATCCATTATTCCCTTCATTCAGATCCTTTTGCGCAGCTGGCTTTATTTCGTGGCTGTTCTTTGGTCATTATCATCCATATATCATTGTTAGGTTTCCGACGAGTTTCCACACCTCCCAAATTCTGAAGCCTTGAAAGAGGTGAGAGGTGCTGGTCGATGTGTGGACTCGAAAAGCGGAAAACACATGGTAGTACGAAAGAAAGAATGTTCAAGGTTACCCCAGAATTCTTTCCAATACAACATCAGGACTGGGGCCAAATTCGCCATTATCTGTGTTGAGGTCCACAAATTATTTGCGCAGTAACCTAACCCTATGCATTCATCTGGGTCATTTGGTCTGATGAAATTTTTTTTAACTGGTCTGTGTTTCACGCAGATCAGTGATGGTTGGCACGATTGGTTGTCCCATCGAATATGTAACGCTAGGAGATGAAGCAAGTCAAAGTTGGTTTGCTAACCTGCTTCTGCTTGGTTATGCATTTATGAATCATAATCTTAATAGCCAGGATGTATGGAAATCACACAGGAGAGATTTTGGCAAAGTTCCACTGTTTCTTTTTTCTTTCGAAGAGAAATTTTGATGAAGGAAGCTGCATGGTTTAGGGTGTCATATCGAGTCCGGGTGTACTGTTCTTAGGTTTTGAACTCCCTGATAGTAACTGATGCAGGATGTACAACAGTGACTATCAGCCAGTCCTTTCCGTCAACCTCTTGCCCTTTCTTGGACGTTATCGTCGCTACAAAACTGTTTTCATGTTGATGCAACAATGCAAGAGTCACTTCATTCAGGCTTGTTTGGGTTCATAGCATGTCAAAGCCCTAGACAGATCTGCTTGCTCGCCACACTTGAATCCTATAGAAAATGTAGGAATGAGAATAGTGGAGGAGCCCTTATTCGTAGCCGTAACCCTTATTTGAAGAGTTAAGATAGGTAAGCGCTGAACCATATTTTATAGAATAATTCAAATCTTTCTATAGTGGTGTTATATGATATGCTGGTTACGATTTTAACACTATTTTGCAGCACACTATCACTTTCTAGATGGGTTTGGCATTTTCTCCCTCTTCCTTACAAAAACTCTAACGTAACTGTACAAAAATTATCTTACGACACAATATGAGTGTGATTTTCGCGATCAGATGGTAGAATAACCCCCAGAGGCAAAGCTCGGTCTAAATGTTTGATTTTGAAATTTCTGGGGCAGAACTAGCCAAATAGGAATTTGAAATAATCTACATATGGCTCGAAACACCTAAACACTTAGTGGTTTACTCAAAATTTCACTCGAATTGGATATCCACCATCACTGATGAAAACTCACTTTTCGTTGATGCCTCAACAATTCAGTAACATTTCCAAGAGTCAAGTATTAGGCATTTCCGAATGCAGATAAATTATTACATATATTTATTAGCTAAATATTTATTTATTTCTTTTATACACTTGAAGTGTGCCGTCAAAAATCATAGAGAAGATACTGACATGTGTTCCACAGCATAATATATGATAGAGAAATCAACCCAGAAGGTGATGTGGTAGAGCATTCATGTTATAGGAATAAGGCCGGGTTAGTGGTGTTATCTCTCGTGAACGTAGATTTATGTTATGTATCTCAGAATTAGCAGAAAATGTGAAAAGTCCGCGAACAATAAGCAGAACTGATCGATTAAGAACTCAAAAACACTATCTTGGAGAGCCATAATAAAATTATTCATCAGAAGCAAGTGCGCCTATATTTTTCATGCAACAAAACCTGCCCTTTTACTTGAGGGTTTTAAAAAACTGAAAATGAAGTGAGCTCATTCGATGAACTGTATCGAATGGAACACGAATCAGGCCCACTGGACGAGTGTGAGACTAATTATGGCTAGAGAAAGAGGTACCTCTGCACTTTCGATAAGCACTGTATGCTTTGTTGACTTGCAAAGACACTGACTCCAAAAAAGAAACTTCATGACAGCTTTCACTGCCCTTATTCAATTATTGCGTTGGCGTTGACCAAACCCATTCGATTTCGATCTCAGCTATTAGTTGTGACTAAGCGATGCAGATACTGTAGTCTTCATTATCTCTGCTTCACCTTCGTTACCTTTGACCTACAATATCTTTTGCAAGCAATAAATGAAGTAAATTACTTTAATTAATAGTAGCCCTGGTGCTATGTTGATGTTTCATCGATCATCGTAAAGTTGGGATATTTTCCTTGACTTTGAGCAATGTAAGGTAAAAGTTCTCTTCAATTTGATGGGGAATATGTATTGAACCGCTTCAGCCGCTTATTTTTGTCAAATGCCATTCGTTGGATCCCCGTGCCAGCAGCCAAATTTTTCGTTGAAACGAGAGCTATTAGAGGAATGTTGAACCCCCGGGTTTAAAATCATTTCATCAGTGGTTCCCAAGGAAACTTCGAAACATGTCTGAATACAAGGCTGAGTGAGTACCATACTTAAACCATATGTGCTGCAACACTTTTTTCGCTTATCCGTATGTGAAAATGCTCATCATGTGTTGCTATAGACCACATAGTCGCTGGAAATTTTAAAAGTTACCAGGAAATTTGTTAAACTCTCATCATGCTCGGGCCGCTAGTTATCGATTGGAGCGCGCATGACCCAACCATTAAGTCCTACCAGCCTGGAATTTTGCATTATATGAAGCACTTTGTTATGGATGTTCAATAATTCTCGCTTATTTCAATTACCCATTTATCTCCACTTTATTTTGCACCACGCTTGAAGAATGGGTCCGTAGTCGAGGATGATAGAGAAATCCTTGATCACGGTGAATTTGTTGTCTTCTTTTCCTTGTTCCCTTCACTGTTACACGGGCGTTTACAATGGGTTGTTGCAAAAAAGTACTTTTTTTACCTCATTAGAGGAGGCAACCCGGAGCTACCCCCTGTATTTGTTTACTTTTTGTTATTATGCCCAAATACCCACTTTATTTGTGCGGTTTGCCATTATTCTCAACATGTAGTGTGTCAACCACTCTGAAATCGCGCTTAGATTTGCGCTTGGTCTCACGTATTGTACCTGATGAGGGCGTTGCGAACGAGCCGTGCGATTGGTCGATTCACGAGAGCGGCCAATGGCAGTTTTCGATGTCGCTGCGCACAACGCTTTACAGCCAATGAAAGAAGCTCCTACTGCTTGCGTTGCTTCTCACCATATGCACAAAAAATCCGAATAAAGAACTTTCCCACAATAGTAACCGTTGATAATATCATATTAGCGGTAGAGTTCGGAACTTCGCTGGGCTTGCATTTCTCGTGTCAACATAAGAAAATTTTGGGGAAATAATTTGAGAAAGAACTGCCTACGCAAGCCCTCGTAACATCCGTTATTTGTTCTTGTTAGAGAACAAGCATGACCGATACTATTTGAATCTGCGGAGACTGCGAAGCCTAGCAGCCTTTTGTTCTGCTAGAAATGTGGAAATCTTCAATCCATGTATTGGGTTGGTGAAAAGTTCTGCAACACTTTCCATCTTCTTTTCTGAAATGCAAAGGCAGTTCTGTGATCTTGTGTCGGTATATGGTAGTATGCTCTCAAAGCTTTCATGTGAAGGGCACGCTAGGGAATCCTTACTAGTATTTGAGTAACAATGCCTTCGTCCAGTAGGGTCTCACTGGTTTGTCTGTTACGGTTTCCAACAAGGACATCCTGTAACAAATGCCGATGCCAATACATGTGCTGCTTTTGAAGGAAATGTTATTCACCAGTTCCTCGATGGTGCCAGGGTTCCGAGTCTGGCGGAATAACGCTTGAAAGTCACCCATGCTCTGGACGCGCGTCAGCTATTAGTAATGCCGATTCGCAGGACACCCTGAAGGCGAGCCAGGATGCCGACAGGTGCAAGTTGGCGAAGACGTGCTGCTGCGACTATGCGACCGTCATCAAGCATCCTCACGGTCTTGATTATAGCAAAGTTGTCTGGGCATGAGTACCCCACGGGTTGCGCCATTCTGACAACTCATGCAAGGTGAGCACCGAAGAGTCGCTGCTTCTTCGCCCAATTATGGAAGACTTAATAAAGGATATTTCAAGTGTGGGTGCAAGCTTGGTCCTGTACGCAAAGCGCCGATGGATTCCGTGTCTGGAATCACTTCCTGAACAGTCAAAACCAGACCCGGCCGAGAAGGTTTGTCCATGCTGTTGGTGGAAGCACAAGGAATGCCTTACCAGGCGTTCCTGAGTAGTGGCATCAGAGTGATGCTATCCAGTTACAGCTCTGACAGGAAAGGAAAGAGAAGCTGCTCAAAAGATGGACGAAGGTACTACATAATAGTGGTAAATGTATCCATTAATTGAGATCCCATTTTGATGAAGAAATCCATTCCCAAAGAATTCGCCGCGAGCGTTGCAGAACTTTTTCACCAACCCAATAGTCTTTTTAACACTTCCATAGCCATTAACCAAGCACATCCTCAAGATCTTTTATTGTTTGAGAGTACATCTCAATCCTAATTTTTATTCAACTCAGCTCCATATGACAATCATTTTTTTGCTTATCTGGACTTTGTTGGCTGACGCATCTAGCCCTTCCTCCCAAACTTCACCTCATTTGGACCTGGATGTTTATGTACGGAGACCTATTGGATCTCCTTCCATACGTTGCACTGCGTCTATTTACAATCTTATTATTTTTCCTCGCATCCTGCTGAGATGGTTTGGAGTTTCCTTGAGAACTACTGATGAAAGGGTTGTAGATGTGTGGACGCCAAGGAGACCACAATTCTGGTCTACTTCAAGCCCCAAAACCGAAATGATGTGAAAAAAATAAGTATTCTCCCCATATTCCTACCTCCACAGTCTGAATCTGCTCGTGGAGATTACTGGGACACGTTTGACTTCATCTTACTAAGTTTTGGCCATTTCACCGTGGACATTGAATCAACTGTTAGGTGCCTCCCACTAGGTATCCCAAGAAAAATTGCGCTCGTTGTTGAGAAATCGAAAAGAAAAAATTTAGAATTTAAATTTAATTTTAGAATTTAGAATTTAATTTAAATTTTACCTCCTGTGCAAGTGACGAAAGCATAAGGATTTTGGTAATGTAGCTGTATGCTTACACATCATCAAGAAGCTTCTATGTACGGATTTCATGTTTTCAGCCATCAACATCATTGAAGTTGGCGTTATTTTCTGTAGAGGGAGTTTGAACATCTACAAACGTCTATAGTGTGTTCTTTCCCCAAGCTTTCTACACTTTCGGTCATCTGGGGCGATCCTTTGAAGCAAATTCTGTTTTTATTGGGTCGTGAAACAAGTTCTTGCCGTATTGGTATTGATGATGTTGACACTCATGTTTTAGTCCACCTTTGCGAAGTGTTTCATCAGGTTTTCGACCATTGCTAGACACTCTTCTTATTTGATGAGCTTGTGTTCATGAATGTACCGAGAAGGTTGTGACATATCCGCTCATCTGAAGTGAGTTCCCAAGGTAGAAGTAGGTATGTACGCTATTTCTGCCTGAGTCAGCGATGATAGGCATAATAATAATAGGGAGATGTGCCACATGATTTAAAATCTGAAATCTTGTACATTCCTGCTAAGCGAGACGCTCAGGACCTTCCCGATAATGTTCATGCGTACGAGCATACGACTATTGTTCCCGAGCAATGTTCAAGTTCGACTTTCTCGAAATCTTGACATGGTGGTTGTTTGTAGAAAATGATTTAGTTTAGCTGTAGGTCAAGAGCGGTATCGACCTTCATTTCGGATGACGCTTCGGCGTTCTCATCTTCTTCAGAGATTGTTGCTGATTTGCGGATAGGGTAATTGATCACCTAAGATCGGAGTACAAACAAACAGTGCACCATCGGGATGTAGTTGAACAATCAACACAATCCAAGGACCCTTCAGATGTGCTCATACAGTTATCAATAATTATTTTCGTTCAATTGATGTTTTGAATCGTGTAGTAATTTCGCATTTTCAAAGCAGTGTGAGAGGTGGAAATGGGTGAACTAGTTTGCATCTTAATTTTTCGCTCACCTCTTCATTCAAGCGGAAATGAATTTGCTTATCCCCTTGTGTTCATCAGTAAGATTCTAGACACTGTAGCATTGTGTATGCTCATTTCCACTGCTATCATTACGCGCCGAGGCCTGGAAGCATCGTTGCGATTACTTATGGTAAACGTGTTGACGTCCGTGTTTAACCCATTGGCGACCGCGTGGCTCACCGGTGAGCCGCGCTTTTTCGGTCGCGTGGGACCCGCGCCCCTATTATCAAGTACTGGACCCTTTTTTCGAACCATTTTGTAGTATTTCCACATAAAATGTGTACAGTACTTCCTGAAAACGTCTAAAACAACTGTGGTTCAAGAAAGTGTTCTCCTTTATTGCGACAAATATCATGAAAAGGATGAGATTTTGAAATCAAGGGAAATCGCTTTACATTTTTTGTGTAGTGGATGGAAATATTCTGAAGAAAGGCCACGTTTCCTACGTAGAAACACGTTCATTACATCCTGCACTTCCTTATTCGTCAGGTTAGAGCCGTACGAACCGTGTATACTTTCTAAACACTCCCTTATAACACTGAAAACACCCTCTACAAACTTCCTTTGGCCTTAATGGAATCCAGAAGCGTTTATATTCTCTCCTTTTTTGGTCCTATGATACTAGTGATCTTCTGGAACTAGGTTTTTAAATTATTTCTGCAAAATGATCTGTTTTAATCCTAATTATCTTATCGTAACGGTGTGGAACTCCGCCGGCGCCGCGCTCTTGAAAGGGGCGTTGTTCCCACGCGCCAGACACGCAGAAATGCGCGCGGTCGTCAATGGGTTAAGATGGGTAAATCTACGCCGCACTAGCTAGTTTACCCTGTTATTTTAATGGTGCATGCGGCTCCTAAATGTTGACGTTACTCACTTGTCCTCCATAGCTCGCGAATGCATCCATCGCTGCTGTAGGTGTACAGCATCTTGCTACATAGTTATTTTCCAGTGCCACCTGTCTATCGCCAAGATCTTTGCCGTGCTGCTTACTTACTGTGGAAAACAAAAGATTTTTGCACTTGCCAAGTTTCCCTGCGGGCTCTTCATCTTTCATTCCGTAGGGCGCATCCTCCATAGCAGCTTGTGTGGCAAGCGTAAGTATTCCATCCTGCACATCTGTTCGGACCATTTCAACTTTAGTTTTCCGATCAGGGAAGCAATGGTAGGATGCTTATTGCACCTTCGCCAGATTTCTTCGCTTCGCAATGTAATGCCGAATATTCGGTGTAGGCATCGCGTTTGAAACATTTCCAGTTTCAGTACTTCCAATAGGAGGATAGCCCAGGATTCAGCCGTAAAGGAGAATTGATAGTATCAGTGCCTGGTATATCCTCATTTTGATGGAAATAGCTATGTTTGGTTTGTGCCAGGAACACCACGTGAGCGATCCGAATGCACTAGATGCGGCAACGATACAGCTCAGGATCTCTATCGATGATGCTACTTTCTTCTCTTGCACAATGGAGTGCTGAGAGAATCATTGAAATTACCCAAGGTAAACATATTGTAAACACAACACGGCGACGCAGGTTGCTATATTCTGCGTGTATTGTCGAACTTGCTGTGGACGCCAGTATGGGTTGCCCTAAGGAAAAAAAAGATAGGGAGGAAAATACGTTATTTAGACGAAAATATTTGGCTTCGTCAAGAGACAGCAGAAAATTCGAGGATCACCTTTAGTTATGGTCTACCTAACTCTCTGTCATACCATTCCGCAAATCTGGAACGATAGCGCCCGTTTATGATCACACAAGGGATATCGGTTGGGAACAATTGAAATGATCCCAGTAGGTAAGACGCAAGCAAACGGTATGGATGATCAAAGCTTGACCATCTGCCACAATAGCTATGCGCTGAAGAAGTTTCAACCGCTGGCCAAGTCCAGTATTGCATCCAGCAGGCCCGAAAAGCGGAAATCTCATTGTTGCCAGTTGCCACCTGCCTCTGGTGACGTATGGCTAAACAAGCGTTTTGAAAGCTCCTACTCAGACGCGGATAAGCAAAGCAGATTAAACATAATACGTAATTCTGCAGCTCAGGCGAAGATTATGTTTATGCGATGAGGAACATGAATAAATCGAAGGATTAACCTGTCCTCGTTTCTTGACAAATGCATCATTGTTCCACCGTATCTAAGAAGTGCATTCATTTAACGCCTGATGACGTTCATTCCGATTTGACGCCCACGACGTTGAGTTGGATGTAGCTTTTCCTCACTCACTTAACACTTTTCTATTACTGGTGAAAGAAGATGTTTACCAAGTTCTGATTTGACACACGCAAGATGATGAGTGGATAACCTTTGAGGAAATGTCAGATCCGAAGTTCATGAATAGCAGCTATGCTTTACTTACGGTGGGGTTAAAAATCATATGCTTCCACGATTTTTTCTTGAGTCGCTGTGAAAGTCGGACGAAAAACAAATAGCTTAAAACAAAAAGAAACTTGCTGTGAGCTTGATAAGGTAGCTTTTTTTGAGTATCGTTTCCTGAGGAAATTTCGTGGATCATGTTGGTTTCTTCAGGGAGCCTTTTTTTTGAGACCATGGACTTTGCAAATGCGCAAATGCCGTGCCAAAACAGGCCAATGAAAACAGAGAGTTGTGCAACTTTTTCAGAAGTTTTTCTATTGCTTTCGCTCAGGGCGTCGCACTTGGTAACGAATTCATAAAAATAGGGGAATAGAAGATTTTCCCGAAGCGTGTCTTCAGGATTTCATATTTTTACTGTCTGTTCAGTTTTCTTTTCGTGCTAGAGTCGATAAATCTCGAATGTCGTATAAGCACCACTTGTGAATTTTTGTGCTGACCCCAGTATCGTATAAACCAGATTGGGACGACATCCTTCTTTGAAATTATCTAGGGTAAAGGTGTTGGCTCCACAGAAAGTTAAAATTTGTTTATTACATCTCTATCTCGCAAAGAAACTATTAACATCGATCTGTGCTTGCATAGATTTCAACAGTAGGCCTAATATCTGCAGTCATCGATGGCCACCTTGATGTTGAACACTTCTCTCTGCTCCTGAACATCATGTGGAAGTGAAGGCAAACTGTCGCACATCGCCAACACGTTTCCTCTGGGTAATATCAGTGGTGCATTCAGACACTGATCGTAACTGATCTTAAATCCCTTACGATACAAGAATATTAAGAGGATTACAACTTCAACTCTCCAGGCATAGTCCCAATGATGACCCTCAAGATACATGCGCTCAACGAGTTGCGCCATCCTTCTCTACGTCACTATCGCAAGTACCGTCGCCGTCGCTCTCTTTCTCTGCGACCGACTGCACGCAGCGCTGTTTCGCGCCTCTCTCCGGCTCCTACACTGCAACTTTTTATGGAACGGGTGGAAATACCTCTAAAATCCCAATAATGTCACGTTTTTACTATGTTACATGTATTTACACTTTGGCTGAACTCTTCCGACCTTTCCAAGATTTTTGTTGTTTTATCGAAACGCAAGCAACTCATGGAACTTGAATGCGTGACGGATTAGCGCACAGTGCATTGTGACGTGATTCTACGAACACTTTTATAAGCAAGCCCATTCATCCTGTAAATCCCAGTGAAAACACTTAGTGGACATAATTGACTGTGTTTCAGCAAAAAAAGTTCAAATAAGCATTTTCTCGGGGTTCGAATGTCGGAAGTGTTTCGCCTACAAATGCCGCAATTTTTAGAATAAGCTACTATAAACAAGTTCTTGCCACTACACTACCTGTATATATATTTTCACAAGTATATGCCTGTCGTACTCACCTTCGCGTGAGGATAGCCCATTATACAGCTCGGCCTGTTCACTACAGATCGTCATCGTTATTCTTAACCGGCATTTTGAAGGCCGATATCTGTGAAACTCACAATTTTGGAGAACTCAAATTCGTCACAGCTGACCGCACGTATAGAAGATATCCTTCATTCAAATAATGTCCTCCACGCTTTCCTCTGCCCCCAGAAGCGCGCAGCTTCGAATTTTCGAGTCTCTACTGGTTGAGAAAACCCGTCCTCAGATTTTTTTCGGGTCTTCGATGTACTGATTCGGGGAATTCTTTTCCCAGCCTCTCTTGCCCACTGTCACCGATTCTTGCTGATGCGGAGTAGATAAATGTCGCTTTCTTCGCAATGACTTCCACACGACTCGGCCGGGTTTCGTACGGTACATGGTGTTCAAATGATTCTGTACCTTCTTCTTCTGACGATGAGACGCATTAATGTCTAAGCAACATCTACAAACTCAGGCTCATTGTTGCTGAGTTAAGATTGTTTGTGTCATCCCCATCACATTTTTTGATCAGTCACCTTACATAACATGCTTCAGTAGGACGGCATAACTAACCTAAAAAGATGTTCGAACATTTCCGGGTCTTTTTTTGCTACCGTAATTTACGCAAAGAATACACGAAGTTTTTCGCTTTTTTGCACAATCCGCATCATGTATGTAAATGCGAGTATCTTGCTTAAATCAGGTTATCGCCTCCTTGGCGTTTCTTACAATGCAATTCTGGCTATATTCAAAACCGCTGTTCATTTTGGGCACTGAAAAATTTCCTAATTCTGGGATTCTCTGCATTTTTTTTTCTGTCAGAAAATTTGTATGAGACAATGTTGCTACTGGGATAGACCATTGAGTATGAGGACATTTTCTTTGCCGCTTTGTTCGCAGCGCATTCCGATTTACAAGAGACTCTTCCAGAAGCTGATGAATGAATTTTGTTACGCTCCAAGAGCGTCCCATTTATAGCCATTAACATGGCACGATACTGGATCTGAATTAGGAATGCCTGCCTCAAAATTGCGGGACGTAGAGCTGTCCGAAGAATGTTAGGAGGCACAGGACGCGCAAGTTGTTCCGCTAGTCCTGATCCGCTTAATTGTTGCATCCACGCATCTTAACCCTACTCTCACTGTTAGACGGGTATGAGACCCGCTTTGTTTTGGGTGTCGACCGAAGTACTGACATCTGGAAGTGCTAGCTTATGGTGTTCCCAAAATACACTACGTTGATCTTCCCTAATAATGTTAATCTTCCCTCACATACAAGTACGATATTCAAGAGGCTCAATGACATTAATGAAGCTTCACAGTATTCTGCTTTTGTTTTGTGCTCGAAAAATCCGTCCCGTGTTCGTGCCATCTAATGCTGATTATTGATGAACAACTGTGCGTAACGCTAAGCAAATCGTCCTAAAACTCCGTGATACATTCTTCCGTCTACACCTTTTGCATCCTTAAGATAGTAGTTGCTCTTGATAGTTGTTGAGAACTCCTGCCTGCCATGTCAGCTTTATTGGTTAGCTTTATGCTAATACCTTCTTCGGACCTACAGTGTGTCTGCATACTGCAGCAAGTCTTCAACAGTCAACATTAACAACTAACCAAACAAGTGGCAGAATAGTACAACAGAACAACAATGCAGTTCTCACACGAATGAGTGCTACTACGAACGCGACGTGATATGTGACGATGTCACAATCGCCCCTACGTGATAAGCCTTAATGCTTCCATTAGCTCGTCCCTGTTGTCTATTTCGAGGACAGTCGCTTTATCGCTAAAGCTTTTAGTAGTTTCCTTTCTAGAGGGGCCTCTAGTGAGCGGTGTATCACAGTAGCTTTGATCGCAGGCGGGCCTTCATATGTATGGTATAGGGTTCGGTGTCGTGAGAAACCACTCTTCGGGTAGGACGAAGGGTTGCGCAACGCTCTCAGGTGTTCGTCAAGTCGTTTGTAGAGAGTCCCTTCAGTCCCTTCCGCACATCTCTTCCAAGGTTTTGGAACATGGAAAGCTATGAATAACCGTAAGAGGATCATTAGTAGGGCTTCGAATAGTATGTGCAACGCGAAGCGCAAAGCGCAGTAAAAATATCGCCAAATTAGTCAGACGAGAGGGGCCTGAATGGAAGTTGGGTATACAAACTGTCATCAACAAAACTTCCGAAGACAAGAACGCAAGAAGCAAAAGAGAATGTGAAGACGACGCGTAAGCTGCACCGCCAATACAGCATGCTGAAAAGGGGCAGAATAATAATTATTGATAAATAATCAGCATAAGCGCTGCATCTCACTCGAAAATGGGAAAGTCATTCAGTGTGGGAAGTACTTTGAATATCAACCATGTGCGTAACCGCGACCCCTTCCCAACCCTAAATAATGCGATTCAAAAAATATAAGATCACCAGCAAATTCAGCTTTTTTGCGATTCTTGGTGATCTGCTAACTCATGTTGCTACCATCAGATACAACTAAATAAACATGACAACAGGTTGCGAGCAAACAGTGAACCTCACTATTGAGTTGCACATTCTCGTTCATGTTGACTTTTTGTTCGAAGAAAGAAGGTGCAGCCTTGATGGCTCTCCCTCTTCAATAAATTTGTGTCGTGCTCCTTGTGGAGATCTGGCACAGTTCAGCGGTCAGCTCTTTTTCTAATGAAAGTGCCCCTTGTAACGAACGAAAAATTTTTCAGTATATGATTTTATAGACACTTAGGCGCTTGCGCAATACAAAGATTATTGTGTTCTATTTTATTTAGGTACTCAGAACAGGCGAGAATTAGTAAAAACAATAAACGACAGACAAACTATTTTCCCCTCTATTAGCAGTACCCTGAAAAGGTTGATACCAACTTCTATCTTAGATATGCGTATAACCATCAGGTAGCACCCCGAGAACACAGAACACCTTCTGAGGATTTTTTGATGTGGTATAGGCATTGTTGCCTTGTGCCCATTGGAGCCTAAGAAGGGTACATCAATTGAGTCCAGCTTCTCTATGGGAATGCCACTTGTTTAGTCAGATGAGCTAAAGAAACAACAATTCCGTTCGAAATCTGTATGGTAGTTCAGCAAGGCTCTGCACTTTCACCGCTTCTCTTCACTCTTCCCATAGATACTCTGTCAAGAGATCTCCAGTTAGGGCGGCCTTGGACGCTGTTTTATGCAGTCGATGTCTTGGTCACTGCAAGCACCCTGGACTAACTTCAGAAGGGGGTGCACGCTTGGAAAGACCGGTTCGAACGATATGTGATGAAACACAACGTAAGGAAAACATAGTATCCTGAATGCGACGAACATGTTCCCGGTGCGATTTTTATCGATAGAGACGAACCTCCAGATGTCTCCGTGTCTAAGTGCCTCATATCTCGCATCTCGGGTAAAATGGAGTTAGGGGGAGGGGGGGGGGCACTCGGTATTAGTTGATAATATGACCTGTCCTACACGTTCTGACTTGTTTGCATTTCAGGTAACTACTGTACATTGAGAGAGCTAACAAGTCAGAGCGTTCTGGACGTGTCAGCTAACAAGTCTGAACGTGGACAGGTCATATTATCGACTTATACCAAGTGTCCCCAACTCCATTTTCCCCGTATCTCGTTTAACGCTAAGACATTGATGGAAGCCGTTTGTCGAACAATCGCTGCGTGGACTATAGGAATGCAAAGTATATTATGTGATGTGTTATTACGTTATGTGGTGGAGTTTGTTGGTCGACCAACTTTCAACACGAGCATCCCTTCCACACAACAAAAATGTTCATACTTTCCTTGGCTCACTGAATCAGCGTTTAAAAAACGAACACTTAGGCTCAGTTCATGGAGTAGTGCCAAAGGTTACAAAGATGCGAGAGGCTCGGCTACTCTGGTATGGTCGTGTACTGAGAAAGGACGGCAGCTCAGTCACCAACCCTTTAAGAAATAATTCTGGTTACTATTGGATTCCTCTTCGCGTAAATTTGCAAAATATCACGACAATGTAAGTGGCAAATGCAAGTGAGATTCTGAATGGATAGCCAAGAGGTAAGCGTCGTGCGGGTGTAAGTCGTATGGCGCGATTCTTCGGGTGGCACTACAGACAGGCTGAATCTGGGGCGTGCTGCTACCACCTGATTACGATCATGCGTTGCGGTTTGCCTGAAACTGCCTAGCGGCGTACCTCGTCCACCTTTCCGCCATTCTCATTCCTTGAAAAGAGCGTATAGAGTTCTTCTCATTCTGATAGAGTATTCATAGGGCTTCCGTAGTAATTCCTTTGTTTTGGAAGTACATTCACTTGGGTATTCAGGTAAGCTGTATATTCGGAACGTTCCGTATATCTTGGGTCAGAGGATGGCTGGATGGACGAGTTGCTCCGTCAGGCAGATCCAGAGAAACCGCGACGCACGACCGTAATCTGGTGGTAGCAGCACGCCCCAGGCTCAGCTTGTCTATAGTGCCACCCGAAAAGGTGCGCCATACGACCGCCCCCGCCCCGCTCGTGTCGTGTTAGTAAATTACCTCGGTATAAGAAATGATGGCGAGCTGAATTCTTCCTTGGTCTGTAGATATCCGGTCCAGCATGTATCTCGATGATAGCGTAGATCAGGCGGCGCAACTAGCTTACGTCATTTGCATCCCTGCATTGAAAATATGAATGCGCAGCTATAAGGTAAGAAGTGGAGGAATTCAATACAAAGCAGCAACATATCTGTAGCATTGTCAGTAACGTTGATGAATGGTCTTTATTCGATAGAAATGATTGAAAACGCTGCAAAATAGTGCAATCTCAGTAGTATTACATTTTTAATTCGCCAGGATATAAACCGACGTCACAGGGGATTACCGTCTTCATATCACTACCACGATGTTGTTGTCGCGAATTCTTATGAAGCTATTCTAGCAGCTCTTTGTAGCGAGCGTAATCCTTGAATGAGGGATTATCGTCATTCAGCATTCTCACTGAACCGGTGTTGAGCGGGGAGCAGTTTTCACCCCCACAGAGCGATGGGCAAAGTGTCGAAACGGTGTCGAGTGTATGGCTCTGAGATGAGCCTGCTTATTCGGGCCATACCTAACACCCGCGTAGTTAATCTCGTCCATAATTGGCAGAAACTTTTACGCCAAAAATCGATGGTCCATGGAAATTTGGAGCAAACGAACATCTACACAAATAAATCAGCAGACCAGCGCTATTTTGTTTCAAAGTGAGGATAGCTATTGTAAGTCCCAGCGTCTGAAAAATGAATTTTAGCGGCAAAAAGCTCGTAAAATGACAGTAGTCGTTCCTTCCTAGTGTATGTGGTCTAGTTCTGGTGACATTTCAAAGACACCAGCATAAAGTCATCTTCTGCAAACCGACTTGCAAGTGCTGCAGACCATCATATTATAATGCGTTTGCAGTTTCTGGGAATCATTTATTGTTTCTGGAAAGAAGAATCTATCAAAATTGTTCCGTTTTTTTTTTGAGAGTTTTTTTTTACCTAACAAATATTAGTAGTTAGAACTATAGTACTGGGCCTACCTAGCAATAACGATAATAGTTAGCCTCATTCATGTTATAGCTTCTTCTAATCCTTGTATGTATGTTTATTACATGGTAAATCCATTTCAAGATATATCAGAAAAACAAGAAAAAAACAAGCCGGAAAGAAACGTCTTGATATAAGGTGAATAAGAAGAAAAATTGCCACACTGAGAATACGATTGACATTGAATTATAAATGTAACTTACGCTAACTTATCCAACATGTCCATGAATGAATTGAAGTTTGGTGGGATAGTTTGCTTTTTACTAATTTTGGTGAATCCCAGTCCAATTCGATTCATACTCGAGTGTTGGTTGTGAGGAACTGTTCTGATGTTTTCTGGAACATGATCGGATCAGACTTTCTTCTCCTAGAAAAGAGGGAATCTAAACCAATTTTTCCCTCCCTACTCCTATTCTCACATATTCCTTCAGGTAACAACCCCATGATCCGGGTCGTAAGCCTCCTATTGGAACTGTTTTGCATCGTTTCCACTCTTGCAGTAGTCTTGTGCTTCTGAGAATTGAAGATCGCTATTTCGTGCTCTTGCAGTGGTCTGACTTACGTTTTAAGAACTTTTAACAGGATTGCTGCATTTCTTTTCTTTTTAAGAGAACTCTGAACTATGTACTATTTATTCTCTATCGGACAAACATAAGTAGAGTGTTTCTAAACTACGGAAATATTTATTTTTGAAGCTGTACTTGCCGAGATTGTTATATTCCTAAAGTCGGAGGCACACCTTGAAATACCCTCTCAAACGCCTCATCGCCCTTCAAAACACAATTCAGTCACTAGACAAATTGAGAAACAAAATGAAAAACACATAGCCCGGCTAGTGATGCGAGGTGGTCTGAGAAGTGCTCGTATTCGCCGTTCTGAGACTTGCATGTTGTTCCGCAACATGCTCCTCGACTCGTTCTCCCACTATTCCCACTATAAAATGTAAAGAACCCATGACTTCGATTGCCTCTTCGAGATCTCCAAATCATACTGCTAAGCAATTTGAGTGGAAGTTAGTCGTGCGCAGTCGTAGCCAGCCGGTTCCTTGTGCCGTACGGTCCAGGCCAGACAACGGCGTATTGAGCTGGGCTTCCTCTTCGGTGTGGTTGGGAGAGATTGGACGAGAGCCTCAACTGCTCACGGGGGATGCAGGAAGATGAAAGAGAGAACCCTGAGTACTACTTGCTTTACCAAGCGTTCACAATGTGCATCAACCTTGAGATCCTTCCTTGCTAAGAAGCCTAAGGTCACATTTCCTAGCTCAATATCATTCATGCTGAGCCTTGGTTCCTACTGACCAAGTTCTTCTTGAGTGTTTGACGATTTAAAACCACCTTTAACATCTCATCTCTCGAAATACAGCGCTATGCTGTTCAAAAACTGGAAATATGCTCAAAGGAAAGCAAAGTTTTCAACATGAACTCAATGATTCATGAGCTTTCAAATTTATCCTAAACTAATGTTGAACTGACTTTTTGGCCAGGAAAAAATGTGATTACAGCAGCGCATTCCAATGCTCACCGTAATTTCAATAACTTCAGGTAACCCAACTTGTCTTTTAATTAAACTGTCTCCTTCCCTATTTAGGCTCAGAACGTGCCTCATCTCACTTAAATAGATTTCAATTTTGAGTACATAGACAAGAACAAGCTGCAACGATAGCCAACCATAGCTGGCTATTGGAGTGAGTTGTGGTAAAAAAATACGTAATCACAATTCCAAGATATAGACGGTATCCGGCAGACATAAAACAACAACCCTTACAATACTTTTTTCTTCGAAAATCTGTGCGACGCGCGTGGGCTCCAAATATAAACCTAGTGAAGGCATCCTAGGACATTTGTTAACGAGGGAGCAAGCACTAGAACACATAAGCTTGAGATAATTCAGATGCAGTTGAGGTCCACTAGAATACTACTCGCTGAAAATGATCGACTCCGATATCGAAATATCGAATTATTGATCGATTTTATCGAATTTCACAGTTTTGTCCTAATGGGTGCTACTACTGAGTACTGAGTTATGACCGACCGCTTTCAACTCGCTTTTCTTACACTGCCTTGCAGGTATGGGACACTGATGACTGATTCCTGGGATGCTTTGGATTAAATTATAAGATAGAAGTGTTGATTGCCATCAACGTGTCACTTTGTAGCTCAATGGCCAAAACACCTCAACAGCAAAACAAAATAAACTTGCATATATATGGACGATCAGTTCGTTTTCTATTATAATTAGAGCTGTACTCCTCTACTGGAGCCCAGCTCGTTTTCTATTAGGAGGTTGCGTTATTGCTTAGGAGGTTGCGTTTCTCCTCATGGCTACCCCAGCCACAAATTGGTCTCGAGATCTTGGTTGTTCCCAATGAAGCTCAGCCCTTTATCTTATAACATAATTGAAGAGGCGGATCATCCCTTTGGTTTTTCGCTGAATGTTACTTCTTATCAATATTCTCCTCCCAATTGCATATTCCCTCTTGAATGCTTAGATGAAATCTCCTGTCTGTTTTTTCTTCACTCTGCAATCTTCGCATCCATGTTGCGACGGTCTCATCAACAAATTCCACCTATTATTTTACGCCGATGAAAATTACTAAAAGCATGGTTTCAGTGGCAGAAGGAGTCGCCGTATAACAACTACCGCAGCAGCGAGACATCGCCGTGCAACAGTAACTCCGCCTATTCAAGCTCGCCGTCGAGAGATGTGCGTTCCACAAAATAATGGCCCAGTTCAATTCTGAAAGAAGTTATTTTATATTTCAGATCGATTTCTGGGAACAGATGGAAGGGAGTGGGGGTGAACAGCACGACTACATGGCGGCTGGTCCATCTGGTTTGCAGTGTTAGTGGACAGTAGAACAGTTATTGCTTGACTCCAGAAAAAGTCACTTTTTTAAACTCGATTATTCCGTTGTTTGCGGTATGTTCACTAATCTACTCGCAGCTTATTGGTGAGCCATGCTCTTATTGTCATGGTTTCCAGGTAAATATATTCCCTGCATTCAGAGCTAGGAAGGTTAGCAAACTAACTTTCATGACCTGCACCTCCGAAAATTGTGTGCTCCACACTAACCATCATTAGTTTGCTTGGATAACTTTAGAGCGGTCTGTTGTAGATGCGTGCGTAAGTCGCACGCTAGACGTACCACATTCATTTGCAAAGAATTTTCTATAAAGCCCAGTAAACGCGGCATGTTCACCTTGAATGAAAATGCTGTCCGGCCATCGCAAATCGACGCTGTAAATGCGTGCGTCTGACTTGCGTCTGAGCTGCGTCAGAACTGCAACTTGGCCTATCCCTCGTCATATAGTCGCACACGCATCAAGCGCACGCACCTGGCATAAATTGCCATTTTTATGGATCCCAGCCCCGAAATCCCCGCAGTAATCAGTGGATCAATTCTATGCGGCTCTTTAGCTGAATTCGATTGCTTCGATGTTTGAGCAACTTGAATTTAATTGCTAGGAAAAATCGAAAGCTAACCCTCTGCTCTACCGTTGGAGTAGATCATGGTACGTTATCAGATGGAGAACAACCAGGAACACTTATCCTGTATTGAAGCGAGTGGATTTGCATATCCGCGAATATATTTTTATTGGATAGCAGATTTACTAAAGCACACTAGTATATCCGCTAGAGCGCGTTTATCCGACTGAATAAAGTATACTGGATACGGGCCCTGGTATATGGTACTAGTCCACACCGCGATATCTCCTGCATTCCCCAGCGTGTACCCGAGAATAACCACCACCATAGGAAGAGGTACTACTATGGAACTTGCACTCATGGGCCTGCATGCATGACTACGATTACTAAGGATAAACCTGTTCACGCCCGTGTTAGAGATGAGTGAATTTGTGGGATGTCAACACGGTTACACTGGGTAATCTCTGTGATACATGCTGCCCACGAGAACCTTCTCGGATTCAAAAACGAATGCCTTTAAATCACTTGGGAGCTTTCATCTTACTTTAATCTATTGTTTTAACTTACAGTCGGTACTTAAAGGCAGTGTATCACTCCATGATGGGCATCATGATATCAACGGAACGGAATCCGGTCCTACTAGACGCGCTGATTTCATCGATGTGCTTCAAATCTAAAAAAACACAGTCAAAAAACCCTATTTTGAAGCCAAATTTGATATTGCAGCGAACGTTTTTTTTTCTTGCTAGGAAGCTAGAAGGAGCGGAGCTGAGAAGTGAAGATTGCACATAGAAATGAACTTCTCAGCATTGGTTATTATCGACAGAGCAAGTATTGTCGTGCTGGAAAACAATATAGTACCCTCACCAAGCTTTTGCTATGATATGAAACCTCTTGTCCACTGGCCGAGAATTTCGAAATTCTCGGCCAAATAAACCCGAAACGTTTGGGGTTTTCGACGTTCCTAGAGAATTTGAAGTACATCGTTGTACTCAGCGGCCGGCATAAGTTCGACCGACATGGGAATTTAGAACGCGATCCCCGAGCTGATACACAGCCTTTAAGCGCCCTAGGCGAAGACTCCGTAGTAGCACCCAATGCTCCACCTTGTGAATCGTCGATAACGTACGGTTTCTTCGTTAGCTCCTTGGTTCATTGGCCGAAAATTAGGCTTAGAATGTCTTTGCGTAAGCCTGCCTAGGTGTTTGGCCGAGTAGATTGCAATCGAATTCATTCTTTTAGACTCTGAAGAAGGTGAGCTCGCCAAAACGTAAACCTTATAAAGATGCTAACAATCTCGTGTTCGGCTGCAAGAAAACAACCCACAATGTTTCAATCCTTCCCATTTCTCAGTAGTTTCGAATAAGCAACATCTATCCGCAGACGATATCATTCCTTCGCGTCATAAAGACGTGTTCTTCCGAAAGCCAAATGCAATTTGCCAAATGATTTATCAATTACGTAGATTTCTCTTTATTCTGCGAAAAACTGAGACTTGCGCGTGAAGCAAATTTTCGAAGCTTCAATGAAGATTTCCAGGGTATAATCCGTTTGATCCGCTTTAGCTTTTAAGAATTTTAAGATCAAAAAGAAAGATACCAAGAAATAGTCTGCACAGTATGAATGCACACCTTCTCACCCATTTGTCCTCCTACTTTGATTATAGGCGTAGTTAGCCCAACAGATCCAGCAATCAAACCAAAAGACATGTTCTTTTTGAAAGAAATATTTATCAAAAAGGAGAAATGAGCAATTCCTAACGCCCCTGATCCTGAAACAGCTCACTTATTGTCATGTTGCTCCACTGTAGTTACCAGGACTGAAATAACATGTGGTTTGAGCGTAACTAAATTCACCGAACCCTCAAGAACATGGTCTATAGGACTCTGAATCAGCTGTCAGTGCAGCTTTTGGATTTAGAGCTCATCCGAGATGTTCGCATCGAATTTATTAGAAGCAAAGAAAAGGCGGAGGACATCCGCAGTGTTCTTCCTAATACGTAGCTGAGCTAAATAGACTAAGCTCTTGTCCAAGAGATTTTCAAAGTGATGAGCTGCTATAAGAATTGACTGCAAACGCTTCAGCTTGATAAATATGAAGACGTATGTAGAAATGAGGAAAATAACTGTGGCTATCGTGAGCTACTGTAGCTCACCATGTTCTGCATTCCTGTGGTCAAAGTGTGAGGAACCAGGTGGACCAATTTTTCAGTTGCACCTTATTTAGCGTTTTCCCTAATTTGACTAGCATACAGTGATGGTTTGCTGGGTGGTTTTCTATCTTATTTGATGTCAGCTAGCAAGGAAACAAAGAAACCATTAAAAAACGATGTGGTTTGCCACCACCACGACAATTTCAGCGCGAGCGGCTCGGTCGCGCTGCGTACTTTCTAAGTCCGCGAAAAAAGCATCGTGATTGACGCTCACTGTCAAAAGTATCGGAATCAGAAAATATCCTGATAGGTTGGCAATAAGAACGAAGCCTAAGCAGCGATAGACATTGAATTTGAAGCCATAGTTCCTGAATTGCTGCTCCATAGTTCCTGAAGGGAAGCTTGAGCAGCAATTGAGAGAAGAATGGCTGCAAGTGGAGGAGAAAGCCTTGCCCTTTGAGTTCAACATATTACCCAGTTCTGTTCCTGCCCAAAGTTTTCGAACTACGTACCACTTTTAATAGTAGTAGCAAAATAGTGCCAGAAAATCGATAACAAGAAGTAACACAGTAATAACAGTAGCAACAACAACATTCAACACCAAGAACAACAATAATAACCTCCAAAAAAAAAACGAAAAAAAAAAACTATAGATGAAGAGCAGTCAAATCAACAGATTCCGCGCTCTAGCGCCACCAGCGCGCGATTGGGTCGCCCCACGCGGGTCCGAGACAAGAGGTGCGCTCGCTCGTTAGCTGGGTCATGTCGCACCTCGATCGCATCTTCCCACAGGCAGAGGCAGCCATGGCTACAGTATCCATCTGCCTCTGAACCCTTCACAGCTGCAGAGGACAGCCAGTGAGACAACTCGTACGTATCGTCGCGCGCGATGGACCGTTGTTTCAGTAGTAGTACTTGATAATATGGAAAGGAATTAATTCGCACAGAACGTTTTTTTAATATTTCAACGCAAGTGATTAGTATGAAGTCCAAAATCAAGCCCTCAATGATTGACCTGATCCTTCGAGTCACAGCAGTATCAAAAAGATTCCGGCTTAGATCACTTACAGATTAGCTACTGCAGTGAAATTTTAAGCGAATATACATAGAACCCTTGAAGTTTTTTTTTCATCTTTTCAATTTATTTAATTCAATAGATTTCATCATGTGAGCAGAAATACCTGACGTAGACGCTTTTCTTTTCTTTTTCTGATTCCGCTGAAGTGCCTCTTCAAACTTTATTTTTAACTTAATCATTGGTCTTGTAGATCTGCCTGACTTCAATCACTACTCCGTGCTTAGGACATTAAGTCTTTGGTGGGGCTTGAGTTCATCAGTCACTGAGTGGTACTTGCGTATGTGACCTAGCACTATGGAAAAGATCAACATCGCCTATAGCATGTCCTTAGGAAGGAATATTTCATGCAAGCGGAGAACTAGGGCGTGGGGGATCACCTTATAACACTTCAAGACAAATTAGTCACCGACGTGATCTCCGAGTTTCGATTACGCAGTTGCAAAATACGAATGATGTTCAAAATTGAAAAATACGAGTGATGTCCTTTGAAACGGTAAAATCCAAGTCATCGATCATATCTACATGGTGGCTGAGATACATTCTGCGTGGTGAAAGCGGAAAATCAGGCTGTGGTTCTAACTACCAATATTACTTGAAGAAGTTTTCAGCACAGTCGACAAATTTTATCCACATTCTTGATTATTTATATGTTTAGGCATTATTAGTGCGTATATACCACTGACAGTGCATTTTCTTGTTGCATGGGTGAATACGATTTTGCATCCCAGCATCAAAAGTTCCCAACTGCTTCAAATAACAGAGCATTATCCGATCCATACTGATCCATACTGCGGTGTCCGCGTCTTCTCTACACCTTCGACGCCATTCTGCCGCGCGCGACGTTTCTGGCGGCAAGGCTCGGTTCGGGAGACACCCTACATTAGCTGGTAACATCTGATGACGATATTGGCAGCTCCTACACGACACCCGCAATTATAGGTGCGAGCGAGGTGCGAGAGAGGTGCGAGGAATTCTCGAGCGCACCTCTTGACCGTCACCCCCCCCCCCACGCCGAGGGGCGCGAAAAAGGGACGGCAAGCACTAGGCGACAAAGGGGGCCGTTCCCGTGCGAGATACCTCGATGGCAGCAGCATAGACGCAGGCATTGCTGGCAACCTGCCAGCTCCAGCGTCGATGCATACCACCCTGGCCCTGGGAATGTGATAGTTCCCCAGGTGTTGCCACCATCGACCAGGTCGTACTGAGAATAACAATGTCAGCGTATTCCTATTAGTTCTATGGCTACCTTGCCAAAATAGTGTAATTAAAAAGTAGTGGAAATAATTCAATTATGTGAGGAGCAGGGAAAAATAAGTCAACATTAAATGTAGCAATCATGCAAATGGCTGTGCGGATATTTCATCACTTTATCTCTACGCAGTAATTCCAGAATTAAGTCCAGACTTTGATTTTATGAATGGTTTAGAAAAGATAAATGACCGTTTTGATGAACCAAACCTCTACAAAAATAAAATAAAATCAACAGCTTAGTTAGAGAGGTACTCTTTTCCTTATTCGATGATCCTTCTCCATCCCTCATTCGAGGAGCAGATGCTCTTTTCGGTACGCAGTGTGTCGGAATAGCGGCCCACACAAATTTTGGATTTTTTAGTGCTTTGAAGCTTTTTCTCTTTCAAAAAATGTGTCATCGATGGGAACAAAGAGTATTCCAATTGTGTCAAGTCTGGGCTATATAGCGATCGTATGCAGGACCTCTCATCCAAACCAGGAAATGAATACGACAGATGGATTGATTGGCAACATCAATTTCGGATTTAGCGGAGTGGCAAACATGCTACTCTCACTGTATGCTACACTCTATGTATACACTCTCTTCCCATTGTATCAGACTTCAAGGCAGAACATGCTAACGCGTGTTGTTACTCACCCTGTTTTAAGCTAACATCGGTAGAAACGCTGCTCACATAATAGAACTATTCCCTCACGGGTTCGAAAAGAGAGAAAGAGCAAGTAACCTTGTGGGTAGATGATTATCCTCCGTATTGGCTTTTCGCTAACTACCCACTTGAATACTGTATCCAGTTCCCTGACGAGCATTTTCCCCCTTTTTTCTTTTGCTAAAAACCGCGCAAAGAGACGATCGATATACGAGCGTTTAACCTCAACATTCCTGACATAGATCTAGACAGCTCCAATGTACAGTAATTAAAGGTGCGAGAGAGGTGCGAGAGCCATCCGAGTGAGCGCTTACTGCCACCCTGCAGAGTGCAGAGATGACAGAGTTTTGCAGATCTCGTCCGAGACACGCCTCCCCTTGTCGCCTAGTGCAACGCACCCGCGAAAAAGGTTACGGTTTTTGAACCCCGTAATCGGTCCTTTATATATTGACTACTTGCCGAAAAATCGATAACAATAGAGTGATAGCAGCAGCAACAACAACATTTAACCCCAAATTCAACAACAATAGTCACTAAAAAAACAAAAAAAAACAGTAGATTAAGTGCGGTCAGAGAAGGAGATTCTGCGTCTTGGTGCCATTCGCGATGCGAATGGGTCGCACTACGCTTGAGGGTGCGGAAAAAGTTACGATTTTCGAACTGCCTAAGCAATTCTATATATATTGATTGATTTACTGTTTGATTTTGCAGTAATTGTTAAGACTGAAAGTTCAATTGGGTGGACGAGCCGTACTAACGCAATTTAGCAGCTAGAAATAGAATGTACACCGTGTATACTCATGACAACTTCTGAAGCTTAGATCTCTACGAAACCGAGGCGCTTATAGCCAAATCCTGAAGTAACTACTCACTTCTAATCTTTGCTTGAATATCTATCACAGCTAAGCTATGTGTAGTAGCTGAGCCGCACAGCTCACATTTCTAGCTCTTCAGCTCAACTATGGCATACAACTCAGCAGATGTACACCGTACATTTCCTATCACAGAATATGGTACGAGTACCTTGTATTAGCCCATTTTATCATTATGGGTACCCATGAGCACTCGTTAGGGTCGCGGTGGCGGGTATGTTATATAGGCAGTATCCCCGTGATACTTGGTGAAATCAATTTTTTAATGAGTGATGTTGACAGATGCCCACAGATGCTGAGAACGTCCTTAACCTCATTACACTTTGCCATTCTTTTTATACTGAAACACAACATATGTGCTAATTTCCCTGAGGTACTGTATAGTACTGTCGTCCTTGACTATATTTTGAAAACACTCAAAGCCTCCTGGGATTTGGGTGTGGGGCGTCAGCTAGCTGGTTAATGTTAATGATACATTCTATGACATTGTCGCCCTCAGCAGAGCTTCCTGGGTTTCAGTGTCAAGTTGTGAGACGTTGATTCATCTCATCTAGACCCTTCTCTTGTGTTTCTACCTAAGTGTAGCAGACATTGACCTGCTTTTCTGTAGCCTACAAACCTAAAACTTCTTACCATTAGCGCTTTACGGATGCTGTCTCGGATAAACGCACTTCTTTTGCCACTGGGTAAGTATGAAAGCAGAGCGAAAAAGATTTAAATGCGTTGTAGAGAGATAATCACTGATTATGGTCTCAAAGAACAATTTCGCTTCTCAAGTTTCTTGTAAATGTCTGATAAACAAAAACCACAACAAATCACTAAGCTTTGCAGTAGTATAAATGTCAATGATGGAAAAAGATGGGAAATTAAGGCAGCTATGACATTTTGAGGTTCTTGAATTGAGCAGAACGCCGCTTGCACCGAGTCGATGTCGGCTTTTCAGCGTCGTCGCAGCACTGCCCAACGGAAACGCGGAAAGCATCGACGGAAATCGATGAGGACATCGAGCTCAACACATTGTTCCAAAGGATACAGGTACGAGTTTTTACCAACGGTTCGCTCCCCATTTACGCAGGAAATGGAGAACGTAGGTTCTTGCTGTTCATCATGATTTTCGTAGCCTTCTTCCATTTTTATGTCTTTTAACATTATTGATGTGTAGAATTTTTCTCTCTGTGTGAAGGCCTTTTATTCAATGAGTCCTGCTTGCTTCCATCAGCTTTCAAATAATTCTAGTAGCAATAATGCACAACCGCAGATTGGCCTCACACTCCTTCTCCTTCTCCTTCTCTTCTCTTCTCTCTCTTTTTTCAATCCGTTTTCCTATCCAAATACCTAAATTCTGCTTACTCCCACCCATACCGAACACTGACATTTTCCATCTCATTTTGATTAATGGTATCTTGCAGTTTCATTTTCCGTAAAGACTTCTGGGAATATTTTTCAGCATTAGCTGTCTGCACAGATCACCAAAACGAAGCTTTTTTCTTTTCCTTCGCTCAATTTTAGATTCACGTTCATACTGCCAGGAATCACATTTTTCTAACCAAGTAACGGAAAAGTAACCCTGGCCTTCTTCTCCCAAGGAGTTTTATCGGTTATTCACTCTTTTTCATTATCATTGCTTTCACTGCTATGATTTTATTCATAGACTCTCTTCGGTTATTAGAGTTATGAAGATAAGCTCTGCATTGGAGATACCCAACGGTCATTGTAAATTTGTGGCAGACCTGTGCAGAAGATCCATAGCAATAGTATAAAAAGCATTTCATTCAGCAGCAACGGCTACAGAGAGGGAGAGAGAGTGAGAGAGAATATGAGGAATGAGAGTCTGCGGTACAGAAGCAAAGGCATCATGATAGGCATGTGATGTTAGTAGACAGAGGAAACGTGAAATTAAGGAGAAAGAGGAAAGGTGAAATTGAGGAGAACAATGAGTGAAATTCTGCAAGTAGCGAGAATGCTTTGTGTTTGTAATGTAGTGTGGTGTGGTGTGGGGTGGTATGGTGCGGAACGGCGTGGTATAGTGTGGTGCGGTGTGGTGCACAGCGGTGAGATTTAGTGTGGTGAGTTGTGTTATAATGTAGTGTGGTAGCACGATATGCTGCACTCTGGTATGTAATGCGAGGTGTTGCAATCAGGTATGTTACAGTGTGACCGATGTAGTGTGGTGCTCTGGGTGTGGGGTGGTGTGGAGCTGTGTGTGCGACGTGGTGCGATGAAGTGCGGTGTATTGCGATGTGAGGTGTGGTGCTCTACGGTGTGGTGCGGTGTGGTGTGTTGCTGTACGGTGCGGGTGTTGCGGTATGGTGCGGTGTGGTGTGATGTTGTGTGGAGCGGTGTGCTACGATGTGGTGCGATGAAGTGCGGTGTATTGTGATGTGAGGTGTGGTGCTGTATGGTGTGGTGCCGTGTGGTGTGTTGCTGTGCGGTGGTGCGGTGCGGGGTGTTGTGGTATGGTGCGGTGTGAGATGGTGCGGTGTGGTGCTGTATGGTGTGGTGCGGTGTGGTGTGTTGCTGTGCGGTGCGGGGTGTTGCGGTATGGTGCGGTGTGAGGTGGTGCGGTGTGGTGCTGTGTGGTATGGTGCGGTGTGGTGTGTTGCTGTGCGATGCGGGGTGTTGCGGTATGGTGCGGTGTGGTGCTGTATGGTGTGGTGCGGTGTGGTGTGTTGCTGCGCGGTGCGGGGTGTTGTGGTATGGTGCGGTGTGGTGCTGTATGGTGTGGTGCGGTGTGATGTGTTGCTGTGCGGTGCGGGGTGTTGCGGTATGGTGCGGTGTGAGGTGGTGCGGTGTGGTGTGTTGCTGTGCGGTGCGGGGTGTTGCGGTATGGTGCGGTGTGGTGCTGTATGGTGTGGTGCGGTGTGGTGTGTTGCTGTGCGGTGCGGGGTGTTGCGGTATGGTGCGGTGTGAGGTGGTGCGGTGTGGTGTGTTGCTGTGCGGTGCGGGGTGTTGCGGTATGGTGCGGTGTGGTGCTGTATGGTGTGGTGCGGTGTGGTGTGTTGCTGTGCGGTGCGGGGTGTTGCGGTATGGTGCGGTATGAGGTGGTGCGGTGTGGTGCTGAATGGTGTGGTGCGGTGTGGTGTGTTGCTGTGCGGTGCGAAGTGTTGCGGTATGGTGCGGTGTGAGGTGGTGCGGTGTGGTGTGATGTGGTGAGGGGTGTCACGGTGTGCTGTGTTGTGGCGTGGTATGGTGTGGTGCGGTGTGGTGTGGAGCGGTGTAGTGCATTGTGGTGTGATGCGACTTGGTGGAGTGTTGCACGGTGCGATCCACTGTGGTGCGTTGTGAAGCGGTGCGGGTGCGGTACAGGGTGATGCGCTGAGGTGACGTGTAGGGAGGCGGGAGGGGGGGGGGCAGTGTGGTGCGACGTATTGGAGTGCGGGTGCAATGAAATGTGGTGCAGTGAGAGGCGATCTGGTGCGATGAAGGGTCTTGTGGTGCAGAGTGGTGTGATGTGGTGTGGTGAAGCGTGTGGTACTGTGTGGTCCGGCATGATGGAGGTCGCGAGATGTGATCCAGTGTGGTGCGTGATGCGGTGAGGTGTTGTGTGGTGTGGGTGCAGCGTGTTGAGATGAAGTGTGGTGAGGTGTGGGATGGTGTGGGCAGTGAAGTGTGGTGTGGTGTACGGCGGCACGGTGAGGCGTGGTGCAGTGCGGTGCGTTGTGACGTGATTTGGCATTGCGTTGCGTTGACGTGGCGTATTTTGTAGAAGTGGGTATGAGGAATAAAGGAGAGGGAGAGAGAGTAAGAAAAGAAGAGGGAGAGGGAGAGGGAGAGAGAGGAGAGAAATTTAAGGCAGAAGCGCGAAAAGTAAGCGAAGAGGAAGAGAGAAGGAAGGAATTACAGAAGCAGTAGTGAGAGAAGAATGGCTAGGTTGAGGATGGAGAACAAGGGATGTACAGGTAACTCTTAACGTTGAGGCCCCTACATCCCAGCAGAGTAAGTCGCATTGTGACAGAGAACAAGAGGGTAGGTGTGGTTTATGAAGATTGAGCTGTATGAAACATTTGTGAGATGAAGACCTGAAGGAGGAAAATCACTGAGATATCTGTGGGGTTGAGGAGTGAAAAGAAAGTAATGATGAGAGGTTTGTGGAAAGTGTGCACTCGCATGCATAAAAATTTGTTTTTGTTTTCTTTCCTAACCTTTTCACTGATAAAATGATAAAATTCAGTGACTGAACGGAAAAATTGACGTCTGAATGTGGAGACATTGTATTTTTCAATATTTGTTTCTCTGCCTTTAGTAAACTGATGCTTTTAATATTTTACCCAGTGGCGAGTTTACGATAGCTCTTCAAATCTGAGTGAATAAAATTCTGGGAAACTCATGCATACTATGAAAGCCGTATTGAAACAACATTTTACTCCAAACATGAGGGACTACATTTAAGCCAGAGGTTTGATAGGAGAGTACGAGTGCAGCACTAGAGTGACTACAACTGACTCAGCCCCCGCGTGCACTTTCATGGATTCCCGTTTGAAGTGCGCATGTTCTTGGAATCGAAACGATGAATTTCTTGACTGCTGCAAATCTTCTGAAGCAATTGTACAGAAGCTGGCATAAAATCTCTGGAAATTGAACGCACTTTTAAGTTTCAACCAACGACAACGAATCGCGGCTGCTGCACTGCCGCCCGCTGCTCTACGCCATGTCACACGCGCACCCACCATAGGCTTCCATCCCAGGATTAGAGGGCTTGAATTGATTTTTCACATGAACTCCTTGCTATTATTTCTCCAAAGAAATTTCCAGATGTACGCGAAAACGTCAAGGTGTTCATAATTTTGTACTCTTCGCTGAACTGAAGGTTTAAACCGTAGTGCAAAGGACTTCTAGGACTACTGCTACATTTCGAATCTTCTAACAATTTTACCTCTTTCGTAGTTTTGACTGTTCCCATCGAATCATTGCTTGAAAAATTAGAGTTTTCATCTCCTGAGGTTCAACCTCTCCCAATCTCTGCCTATTCTTTGCTGGGAGTTTCCAGAAACCACAAAAACACACTTTTCAATACCCTTTTGAGACACTACTCTTATATTTCTATAAGATACCTTAGTTGCTAATCCAGCAGGTGAACAGATAAGATCCTTGCGAGAACATGACCTTTTTCTGTATTTTTACGTGAATATTGTCGAGGCTACACTAAATTCGTGTCTAGGTTTCCACGTTACATTCGGATATTTTTCATTTTAATTTTTTTTGCCGTTACGATCATCTCTTTCGAGCTTATTTTATACAGTTTTTTCCTGGATGGTTTTATGTTTATGAAATTGTAGTTGTATTTCTTTCTGATGTTAAATTGTGGCACTGCAGAATTGTCCCTTGATTGATGGCAAACATGGGAAAAAGATGGTCAGGAAACAGTAAAGAAAAGTTTAGGAAAAGGCTTTGGAAATTACCATAAAATGAAACAATGAAGTAAGACACTCGAGAGGGTGAATATCTCTGGGTTAAGTGCTCTTTGCCGTTTTCTCACGGACCTGTTTTCTCTCGATTCTTTAAAACTGCACTATTTCTTGGCTTGTTGGCAGAGCTGCCACCAAGATTGAGTTCTAATCATTTTTGAGAAAATTTCTTGAAATTTTCCAGGGCCTACGACTCCACTCTTGTGTGGTAGCTCGTTCTGTTAACCCCTGTTCAAAATCCAAACCTGATCCCCCGCTTACGTCACAACAACCTCAGCCATTCTACCAGTTCTGTTCCCATGCCGTCATTCAAATGACGGAGGAGCTCGATTCGGTAGCGGTGGCGGATGAACCGTGCCCGCTCGGCTCGGGCTGGCTGGCCGGGCCACGTCGGCTGGTCGGCTGATTACTCACTGCTTGTTGGCGTGGGCTCCTCACACAAAAAAGTGGTTCGCTGACCGAGCCGACGAAAAAACACCAACACACGGCAATGGTGAGCAAGTCATCGCCAGCAAAAACACACGCACACACCAAGCCACAGCGATACGCAATGATACGCGTGACTGACTTGAACGGAAAATGCGACGAATCTGTTTGAAAAACGCCACAAAGCACTGCGATCCCTCTTTATTTACTGGGTACAGGTGCGTTCGTTGCAGCGCTGATCTCATTGGGAATGTACGAGATTTCTAGGCACCCATTAATTCAATGAAGTAGTCAGAACGAATTATCAATTCTCAGAACCCCAAGAACAACTTGCTGGCAAACATTTGGCGAATAAGTTTCTGAACGCAGGTGATACTTGCTCACCCAAAAGCTGGTTCACAACTTGTTTTCGTCTTATCTCACTGATGAGTTGTCAGTCCCTAAATTTGACAGTGACTTGCTCGCACCGTTTCTTGCCGACAATGTGTCGCTAGCAAGGCCTGATGACAAGCTGTTTTCAGCTTTTCCTGCCGACAAATTCTCAACAGAAAGCCTATAAAACAGTCAACAATTCGCATCCTGCTTCTCTTGCTGGCAACTTGTTGGCTGTTGAAGCTTTTCGAAAACTTACTTTCGCCTATAGTCGCTAATAAGCTAAGGAAGGCCTTTTTTCTGATTGTGCTACGGTTACCACTACCCCGATGTCCTTAGTGGTTGCTTCGTATATGACGCTGGTGAATAAACTAAAGAAACGAGTCTGCAACTTGCTTCGATTCCCCTTGTAGACAAGTTGTTCAGGTGGAAGGTTGCAACCAAAAAGCTAGCTTGCAAGTTGTTCTTGTGAGGAAGTGGTCGACTACTCGTTTTGGCGCTTCCATGCCAAGTTGTTGGCAGAAATGTTCGCCTGCAACCTCTTTCAGCATGATGTGATGACGTCGGACATGTCGACAAGATTCACTAGTTAGAAGGTTGTCTGCAGGTTGTTTTTGAACAAATGGGCTGACAACTTGTTCCTCGGGTTCTGAGTTACTTCCATTTCCCCACTAATTTATGTATACCGTTATCGTTAGGCGACCACATTTCTAACAGTATCGTTCCGATTTTATACTGTCAAAGAATTTCTACCGTCCTCAAATTAACCCCTCCCACGTGGACGAGTTTCGTTTTGTTTTGATGGGAACTTTGTAAATCACCAGAAAAGTGCACAACTCCTAGCTTTACGTTACATATTTTCCTCACAATTTGTATCAAGTTCGCCTCTCCAAGTACCGCCAACTCCGGGTGACCTTGCGGCTTAGACAAAATTGCTGCAGTTTCGGCAAAATGTTTTAAAAACTTCTGGATTGTCTCCTGTTCTGGTAATAATATCGGAGAATAATGAAGTTGTTTCTCCAGCTATTTCAAAAAAGGGACATCAATATCTGTGTAGGAAGCTAAGCCGAGCTGTTCAGCTTCTTGTTGTTCGCTTTGATGCCCCTTTTTGCAGTCTCCTGAATTTTTTGACCAGAATAAGCTGTAAGAGTCCCACTGCCATTATCATTAGGAAATTGAGTGATCCTTCTAGTTTTTGCCTGGAAAATCCCCTCCCACCCTAACTCCGCTTTTCTCGCCTTTCCGTTTTTTCCGCTTCTGTGAATATTTTGAGCCGTCGAGGAGCCGCTTTTTTCGCGTTAACCGCAAAAACCCTCCCGATTACAACATCAGATAGTGCTGGCAGGCGCCGTCATGTTTTGAATGAAAATGGGAGAACGAGAGGAAGTTTTCGATGGGAACTCGTCCCCACCTCTAACTTCCGTCTTACGTGCGTATTTTGTTAGTAGTTGCTTTCTTTCTACCCGGAACCCCTGGCAAATTATTTTCGCCTTTTGTTGCCGTCAAGTTGAGAGCAGACTTTTCTCCAAGCAAATCTGGGCAACCACAGTTTCTCTGTCAACGATCTATTAGTTAAAATGTTGTGTACATGTTCTTTTGGAAACTAACCTGCAACTTGCTTCTACTCTTCCTCGTCGACAAGTTCTTCAGCTGAAAGGTTGCCTTCAATACACCGACAAATTCTTCATCCAAAAAGCATGTATGAGGAAAGTAGCTTCCAGTGGTTGCATCGTATATAACGCGGCCGAGGAAACTAGCGTGCAGCTTGCTTTTTATCTTCCTTGTCACCAGGTTATTTTACCTCAAGGTTGTCGACAACTGTCATCAGCTTAGCGACAACCTTCACAACCAAAAAACCGTGGGTGAGGAAACTAGTCAACAACAACCTTGCTACCAAAGTTGTTCCTGTGAGAAATAGTCGACACCTTGTTTCGGCTCTTCTTTATCAACAAGTTGTTGGAAGAAACGAAAAAATTGACAAACTGCTCTTGGATGTCATTGTGACATCAAACATGTTGTCTGCAAGTTGTTTTGAGACAAGGGGGGCTGACAACTTGTTCCAGGGATTCCGATAAGTGCTGAAGTTCCTGAGAATATCATGGAAAAATGAACGTAATTCTGATGTCCTTAGGAGATCCGCAGCTCCCTATTCGCACAAATTCTTGAAAGTTACCTACCACTAATCTGCTTTGTATTTTGGGTTCGATTACGGGATCTTATGTGCTTTAGTGCGAGCGAACTATCACAAAAACGCACAGTTTTTCACTTGTAGGAACATACAGCATCAAGGTGACAGAATTCGGACGATTTCCTTTTCGCTGTTTCCTATTTGCCGAAGATTGATCTATTTTCCTTTTTTTCGGGACATTGCTCTACTTTTCCGTTCAATCACTGGTTTTCGAAACTTTAGAAAAACTAGATAATCACCAAAAATCAGACTCGTTACAATTCTTGTACTTATATATCGGCGGTTCGCTTTTTGGCTTCTTTGCACTTAATCGAATTGCATTTGAAACACCTGAGGGATTGAAATACTTCGAAAAACTTTGCTATAGATGCCGAAGCCTTTCTCCAAGTCTATCCAATTTTTAGTTTATCACGTTTACTTGCTTTAATTTAACTAGAAAATAATTCAGCCTTGTGCTTTGTGGTGCCCTATTTTCGAAACTTGTACATTCTGGTCAATCTGGAGGGATTATTTAGCTTGTTAGTTCTCTGAACAAGTACCCGTATTTTTGAGACGTTGTTGAGTTTATTTTCATTCAAATTTTAAACTGCTGCAGCTTATTTGAAGTTTTTTCTTGAAAGTTTTGGCAGATTCCATGCCTATGTATCCATATATGTTGTTTTACTTGTCATTCCATCCTAGACTTTTTGAATTTAAGTGGGATGAACTACAATTTTCAAAGAAGCTTAGATCGAACACTGTAAAAGCAGTAAGAGCAGTAGGAGATTTCTTCATTAGCCCATTGACAACCACGCAACTCACCGGTGATCCGCGCTTTTTTTGCAGTAATCGGTTTGGGAAATTATTAAGCCTGAATGGTCCTAGTGTTTTCTCAGGTGATGGTGTAGTAATCGAGCATGATTATAAAAATCTATGTTGGATTTACTATAGAAATCTCAGTGCAGAGAAAGAAGCAGGAACCTAAGAAAATGTGGAAAAACGTGAAAAAGTCGTGGTCATCAATGGGTTAATTTTCTTTCCATGATTTGGGATTTTTAGCTTTTCGTCTCTAATTTCTAGTTCCGTTCTTTCTCCATCGCTAATTTAACTCCTCGATTATACTTCAGGTGTCCCTGAATGAGATAGTATGTTTCTAGAGTAAGTGTGATGAATAATTGAGCGAGTAAAATTGGAACGTACAACATGGGACATACATATATCTGTCCTAGCCGAAGTGGATTTTCAATCCCTTACCCTTTTTTTCAGTGAAAGTCTGTTTGTTTGTTTCTTTATTTGTTTGTTTGTTTGTTCGTTTGAACGTACTCAAGGGGCACCAGGGATAGGTAACCAACACTAATGCACTAATAATTGTAGAAAACCTGAGCTAGGCTGGCGAAAACGAGGAGTGTTCCAGGTTGGTTTTTACCCTACCCAGCTCTCCCTGAGCATTCTGGTCCAGAAGCGGGATCCGTGAACGTTACAGGGAATATTAAATTTTTTTCCGATCTCCTCGCATTTTTTCCTTGAAAAATAATCAGATTTTGCGCGGAGACCGATTCTGCAAAGGCTAATTTTGATATTGATTGTGAAAGCCACCGAATTTTTTTTCCGTAAAATCACTAATTTTTTTGGAAAACTCGTGCATTTCGAATAAGTGGGCAGCCCAAACTCAATCCGGGAGCGTTCGTGATTCCCGGCGCAGAACTTGGTGGCTGAATCCTTGCAAACTGTCACATCTGCTACTCGAAGAACGGCCGAGTTTTCCCTAGTTCTTGACGAGTTCTCGCCAATGTTTCCGTAGTTTTTTTGGACCACTGTGCTATAGTCCACAAAAATTCTGGACAACCCTTCAAAAGGGGATTTTTTGTGATCTTCTGACTCATGCACATACTTGGACACAAATTATTCAGCCCAAGCTGGGGTAGCACAGTTCGCAGTAGGCTTGCAGGGGGAGAGGGTGCCTGTAAAGTACAAGCCTATGAATCATTTTCTGCAGTGAGTAAGAAGTACTACAAAGTTCAAGTTACAGGGCGGGCGTGGCCTTACTACAATTCGACATGGCAAAACGTGTTCATAAGGAAATTTGCATGCATGTGATATGGCTGAGTAAGTAGTTCATTCTGGAAAGCGCTCACAATCACTGCGAGGTTGTTTGAATCCAATCCACAAGGAACAGGCGGTACTTGAGGAGGAACAGGCGGTACTTGGGAGAATCTGAAGTTCCTTCTTCAATTCTATCTGGGGAGGGGGTGGGTAGTGGGTGGCAGTAAAGTGCTTGATTTTCAAGCAAATTTATATCTCACCGTACGAGTAGCATAACAATTCTTGAATACGGACAGGGTATATTTATGGAAAATTCTCGGGAAACCACGCAGTTCACAAATTGTAGCCGGGATGAAGGACATTTTCACCGCTTTTCTGGGTCACATGACATTTTTGAAAGTTCGCCTCTCAATGGACTACAATTAAGGATGGGAATGAATTTGTACGAGGATATCCCTTAGTTAGGATGAGATTGGTGATCCAGGGCTAAAATTTCAAACATATATTTCATTTTGGCGGTGGAAAAATCCGTCGATTTTGCCCAATAAAATTTATTTATTGACTTTGTTTATTTGCACCATATGTACATGCCTTTCATGCAATGCTGTATGGATGGAGTATTAAAGCTATGGAACTGTTGAAAAAAGTAAAAGTTAAAAATTAGAAATGTAAAAATTAAAAAGTAAAACATGGTTTTTTTTTGAAATTTGAAATCCGTGTTAGATGTCCAGCATAGACGATCCCACTGATGACGTTCATGATATTCTGAATGCTTTCTGCGCGAAAACCCCTTGGCCAATAAACTTTACTAATTGTCCTATTTTTTCGCGATTTTTTTGCTAGATATTGCCACAGATACCACCTGTCGAGCTCCTGCCAGGCGTCTATCCTTCACCAGGCTCCTAAAACCCCCTGGATATCCTGGATTTTTTGGACGAAGGCCCAAAGTGCCAAATTCAGCACCACGTTCAAATCGCCGTTGACGAGCCGCGGTGGCTGGCTGCGGGTCGTTGGGCGCCTCGCAGTGGCCGTGATTCATATACGGTAGCCGAACGACGGGCGCTACCGCCGCGTCCCGCCCCGCCCCCGGCCTCCGAGGGCCACCGCCAAATGTCGCGGGCTCAGCCCCAGTTTTCGTCGCACTCGTTCGCTTATGTGTCGCGACACGTCCTTTCCGATGTTTGACCTTCTCTAATGTCGGCCTTTAGTTAGAGTATGTCACCTGCATTTCAAACTGAATCGGGGTTTTTTTAAGGATTTTTTTTTTGTTTTTTTTTCTTGACAATCATTTTTGCATCGCATTTTGAATGGAAAAGTCTAACAATCATTTTGAGTCGAGGAAATGTCAGCTAATTGCCAATTAATGTTTCATTTATTCAGTAATTCGCAGATGCTGCCATAATTGGAAACTAGGATGTGAGCCTCCATTGCTTCTTACTCCTGGGTACCCTAGGTCTAGAATTGTCCCCAACTGCTCCCGAGGCTCATCCATCCACGCTAGTGGAGGAGAGCAAGTAGTTGACAGAAAAAATGGCGGTTGTCTAGTGACCTATCTAATTACCTGTGTAATTAACTTATAGAGGAAGCAATATTTGTAATGTAATTTCTTGTGGTTTTTATTTCATCTTGTAATTTTTTGTGGTATTTGTATGTGATGTAATTACTGAAAAAATACGTCCAAGGAGTGATTCTAATATAGGTCCCCTAATGCACTTAGGCCTGTGTGGTGTGAGAAACAGAAGAAACATGTGAGAAACCTCACTAGTCCTATTTTTGCAAAGTTTTCCACGATCTATCCAGAAATTCTTTCACTATGCTTTGCGCAAATCGCTGTCCATGTTGCTACTTTGCGGATAACTCTCCGGATAATTCTCCTTGTTGAGTCATACTACGAGTGCAAGCTGTGCGCATGAATATCTTCTTGCACTAGATAGTGAGTAAGCATTATAAGAAAATCCGGGATTTTATCTGTGGAAACGCAAAACGGCATTCTGATTCTATTATTGATTTTTTTCTTAACATTCGTAGTATCCATTAGTGTAAAGTTCTTGCGTACTCGATAAGCCGCAATTACGTGCTTACCATGACGTCTTGCTGCTATCTTGTCAGTACAGTTGGCTTAGCCCTTGGGATCAAGGATTAGTATGCTTGCAGCTAGGAATCCATTTATTTTAGAGTGCTACTGGAGTTCCGACGGTCTCTCTTTGCTCTGAGTGTGTCTTCAACTCTTTTTCTTTTTTTTCCACAGAAATTACCAGGAAAATTCGGGAAATACCATTTCTACAGATCTTTCAGAAGTTCTCACATTTGCTGGTTTCCCTCCAGATAAATCGGATTACTCTCTGCTGAGAAAAGACCTAAAATTTTCCAAATCTCCTTATTCCCAGGAGAAAAAAAAAACATCGAGTAATTTTTCGCCACTTTGCATGTCACCAGAACAGTTTCGGGTTTTCTCTGTTCCAAGGTCCATCACTGGGTACCCGTGGCCAGCCTATTTAGCCATAAAATTGAAATCTTAGGGTTTCTATATTCGTTTCCATAGCTCTTTATCCGCATTGCCATCCAATATTATTCACTCGTCCACGTGCTTGTCTCTTCTTAGAACCCTTAGAACAAGTTTTCAACCCATTTTTGCCCCAGAACAATTTGCAGACAACTTTATAGCTAGCAAGTAGTTGCAGACAAGTTTGACGTCATCAGCCCGTCTAAAAACAGGTTGCCAGCAACCTTTTCTCCTAACAACTTGCCGACAAGAAAGAGCCGAAACAAGCTGACGATTACATCCTAACAGGAACAACTTGCAAGTAGACTTTTTAGCTGAACAACTTGTCGGAGAGGGAAAGTCAAAGAAAGTGGCGGGCTAGTTCTCTCACCCAGGGAACATACAATGCAACTACTGAGCACATGAGGTTCTGGTTACAGTGGTACAATTAGGATAAAATTTGCTATCAACTTGATAGCAATAAAGGCAAATGCGAGTATGGGGTAAGCCACAATGGCCGTATAGTCGCCAATAAGGAGAGGCGGAAGCAAGTTGTCAACAAGCTTTGGGAGTCGACAACTTGCCAGTAAGGAGGGGTGGCAGCAAGTTGTCGGCAAGAACGGGTAGAACAAGTTGTCGACAAGCTTCGGGGCAAGCAACATGATTTGATTATACAACAGATGACAGATCACTATAAATAAGGTAAAAGATATCCTACAGTATATAGATATGCGGATACCTATCCTTGGATAAATTTTTAGTGGTATCCACTGTCCCTAGTATCCACCACCTCACGTTTATCCAAATGGTTAAAGTATCCTATCGGATACTTTAACCATTTACGCGGCGAGGGAGGGACCAATTTTTTTTCGCTTGCTCCGGTCCCACAACGAACTTTATCAAGCCGTAATGTCAACGCGCTGACAAATACAATAACACGCATGCAGCTTGGCCCCATCTTCCTGCCAAAAAGTCACCCAGGGACCGAAGCATCTGTTGCAAATTTGTTAAACTGCGTATAGGATCGGAGTATAAGCTCGGATTTCTCTATGGGGATTAGGGTTTTTTTCGCATGTGCTCTGGCTTATACAAAGTAGACAAAATCCCAAATACTATGGATCTGCTCACATGTGTCAGGATATCTATTGTAACGCTACGAGCAGCTCATAGCTACATTATTGGATATCCAGAATATTCTGAACTTGTTCCTGTTCGTTCTTAAATTCATTTATGATTGCTAAAAAGGTGAATTATAAAATATTGGCGATGTGACCGCAAATTTCTTGATATTAAGCCGAGGATTCAACTTATCAATGATCCTAGGCAAAACGTTTGATCCTGTTTTTATTCTCGTTCAAGTCCGTCCTAATTTGTTTAGCTTTGGAAATTCCCGAGAAAGGAAGGAGCTAAAGTTTTTTTCACTGCTGCGGTATATAATCTGCATTTTTTTAACCTCCAATGATCAGGATTTTTTTTGAGTTTCCAACACCTTTTTTTGAGATAAGGTTATTAACCTCTTGCTCCCCATTAGAAAAAAAGGATCTGAACGTGAGAGTTGTATGCAGTTTAGCTAGGGAATGTCGTTAAGTGAAAGGGAATGGTAGTATAACATAGCTCTGGCTATAGATCTTTTATTTGAATTCAGTTTATTTTATTTGATTTCATTTTGGTTGTGCACTTAAATTTAAGCGACTGAAAAGTATAAACTGGAAAACTATAAAGTAAATCCGAAAACATGCGAGAACCCTAAGCCACCGACAAAATTATAAACCGGGGAACTACGAAGTAAAACCCCAGAACAGACGCAAAATCATTTTCTATTTTTAATCTATTTTTTACTTTGTAATATTTCATATTGACTTAAAATATCACAATTTTATACCATTATATTGTATACTATTTCTATCATTTTACCATTATTATGGCAGCGTATTCACATGGTCTTGGACGTCCTTCTTATTGATGAGGTTGTATTCACTCCACGAGACCCACTTACCCCACAAAGCCCAATTAAAAGCCCAATTTTTGTAAAAATGCACAGATATTCATGTTACATGATATAAATTCTCATGAAAATCGCGGCCCGCTTGCGTGCCAATACCAAAGAGAGCTCAGAAAGGGTGACCCTTCGCCAATATGCTGACCTGGGGTTAATTCGCAGTGGGAGGGGCTGACAAATATTCTGGAATTGCTGACTCATTTGGTGGTTTCCCGCTGCGCGATGGTCGATTCACTTGTTCTTAAGCTCGGATCCAAAGTGGGTTAGGCTTCTAGTGATCGTCAGCAGGGTGAGAGAAAGGTTGTCAGTTCGTTGTCAGGAAATCCTCCATCAGATCTGGCTTTTGATCTAGGAGTTATTTTCTCGGTACTAATTTGAGCTTCGTTCACAATTTTGTAGAGAATCTTTTGTTTTCGCATGTTTTCTTCCGAAATCTGGAAACACTAGTAGTTTAAGTGTAAAAATGTGTTCCTGCGAGCTGCAAAAATGCATGTAAAATGTAGAGGAAACAGTGAAGAAGTCATGATTTCATCAGTACATCGAAATCGCCATCCAGGCACCATCCGAAGAAATGTCATGCTATTATAACACTTGGCCTAGAATGCATAGATAACATGATTTTCCTTTTATAAGCTATTTAACTAACATAAATAATTTACAACAATTAATTTAATTAACATAAAGGATTGAACACTGACAGAGCAAGAGTAGAGTAAGGCAATGCTAGCCCAGGGTGTCTGTTAGCAACCTTGGTATAAAGTAACCCTGAAAATTTCAAGCTCGCTTAGTTTTACATATTTAGAACAGTTTGAAGTAACCCTCTCAGGAAAAATGAGAGAATGGGTAAAGTATGTACTATGTATCTGTAGTATATACGAATAACGAGCTTTGTGCTTATTACGGGCCTGGATGCATCTTTGGAACTACTCATGGTGGATTTGTTAATACACCTAAGTAAGTTTTCCGTTAACCTGGCACCCATCAAAATTTCTATCCACACGTGACTTTGTCCGCACCCAGCTGCTACCTATGGGTAATCCTATCCATCGAAAGTGAGATTACCCATCTTTGCAATTTTGCATCCGCACCAGAAAACTGGATAAGTTGGGTAACCTTTACCCAAAATCATCACATCGCTGGACGTGAGAGCTGCATGCATTTCCATAGCAGATGTCTATTTCAATGTCTATTTCTCAAAAATTTGCTCCCTAAGGAGAGTGAAGATATACTGTTCGTGCAAGACTCAGATTTGATTCACGAAGCACAGGTATCAGCGAGAAATCTACTGTCAAAAAAAGTGATTTGTAAAGTTTTGACAGGTGAAAGGGAAAAAATTTTAAAAGTCAGTACTTTTCTGTGTTTTTTAAGGCTGAGTTGAGCTCAAATGATTGCTCCACAGGGCTAAATAATAAGAACAGACACCATCTGTGCAGGTTAGGTCAGTAATGGAAAATATTTGCGCTTTAATTTTGGATTAACACACTTTTCCCAAATTAATATATACCTTGCTTATTGGGTCAAACTCCGTATACTGTTGAGTTAACTACTCAAACTTATGGCACACTCCTTTTTTTCAGCATTCTTTATCATTAGTTTATCGTATATCATCAACCTTGCTCTGAAGCTGTGTCTTGTTTGGACATTCTTGTGCGTTTCGATATTGTAATTTTGAAGTCAGTACCGCTTTTGGGACCATTCGAACTCTTGGACTCGAAAACCTTGGCAGGAGCTGCATCAAATTTGCTTTGAGACCTGGAATGATGCGTCCTTCTCAACACATCCTCCTCAGTTTTGAGATTTTGGTCTTCGCACGAAAATTTTACCACTATCTGCAGGAAATTTCTCGTGGTGTCCGCAGAAGTTTGAAAGTGAAGCGTGAAACTCGCCCTAACCAAGTATGGTAGGGGTTTGTTGAACTTGTTCCGTGAGAGTTCCTCTCTCAGCTCTTATACGTAGCTGGACCAGTGCCTGATATACATAAGAAATGGGTTAAAACCGCAGGGTAACAGCATGTCAGTTTACCTCTTTCATTTCTCCTGCACTTTCCTTTTTAGCATAATATTCTATAGAACATTTCACATAGACATGGAAGCAAAAACATCGTTAATAACTTGTAGTTACACCCACCGCTACGTTAGTGCTCATTTCTACGAGAGTGGGTTTTGGAGCGCGACGTTGTAATCAGGTAACACTATCCGAGAACTTGTTTTGTAGAATCTCTGGAAGTTGCAGAGGCACGAACAAATCCTGCAAGGCGACATGGGAGGGAGGCATGCTGCGATTCACATTAGAGTCGAAAATGTGGGAAGATTTCGCTGATTTCGGCAAGTAGCCGCTGAATTCCCTGATAGTGGTCCAGTGGAAATGTTACCTTAGCCAGTTTTTGAGGTCAAGAGTTTCTCTTAGAGTAAACTTTAGAGTTTGGAATAAATTTGACGAAATTGTCTGCGCTCCACCCCCGAGAACTCACGAGAATCTCTCAGGTCTGTATTACAGCTGATACGTCATATTTTAGAGCCTAGTTCCCCTTTTCATTGTTAAATAGCGGGCATGAAAATTACTGTTTTACTCTTAGAATCCTTAAAAATATTGGGTTAGTCCTCTTGCACCAAAATTTATTTTTCGTCCCAGAAACTCTTTGTATTGAATTGCCATTCTTTGGCAGTAGAATGGGGTGAAATGTTCTATTGCTTCTCAACTATAAAAATTAGCAAATAAGGATCAATAACATATCAACAACAAGGATAAACAATAACATTATGGTTGAGGTGTAAAAACACTTTTTATCAGCCTGAAACGTCGTTTTTTTCTGAATATTTTTTTCTCGTTGCCATAGTTATAATTATGGCTAACTCTGTATTTCTCCTTGTAAAAATTGCCACTGTTTCTATCGAAATGTGCAGCAGCTTGGAGAGCTGATCTTACAGTACTGAGATACTAAGATCTTACTGTAGCGCGGCTTCGCCTTTGTATCTTCTAGCTTCCTTACTTTCACAGCCTTGATGGGACCATGTTAACCATGAATCTGTTATCTGATGTCGTCCCTAAGTATCAATAATTTAGTAGCTCTCTTCAAATATGACTGACCTGATAATCAGCAAAAATCCGGACAAAATTTCGAAATTTACTTTGTTATACATACATATTCTAGAACGATGGAGCAGGGATCTAATACCTGATTATAGTGTTTTAGTAGTCAATTGGATACCTTTGAATGTATGCAAATGAATAAGTAAATAAATAAATTAGACTAGTGCTGCAGAAAATGCGACAGTTGTCCCATCCAGAGCTCGCTTGTGTCAAACTTGCGACAATATATTGTTACTCTTCTATATTTCCTCACACTATATCCTCGTATTCAAATGATTTCAACGCGAATCCGCCGGGCAGTTTTTCCGCCTCCACCACCACCACTCTCGTCGTCCAGGAAAACACCGCGCGCGCACTTTCTCACCACGCGCTTCCAGGGCGGTTTTTTGCCACCAATTTACATAGTGGAAGCGCGATTCTGCGCTAGATATCGTTCTGTGTTCGTGTGTTTCTTTCGCAACTGAGAATTCCGAACGTTCTTCAGCAATTCGTCGACTGTTTCGCTAGTGAAGCTCCTCTACAGGGCAATGCTGAAGTTTAAAGTCCAGAACCCAACGCGATTCCTGGAACAGCCTCTTGATCCAACAGTGGGGCAGTCAAGTTGGGCACACCTTTCTTCCCTTAGTACTGGATTTCTTCTGGATTTGCTCCGACGTGATTAGCAGTAGATGTTGGAGTTGTCCTTGGAGCTCATTTCTCCTCATTATCATCATAGTCGCTTCTGCTTTCAATCTGAAACCATGGCGTAATTTCTGACAACTATTAGGCTGGTCCGAAAGTGTTGCATCGAATTTTACACTTTTTTCAAGCTCCCACAACAGTACTGTTCGTGGATGAATCTTGATCTGTCAATTTCTACAGCAGTAGAACGTTCTATTACATTGTAATACAAAGAAAATTTCAATGCAAGACCAAGAAATTTTGGATCGAAAAATAGATGTTGCTGCAGTACTTTTGGACCAACCTGATACATAAATGACAAATGAAAGAATGAGCGAAACCAAGTATTAGTTCTAAAACTTGTCCTCAAGAGGCGTTTCACATTTCTTTTCTATATTTTTCTCTTTTTATTCTTTCAACACGCTAAAAAGCAAGGAAATGACAGGAATATATATGAAAAATGTTACAATATCCAATTTGCGAGACAAACAATGTAAATTTCCGAGTAATTTCGTTTCGGAAATAGCTTTTCATATAAACAAGCATTTAGCTCCATTATTTTTCTGCACATTGATAATTTTATAATTAAAGATTTACTCAGTTTTCACTTGCAATGGACCATTGAAGCTTCCTGCAGCACTTCATTCTTTTCTAGAGTATTTCAAATTAGAAAACTACGACAGCCAGTGTACAAAGGAGTTATAAGTACCGTACAAGTACAGTACAGTACAGTATCCATCAAGAATCAATGTACAAGTTATGAAAATGCTGTGTGCTGGCACTCAGCTAGAATATGGAACTTATTCCATGCTTCAACACCTTATTATCATACTGCTAAATTACCAGCACTACTTTCAAATGTCTTTTGCGAATCAGAACCTAGTTTCGAGCAAGTGAAAGTGTCAGTTGTCCACTTTTATCCTCACTTTTTCCATTAGTTTCCACGTCTTCTTTTCGAGAAATTTGGGTGTGATGTCATAAAACTATCGGTTTATTACCTGTTACACATAGTTTTACATGAATATCATTTTATCTTTTTCGATCGAACAATTTCAATTTTGATCAATTTTTCTTTTTTTTTTCGCTATTTTCCTTACGTAAATTTCCTATTCCACTCACTCCTCTATCTCCTTTCATCTACCTCCTGTTGATTTTCCCAGACGCAATCCATGAAACATCCATGAAACTGTTTGATTGTTGCATAGAAATGACAGGTCCTATGCCTATGCAAGCACTACTGCCTTTCCCCCTGCCCGATCGATTTATCGATCGCCCACTCACGATTTCATCGATTGAGCTTTTCCCTGTTTCAGGAACAAAGTAGTCGCTTCGACGACACCGCACACGAGTCAACCACGCAGGTGAGCTGCGTGATTTTCTTCGATTTATCGATTTTCAATGAGCCGCCAACGCTTTGCGGCCATTGTGTTGCTACCGTAATCTTGTCATAGAATTGTTCAGCAGTCAGTGCGGTGCATACATTGATTCGCTGCATGTTTATCTAATTGAAGTAGGGCCTGTTTGCACGGAAGGCACGCGCCGTTACCGTATCCACTGCCTTCACTTATCACTGGCAGCTCATACTGTGCGCATAGAGAGATCAAGAATCAGTTATTTGCTGATCTGATCAATAAAGTCTTTGTTTGACCTTTTTTATTAACGTTGTCAGAAATTTCATGTTTTTCGAGATTTTTTTTTTTTATAAAATTGACCTCTCGAGTACAGTAACTTAAACACTTCCTTCAAAGAGCCTAGACTTTACTCAGCCGTGGTTACTTAACAAAAATTATGGCATTCCTGGAAATGCTTCCAAAAGTATCGTGTAAAATTTCGGCAAATATTTTTCCATGAATTATCCTTGAAAATGCCTCACCGATGGCAGAAATTCCCAAATTCGTAAATCTGTTAATCCGTTAGATTGCTGGAAAAAAGCCATTATGCGCTGATGCGTTAATTCATTATAATGTACAATTCTGATGCCAGCTTACAATCATCTACATATTATTTTTTCATGGCATAATTTTTATTCCTCAAATCCGTCCATGTTTCGCCTTGTCTTTTTTTGCTACCCTCCCCTTTTTTCTTTTTTCTTTTGCTTTCAACTCAAATACTCTACTTCGATTATGATGCAGTACTCATTCAAGCCGAGCTCAAAATTTTAACAATTAACGATTTTTGATTCTTGATCAATAGCAGGACCCTTTTCAATTTTCTAGTTCCTCGTTTTCATGGACGATTTCCATTTATTTTCCTCAATTTGTTGGTAATTGAAAAATCTGACTCACTTTATGCCAGAGCCTTCGTATTGGTCTATGTTACACGTCAACCAATCAGAGATTAGAATTGCCATATGTGAGAGGAAAATTTTTGCACTTCCTTCTGGATATCTATTGTCATGCTTATTGACGAGGGAAGCTGATAACGGATGGAACCCCCCCCCCCCCATTTTTGGCGAACATACTTGAAATAATGGAATTTGTGCTTATTTTAGAATGCTCTTAACAACTTTAATGAAACAAATCCTATGGCATTGTAGCATCAAATATCTCATTTGAAATTTATAAATGCTGACCTTGTACTGGTTGTTGCATTGCAGTTCTTCTGACACATGGGCATTTCAATGAGAGGGATAAATAGGACTCCAATTTTCATTCCAGTAGTTCCTGGTAGCAGTTGTTTCGAACCAGAGCTCTCGTTATCCTGAAAATTTCGGACTTTCGGTGCTGGAGGAGCTGGAATTCGTAAAACGTTAGCCAAGCGAACCAAAGATGTTTAGCAAATGCCAAACCTTCAGAAATTTCCAGGAAACGAAGGCAAGGAATCACGAGATGTAGCTCGCTTCTAGAAAACTGTCAAAGGAGTTGTGAAATTCTTTGTTGCCTCCCCCCCCCCCCCCCAGTTAGCACTCTTGAGATCCTTGACTAGGACTCAGGAAACGGTAATCAAGCAAGCCAAGGATTATTATGCAACATGATTGGTTATCTTATAGGCTACCTGATAATAGAGACACAGGACGTGAAAATTGGTTCGCTAACCCGGTTTCGTTCAGCTATGCATCCATAACCCTTATTCTGAGATGACCAAGAGCCATATCTGCCATTTTCGTCCCTTTCCATGCTCGAAAAAGCTATGGTTTCCTTCTTCCAGGTCATGAACACGCAATTGAAATCATTTTCAAATCATTTCTAAGTCAGACTTAGCAAAGACACGGGCACAAAGCAGTTTTCTCACAAAAATAGGTTAATCTGAAGGAGAAAATCCGGGAAAAACTATGCTGAGCAGCTTGTGTATCATTAGGTGACACTATCATAGAGCTACATTTTTTCTAGATTTTTGAATCCTACTCTTTATATCTAGTTTTGAATACGTGTTGCAGATGCTGTCATATTTAATAAGGTCAATCCCGTTACAGTAATAAGGCATCGCTCTTTTTTCAGGGCCAGACATTCTCTAGCAGATCGCTTTTTTCAGCGTCTATTTCTGATATTAATCTACTCTTAACCTTAACTTTTTCTCCAAATCCTTAACACTCCCATACATATCGTAGTCGCTCCTTGAAAAATTGTAATAATTACATTAATTCCCCAGATCCCCATATCAACACATTGCGGAACCGACTCGGACAGCTACCGTAATCGCTGTGCCAATGACGTCATACGTACAGTATGCCCGTACTTGGCCGTTGTCGTGTGATGTGATGTCGCGTGTTTTGAGCGAGCGGTACGCACGTGCGCGGCGCTATACCGGCTATCCATTAGCCGTCGTCTATTGTCTGTCGACGACGAGGTAATCCCCTGCCAGGCGTTAATCTGCTGACGACAGCAGTCTTCAAGGAGGAGACGAACGCCGGCTTCCTGTTCAGTCCGTGCCTGCGTCGTCGTCGTGAGCGGCTCGCTACGGTTTCTTTGTGTTTCCTGGGGCCACATGCATTGTTGGGGTTACCCAGGGTAAACATCTTGACATTACACAATTTTACCTACCGTTAGCACGGGTGTCAATGTGATGCATCTAAACCCTTGAGAGTTTTGCTATCCACAGAGTTGCCTAGAAGTTTCCCATTCGGATCCTAACCTCTGTCAGCCAGCCACTCCTCAGAATCCATTCTCCACGCCTACCAGGATGGCCTGGATGCATCGTTGAGATTACCCAGGGTAAACTTCTCGATGTCTGACTTAACTAGGGGTGAATTTGAGTGATGTTAACGCGTTCACCCGAGGTAATCCCAACGACACATGCTGCCCTTGGTTGACAACCTCTGAATCAGCGCTTCCCCTTTCCTCAGCCATGTCCCAGGGGTGATAATTAGGCGTGAATTCACCGTGCTACAGTATGATATTTTATGCCAGAGCTACCCTATTTCTTGAAAGGAATGGGAAATACGTCCGTGATCTTCTGATTCCGCATGCATAATTGTAACTACCCAGGGTAAGCGATTGATCCAGCTCCTGAGCCTCAGCTACAGTTTTGTGAATCAGCACAAATTTCTGGTTAAAAATCACTGTTGCTGGATTTTCTTCCCTGAGACTCCTTTCTCTTTTGTTTACTCTGAAATAAATACAGCAAATTAATCATAATATATGGTAGAATTGAATAAGTTTCGGCTAGTAGAGCACTTACCACTTGCCTTACTATGTAGTTTGTCCATCTATGATAACACCAGCCGTTTTCCAGAGCTCCTCAGAAGGTTTAAAATATTCCTTCTTTAGGAACAAATATTGGGAGACGATACGAGTACAAAATGTTTATTTGGGAGCTTCCGCCTTACTGTTTACCGTAAAATCATCGTAACCCTTCTGGGAAAGGGCTACGAGCGTTAGGATTAGGAGCTTCCAGACACAAGAGATTTGACACTATCTAGCTATGAGTCAAAATGCTGGATTTCTTCAAGACTTCTTGCCAACTTGGTAGAAATTTCGAAGTTTTTTTCCTTCCCCGAGTTTTTCCTTCTCATTCTTAACTCTCTCTCTCCCTCTCTCTCTCTCTCTCTCTCTCTCTTTCTCTCTCTCTCTCTCTCTATTGGTCTCTTTATTGCAGCATCGTGAGTTACAATCCTGGAAATTCCAGAATTTTTGACTTTTTCTGGATTGTCTACTGTTCCCGAGATTTCCATGGATCAGACGTAAAACTGCTAGGCACATCAAACCATAGGGACCATACTGGAATCCTTGATGAATAAATGGCTTAGAGATCCGGGTCAGATCAGCCCATATCATTGGATGAACAGCTCGTTTGTGGTTGGTTATCGTTCGGGTTTCGTGGACTAATCGATGCCGCGCCTCTGCTACAATATCCATTTCCCCATCCGGCTGCTAACCACGCATCGTGCCGTTCCCGTTTCTTCATAAAACCTCTATTTTTGTACCTCTGACATTTGAGACAACTATGAATTTTGCTCTGTTGGGATTTCCACGTGGAGTATAAACAGCTGTTTCCGTATTTCTCCATCCTTGCTGACCAGTGGAGGGTTTGACCCCTTACACACCTATCCTCGTCATTGTGCGTTGAATTCTGAAGTTATTCAAGGAATCCAAGGAGTCCTTTCTGCTTTCAGGAACATTTCTTGCCCTCTATTTGTTCTTATTGTGGTTTTTTATTGCTAATCCATTAGCTGGTCGTCCCCATCAGTTCCTGGATATCCTCTTACATTGTATTCCGCAAAAAAGCGACAAAAATCAAAATGCCACTTCCGGATCATCCCCTTTATTGCTAAAGGTAGCTAAGGACAAATAAGAACGTCAAGTACTTCCTTAGGAAGGAAAAATTGCCAGTAGATAGCCGAGTTATTTCTGGGTATCCAGGAATTTTTCAGTGAATACTGGCTCAGTGAAAAATTTATCATCAAACAGTTGTCTAGAGAAGCCATTCTCGCAGATTTCCCTGGCTTATTTGTGGATTTTTTTAGGGTTTTGGGCGAGTACCTCAACCCCATTCCAGGGCTAGGCTAACAACCAACCCTCACATTCTGCGTCTCCTTTCACTACGCGGTCTATAGCATAACCAAAAACTTTACCCATAGTTGGTTACTTCGGTTATCGCATCATGAATACCGGCTAAGTTGGCTTCTGTTAATCAGAAATACCACTTCTCGTTAAAATTGTTTCAATTTATCCCTTATTTTGACGACAATTTGCCATTTTGTGGCAAATTTATAGCGGAATTAAACATTTTCTATATAAACGCTGCCTTCATTATGGTCATTTTGAATTTTTAGTGTTCAAAATTAACAGAACAACAGTGATATTCTGACAACAACAATGTCATTGTACTATTGATCGCTGAGCGAGGGCAATTCACTGCATCATTAAAATATCGTCACCGCTGTGCCGACGCTTTGATGCCACCCTGTCTTCTGGAAAAATTTCTCCTTTCCTGTCTAAGAGAAATGAATTTTCCAGGGCACATCAGGAATGGACGTGAACGCGGAACTGCACATCAAAACGGAGCCGTACAATCCGTTGGCGCCAAGTCCGGCGTTTCTTCATCCATCCATCATGGGGTAGGTTTGGTTTCTTCTTGAGCCATTTGGTGGACGTTGTGGACGAGTTTTCATGGTCCAGCTCGATCCACGCCACCTGAAAAAAAAACTTCTGTCGGCACCGCCAAAAACGATGGGCGTGATTGTGTTGGCCGGTATGACATTTGTGTCAAATGTCGTCTTTTATGGAGTGCAGACATCTGGCACGAACTGGTCGTTGTTTTGGTTTCTGCTCAACAATCAGCGCTCCTTTTGTATAGTAGTTCAACGGCTATAAGTGACATAGTGTTAGTTCTTTAGCAGCTTAGAGGTAAACGTTTAGCTTTGCCATCGCAGAAAAATTCCGGTCATAAGTGCTAGTGGCTTTGGTAAGTCTCTTCTGGGGTGAAAATTTCCTCTCTCTCCTTCCTACCTTATTTTAGGTGGATATAAAGGCAGGAATTCTATTGTACATACATAGAGTTTTACTCATCGTGACTTTCCAAAAAGTTGGGAGAAATCCTGAGATTCAACGAAGCTTCAAGTCCTTGGATTTCCCTGGAAAAGCTCCCCCCCCCCAAAACCTCACTCCACTGAGGTGCCTGTGCAATGCCAGCGATTACAGGATCCGCTAATTCCAGAATGCGCTATGATTCCTGTCACAAAATTTCGCAGAGATTTCCGATTCCTTTCTCTGTCATCCACTTCCGGTTCTAACCAGCGGTCCATCCGAATTCTATAGGCCGATCACGACCAAATCCAGCGTTCTTTGCCAGAAAATTTAGAACGAAAGTTGGACATATTTGGTCAGATATGGGTGTACAGGGCGCCACAGTACCGCGCCGTCAGCCTCATAGACAAGGTGCTCTCAATAACAACCCCAATTGTTAACTTCCAAAATAACAATGTACATGTAAAAAACGCTGGAGATCTCGAAGCCCTAGTATCTGTGTATCATATTCCCCTCCAAGTCGTCTAAAATCTAGCAAGCATTTGACCGAATGCCGGAGGTAAAACTCCTGAGTTCCGGCACAACATATAAAGTATAATGCTGCCTTATTACCAGATCGTGATAGAGAAAATCACTCGTACTCATCGAATTTAGCCAACACAGTCCAACTCAAACATGTAGAACAAAAGATATAACTTCTTAAATTCCTGTCTGTTTGCTAGAACTAGATGATGCATTATTTTTGTAGCAACACCTTACATGTACATAAATTACTACCGCTCCATGATTACGCGGTTGCTGCAGATCCTCGGTTTAGCTCCGAAGAACATTTCGACCGCATCAACACATCAACAGATCCGGATCCATTCAATTGTAGGAAAAGAAAGTGCCAGAAGTTTCGGGACTAGATAGACGTCTAAAATTCTGGTTTTTCCTATCGAAAGGCGAATAGCAACAGAAATGGTTGTACATTTACCGTTGTCGTTTTGAAGGTAAGAGACTGTCTAGTTCGCCCAGGATATCAGTTTCTTTTGGCAGTCTGAAAGCTCCTGTGTTCACTCATCCCTAGACTCTCTTCAAAACATTTTTCCCCTTCAGAAAGCTCTAGAATTCTTTGCCATATTAGAAGCATTTTTTGCCTGGAGGATAGGTTGTTTAGGAATTTTATGGCAAAGGTTTTGAGTCTCGTAAGGGGTAACCCTTGAAGACCACTGCAGAAATTCAGTGAAGTTCTTATTTTTGACATTTTCACCTCTGCCGCTATTTTCATTTCTTGTAGCTAGATCATTGATCCATCCAAATTAGCTGCAGTAATCTCTTCCGGTATGGAAACAGATGCTGGCTTCGTGGATTTAGTAGCAATTTCAATGCACTTGGGTTCGAATTAGCGCTAATTAAAGCATTACTTGTCTTAATTATTCATTTATTTATTACATTTGATGCACTACAAGGGTGTGCCATTAACAATCGTGCCAAGAATTTTTGTCAGAACCGCAAAAAATAAATCTGACTCACGAAAAACAATAAATAATACAGTTAGAGTTAGAATAGCAAAGCAGTAAAGTAAGTCGGAGCAAAGCACATGAGATACTATCTTATAAGATGGCTAATTTGCTAGGATATAGGATATTTTAAAAAATGCGGGCTATACCTTGTTAGAAGATCTCTCAGTAACGTTACTCCATCAGGGCTGTTTATTTTATTATTTTACAGGGAACGTCCTTGTCGCTATAAATTCTCTTACTCTTGTTTTCTTTGCATAGCTTTTCGCCTCAATTTTACCCTGAAGGGTTTCTCTTTTCACCTCTCTATTTTATGAGGCTTTTGAAGATATCCAGGTTTTTCCCAAGTAATCCTTTTATCCACCTGTATCCACTCGATTGGAATAAAACGGAGCTCTCCGACCAAAACCCTTTTTAGCTGCTCAGCTGCTCTTCCTCTTTTTTATTCGTCGGTTTCATATTCATCTTCACGTTCCTGCCCGCTCCATGTCCGTCATCCCCATTTTGGCGGCTGTTGTCGCGGTGTTCCGCTTGATTTGCCGCCGCTTGCCCATCGCTTTCGTACTGTATTTCGTCGCGCAATTCATAATTCGCCGCTGATTCACGCGTGCGTCTTCCGGCGCCCCACTGAATGAATCGAGCAGCCGGCTGCATTGATTACAACAAAGAACTGTGTGCTTTTTCCCGGAATTAGTAACCGATGTCGTGGCGGGGACTGAGCTTCCCGTGATCATCTACCGTATCTGCTTCAAACCGCTTTTTCTGGCCTCTCTGTTCTCCTGGATTTTTCCAGTCATTCTCCCATCTGTCAGCCGTACTTATTGAACACGGTTGCTGGTTGATTCTCTTACACTTCCGCCAACCTCACTCGGCTTTCCCTGTATTAGCGCTGGATTAGCCAGGTGCGTGCGATTAATGACGAGCTCCAAAGCCACCGCATGTGTGCTGTGCAAGATCAGCTGATCTAATTAACAGGATCTGCTGGGACTCGGCTCAGATAAGCTCACAGATCCACAATGAATCACCAGCAGCTCACCTTGTTTGGCCTGCTACCTGATCCTACACTTTAACCGGGAATTTCAGGATACCCTGCGATTTCATGCCACCGCAACCGGGACCATTTGGGCAGCAGCCGAATCCGTTCACCCCGCAAGCGTTGTTCTACGGGCAACAACCGCAGTTCAGCCAAGCCGCCACGGATTCAAGGAGAGGGAGTCACGGAACGACTAGGTAAATTTGATCTTCTTGTGGATTACAAGTTTTTCACAGGCTTCGACCTTAGCCCAAGGAGCCTCAGTGAGAGCAGCAAAAGCTAAGGCGTGAATTTATGAACAGGACAGAGTGAAAGAATGAAAAAATTTGAGGCGATACAGCAAGGTAGGGAGGAAGAAGAGAATGTTGACCACGTGGAAAATGAAAGATAAGAATTGAAGGCATGCAGAGGAGGTAAGAGATGCGGAAGTGCCTGAGAATTAGATGTGAAACTAGTTTTACGGAGTTTCTGGAATCGCGGATCGGACAGCATCACCTTTCCATAAAATGCTTACTCTGAAAGCACAGTCCAGGTGTTCCAGCTCTTATAGTGTTTTTCACAGAGGAACATAGTCGTGTAGATATTGGAGAAAGAGAGGACTCGAGAAATAGTGCCATGTTCGGTGAGGCAGCCGAGAAATGCAGATCATAGACACAAATACTCAACTATCGCCGTTTCAGGAACAAACTTTATTTAACTTCAAATAGGTAGAGTTCGTTGACGGTAGTCTCATTTATTCGGACTAATTCTTCATTTGATTTTTAGAGGCTTTACTAGTCCCAACCATTCATTTTGTAAAAGTTCTATTGATTTATTGATTTTCGGAAGATGAAAAGATCTGTTCTATCCACATTTTTCTCAGCTTTAATCTTCCTTTTCCTTAAATATTTTCTTATTTACTTCCTTCTGTCTTCTTTAACCTGAGTTTTCTACCTCTCATAATATAGCAACATGCCCAACATAAGGCTATTTATACTAGCTGCGTGCGTCACTCGCGCGTCAGGCGCACGCATTCATTTGAGGAGGATCGTCCTCAAATGAATGCAGGTCCATGATGACCTGTCAACCTGCATATACATCCTCAATGAAGGCAGCTGCGACCGCTGCGAGACCGTAAACACGTACGTCTGACCTGCGTTAGCGCACGCGCGTCAAACGCACGCACCTAGTATAAATTGCCCTAATCCGGTCGAAAGAATGTATGATGTGACATAAAAGTGAGAATGAATTGATGCGTATGAGTTGAGCCGATCGAGAAGTGCGCGGACGTTGCAAGTGTCCAAGTTGTCCACGCGTAATCACACTGAGAGAAGCAAGTGTTGTGGTGAAAATGTGATGATGACGATGGCGGATGGATGTATGGCTGATGAGCGTGTGCCAGCACTGTGCCACTGCCACCACATACGCACACACAGTAGTACTACCGGTCGTTTACAGTTCGAGTTCGGCGAACAGCCATGCCGGCACGCCATCGCCGCATCATGGCCTACAACCGCCGCCATCGCCGGCGACCGCTTTCAGCGCACAGCACTTGCTCAGATTCGGCCATTGGTAAGGAACTAGACGTTTGTTTTGATCGTTTCTTCGTTCGTTTCTTCCTGAGAATCCTGCCACCACCACTGGCAGCTCAGCGGACCAGTTTTCTGAGCAGTCACTGGTGAATTTTGCCACTTTTGTTGTCTCCAGCTGGCAAATCTTTTAAAAAGTCCACACAATTCGCGATATCCCCGAAGGGCGCTACTCTGCCTATACAACGTGGCCAGAAAGATTTTCTCTAGCAAAGGTGGTTGCATTTTATCCGGGAAATTTTCCACTCCAGGGTAAGGAAGCGAATGCCTAGGACAGTTAAGTGTCGCAATTTTTGCTTGAAATTATTGTCCATTTTGGACTAGCAAAGAGGCCAAAATCTGCCTGGGAGTATCCATGAATACCGTATATAACACATTTGTCGGGAACTTTTGCAACTCTTTTATTTTATAAGAGTCTTTTATTTTATAAGAAGAAATTCTAAGAAAATCCCTCCAACTTACCAACCACAACTTGTAGGATGTGTTGACTGGAACGCAGTCTCCTAATCCAGCTTTATTATTCCACTCCTCTACACAGCCTAAGCATCAACAGACATATGTATAGGTAGCTGCGCATTATCAGAGTGGAATAAGTTAAAAGGATGGATTAGTGAGGCGAACATGTCGCTGATTACTACTCTATTCAGTAAGGGGGAAGTTGAACATTGTTCCAGAATTTGTTTGGAACTTTAAGCTCCTGGAAAAGTAGTCAGAAGTCTTTTGCTACTGTTCTGAGCTCTTAAATCCCCCTACTTAGTGGGTTTACCAACCAAAAACTCTATTTTTGTATGTTTAACTATTTCCATTCCTACTAAAGTTCCACAAATAACATGTCTACGCAGTGGTTACCTTGGTTTTCCCCTGAGAATTTCATGAGAAAAAATTTGCTAGAGTGTCAAAAACGACTGCTCTAGTGCAGGAAGTAGGTAACAAAAGACAGGCTAGAAAGGAGTTTCACGATGCTGCAAACATCCCGGGCGAGAATTTGAATTATTGAGAATTTTCCTTGCCACATACGTCGCAGTTTTCATTTCCGTAATGTTTCAAGTTTTCCTATGCGTTCCGAAACCAGTAATCAATGAGTCACAATTCAAATCAGAAGGGGACAACTGAAAATCCTCAAAAAGTCTGATCTCTGAAATCTGCTCGAACCAAACCTTGTTAATAACTTTGTCTTAATAATGTATTTATAACTTAATAACTTTATTTTGTCTTTTCTTGTCGACAAGTTGTCGACCCAAAAATTGTCGACAACTTGCTAAGCGGTCAGTCAATGGATTGGAAATTGTCGAGAAGTTTTGGTCAATAACTTGTCAGCAAGAAGAGACGAAAGCAAGTTGTTAACAAACTTTGGGTCGAGCAAGTCTCAGATGCGATCTGACAACTTGTTTTAGGTATTCCGAGAAAAAGGTAGAAGCTAATGCAAAAAAATAGTTTCCTTTACTTGATAAGGTTCCCCTTAGCTAATAGGCTAAAAGCATATGTTACTCCAAAAGGGGGGGGAGGGCAAAATCTTGAGGAACTGACATGTCAAAGAAGAGCTCACTAGGAAGAAAAGAATCTTCTATCGCAATGTGAGCTTGGATTGGTGGCAATTAATTATAGGGAGACCTGTAAATTTTCCAAGCTCACAAAATTAAATAAAATAGACAAGGAAATTTCGGGGCAGTTCACACCAAACGTTGATAGATTTTGTTGCAAAATACAGGCTGCATCATGTCATTGCCTTTTTTCTTTACTTGCTTAGATAAAATCTTGTATTGACGCACCTTTTTCTCGGCAAATTTCACTTTTTTTCTGCCACAAATCCGAGTTTCCATCAATGTGCTGCCGTGTTGTAATGCTTGACCCACTTACCCTCTACTACTTCTGCTGGTACTAGTAAGAAAACAATAGTCCTGCAGTTTCAGCATGCTGCCGCAAACGTTCGACTTCCCGACGGCCTCCACCGCTACGGCCTCCTCCGTCGAGGAGGACGCTGAGAAGGTGTGCGCGGTGTGCGGAGATCGAGCGGTGTGCTTTCACTACGGAGCTCGAACCTGCGAAGGATGCAAGGGCTTCTTCAAGGTACAGTAGCAAGCAGTTACTGGTAACTAATCATAGCTCTCTTCAAAGCTACAGTAATCCTATTTCCAGCGTACTGTCCAGAAAGCGTCGAAATACGCATGTGCCGGTAATCGTAACTGTCCGATCGAGAAACGCTATCGGTCCAGATGTCAAGCGTGTCGGTTTCAGAAGTGCCTGAACGTTGGGATGGTTAAAGAGAGTGAGTTTGTGCTATCCAGAAACCTAGAACTAGGAATCCTCCCCTCTTGAATCACTATCACTTTTTCCAGTTTCATCGGCTTGAAAACCATTTACCTCTATTGGTAAGTATTCTTGGGTTCTCCTTACGATTTACGGTGAATTTCTTCATCTTTTTCACCCTTGAGGAGTCCAAATCCTGCTGCCGCATGCATAATTGAAATTATCCAGTCTAGACCTGCTGAGATCACAGAAATTTATCCACCACTAACACGAGTGCCAACCTTGGGTATCCCAATTTGCCCTGGGTAATCCCAGAGGTGCATTCTATGAAGATTCCCAGATGCATCTACCATTATCGCCTCAAAGAGCAAAACTCTGAGCACTTGCGCCTTCTTATTCTGTTCTATCTCCTGGGCATGTCCCTCTAAATCCCAAATTCCAGAACATACCAGGATTCTAATAGTATTTTCTTCTCCTGACCCGAAACCTACCAATTTCTTATTCATTTTCCATAAATAGCAGCTTTGCAGTCGTTCGACATGGCTCCCTGTCCGGTCGACGTGGTCGATTGTCGTCGAAAACGAAATGTCATCGTGGTGACGAACAGCCAAGCCCTCCATTGCCGCTTCTGGCTTTGATCGTCCGGGCTCATGACGCCTACAAGTCCACGCCGACACCGGTTCGATATGTAAGTATTTTTGGGTCACTTTGGTAAGAATCACTCACCAAAATAGAGGTAAACGGCTAGGATTAATATATTTAAAGGACATATATTACTGATGCATGAAAGACATAACATTGCTCTCAAATATGTATCAGATGAGAGATATAAAAGTTTCTAGGGGTGTTTTGAAAAGCTTGGAGATCTACCATATTTTCACACATCGGTTTTGGGGCTTGAACTTGACCGGGACCCTTGCGCTCTAGGATCTGGGACCCTACTTAGGCGAAAACTTGTAGAAAATTCTACTTTTTAGACTCGAGATTTTGGGGACTCATACGTTCAGTTTTATCTTCTTTTTCTGAATCTCCATTAAATTTAAGAGTTGTTTTCCGATCTAGAAGATATTTGGATGTTTTCCGATCTAGAAGATATTTGGATCCGGCAGCACCAGATAAATTTCATTTATAAATCTCATTCCCATTCCTCATGATTTACTTTGAAATTGCTGTGAACGAGCTGCAAAACTGGTAAAAATTACTTTACGATTATCCAATATTGGAAATGTTTTCAACCTATTCATCATTAATTTCACTATGTAGTTAAAATGCCCTTATAATGCTAGATTGTTATTATTAGTCTATGAAATATTTTCAATATACATATTGCCAATATTTTTAGCCACACGGAATATGAAATCGATTTATTTCAAACAAGTTCTAAAACGAAAAACCTTGTCTAAGGCGGATGTTTGTGCTTTGATAGAGAATTTACCATAAACTTTCCAGTTTTAGTCTTATTCCATTGCCGTTTAGCCCACCGTACCTGTAATCATGCCAGAGTACCGTACCCACCAGCCGCTGACCAATGATAACAGAGAAAAGAGAAGTTATAGTAGAAACCAACCCTCAGTGCCAGGTATTCCTAAGCAAGCTAGGCTTTATTGTGAAAGGGTTAGGAGCAAGGGAAATTCTTGTTTTGAGTCCTTCATTAAACCATAAAAAGAGCTAATGTTGTTTTCGCTGACGAGGTTTACTCCTGTACCGTGTGGCGTGCACGAAAATTGCAGCAAAATTGCCGGAAATATCATTCCTGTGTAAAATGTTTACCTATTTGAAGATGGTCTACAGCACGTATCTTGACATAAGTTTGGTAGTTCGTGCTAGCTTACTTCAATAGTGAAAAAAAACGCTAAATATGGCTACAAAGTAGAGTTAGTCACGGGAAGCAGCTAATCTGCCGCTACAGATCTCTCCATCATTTTGAATTGAAACTAAAAGCCTTTAAAAATTGAATTTATGAGGGCTAAAGTTGAACAAATAGAGTTGAAAATTGTGAGGACTTGTGAACTGTGATCATCATGTAAGGTAGATACCTATGCTTTCATTTTTCTCATCTTTTTCAACTTGAAAAGCATTTAACTTTAATGCTACGTTGATATCACGTTACAAAGGAGTGGTATTATGTTTAGCATAGACGCTCGTAGATAAAGTTGAGCTAAAAAGTATTCTGATGCACGAGGTAATCCAGCTTCCATACAACCACTTAGTGGGAAAAAAATGTCTACATAATGTGCATTCCTTTTATAATTTTTGTTTGCAAATGCCATCAACTTTTTCACATAGATCAAAGCAACAGGGCTTCGCGCCCATTTTGCATCATTTCTGCATGAAACTGAATGCTGCATTTGTCAGTTTTAGCTAGGTTTTGTTTGAATTTCATGTGAAATCTGACGTGTTTCAACATGTGCCTTGAATTAACATGTTAATACATATTCCATGCAGTATTCTGATCTGGTTCAAGTAGCCCCGTACGTAATTGAGATTATCCAGGGTAAACATTGTTATCACTACTCAAACTTACCCATCATTAGCACGAGCGTCAACACGTTTTCCCGGGTAATCTCAATGATGCGTGCAGGCCTAATATTGTACTGTAGGCACTTTGTACATGGTGCACAAAGCATGAAATTTTGGCATTCCACATCTCAAGGAGCATAATCGAATGGCCAATCAATAACCAATCAATAATCAGATCAGGCTTGAGTTTCCTGCTATCATTTTAGCTTATCTGGTGATATGTCTCGAGTATATCCTGTAAAAACGTATGGAGAAGTTCCTCTGGAAAAATCCAGGACCGGGATCTAGTGTATTTAGCCGTGACACGGGGAAACACAGCTGGTAACCAGTTACCACTGATATATTTATCCACTATTTATCACTATCCGATATTTATCCACTCTTCTAACCAATAAAGGTAATTCATCAACATTTTCTAAGCTTCACGCGAATTCGATGCGTAAACGAGAGATAACACGATCTGTTGAGGCAACACACAATGAATCTACATATGTCTGTTGGATATCTGGTGGATAAAGACATCCTGTAAGGAAAAGAGCCACATCGGCAAGAAAGTTTTTATTAGATAGCAGTATATCCAAACCGCTCCTATGTATCCGTCTGAGCGCTTTTATCCGACTGGATAAAGAATATCGGATATGGACCAATTTGAGAGCCAATATATGGTATAAAAAATGCTCTGGCCCTTATGGTCGTCGAATCCACCCTATTTCAAAACTTCTATAGTAATCTTCGTTGTTTTCAACACCTTATCACCTGATTTGACAAAGCTTTTATCGCTAATCCGTCCTCTATAGCCGTATCATCGCACTTCTTTCATCCACGAACAATGGAGTTTGTCAATCCAGCCGTTAAGCATCAATACTCAAGGATTGAGCCTTCCTTGTATGTGACATTTAATGGCGTTCCTGCTAAATAGCCACACAATTGAGAAAAACGTTTGTTCTTATCTGTATGTACTGTGTTACCGTAAATACGGGGACAAACGACGTTCTACACGGCTAATCCTTGCCTTTGTCAGATGGCATTCCTTGAATAAAAGATTTTTTTTCGATGTTCTAGGGAATCTCACGAGTTATGGTCATAGATTTGGGACCGGCTTTATAGTAAGGATTTGGAATTATTAGGGAATCATTTTTATGATTTTACACGCTACAACTACTTTACGGGATGGAAGGTCGTCGATCACGGATTTGTGAGAGGATTCATGAAATGCTCCAGAATTCATAGTGGATTTCAACCCAACTGCAGATTCAGGGTGGCAGACAGACGAGGCGCCCCCCCCCCGCACCCCGCAGCGAGAATGGGTCGCCGAATTTTCAAGATTACTTTATTGAACAAATGAAAATCTTGCATAACTTTATTTCTGATTGTTTACTTTTACTATTTTCGATATTAGTTATCAACTGCTAATATTTAGACTGAGATTTTTTTAATTTTCCCAAATTCCCAAGACAGCGAGGACCCCATTTTGATAAATGTCTCAATTTCGGGACAAATCTCAGGGTGGAACGTTCTACCTCGAAAGGGCGGTGCGATCCAGGTCTGTGATTGGTCAATTCATCGAACTGGCCAATCATAGAGCTTGGTCGCCCCGCCCACTCCAACTATAACGATTGACACCCCAAATCTTAAACTTCGATAGGTGAGAATTCCACTGGAACCTTACGGAATATTCCTGGCTTCCATCATCCAACAGCGATTCAGCTTCCCCCTGACGCAGTTTCTTTGGGTTAGGAATTAAGAATTAAATTGATTGAATTAAATAATTATGTCCTTCAAATCAAATATAATATACAAATATTCATCAAATAAATAAATTCTGGGAAAAGTGATTGCGCCTTGCGTGGTTATCCAGAAATTCGCGTTTAGCAGTAAATCACGGGCCATCTTAATGAGGGATCGTTATTTTTGAATGCGAGAATCGCTCCCATTCCATTTTTCAAAATTTGAACCATTACTAAGCTTTAACCCAGTGATTTTTCCAGACCAACATGACGTCTGAACATGTGGTGAGCCTGCTGGAGAAGGAATACCACGCGATCCAGATGTTCGTATCCAGCATGCCGCATATCGACGAAATTTCTGAGACCGACATCCCAAAACTGCTTTCGAGAACCGTATTTGCAATGATGGCTGTTAGGCATTGTTATCGGTGAGAATATACCATCGTAATATTTGGAAAATTCCCAGGAAAAAACAAAAATGGTGCTTGTTTAAGAATGACCGAGGCCGAGTTGGTCTTCGAGTGTGGCTCCCGCGTGCCACTCTCGGGATTGCCACCGCCATTTCTTGCCTTCTTCCGACGGGTGGCCGAAAAGGCACCGGCTTTTAAGACTGTCGTCGATTGGGAACCGCAGTCGTACTGTGCACTTCAGGCAATGCAGTTCTTCTCTGGGAATACAGGTAACTTCTTCAAGAAACTTTGTTTTTACATCGGCGAAAACAGCTTTCTCTGGGTATCTTGGGTTTTTTTGCTTCTTGTCGCCCAATTTTACCTATTTAGACAACAATCTGCTCGATCTGCACAGCAAAGCAGCCGCTGATCATGTGCAAAGTAAGATTGTCAATGCTTTGAAGGATCACTGCAGCACGGCACAACCGAATAAGCTAGCGAGGATCGTGGAGCAGGTGGGAGAAATCAATATTTACTGAAACGGTTAGAAGAGTTTTTAACGAAGTGTAAACACTAGTAGGCTGCTGCTATACTCCTCTGCAAGCGAAGCGCTTTCATTTGCTCGACGACACTATTTTGATATGTATCGATTGGATACGTATCGATTGCCGGGCCGGCGACGGCAGCGACGGCGTTAGCGACGCGCCAATCTTAATCGATATGTATCAAAACCAGTGTCGCCGCCCAGCAGCGACCGAAACCACTGCACTTCTCGTAGAGTATAGCAAAGCCTCTGGAATCCTGTGACAATTTTTGCATTCTTGAATGACTACACATATTGTTTTCCCCTATGGAAGTAAAGTAAAAATAGTCACATATCCGTTTACCTATTTCTGCAACTTCTCGTCAATTCAGGTGTACGCTTTCGATGAATTCCACATGCTGGGCGCGGAAATGATCGAATGCTGCTTGGTTCATCACATCAACCTGCCTCCACATCTCGTTCGTGTTACTGAGGTCGGTACTAAGTAGTACTAGGCTACAGTAATATACTAACAGCACTACTCCACAGTACATTTTTGGCTTCACATTTGTATATAAAACAAAAAAAAACAACATAGCGGGCAATAATACACATTCAAGAACCAAATACATTGTTGTGCTTGTGTGTGTGTGTGTTTTTTTTTTCCAAGTCTTACATTTGAATGAAACTGAAGGGGTTATTTAGGTGTGAAAGAAGTTGAACAGGGGAAGGGTGGTTATTCTCGAAACTCGGAATGGAATGACGGATTGTAGCTTGAATAATGAAAATTTACCTCTCAATGTAGCTAATGCTTGGCAATAATTGTAATTTGAAATTTTTCAAAATAAAAATCAATATACATTAAATCCAGGTCCCGCGTGCGCCACTGCGAAGCTCGGACACCGTTCAACCGCAGGTCCTACTTCCACAGAGTAGTTCACATTTTGCGCCACTCACTCATGCCTATTAGCGGTCAATCGATAATCGATCTCATCTGATCGATCATCACTACCATGGTGCCATTTCCACAGCACATGTGATGCCATAATTATTGATCGTTATTGATTTTACATTGTGCAATTCATACTTGCTTTTGTTTACCTGGATGCTGTTGTGTTGAGCACACAATTCATTTAAGTTTTCACGTTTTTATTTGCTAGCTATAATATCCTCTTTGTTTCACATACTCTCTGCACTAGCCATAACAGGATTTGCCCCCGAATACTGCGCAACCATTGCGAAGTAGGCGGTACTATCAGGCTTACTATAGCTTTATTACTGGCATACCTCTCAGGTTAAGCGCCTAACATTCATACATGTATACAGTCAATTTCAAGAGTCTTGCGCGCGATGGTGGAGGGGGGGAAGAGCTCTGTGATTGGTCAATCCAAGAAAAATCAGGTTACCAGTTCTGCAGCTACACACTACACATCGAAAACATCGAAATGCACAATTTTCTGAAATCGACTGTATACAATGCGACCAATCTTGCCGCGTCTAAGTTCTCCCTCAAAATGCACAACACCACACACGACCGCTGTGCATTTTATAGGTATTGATTGCAAGTGTCGCGTCGAACTGCACACGCGCGCTTCCTACGCGTTGCAAGTAGTATAGGTGTGCGACGCGAGCAAGAAATGTCATTGTTTTGAGGCAGCTGCTAGGCATATCTCTTTTCCTCTCTCTCTTCTTTTCAAATTCATCTCTGTTGTCGTGCACTAACAATTTTCTTAGCTACAGTAGGCATCGATAAGGGTGCTTTTTTGCCGTCTCGAGAGGCAAGCTGCACAGCCGCTCCACGCGTGCCGAAAATGTTTACCATCTGACGCTGTGGCGAGATTTCTGGCCGTTCTTCGTCCGATTTGACGATTTTTGACCGTTTTTCTTTGTGTTTCCGTGTGTCCTCGCATTTCTCGTGTTTTCTTGTACTTCCTGTGTGTCACTATTGTGGGTATCTTTCGTTTGAAGCTGAAAGGAAGAAAGGTATGACAGTCACACACGAGAAGTACTGAGGAGGCTCGAAGAAAACGTGGAAACGCGAAGAATTAGATAAAAAACCATTGAATTGGGACGAAAAGGACGAAAAGGGCCTAGAAATAGCATGACGGCGGCAAACGATACCAAATTCCGGCACGGGCGGCGCGGCCGCGTTGTGTGCTCCTCAAGGGCGCGAAAAACGCGTTTCTCTCGACGCCGGCTGCGTATTGACCAAAATATGTTCCATCCTTGCTACTATATCAACATTGAAATACACAGCTAGCCTAGAAATTAGTGTCCCGGTGGTCAGTTTCGTGTGAACAGGCAATCCTGGACGGATCCTTGAGAGACTTCAGGCCAAATTTTCTTGCAACCGACATCAACGAAGCTGATTTCCAGGCATTCTCAATACCGGCTTACTTTAGTAGTAACCTTGGCACAGCTCGTTCCAGGATTACTTGATAGAAAATAAGCTTCATCCGAGAGGCGCTCCGTGCCATACATGGGTCTTGCTTTGCTAAACATTCAATTTAGCCAGTACAAGAGATGAGCGGAGAACACAGATTTGCTCCGGATCCCACAATTTCTTGGAAAATTTCCTTCCGCTCATCCTTGGAAAAGCCAGATTCATCCCAACAACACACTTTCATTCATCGCCCATACATATCAGTTGATAGATATTCTCGTAGTTCTGTTCCGGTTTTCTCCTCTAACAGGTGGCCCAATGTTGTCTACGAAATTTCATGTTTACGAACTACAGGTTCCCATATCCGCTAGATCTTAGCGTTTGTTTGATACAAAATACGCGCAATGTGCAATTTCATTTTTTTCTGTATTGTCTTTTCGCGTGTAACAGATTTTTTCCATCGTTTATAGATTTTTTCGAATAAACAAGAACGTAACGAACAACGTGTACAGCATTCAACAAGGAAACCGGCAAGAAAAAAACAAAGGAAAACATTTCAGAAAAATCCTGAAAATCTCACAGGTACAAGAAGAAGTTCACTAGATGAGGACAAGTGAGGAGTCACCGAGTGAAAAAAACTCACTGAATGAAGAAAACCAGTGATGGAGCACCTTACAAACTGTACTAAGCTACTTAAAGATGCTTCTGAATTACTCAAGTACCAAACGGGTAAACTCGCAAAAAAAACTCAAGATAAAAAAGAGACCATGTTCAATGTAAGGATGAAGATATCATGATGCATAATATCAGCAAAAAAATCAGGTAGCAGCAGACCAAGAGATCGAATATAAACAGGTGATGCATAGGAATATTTTGGATACATAATTTCCAAAGAAAATTAATATTTAGATAAAGGAGGACAGGACAGTGAAGGTAAGCACTGTCTGGACCCCTCCTCCCTCTCTCAGCTATTAATTGGCACAGTAATTATGGAAAATATAAGAAATCGGAAATTAATAACACTTGAGCGGAGCTAATAAAGGAGGGAAAAAGTAAGCAGAGCAATTTCCAGACGACTTCACCCAGCAAGTTTCAGATCCTGCAATTACTTCTGCACCCCGAATACCAATTATAAACTACTCGTTAGATATCGCTATCGTCCATGTCTTCCTCACTAGGTTTTGGTCGTTCTTGAATACCATAGGTTTGTCGCTTCAGCATATTCAGATCATTTCTCACAATCATTTCAAAGTCATCAGACTTCAGATTTCCATGCTCCTTCAAAAAATACCTTCATGATAAGTCTTTTACAGATGAAATATGATACTGGAAAACACAAGTTCACCTCAAATTCCATTTCTGGAGCGGGCATCTGCTTCAATTTCGACTTCATGGAGTCTCTAGCGGTCTAAAAAACAAATAGAAGAAACAATCCAGACTTCGCCCTATCGCTGCGGATTGGTCGTTGAGCTCTTTATTCTCGACGCGATGCCAGGGTCAAGCCTGGTCACGGTAAAAGTTAACGAAAACAGTACAACGCAAGATACATATTTCCCCAACTACGCATACGATCCCGCTGCCCGCCCCCCCCTCCCCCGTCGACCTCCCCCATACCATTCTTTTGATAATCTTTTGTCAGAATGAGACGACATTCCCATGAAACTGTGACTTGTACGAGTCTAGGTACGCCTGTAAGCAATACTGCCGGAAAACAAATGCTTCGACTTTTCTGGGGGAAAAAGTTATTAATTTTTAATTTCGGCACTGTAATTATACTACAATCTGTATTTGGAGATTAGCTGTATACACTACTGAAAAAATCATTTTTGCAGCTGTTCGTGTGGGAATTGTCAAGGCTAAAAGGTGTACCCACAGGTGCGATAGTCGGAGCCGAGGCTCTCGCCCCCTTCACTTCGGACAGGGGTCCGGCAGACCCCCTTCACTTAAGCGAAGGGGAGGAGACCGGGGTAAAACCCCGGTAAAAAATTAATAAATTTTTTTTCGGGTGATGGAAACGATGAAAGAAATGAGAAGAAGGACGCAATTAATGAGACAATTACACATTTAATGAAGGATAATAGTAAATGTGTGTTGGCCGGAACGAATGTCTCATAGGTTACGAAATTCGAGTTAGACTACTGAATTGGACGGATTGCAAGGGGTTGAAGGAATAAGGAATAACAAGGCTGTGAGTGAAAATTTCCATAGGGTGAAGGGTATCCTTGGATAGCTGAAACCTAGGAGATGAAGAAGGCACCCTGTTTGCATAGAACAAGTCAAAACTTGCGGAACCGTTTGCATTTTTCGAAAGCAATACTTTTCGCGGCAGTTTCAGTTCTATGACTAATAAAAGTATTTATAGAGAGTGAATCAAAAATGGGACAGTCCTGGGAAGAAGAGGAGGAAAAACTGTATAATGTGAAACCAATTGCAAATCCTCTAGTGAATATCTTACGGGAACCAAGTTGAGGTTTTTGAGACCGACGCAAATAGCGAGAAACAGTAGGTTTTTCGCAAATTTCTCTCCAACCACTGAACCAAACGAGACGATCAAGACATGATAGTGAAGTAGAAGAAATTCCCTATCGATCCGTATATGATATGATGGGTAAAAATCTGTCCTGCGCTGTGCAGGAGGGGATGGAGCCAAAACCAGCACATTGGCTCGGCCAAAAGCGAGACAGTGCAATGAGGGAGGAGGGCGCAGAGCAAGAACCCGAGCCGTCGTTAAGAGGCCGGCTCCGGTACCCTTCATCCTTAGCGGGAACGACTTACAACGTCTTTCCAGAAGAAGTGACGAGTGATATAGGTGTAATTTCACAAAAAGTGGTCACTATGTACCCTTCATTAATATGTCCACGTTTCAAATAAGGAAGTTATAAGGGAAAACAGCCGTTTTTTTTGGCACTTTTCAGAATGATCAAAAGGGAAAGGGTTGCCGTGGGTGAATGATAGGGTATTGGGCACCGGGAGGTAGGATATGAAGTGCTGATATTCCTCGGACCCTCCCATTTTGGAAATAGTGGCAATTTGAGTGTTTTTTATGTTGAAATTAGTGTCAGATTTCCCTCAACGAGGCGATGACTCATCGCGCCGCCGCCGTCACTTCGCTGCACATGGAACGGTACCTGAGCTTGCCTAAATAGATGAAGATATAGATATTATCTCAGATATATTACGGGATCAATTACGGAGGGCGCAGAGCGAGAACAGGAGCCGTCGTTAAGAGGCCGGCTCCGGTACCCTTCATCCTTAGCGGGAACGAAGCTCAGGATCTATTACGGGATTCCCGTAATAGATCCTGAGCTTGCCTAAATAGATGAAGGCAAACGGGAACTGAATTATAAACAACACCTACGTTTGTAGTGTGACGACCTCCACCCCCCCCCCCGGTCGTCGCCTTTTTGTGACAGCCGACGCTAAGAAAGCTGCCGCTACCCCCTCTCCCCCACCTCGGAGTCCATGACCCCTTCACTTTTGGCACCTCTGACAGGCCTCAGACCCCTCAAACCCCCTTCATTTCGCAGACCCACGGCTCCCCGCTATCGCACCTATGGGTGTACCCATGATTTTGAGACACCCTGCATTTGTACAATTACGAAAACGTGCCGTCTGCACACAACTGCCCACTTCCAGTGGAAATACTGCTACAACCATCCACCCATGTGAATTGCAGACATGAGTGAGAGGAAAGGTCGACTTCGCATCAAAGATGGGCTTGGCTAATTGGATTTCCAAGATTAAAGCCATTTATTCAAGAGTATTCAAAAATACTTGTGGATTTTACAGATTTAACTTGTGACGATCAATTACTTGAGAACCTTTACAGAAATAGTGATTATACACTGAATTAAGCTGTATTTAGTGAATGCATGTTGTTTCAGTCGAGATACTAGACCTCTATAGCTAGTACTTTTAATTAGATTCTTGAATATTCGGGTCCATAAAGTCTCTAGAATTTCTAATGATTTTAAGGTCAGTTCAATACGAACTGATACTTTCGGCAAAGTTGAACTTGCCTAGCTTTACCTTGATGGGAAAAAGGTATTCTAAAGAGACGTAAATAAACGTTACCTCTAAAGCCGCCCTAAAATCATGATTGGCCTTCACAGCAGTGACTTTCTCATCGTCATCAAATGCCGTCAGCGCCTTCCCTATGACAGGATGAGTGAATACAGTGAGGCGTTCCTCCCATGGCTGTTTGTCAAAGTACTCTGATATCTGTAAAACAAACCGATACGAATCATCTCTTACCAGTAGATGAAAAAGGACACCTACCACTTGATCTAGGCAAGCCGCGTCAACTGTTCCTAACGCATCCTCCACCATGCTAGATCCTCCTTTATCTTTTTTCCTCTCAGTCACCTAAAACACAACGGATAATTAAGTTTAATGACCTCTTCAATGTAACGAAAACAAATATCTAAAAAAAAACTATACTTACTCGTCGCGTCACTACCATTTCGGCCGCGTTTGCTACGCGGTCCTCGAATTTCGCACCAATCTGGCGGACGTGCACAGGCTGAAACCAGGTGCATACAGACCACGACATTTAATTAAGAGCGGCACTTCCCCAGACCTGCATCGATGCCCATGGTCCGGCGTAGGTGACTTTTAGGCGCAAAAGTGGAAGCTTCGGCTGTTGGGGTCCCCGGTTCTTTTCCGCTTCACGAATCATTTCTTCTATCTTTTCGTTTACTATCATTTCATCCTTAAATTCACTAACTTAGTCTGCTGGTATAAAATATAGAAAAACGAAACATAAAGGAGTACAAACCAGTACAAATCCACCACCGGATGGTCTTATACCATTCGCTGGGAGCCTAACACCGTCTGGAAGGGTGTCCAGGATGAGTTCGTCGACCACCATGGGACGGACGGTTTTCAGAGGGATTGGCTTACACTGGAACTTCCGTCCTTTCACCTAAAAACACTCTTGATATTAGTTGCCAACAAACATACGGTCCACTCGAATGCAAAACTGCTTAGATGGAGAGGAATGGACTCGCCTTGATCAGGAATACATGCTTCTGCAGCGCTTCTTCCTTGGTGAGCGATGTGGCAACCGTGGAACCCGGTTGCAGTATGTAGAAACCATCACCCATGGCATCAGAGGATGCGACGTATTGACAATCTGACAAAAAAAAACTGGAACTGAGCTGGAAAACAGGGTTGATTGAAGCTATATCCACAAGGTTCGCATCAGTGAACGTTCGAGGTTAAACTGCCTATATTTATTGAGAAATTAGATAGAGCATAAGCAGAGAACTTACGAGGTTTGCTTTCATGCTCGTGTCCCCACAAGACGAGGTCGAAAAATGTTGGAATGTACTGCTCAGGGAGATAAGCACCAGTTGAGCGATGAGTGGATCTGTGCAGTAGAATTAATATTAACGTAATCTACAATGTACCATTCTTCTCGAAAAGATTTGCAGATTCCAGGCGTGGTTCCTCAGCGTCGCGGCTGCGGAATCGCGACGGGATTTGAAAGAATAGTCCAGAAAGAGCATGCCCCAAGCGAGAGGGTAGAGCAGGTCCCGCCACGTTTCTTGTCGGCCTATCTTTCCGAGATGGGCATTAGTTTTGTACCAACCTTCTAGGACGGTTCTGATGTAATACGAGAATATTGAACCAATCGTCGTAACCAGCACGTGGTCGAAGAAATCGTATAGTTTGACCTGAAACAGCCCATCTTCTTCTCAAAACCATGAAAGCTAAGCGCCTTCGTACCTGCAAAAGCCCTGCAGAGCCTGTCGTCCCTTTGACTCCCAATACCAAACAGCGCAACACGAGTTGAGCCTTTTCGAAGAAGAATAGGGCTAACCTAGGGATTGAAGAATAGCTGGTCTCAGAGACATGAAATGTCAATATATTAAAGTATACATCAAACTGGTCAATATCCGAGAACTTCCCAAACAGATTAATCAGGCCGGCCTCGTGTAAGACGTCCAGGATTGTAAGACCCTACAAATGTTGAGTATCATCTGGTGGGAACTAAAAACCAAACGCGACCTAGTGCAGAGTAAACCAAAAATTTGTTATGAAAATACAAGGAAATGAGTATCAATGTCAGGCGAACCTTTCCAGCAGTGTCATCGTGGTTTCCATGAATGGAAAAAATAGGCAAGCCAACGTTGATGTTGGCGTCCTGAATGAAAAAGTCTCACTTTCATAGATAACTAATCATTATGAAGAGATATCTACCTCATAATTGACCCGATCAAAATGACTGTGCTCGAAATTGACCGTGGCATCCGACACAAACTCTAGCGCGACCTAGAAACTGATAATAAAATCTGGTAGTGCTACAGCTGGAGCAGTGCCAACCATAGCAATACAAGTAAAGCTTATATTAAGAGGATCTACCTCTCTATCATTGAGACAATACTGTCGAAGCAACTGTATGACACGATGCTGCATATCACGAGATGGGTTATTTTCATGGAAGAGATCACCACCTATACGAGAAAAGTGAACGACATCAACACTAAGGAAGGAAAATAAAGAGAAGTGAAAAGAACAAGCCTAAAAGCACCATGTCCACCTTCTTCTCTACAGCAATTTTCAGCACTTCTTCGAATGTGTTAACAGAATCTAGATACCTGAAATGACGCGAGTAAGCCGTAGGAAAACGAGAACGAATATGCTGCAGACATGATGCAGCAGATTTGACTACTAGACAACTTCATATGACTAACTTAGAGCCATCGATTTTTCACTCTCTTCACATCCCAGCTTGCTAAGTGAGCTCCTGTACCCGATTATTAGGTCTTTATAACTACCTGCATGTGACACCAATTTTCACCACTGGAAAGCAGATTTGATAGTTTTCCCTTTTTCATGTTGATGAACAGAGGTCTACTTCATCCCGTAACTTCTTTTTAAATGACCAAGAAACTAACTATTGTTGAAAAACTGTGCAGTCACTGCGAAAAACCTATTCAATTCTGAAGTAATATTACCAGAAAATTCTTGGTGCATAGCTGAGAACGGGTACTGTTACTGCTGAATGAGCTAGCGAACCTCGTCACCTACAGAGAGTGTCGATGAATGTGTGTTTTTCGCGGATTATAGAAGCACGCCGCGCCGCTCGCGCTGGAATCGTCGCCGCAATGGCATATCAGAGTTTTATTGATAGTTTCCATCCCGCATGATCTCATCTAACAAGGAAACCGTATGGTTTGACATCGCAACGACAATTCTAGCGCGAGCGGGCTGTCGCGTAGCGTGCTTCCCGAGTATGTAAGAAACGCAATTCGATCGACGCCCAATGCACGCATTGGTAATGGATTCTAGAATGCAAAATACAATTTCCAAGCACTCACAGATTAGGTTTCTTCTCTCCGTAGCCGACATGGATGTCACTAGCAACGAGTATTCGAAGGATGTCTTCACTTTCATTGGGTGTTTTCTCTATTTGCTCCACCAAGGTGTCGTTTACAGGAGATGGTTTCACAGCAGAATCCTCTTCTTTGGCTCCGTTCTCTTCCTCTTCATTTTCATCATCTATGCCGAAAAAGTCATCTCCATAGCGATCCTAAACTGAATGTGAATGTCGGATTGTAATACAGAAATGACTGACAAGAGAAGAAGAGTCTCAACTAACCGTCGCCATGCTCGCCACCAAAGCTGGACTTCGCTTCTTCCACAGAGGAAAGTTAAGAAACAAGGAAGAAGAATGCAAAAATAATGTAAGAGTGGCTCAAACAGATTTTCAGGCTTTTTTTTAATTTTGAAACGGTAGCAATCAAAAATGGCCGTAATTGCATTAAGGCCGCACGCAATACTACACAACAACGTTGTTGCGTCCGACAAATTCCTGGCTCTATGGTTTCTAAACTTTTTTTGTTCTCACAGGTGTTTGTGTTGTCGGTCAGGTTTGCTTTCGAATATCGAATATTTCGAACAAGTGGAAAATTCGGATGTTCCAGCGTTAACATGTATGAGAGAGAAGAAGAGTCTTAGAGCTCTCTCATCCCCGAATATCTGGATGTTTAAAAGGTTTTCTGGATTGGAGATAATTAAATTGACTAAATCATTCGGTTTCTATACGTTCCTGAGTACATCACTCTCATCGCAGTCATTTAAATACTTGTGAAGAACCTTAGAGATGATGTACATGTTGCCGTCCTCGCTTTGTGGATTTCAAACCCGTGTAATTTGAGAAAAAAAAACTTTTCCTCTTCCAGGTCCACTATGGATGACGCCACAAAGTCACGTTTAAAAGCGATCCCTCTATGCAAGACTAAAGCTGGGCCACGAGACGGTGATCTATGGATCGAGCGGTTAAAAGTTAGTTTTTTTTCTCTATCCCAGTTTCCTACTTATTTCCTTTCCTTATTCCATTATACACCATTTCTGCCGATCCCTAACAGATCAGAACAACGTTAGCTTGTTTAGGAAGAGTATCAGTCGATCATCAAGTTTGTGCAGAACAATAAAGAATCTGATTCGGATTGGTTTCGTCTTGAATCAAATGCTGACGGGACGAAATGGTTTGGAAAGTGCTGGCACTACCATAATATGGTTAAGTGAGTGTCTCTTCTTATTTTCAGATTTGCTGGGCCATAAATACCTTTAGTTTTATATTTATGTGGCCAAGGAAAGCATGGTCAGTATTTTTTGAACTTAACTAGCTGCTAAAATATCGATTGATTCGTTTTGAAGCAGCAACCAAGACTTATGATACTTTCTAGCTTTATTTGATGGTTAATGACGTGCATCTCGGGTAGTTCACAAATTATCAAGGGTTAACAAAAGTATGCGTTGTATATACGTTCTCAGCAACTGTTCGTATGCATAACTCAAAGTCGTTAATCCATCGATAGCCGCTTGCTTTTTTCTGGGACACAAAATCTCAGCTCTAACCTCATTTCTTTTTCCTTCACTTTTGATAATTTTTCTAGCATTGACTTTTAAGATTGTGCTCATTCGTAAGTGTCGTCGAATTGATCACTTCAGAGGTAGATAAGTATAGTAATTTCCAAGGATGAGCATAAATAAACAAAGTTTGTCGTTATTCCACGTGGCGTGTGGTGCTATACTCCCTTTTCGGTTAATCGATAGACACCGCCGCAATTGATAGGCACCGTAGCTACTGTCGCAGGGTACCGCGAGGTGTTATACTTCACATGGAGAATAGCGGCAACCCAAGTGCGAAATTGGTGCGACTCATTGCTGAGCAATATAATCAGTCGGTGTAGTTTATAGAAAACTTATAACTTATTTATGACATAAACATATAAAAATACAGATTTGGTTGTCAGTGGCCAGCAGGACACTAATGATGCACTGTGCAGTACGACTCATTTATCTCTAATCAAAAATTACCTACTTCATCGTTTTTAGTGCAGACCATTTCATTTTTGATAACGATGGTGGTGTGCAATAGTTTTTTTTGCATAAAAAATTACGAGTAGAATCTTTTTGGGAGCGATTTTTGGTTAGAAATGGAGTTTTTTCCAGGTATGAGTTCGACGTAGAATTCGATATTCCCATCACTTACCCTGTTACCGCACCTGAAATAGCTTTGCCGGAGCTAGATGGGAAAACGGCTAAGGTGATTCGATTTATATTCGTCTCCGACATTTTTTCTCAAAATAATTGCTGTTATTCCTCCGTTTTGCTACATGGTTATGGATGAATTCGTTGTGATGTGTGGCCGTCGTTACAGGTTCTTGTGATTCTGGGCCTTTTGCTCTTTAATAATAAATTGAAGGCCTATTTGGTCTCAATCTAATGTTGCCCCGAATCTCATAATATTTGCTAATATCGCTCAATTCAAACTGGAAAGAGCAAAGATTTTCAAATTTCAGATGTACAGAGGCGGCAAGATATGCTTATCAGATCACTTCAAGCCACTCTGGGCGAGGAACGTACCGAAATTCGGTATCGCACACGCATTCTCGCTCGGGCTAGGCCCGTGGTTGGCGGTTGAAATCCCAGATTTGGTCGAAAAAGGAGCAATTACGGCAAAGGCTTAACTATTGGTAGGGCTGCTTCATATAAAACAATTTTGTAATTCTACTGCAAGTCTACACGTAATCTTACTATTGTTACCCATTGATGGCTTTTTTGACCCGAAATTTGAGAGAAAACTGCATTATACGTTATATTTTTCGTGAAAACAAAAGAAGAGATAGTGAATGGAACGAAGTCTTGTTTTCTATCCATCTTTAGTGGTGCCAAGTGTATCGAAAATCAATTCATAGTATCGCGAAATTTCGCGACTTGATTCCAATTATGGAATCATAATCGGAGCGGTGGAAGCACCAACTGTTTTGAAAACCGGATTTCTTTCCTGGATATTTGTGCTTTGTCATCATAATGATTTTTTTCATTACAAGTAAGGTGTTCTTTACGTTGCTAATTCATATTTTGAGAGAAAATTGTCTCCAGCCATTACAATCATATAAGCCATAAAAAACTCTGGAATTACCCTTTATTCTGATTGCCACTGCATATTTTCAGACCATCGACTTCCAGATATCATTGTTATGGAGTAACTGTTTCGTGCTGCTGCCATCAACGTCCTCATAGCAAATCATTTTCTTTTGGGATTCTGTCGTCCCTTATCGGGAATGTGCACCAAAAAGTCACGACATCTTACCTCATCTCATATTCGGACTTGGATGTTCGGCTCGAAGGACGCGATGGGAGTAGTGAATATTAATGTGCACGTAATGATACAGCGTTCTGCTTTGCCAAATACTGTTATAGTACAGCTGTGATTTCTATCCTTTTGTTAGTCGCGGTTTTTATCTTATTGTCGTGCTCTGATATTCTTTTATGGTGGAGACGAATGTCTTGACTATTGACTGTAACCTTTGTGAGGAGTTTTGCAGCCTGTTGATTTACTACATCGTTGAGTTGGGAGGTTTTTATCTGTTTCAGTTCTATCTGTCTGTGATACACATGCATTTTTATACAGTTTTAAATTATTTATCATAAAAGGAGTTTGCGTGCTGCAGATAGCGGCTTATGGATCAAAGCCCATGCCAATGGCATGTATCCTCTCGTATCTCAGGTACAGGGGCGATGGCGAATGAAAACGCGCTCACATGAACGGTGTAGGAAAAGCGGTCGATGCCAGTGCTCTAACGTTGCCAAGATTATGAGGCGGCCACACAGCTTGTGCTCGCCGTAACACCACAAGCGATCAATTTCTTTGCGGTCACGGAATCGCAGCGGGACCTATTCGACCCTCTCACATGGAGCATGGACTTGCCATGCTCATCGTTCAGGCCCAGCCTTGGTTCTGAAGGCACGGAATCGGCCCATTTTTCGAGAAGGGTTAAACACAGGCAATAGGATGCCAATTTTCACGTTTTAGCTCTAGCATCCAAATCACTAATAGGCATCGTAGAGGTAACTATGGGTAGCAGTGTTACGTGGCAAGAGCAGTTTATACTAACTGCGTGCGTTCGACGCGCGTGCGTCTCTGCGATGAAAGACAGGGTCAGTCACATCGCTCACGCAGCTCAGATGCATGCGTTTACGGCTTTGCGGCAGCCACACGTTTTTTTTTAATGGAGGATGCACATGCCGTGATGACCGGTCTTCATGGAAGTCTTTCGCAGGAGGACGCGTGCGTTTGATGCACGGACCCTAGTATAAGGCAGTATTTATAGTTGATGCGCGTCAAATTTGACGCGGCGATACACAATGCAGGACGAAGAGGAGAAGAGAATTCTAGAAAGATAGCGGATGTTCCTGGTTTTGCGGTCGCGGCGGCCGCGCGAACAAACTGCGTTTTGATCTTCGCCGCATCGAGACATCGCGAAAACATTGCGAAATTTTAGGCAGACGCGTCAGATTTGACGCGCATCAACCATAAATAGCGCCTAAGTTGCCTTACATGCCGATTAGTCTGAAGTGAGAGTAAGAGTTCCACAACTCCTGGTCTACTACCATAAGACGGTAACCACATTCACTTTCGGAAAATTCACCTTTTTTCTTTGAAACAGATCGACGTCCGAATGAGACCAAGTGTTAACAAGAAATCGCGGCATTTGTGAGGCAATATTTAAGTTTATACCTGGAAATTTTTCAGATGAATCATCCTAGCTATTGCTATTTTGTTCCATATTGCTTTGACTGGAATGCACGTTGCACGTTACCTTACCACAAAATCAAATGCGAATCCTGGGCCTGTCTAAGATCCATCGTAATTCTTTCTGAAAGTGACAAGAGGCAGCCTTCTTGAGTTTTTCTAATTTGCTGACAGCTGCGTGGCACACATGTACTTTCTTGTGTCAAACTTTCGTGCGGAGTACTTGTACTTATTGATATTTTTCTCCTGTACATAGTGCATATCATCGTTTGATATACTTTCTTATTCGTACACAGTTTCGTTTCACCTTTATACTTCTTTTACCCTTTCAGTTTATGCATGTTAGTAAACCTAGTATCGAGAATTCTGATTGCGCCGCAAGGTTTCGCAATCTTTATTTTATGCATTTCTTCGTATTCGTGCTGTCATGTATAATTCTGCCACATTGATCGTGGATGTCACGGCGATTGGTTTGCTCTCATTCTTTGCTGCTTAAGTTCGTTTTCTAGTACGAAAACAATACCTGTATGGGTTGAATCAACTGGTTTTTTGTGCCACAGCACAATAACTTGTTCAGTCATTCCCTCAGTGAAATAACAGGTAACTCTGGAATTATTCTGGTTCAGCAGTGCCAAAAAGCGCCTACCTTTTTGGTTTCTTAAAGAAGTTGAAATTATTCACTGATTCTTGAGTAGTAGAAGCCACGGTGGCGACAGCCTTGGTTTTTCTGCAGTAGGAGCCCTAAGATCGTGAGAGTGACAATTATCTGACGGGTTTTTCCACACACCAGTGTTGGCGGGAAAATTTGAAGTCGAGGTTGACCTCGGACTGCTCAGCTATGATCTTTTGATCATATGTTCCTCCTGAGCTGCAGCCTTTGAGACACGACTCTGCTCATGGGATTGTTGAGAGGGGCAGGTTTACATAGCGCTGTCGTTCGATCTATCATCCTTCTTTTCTTCTAGGAGATATCCACTCTTTCTCCTCAAAATTAATGTATCACCTATCGGAAATGCGGAAACAGTGTTGATTATCGATGGCCGATTCATTTGCTTCCTTTTTGTCAGTACTTTCTAGCCTGCCAAAAATATCATTCTTTTTTACGTCGATCATTGAAGTTCTGGAAATTTCCGTGGCTTTCCTCTGAAACCATAACACTACTTTCAGAGTTATTTTATGATTTCGTCTGTGAAGGATTAGAAAAATGTTCGGGGTTTTGCTGTGATGTTTGCTTCCCACATCCTTGCACATGTTATTGATGTGTGGATACTTCCGAAGAGTTCCGTCTTTTTTCTAGATGGGAAATCTGTTTGTTCTGGGATAAATGTTGTTTGTTGGCGTTTTAAACTAGGCTCTGTGATGGATTGCTGGTATGAGCTACAGCCTGTTATACAGCTCAGAGATGGCACCTGGGTCGACTTTGTCTGAAATTACGACCTCATCACGAAATCGGTCTAATAACCTACACTTTTTTCATATGTACGTGGTGTGATTGCTTCCACTTTGATGTTTCCCTACAGCCATTTAGTAAAATCTCTTTCTAGACGCTTCCTGTGGCCAAGGTCGTAATTGCAGACAAAGTCATTTCGGGTGCCCTCCTCTCTTAGCTAACAGACCATATGTCTTTTCACATCGCAGGGGAGTTCAAGAGGTCACCTAGTGATGCTGTCAGGTGCTAACGCTTTCCTAGTAGTACTTGAGAGCGGGAGTATTCGTGTTTGTTTTCGATTCATTCGCTTCCAACAGCAGTACAGCTATCGACAACCTCGCTTGCTGATGAAATGATGTGTGGGTGTTGATGTGTGATTGTTGTGATTACCACGGTCTAGGCGTCGAGGATCGCCTCCAGCCGTAAATCCAACGAGCGTTCGATACCCGTGAAGACGGGCGCACGCAGTTCGAGTTTCTCTAGTCGTTTGACTGCTGCCCCATTGACATACACATTTCCTGCTGTCCTTTCCCTGACCTCCGTGTCTACATTCTTCATTCTTCCTAGTGCTGTCTTATTTTTGAACGGCTGCACTTGGAAATCTCGAAACTTCGTTGGGCGAAAAATTCTCGAAGCATCGTTAATCATTCTTTTGAAACCGTCCGTTTAGAATTTTCATGATGTGACCGCCAAGGGGGGTTGCATGCGTTTTCTTCACATCAGATTAAGTATGAGGAGGCGATAGATTCCAACATTTAGCAGTAGTAGTCGGAGAGGAGAGTGTGAGCGTCCATCTCCTCGACAAATGCTCAGCAAAATTTCAAAAATTGCTTTATAAAATCGATTAAGTGTTTGTTTTATTATATTTCTACTGCATTACTCAATTTAGCAAGTCATTTGGCGAACCGCGCCCTTTTTTCACCACCACTCCTCTCCCTTCCTCTCCCTCCTCCCCCTCCTGCCTCAGAAACGGAGCTATAGAAGTTAGAAATTCGTTACTTTCACGATTAGAACCTCAGCAATTATTGTATTTGGCTTTGCTTTGGCTTTGTAGTTTTTCTGTCCTTCGATTGTGGAGAAATTAAGAGAGAGAAAGCAACAAGGATAATGAAGAATTTTCGAAATTCTGCTCTCTTTGACTCCTTAATACTGCTACCTAACTTTACAGCGCATATGTGGCCCAAGTGACTTGCTTTTACTTTTTTTGGGGCAAGCTGTAGGCCGTTTGCTGTAGGCTCACGGGGAATGATTTTAATGTTACACTCGCCACAGACACATGGTTGCCTGGGTGCTCATTTTCCCTGGCTTTTTCTTCTATGAGTGCAATAAAGTCCACAAATGCTAGCCCCTCTACTTGACGAATGGATGCGCCAGCAGTTTTGCTGGCGTGTATCTCTGCGATGGATTTGTCTAGCTGGAGGACTCTGAAACTTTTTTGGGGGAGTTTTTATGCATGTTATTGTTTCGTGTAGAGAGTTTTTTTTTTCTTGTGAAAGAGATCTGATAAGGCACTGTTGAAGCGCGACAAACCATTACTTTTTTGTTCAGTTACTTAGTTCATCTATTACCAGTTTGTTCAGGGCCCATTGCTTCGAACATTCCACTATTCTCAAACAATTAGCTTTATAGTAGGGAATTCTCCACGTCATCCACTCCGCAATAGCATCGAAACTCCCTTCATACCTGCTATGCTCATAACCTACTCGCTTAAGTCTAGGTTCCTTGGTAACAGGATACTTTCTGTATAAGTGCCCCTTAAAGACTGGTGCTGATAGCAAATTAACCTTTCATTTAGGCAAATAATTTCGAAAGCTTGCCAAATCATCTGTCGAACAAATGTGACAGTACCATCCCCACTGACTTTTTCACTAGTATGTTCATTGAAGAGCCACTGTGCAGCATCATGCTGTTTTCTGCTGCCTTCTCGAGATTAAGCATTTTACCAAGCTTCTTTAAATGTAATCTGACTTAAATGCAAGCGATTTGTAGGGATTATATTTCAAAATCTGGGAAGGTAATCGGATACGACATCAGGATACTAATCTACATGCATCTGCTGAAATTTGTCTGATCCAGGAAGTAGAACGTTCTTCCTGATTCTGCAAAGTGTTTCGAATACAAGGAGCATGAATGCGAATAACTTCAATCGTCCATCGAAGCACATTCTCTAATTGTTTCATCGTTAGTAGTGGGTGGCATGCCTTTCCACCAACAACCAACCAGTCTTGTTTCAATTCAACTACAGCCTAAATTAGTAGGTTGACGCTGTGATCAGTAATAACCACTAGATCTCACCAACTTACGACAAGATGCTAAGTGCAGTCCGGTAGACAGGCGGTGTTACCGTAATTTGATAGGTGCTTGGATATTTTATGTATAGTTCTTGTCAAATCAGCACGTTGTCTTCGACATAATTATGAGAGAACAATATTGTATTTTACGCGTAGAAATTACGGTAACACCGCCTGCAGACTGGACTGAACATTTCATTTTGTCATCATTCGCAATATTTTTCATGGGATCCATCACTTGTGCAAACCCCTAAGCGCAGAAATCTTATATATGAATTTTACCGAAAATTTGCGATATGTATCAATCTATGCTTTTCTCTTTACACTCGTTGGAGTCCTTGAACTGGTAGAAACTTACAGTGGACTTCAATGGCGGTGGCCGATGCGCGACCTCGAGAAGGACGCCGCGCAACCGCACCGCGCGCACTGGGATCGGTGTCGCTTGCAGCCGGAATGCTATTACTAGTCGTTCTTCTTCCCGATTCGCTCGAAAACCTTAAGATCGGGTAGAAAAGTTGCTAGAAATAGCATATCAGCAGCAAAGACATCGGTTATGGCGCGTGCGGCGCTGTTGCGCTGCGTCCACGTTGAGGCCGCGGATGGGCCACCGCCATTGACGTCCACTGTACTTAACTTACTTGAGCAACTTTAAGAAGTATGCTGCTTTCGTTGTTCGGATATTATGATAAATTCCCTCGTCACGAATGCTCCTGTCTTTCTGGCATACAGCACTGGCTCTTCTGTAGGAAAACCATTCTGCTGACATCCTCCTGCTGTTGTAGCTGCCGAAAACAGCAAATTTTCTTTCTCTGCTTTCTCTGGATCTATATGTGTAGGCTATGGAGCGAGCAAAATATGAGAGCTAAAAAGCATGCATGCATGTTGATAAGCTTGTTTTTGGAGCTTGCCTTGGATGATTTCCTTTTTCCAGTAAGAAAGGGAGAGAAGAAAGCTTTTTTTTAACCTACAGATATCTACTCAGTTTTTCTGAGAGAGTGTTTCTATGCCCCCCCCATCCGACCGCGCTCACAAAATAGCACAGCTTTCGTTTGCTGCTTAGGTATTCCCACGACACGACGAATGCCACTGGGCTCTCAGCACTTGGTGGGTGGATATCTGCAGCGCGCTGCTCTCTGCGCTTGGTCTAAGGGAGTAGTTTTGCAAAATGTCGAAATAACGGAGATTGAGTGCTGCCATAAATCATCGCATAACTGTGCTCGCAGCCGTCATTCACGCTGTGAACGTCGCCGACTGGATCTATTCAGATGAGGCTGTTCTTATTAGCGTTAACTAGCACTTTAACCGGAGAGACTGGCTTGAAAGCGAATAGTCACAAAAAGTGTGGTGTTGCGGATATGTCTGCCCTAGCGCGGTCGCGTTTGTTTGCAAATCTGTTCAGCGTATTCTGTATCTGAGCTTTTTGTCTTCACCTCTTTTATTTGCACGCTCTTATCCTCAGCGAGAGGCTCTGTTCAGTAAGCGTCATGCAACCATGTTGCAATCCACTCCATTGCAAACTACTTGCTATATCCTGCAATTTCTTGCCGTTGACCATTTTTGGATAAATTGTTGGAAATACCGGATTATAGAAGCTTAACTTTCTATATGTATAACGTGCCATTAGCAAATTATTCGGTTTCAGATTATTTCAGGCAATAGTGTTCCTGCAGCGCCTGACGTCTACATTCTGGTAGGTTTTTTGTACATGGTATTTACTCATCATCACTTCCAGCAACTGCATTGAACTTTTCTTTCGTCGTTCTTGAAAATCCCATCTTCAATATTAGTTCAGATTATTTCACTTTTTTTACACGTTCAAGGCTCTTTCATTAATTACTGTCATGATATCATACATGAGCACTCACTCATTAGATTTCCCCCCTGCCTGCTCCTGGTTTCTTTAGCTGCAGCGGTTTTCCCATGCGTCAAACTTTCTTCGTTGCTCTGATATGCCTGTACAATTACCTCTTCAGCATTCGTGTAAGAGTTTTAGTGGGAAATGGAAATCAAACTATCTCATTTTTTCCCTTTTTAAGTAGTGTCCTATTTCTTTTCTTTTTTGTTCACTATTCATGATGGGATGATATCTTCTGAATTGATAAACATGGCATCATTCGCTAATGTGGAAACGTCATGTCTGCAGATGTTTTTTTTTCTTTTCGCTTTGATTCCGCGTTCTCTGAACCGACTAATCGTTTCTTCCCTCAATGATAACGTGATATTTCTCAACGTTCCAGCGCTACTACGCCCACTTTGATGTTTGCGTGTTGTTCTGTGTACGCGTGGTTAGCGATTTCATCTCTAATTTATTGCATGATATTTGGTACCAACCGCTGGCAGTCGATAGGACGTAGATTCGTTCTAACCTGGCTATATGCGAGGTAATTTCGGTTGCATTCTCGTGTTCTTCGAGGGTAATATTCGATTTTTTAGTAGAATAATTCCTACACACATGCTCTGGTATTGTAATAGTTGGCATACCTCCTCTTTCTATCTTTTCTCATGGTGCTTCAGCCTATCATAAAGAGTTAGAGTTTTTCCAACATTTTCGCTGTAGCATTTAACGGGTCCTGTTCAATACCATTAGCTTCAGGCATTGTTATAAAAAGATTAGAACACATCTAACAGATTGCTTGTGAAATGGACGATGTAATTACGCAAAGTAATATGATTTTGTGCTTAGAGACTTATAATTCATCCCGTCGCTGCATACGGGGCGGAGCTGTTTGCAGTTTTGGCATAAAACAAGAGATATATCAGGTATTTTTCCGATTTCCACTCTTTCATCTGATTAGATGTTTTATATTGAAAGAGGGCCGCACGTGGCGCACTGGTGAGCGGGGCCCCCCCCCCCTCCCACTCGAGGCCAACCAAGCCATCCATCTGTCCGGGCTGGGATTCATGAAAGGGAAGCAAACTAGCTATGGTTAGCGTTGTTGGTTATTGTATGGACTAACTGTCGATAGGAGATGCAGCATGAGATACAGATGCGATATTTGTTGACCTAGCTTGGTTTCGCTAGCTCATGCGTTCATGAGTCCTAGCTTCGGAGTCTTTAAATTGGCGTTTGAGGCGTCTGGGAGGATGTGCCGCTGAGTTGGTGCATTGGGTACCACGCGGAATTCATTGTATAAGGCACTTATGCACTCAGTGCGTCTACGATACTCTGATGAAGTCGAATACGTGACGCATCCCTCGAATAGGATTCATTAACAACGGTCACTTTATCCTTTATCCCTTATTTTCAACAAGAAAATGAGAATATCACTAGGTTTTGTCTGGTGTTTGTGAAGATGTGATGACGTTGGAGGGAGCTTGCGACTCGCTTTCTCTCTTCCAATAGAAAAAAAGCTTTAAACAATTTGTGCAGTGAGCTAGCGGGTTTGAAGTGCGCTATAATTGATTGCTCCGTGCAAGCACAGCACATCTTTCTGGCGTTTCGGTAGTCGGTGGTTCTACAATTTCGAAATCTCCACTTTTGCTTCTCCCAGAGTATTCCGCTGCTATCAAATTCGTTCACCTCAACAATACTGATTTTGTCTATAAGTGATTCTAATTCCGTGCAACGGAAACATTTTATGGCTGGGTGGCTTTAAATTTCCATGTTATCGATCGACCTACAATTCTTGTTGTATGCTGTTCAGATTGCTTGCCTATAGTTGGCCGCAAATACTCAGTTGTCGTCACCTTTGAGACAGGCTATACGCGCGGGTGTGAAGCGTTATACCTGGAAAGGGCGGTGCGGTTCGGTTCTGCGACTGGTCAATGCATCCAACCGATCAATCACAGTGCTCGACTGTGCCACCCACTCCAGGGGTCGCATTCGTCATTGAGATCACCTAGGGTAAAGGCGTTAACACCACATAAGTTTGCATACCGTTAACATGGGAGTCAACAAGTTTACCCTGGGTAATGTCAATGGTGTGTCCAGGCCCAGGTATAACGCTCTATGCCCGCACCCGCCGATAGCTGGCTCAAGGTAAGTCCACCCGATATTCAAGTGGCATCGGTTCCAGTACGTGTCCGTTATCCGTGGCATGTGCAGCAGCGAAATCAGTGAGGCTATGATGTCAAAGTCGAAATACTGGGATACGTTGCTGTTGTTTAGGGTGCTATGCCTCTCGTGAAGTATACCAGTAGCGCGAAATTGCCACAATACATCCTAGGTTCGTTGGGTAAACGCCCTCTGTTGTGCATGTTACTTTCGTTTTCTTTCTGATTTACATTAATGACAAACCAAAGCACACAAATACTTGCCTCATATTCAAAATTTAAAAAGTTACTAGTTAAATTCAATTGTGTTTGCACTTCACACATTTTAAACAACAATTTCAACTTATTTTATGAAAAAAAGCTTATTAGGGAGTTTACACAAATCCTATTAAGTTTCCTTCCAGTGAAGCATCTGTGTGGTCTCCTCTGTGCAGCACATGTGAAGATGTCTTCAGTTGTAATCTACGTTCAAAAATTTTTAAAGTGCTGCTTTCCCCGAAATTAGATTGTGTATCATTGCTGTCAGTAGTGATTGTCCGCTCACTGGAAGACATTCAATTACAAGGCGTATTGTTTTGACATTGCCGGAGTACTTGTTATTGATTCTTCACATTTCAATCACTATTCGCTGCCTGCATCCTCATCACTGGGCGACATGATGTCCTCCTTACAATATGGCGCTCCTGAACTGGGTTTTCTTTCTTGTTCCTGAGAATTTGCACCACTTCACCTCCTTGAAAACCATTTTAGTTTTTTTTCTCTGAATCAGAGTTTTTTCAAGACAAAGCTTCAACACAAGTATTTCTATCAAGATTCTATCAAGAGTTCCATTGATTCTGAAGTATTTCAATCATGTTTCCATTGATTGAACGTTTGCACGTGTTAGGCATCCTGCTGTTTTTTTTTGGAGCAACTTCTGTTCTCATCTGTGTTCTTTTTCAATCCCTGGTTCTTTTTTAATCCTCAACTATGTTGTAAAGGTTGCGTTCGTTGTGGCGTTTCATCCGAACGATGGCTAGTGAGGGGCCTTCCTACATTCCTCTTTTCTCCTTGATGAGGAAGGATTGCCTTCTTCTTTTTTGGGAGGGGGGAGGGGAAGGGGGACGCCTTTTGAATTACCTGTGCTGGATGCATTATTGGAATTACCTAGGGTAAACTTGTTGGCAGCCATGTTATCAATGAGCAGATTTGTGAGATGTTATCGCATCATCTACTCGGAGTAATCTGAGTGATGCATGCCGCTCCTGGTTATGCTTACATACATCATGCAGCTCCTGTTATCCATATTTTATTCATTTGTTTTTGTTTTTTTTAGTACTGGGCTTGTTACCTTTAGTTTTATTTTTTCCTGCAATCGACTACTACATCTTATTATTTGTTTTGTATAAGCCACAGTTGGTCTTCGAACACCAATTTGTCTCACGAATGTTCAGTTGCGTGGTAATTTTTCAAGAATGTTCCATAGATGATGATTTAGCCACTGCCCTCCAGAAAATCCTCCAGAAACTCTACTCTTAGCTTAGTCATTCCGTAAAGTACGTGAAGTAACAACAGCACACACGGGCAGCTCTTCATCGGCTTTCGACGATTTGTGGCGAACGCGTGAGCGAGCGTTTCTCTGAGCCCACACAAAGTTTTTAGCCAATATTGCCCTTGAAGTGCACGCACACACACACAGCGAGCGTTGTTGCTCGTTGTCGTTGGTTGTCGCTAGGCGCCATGATTCAACGAAAGCAGCTGCACCGCTAGCGTTGTTGTGGGTCCTGGGCTGTGTTTCCGGACGTTAGCCTTTTTCAACTACCCCTCGCCACGCTTCACTTCATTTTTTGTCGTTTAATGCGAGTGCGTGCCACTTCCAATTGAGCGCTTTGCTTTCTCGCCTACAGAGGCAGTCATTTGAATTGCTTTGTCGAGCAGAAATAACAATGGCAGGAGGACGGTTTTTTTTTTACTTTGCTGAAGCACCCTGAAGTCAAGAGCAGTAATAGTTGTGTTTGAAGTATTTCCCTTTCGTTGACACCCCCTGGATAAGTAAAAATACATGTGATTTTCTTTTTTGATTCTACTTTAAGTTTTTTTTTTACTGGCTAGAGTCGTCAATTCATATTTAACAGCCTTGCAGAATTGGTTTTACTTATATGTATTCTCTTTTCGGCTTCTCATACACTTTGTAGTTTATTTATTTGGTTGTCGACAATCTTTTGCTAGGCTGAAGTCTAGAGAATAAATGAGAAAATGAAAAAAAAAGTTCTGGTACTTATCCCTATTTCCTCCTGATATCAAGTGCGGATTGACCTGGAAAAGTGATTCTTCAAAATTTAATTAGTACTCAAGAATCTTATCATTTTGCATAACTAATTACAATTTCTTTTTTCTTCGCAGGTAATAATAGAGCAAGCTTTGATGGCTCCAAGTTGAAATGCTTATTTTGCTCATTTCTGGTTTATTTTGCCGGAGTTCTTGCTATGAAAATGCTCCATTTTGAAATCGGGGGACCTATTTCTCATACTTATTTACCCGTTCATGGTAAGGGAACGAAACGGGCAAAGAGGCGACATTCATTCATGGTTTTATTTGTCTTTTTCATATGAAATCTTTTGTAACACTTTTAATCTTACTGAACTACTAATGCTCGTTTCAAAATTGCTGCAGAAATGGACAAGCTGCTCTATTAAACGTGAATTCATGTGCGTGAGGTGGTTTATATTCCCATGCTACGAAAATGAATAGCCTATTTGCGTAGTGCAGTCCCAAATAAAGAAAAAAGGGTGGGAGGAGCTTAATGCTGCGTCAAGGGCAATTTATATTATGTGCGTGCGTCAATCGCGTCTCAGACGCACGTATCTATTCTGGGGGATTTTCCATGAAGACTGGTCAACGCGGCACGCAAATCCTAAGTCAAAATAACGCGCAGTCACCGCGACGCACCCGTTTGCCTGGCTTCGATGCTGCGTCAGGGCTACGGCTGGGCTTATCTTTTGTCATATGGACGAATTCGTGTCGGACGCACGCAGCTGCTATAAATTGTCCTTGAATGGACGAGTGCTAACAAAACGCTGCTTGTATGTTGCCATTGTGAGAATTGCATGGACATGCGGGTATACAGTGGAGGATGATTGGATTTCTAGGCTGGTCCTCCTTCCCTTTATCCGTCTTGCACTGAGTTTGTAGATGTAGAATGTATTCTTTGATTCTTCTTACTATTTTCTCACTAGAGTCGTGTTTTCGTGGAGCTATAATAACTAAATGGAGCAGCGATATTCGACATCCTCATGAGCTCAGTCTTCATCACATCATTCGTAGTAAACGATATCTTACTCTAATCCTTATACTTTACCTTCTGATCCGGCTTTTATTCTCATCCCTGTAATCGTTGAGGGGAGGCGATTCGTTCAAGCCCGGCTTCGCGGCAGCTGAGCAGAAATTGTGAGAAAATGACGGGATAACCGCAAATTCCTCAAGGGTGGAGCTACCATTCTGGCGAAGATGGTGTGGCTCCACTCTGCTGCTCAAAAAACCTAATTTCTTCTTTGTGTTTGGGCTTCCGGTGGAACCTGTGAATTTATGGCTCTTGTCAACCTTGAGACATATTGCCTTATACTAAAGTCAGTTGTTTTAACGGACGCCTACACAATCAACTGAAAGAAATTGCTGGTTACGAAATGCTGTATTGTGGCCATGGCTGAGCAATAGCGCCTGGTTTTCCGGCATATTGTTGGTGCTCTGAGAGGGCTAGGTGCGCTCTGGCAAGCGACATATAATTGTCCTCAATCATTCTTGAACGCGGCTAACAACAGATCCGCTATAGATCCATGTGCGCTTCCGTACACGCACGAGCAGCTTCCACTGTTAGTCGTATGTGGTCATTATACACATCTGATTTTCGTTGTTCTTCGCTGGAACAGTTTTGAAACAGCGGTACTTTCTCCACTCATCAATTTTGCTTCCGTTGAACACACCCTCTAAAGCACTTGTTTACCTGGGTTAGTTCTTGTGACTTCTTGTTCTTCGTAATTGTTTGTCTCCAGTAGGGTGCACGTCAGAGTATGTTCAAAGAATGAATCGTCGTATCTCGAACATTCAGTTGGTTGTTGCGTCAGCCTTTACTCAATTTTTTTTTCATGTTTGTTGGTATTTGAATTCACCAAGGTAGCTATTGAGTATGAATACTTTTTTGAATCCTTTTCCGTGGTCGTTTCATTTGAATTACCCAGGGTAAATGTGTCAACACCGCGCAAACTTACTTGTCGTCATCACGGGCGTCAACACGTTTACCCTGGGTAATCTCAAGGATGCATCCAGGTTCCGGCGTGTACCAACATGTCCACCCATTTTGACGTTGTCTATACCCAGCTGTCACCTATGGGTAGTCATATCCATGGGCATTAAATTACCATCTTTCTAATAATGCCTACGGATCCAGGAGTAAAACAAACTATGGTAAGAAATGGACCTGAGGAGGCTTAGTTCAACCTGGGTAAACTCAATGGTGAATATGTACACAGGTCTACTTTCTACTCCGCCGTTCTTTGTGATGAAATTTGTGCGCGTTGGCGGTGGTTTTTATTAGAAAGCCATACTGCAAGGCGTGTTCTTTGTGAGGATCAGGAGACGCAGTGGAATGAATCGTTGAGATTACCCAAGGTGAACTTGTTGACACTCATATTTACAATAGGTTGGTTCATGTGGAGTTGACGCGTTTACTCTGCAAATTTCGATAGTGCTTGCGGAAAAAACCTCAACTCGTTAGCTTTTCTTCGTTGAATTTCTTTATCTAACATACTTTTTTTGAGAATTTTTCATTCCTCAGAACTCTCATAAATCGCTGTTTTATTCAGCTGGCAATGTCTGTTTCTAAATCTGGCGTACAGTCGCCTCGTGCATTTTAATGTTTTGTAAGACTTCAAAAGGGCATTTACACATTCCAAAGGTCGATCAAAGCCTGACTTGCGCATGAAATTCCGTGATTCACTTTTAAGTGACGGTCATTTTTTAGTCATTCCATTTCCTTCCTTTTAGTAATGCTCGGTGAGATTTCCTTATAAAGCTATACGTAGTTGCATTGGACCTATCTTTCAAAAGAGCTTCTTTGATTTTGTCTTAATTCAGAAAAAGTATGGAATCTGTGCCTTAAGTTTATGAAGAGTGAGAACTTGGAACTCATGCCCGAGCTCAGCGCTAAGCAGCAGATGACCATCGTTTTCAATGACAGGAGCTTTGTGCCGACGGCTTTTCTCAGTTTTGGCTCTCTTCGCCACTATGGTTTCAACTACAAATACGATGGTTAGTTAGGTAGTACTTTGAAAAGAAAGTTCGACCTCATTAACGTTTATTAGTGCACACTATCGTAGTTATTTAGTTTTGCGGATTTTTAGAATGTTTTCTTTTTTTTCAAGAATCACCTTTCACTAACATTCGCTCGTTCGTCACGAGTTCAGCGGCCAATTAGTTCACAGAATATGTATGATGGATGAAAATTCTCTATTTCTGCTTATTTTCGAATCTTTTTTTCCCATAATTTCCGGATATTTGCTCGACTCTCTAGTTCTATAAACTTTTGCTTCGAAAGAGCTTTGTTTCTGTTATGCAGCTTGGCTTTTTACTGAGGATCCAGCTTTTTTTCTGTAATCCTTCCCTCTCTAATGACGGCCACTGCTTATATAACACATGCCGGTCTTGTTCCAAAAATGTTTACCCCCTTGTTCAAGCTGCTATACAATTCCGTAAGAAGAAATACTTGAATCTTCCAACAGCCCCTACAATCTCATATTCTAAAATCTCCAGTAATATTTACATTTGCAAGCTGCCCCAAACACTTTGTCGAGTTCAGGCCACCGACAAGAGTTCTATTCAAGCTTTGCTTTAAGGCACCGCAGCGCAATTTGCGTAAATTTGGGCTAAACTGCCTTTGAAACGACTGCTCAGTATGGTTTTTATCAAACATCGGCCACTGTTATGGTTACCATGATAAAAAATTGAGTACCAGTTGAGCAATTATGTTGGTGCACGAAACCAACAGTGTGTTTTGACTTTCAACATTTCTGTTGACCTCACAATCGTGTCCGTTCAGACATTTCTTGCTTTCTTTGCTTCTCAGGTTGAAATATCTGTTTCGAGAAGTGTTTATTCTGTAGGTTTCTGAAGATTTATCGAACAGGGTTCCTGTGGTTGATGTGATTGTTGCAGTGTTGTCCTGGCTCTGGCTAGCTTACGTGATTCTGATCGAGTTCCTCTTACAGCACCCTCCCAGCTCTGCGCCTGTTCTTAGGATTGGGATAGGGTTCGTGGTGTGACGTGTTGTTATTGACTTGTTTTTGAGGCTAGTTATCTGGCTGTCAACTCGAACACCCACTGCTGACGTCGGCTCCCGGCTGTTCCGTATAGTTTCATGAAACACACATATGCATACGTGCAAATGTTCCGAGCTGCATCGATCGTTGTTCGGTCTGAGGGGGAAAAAAAAATAAAGCAAATGTCGAAAACTTTTTTTCCTGGAGCCTGGGGTCTATCATGACTTGGAGTTCAGGAAAATAAGTTATCTAGGGAGTAGTGGCAGCAGTCTTAGAGGTCAAAAAAGTGCTTTCGAATGCAAATATACGCTTCGCCATAAAAAGAAAAATGGAGGAAAAATTTTCAAAAAAGTGCCATAACCCTATTTCACGACCCTGCTTTTGAAGAATTAATTCTACCTACGCGTAAATTCTCCTACCTGCACTTCATCATTGTTTTTTTTTCTGTTTTTACTTACACGTTATCATCATTTCTTCAAGTAGATGTCTCATTGTGCGACTCGTTGTTGAGATATGTGCATTCCCTTTATCAGTCTCTACTTCTTTTTGCCTTGATACAAAAACAGCAGTAATAATTCATGTATAATATATTGAGAATTTTCAACGAATCCTGTAGATAAGATTTCGATATTAAGACGATTTTAGAGTTCTTTGGGCAAGAATTTCTGATTTGTGCGGGGATATTGTGGCAGCTGTTTGGATTCAGGTGCTGTCATGACGTATTGATGCGAAGCTCTTTCGCTGAGTATTGTTTCGAAGATTAAACCTTGCTGCATTGCGGTTGAACACGTTAATGAGCCTTATCCTATGTAGGATTTCTTCAGCAATCTTTTCTCTCAACATGGAGCTCCGTTCTCTCGCATTGTTTCTGTAGGTTCAAGAATTTTCAAGAATTTTCTCATTCTTTTGTTCAGATCTTTTCACCGAATTCGAACTGTTTGGATTGGTCGTTGTAGAGTATGTTTGACCTTGTGGACAATTATGGTAATTACACCTGTTACTGATATAGGGATTTTCGCACTTACTATATTCTCTCAGCTCGATTATCCGGGAGAGGCTTAGATCTTCACGGATCGTTCGGACATCGAACCCGCTTCTGCTTCTGTGTTCAACAGATTTTTCTTAACTTCATAGACATCATTTTAATTCACATCGTCGCCATGCCTACTCTTGCTTGAATTGTCGTGATTTATTTATGTTTGGTTAGCAAGGAGTTACCGTCATGTAATCGCTTTTACAGGCAGAGGGGCATGGTATCGGTTGTCGGCATTGATGCCGACACCGTACTTCACACTAACAATGAATTGGGCACATCTACTGGCAGTAAGTGATTATTGTTACTAATTTCCTTACCTTTTTCATAGTTGTAAATTGAAGTTGCACATCCTAGGAGATGTCACTGTGGAATCGGAAGATGCGAAGACCTCAACCTCACCACATGTGAGCAATTCGGTTGGTGTCGATCATTGTGGCGGAACATCTGGAACATCTCAGAGTGAATGTGAGGATCATGAACAGCAGCCTCAATGCAGTAGGTTTATGCTGGGGATTGGGAGCGCACTTCAGGAAGTTCGCCAAATATCTATCTGTTTAAGGCGGCCAGCAGAATATTGAGCAAGAGCCAGAGACCGCAGAAGTGGACACTGCGGCCGCTGAGGATTTAAGCAGTGCTGGTGAGTATTTAAATGTTCTTTCATTCAATATTATCTTATCATCTTTTTGTTTCTTAAGCACATCAACACTAGTCTTATTAGGTTTAAAACGAACCAGTATCCATTTTTTTCAAATGCGCTTCTCAATCTATGGAGGGGGGGGGGGGTTAAGGGATCAAGGGTTGGGTTAACGCACGTCAATGTGGGAAAGAATGTGATGCGGAGTTGCTCCCAGTGCGAGTGGTGCAATCGCGATTTACATTTCCCATCTATATATGAAACATACCGACCATTACAACAATTTTTCCTTTCAAAAATCTGGACGACGCGCATGAAAATTGAAAAAAAATTAAACGATGAGAACGCATCCGTGGACGAGTTGAAGAAGAAAGGAGTTCGGGAAATACGGTTTCCTCAGTTTAGCCTCAATCCAGGCTGGAAATATGCCTACTATGACAATCCGGTAGTCTGGCAACCATTCTGGGCGATGTGTTTATTGTTGATTTTTCGCAAGTTTTGCTCGAGGCATGGAGGGAGCTGCTCTCAGAGATTCTTAACCATGTTGATCACTAATGTGACAACAATTTTGCACGACTATTATCAATTGATTTGATTGATTCCATCAATCAAATCAATCATCATCAATTTGCGTGTTTTGCCCCATTGATGTCCACGATATTGTGTTTCAAGCTCACATTCCAACTGGCTTCGTAAACAAATGTTGACACCAAAAGACTAGTCTAGGTAGAAATAATGAGGAAACAAAGACAGGACTGTGATCGAGGTTTGTAAATGAGAAAGTAGGCACTGCCTCTTCAAAACCTTTTGAACAAGTTGTTGGCCTCCTAAAACTACTTGCAGACAACCTTTTAACCATCTTATTGTTGTGGACAAGTTTTACATAGCCGGGAACCTTTTCTCTCAAAAACTTGCCAGCAAAAAGGAGCCGAAACTTGGAGTTCGACTATTTTTTCACAGGAAAACCTGCCAACAAGCTTTTTGGTTACAAAACTCGTCGCCAAGTTGTCGACAGCCTTTCGGCCGAAGAACTTGTCGGCAAGATAGAGTCAAAGCAAGTTGCAGGATGGTTCCCTCACCCTCGTATTGAATGATGCAACCATGTAATACACCCCGGCAGTGGTTACTATGTTATAATTGGGAAAAAAGTCTGCAATCATTTTGATAACAATGTTAGGCTGGAGCAGGTTTTTGGCACCGACGGCGAATTGATAAGCAGGAAAAGGCGAAAGCGGTTTGTCGGCATTTTTGTACGGTCGACAAGTTGTCAGCAAAGAAAAAGGCGGAAACAAAATGTCGGCATGCTTTGGAACCAACAACTTGCCGGCAAGGAAGAACAACTTGTCGACATGCACTAGAACCGACAACTTGTCGGCAAGATATTGCGTGAACAAGTTGCAAACAGGTGCGATCAAGTTGTAAGTGCGATCAAATGCTTGCTTGTCGGGAACTTGTTCTAGGGATTCTAAATTCAATAAAAAAGTGAGTGTTCCTGCTATTCAATCGACTAGTTGTCCTGTATCAACAAGTACATTAGCAAGTCAAGACATGTTTTGTGGCGTCGTCTCTTCCACAGCACCAACACGGCTGGTGCCGTGTGCCAAACCGCCAATGTTCTATTCCAAAATAATTCTGAAATGTTGTTCTTAGGTATTTTCACTATAAGTTGCATTTGTTACTATGTTTGTTGATCCTCAGCAAATCTTGTAATTATGTCTTTCACTCTTTGCATGGCTTTTTTGTGGAAGTTAGCATTATGTGACTCAAGCGTTTTGGTTCGCTTTGGTGTGAATTGCATGCTTTTACTTCGTCCGTTTTTAGCTGCTCGAAGTACAGTGCAGCATTTTCAAACGGGATCGAAAACCGCGACAGGCTCTGAATGTCCAGGTTCGCCATTTTCTTTGGTGTTACATTTCCACTGTTTGTTTGGGTCCTTCTATCATTGTACGGCTTTTTTGTCAATGTTTTATTTTACTATTAATGTTGGTGTGGTTGGGTATACAGCGGAATTTTGAGACCATCATCGTCGAAACCACATCACGTCACAAGCAACCGGCAGCGGTAATTCTGTTCTTCCATCTGTTAGCATGCCAACAAACTGTGTGCAACGGTCTGGCAGCATGCGTCGGCCGAATGTGTCGTATGCTTCAGCAGGTACTGTGGTCATCATCTAAAATCTTTTTCAGTGGATGCCTTTTTTTGGATATCACTTCTGCTGCAATTAATTCCGAACAACATGTGTGTCAGTGTGTTCTGCACGTCAGCTCATCACTGACTCACCAAAAAATCTAACTTTTTCCCGAGTCCACGTGCTATTCACTTTCTGACCACATGAAGCACATTATCTGCAAAGAACTCTTTGTCAGCAGTAAAGGCGCCGAAAAAGCGGGCAATGAGGGAGTTTCGAAGTCAGAAGTTTTCCACGGAGGTTTCGAATTTCGTTTGAATTGCAAACGAAATTGACGGGAAAATGACAGTTCTTGTTTTGATTCTGCTCAATTGATCTTTTTTTCTGAAAAGTATTGATTAAACTTGTGTTTTTTTTCCTTTGTCTAATCGCATGATTTTAGTTCAATACCATCACATTTCCTTCGTTTTTTATTGTTTCGATGTCTCCTTCTGAAGCACCCAAATAATTGCTAGTGGAACGCTTAAGTACGTAGGAGTAGTACGTAATATTTATGTTCATGATCTGAGGTTGTCGAAGTACCGCCTACCTGGTCTGTCGCGCCGCAGCACCTACGCGGCGCGGCACCAATGTTGCTTGATGTTTTGCTTATTTTCTCCATCATTTTTCGTTGTTTTTTTCATTCTCTAGTACAACGGCCAGCGTAGCATCAAACGTAAGCAAAGCAGCAACACTGTTTTTGCTTTTTTTTCGTCTAACAGTTTTTCTCTCGTTTTGAGGATATCCGCATTGGTTTAATGTAGTGTTGTCAACCAAGATTCTTCTACCTAACCAAAAACGGCTTGTAAGATGCGAGATCCCCTTATCCTCATAGGAACATAGGGTTTTTTTTAAAAAGTTTTTTGCCTAAGCTTTCTTACAGATAAAAATGCAAGTTTCCGCTTTCAATTCTTAGTTGTTTCATTCTGATTGATTTCTCACCCTATTGAAGTATTTCGCTTCTTAATAACCTTCCTCAAGCAGCTCGAACTAACCTAACAAGGCGAACGGCATCTGCGGAAGGAAATCCATCAACGAGTGCGATGAGTACAGCTGAATCCAGTAAGCCTGCTCAATCAGCTCCATCTTCTCATGTACGCCAGAAGCTTTCGAAACAAATGACAGTTGATGAGGTTGGTTTTGCGTTCAACATACGTTCACCATATATTCATTGTTCTGATACGAAGATGCATTGAAGACATGCTCACCAATCTTCATTGGGCTACCAGACGATGACTACATGCAGCCCACATCGAACACCTCTGCTCAAAGCCAACCAAGAGTTGTTCTCAATGCGGTACGTTCTGCTTCTGCATCGTACTGGCCAGTTTGAGCGTTTCCAACTCATTCAATCCAACTTTCTAGTTTCAGGTAGAAAATCCTCGTCCTGCTTCTGTGAATATGCTGCGGAGGCCAGATGGACCAGCATCAGTCACTCCAGAACGGCCCAGATCCGTCGATGTAGTGGTGACGTCAACGACTCTACCAAAGGCAGTACGTGTTCCCATGGCCACAGCAAGAGCTGCCAGTGCACAAGAAGCAAAATCTAGCAAACGAAAGCTGTTAAAAAGTCGAGTAAGTCTATTCTATCGCACTTGTTTTACTCCATTCCATGAATTTACTATTTTGTTATTTTCATTGTTGGCCTGGGCGGTCGGCAGTTTTATTACATCCATATTTGATTTGTTAATTGTTTATTTGCTTTCCTTTTCGGGTCTTGTTAATGAGGCAACACCCATGAAAACTTTCAATTTTGAATGTAAAAGGTAGACGTGTAAAATACTGCCTTTTTACAACAGTGAAAACGAATGCAGGAAACGATTAATTAACTTTGCCGCTCACCTATTATGTGAAGTACTGCTACTACATATACTCCTTGAGCAGTGCACCGGTATGGGCCAATGCGCTAGTGGTTTCGATACATATCGATTTAAAGTCGGCGGCAACGGCGGCAGCGACGGCAGACCCGTTACCATATTGCACCTATGCTGTTCACAATACTTCACACGCTACACACCTAACCTCAAGCAAGGTTTCTGTGGGTGGTGCCCTGGATCCTCTTTGCCAGTCTTTGTTCAGATCATTGAGCTTCCTATTTCTAATTCACATTGACTTTTCTCTTTTCTGATTTCATAGACAAGGTCTCTGAAATTGTCTCTTTTTCTATTTTCGTAATCAGATGCGGCGTTTGAAACCAAAACATCCAAAGATTTTCTGTTTCTATTCAGATTTAATTATTGTTAGTCTATCTAATTCCAGTCGTTGACTCAACCGATTGCTGTTAGTCTACCAGATGAATCCGATTACATGATTCCGGTTGCATCCACCAACCAAAGAACAGCCGGCGGAGTGAGTTTGCCATTTTTTTCTGTTTTCTCTCAGCAATTTCCTTATTATCTGACATCTTATTCTACATTACTTCATAAAATATGCGTTTTTGTTGCAGTATATGCAACCCGTGCTAACACAACCAATTTCTATGAACCTACCCGATGAATCTGATGAGATGAGACCAGTTCGCGAGTACCTACCCGAACGAGTTCCAGGAGCTCCGACTGTTGTAAGTTTTAGTTTCTTGGATTAGTTTTCTCTTATCTTTTGGGTGTTTTGTTATCTATTTTAGTATATTATTTTTTCGCAACTCAGGTACGCGTTGAAAAACATCCATATGCTGGCACAGTTCCATCACGAGCGCGACAGCTCGTACGTAGTTTGGCTATGTGCGGTGACGACGACACTCGACTCCGACCACCTCCACCTCCGATGGTGAACTCTTATGCTCCTGTGGGTGCAATGGGTGTACCGCCAAGATTTCACCGAAATTCATCGTCTCTTAGTCGAGGTACAATGGAATATATATAGATTTCCGATTATTTTGTTTTCAGATATGATTATTCGTTCCAGAATCCTCCTACACTGACTACACATCTGATCTCAGTGAGATGGAACTTCGCGCTTTCATCGCCGCAACGTTGCATAAGAATGCGAGAGATCGTGCAATGATATTAGAATTGGAGCAGCTGTTCACTGATTTTGTCAACGATTTTGGGTGTGTTTGATCAAAACGCCTTTATTTTTATTTCTGTCACGGAGCAAGATACCAAACCTTTTTTCCTCCAAATTCTCACGCAATTTTGTCTTGTAACAATCCCTTGTACTTGTTTTACAAATTCTTTTTTTTTTCAGAGAGCAGTCGCTAAAGCTTCCCCCTGTTTCATCGTATAATCGAATGTTGATACATCGAGTAGCTGTCTTATTCGGTCTGGATCACAATGTGGACAATAGCGGGAAATGTGTGGTGGTGTCGAAAACGTCGAAGACGAAACCGTAAGCAATCCACTATCGCAGGGTGTAATTTTTGTTTTATTTTTATTTTTTAGACCGGATTTTGTGTTTGCAAGCTTGATTCAAAGCAATATCTACACTGACAACAGAAGGTTTTGTCCCAATGTCATGAATTATCCGGAGGTATTGCAAAGTTTTGTATTTTTTTACTGATTATAGATGGTCTTATCTTCAGATGGGTGCTGGAGATGCAATACAGCGAAGGGCACAATCGTTTGAAACCGGCTATTTGTACCCAAGTGCCGATCCAGACATCTTGAACCAGGTATTTTGACATGTCATGTGAACCTTAATTTCATTAGGCTACTAATTATTTATTTATTTACTTATTTATTTATTCGTTCATCTACTTATTTATTTAATACTCCATGAGACTGCGCCAGTATAAAAGAGTATTCAGGATAACATCTGTTCCTGTGAGCGTTATCATTGAGTTGTTTTTGGTAACCCGGGGTATGACTTGCTATTTGAGGCAAAGGGTCTTACTACCCGTTAGTGTCCTCCTCTAGTTTATGATTTGCTTTTTTTAGCATAACTCCATTTGAAATTATTCTTCCAATTGCTTCAAAACATTTCATTCATCTCCACTGTTTGCTGCATTCTCTGGATGATATTTTTTCCAGGCTCATCCATGGACACATGCTAATCAACGATCTTTCGAGAAACAACCTCATTATCCTTATCCAATGGGGATGGTGGACCACGGTACGATGATGAGGGTGTGTTTCTTACATACTGTTATGATATAAGTATTTGTTGAGTTTTTGTTTCTTTAATAGTAATGTTTCTTACCATATTTATCCATGACAATCGTTTCTTTTACTTTAGAAGGCTGGTAGCTTCAGTGGCGTCCCAGCGATTTATCGATCCGGTAGTGGTTCGTTTGAGAATTTTGATCGATCTCAGATCAAGGCTGGACAGGCACACTCGTTAGCATCTTGTAAGGCATAATTTCTATTTTTCAATTTTTTTTTTCAAAATCTCCCCTAGTTTCTCAAATCTCTATATTTTGTTCTGAACATTAGTGGTTGTTTGATGAAAAATGCTAATCGTTCAGCTGAATTTCATTTCATCCTAGTTTCATCTTTTTCATGATAGACTTTTCTGATTTCACATATTTTTGCACTTCCTAGGGTTTTTTTTTCAACTTTACCGAAGCTTCCATGTGTTTTTTTCATGTTTGAAGGAATTTTCTCTGCATGTCGCTCGATTAATTGAGAACATTCAGCCAGTCATCTGTCTCCTCGGGATCCTATTGACGAGACTGTTGAACGATTCAATAACGCCAGCATATCGGATCGTGCCAGTCAGATCAGCTACCGATCATCAGGCTCAAATCCTCCGCTACACCCGCAAATTTATCACCCATATCCTCAAGTCATGCAATATCCTGTTGGTGAAGAAGTGATGTGAGTGGGCTGGTGTTTTGGAGTCTTTTGAGAATATGTCCATGGATCTGATCCTCGTTACAGGTATCAACCGTACCAACAACAAATGTATATGCAGCCGACCACGATGATGACACCGTCATCGGTGGAAATGTACCCGCCACAAGCGCCTATCGTAATGCCAGTTCAACAAAATACGCCAGTGCAACAACCGGTTCCCATTTTGCAGTGTCAGCCACAGGAGCCACTCACCCAAGTGCCTCAGGCACCGATGGAACAACCCACGCATATGATTCCCCCACAGCCAGAATACGTTCAGTATCCTGCGCAGCAGTACCCTGCCCAAGTGATCACATGTGCACCGCAACAGTACCAACAAATTCCTCATCCGACATACCAGACGCAGTACCAACAGGTCGTCTATCCGCAACAAGTGGTGCAACCAACTGTGATGCCGCCCCAGCAATATCAACCCGGTTTTGTACATGCTCCAGTTCAGCAACAGTACCAGCCTCCTATCGTGCAGGCGCCGGTTCAACAACAGTACGTGCCTCAGCAGCCTATGGTACATGTACAATCACCGATGTATCAGCAACCACAGCAAATGAGGCCTCAATACGCGATGCCAGTGGCGACATCACAACAGTATGTGGAAGTGCCTAAGACTGAACAGCAGCAGGCCATGCCCTACCAGCCGGTTGTGTACGGACAGTGGGTAAGTGTTCAGATGTTTTTTTTCTGATTTTCCATTCTTTTCTGGATCTTTTACCCTTTTTCGAATTCAAATGCGTTGTACATATACATAGCATGGACAGGTTTTGAGTTGCGCGAGTGTAGAGAGCGTCACAACTTTTGTGTTTGTCGGTCTATTTCCCAGCATAAGACTTGGAAATGTGGTGAGACTCAATCTCTAAGGTTTGTTAAAAACTGTCAAAAAAAAAAAACACGGAAAAGAATGAACAAGTAAAACACTGGAGGTAAATCATAGCTTATTCCCTTAGGCAGTTAAGAAGTACAACCGTATTTGTCTCTTTCTTCTCACCTGATTTTGTCCATGTTGGCATTTTTTTAAACCACGATATGCTGTCACAGAGCTCGAGCTCAGTTGGAGCAGAGCATTAAGTGATAGTTTCAACATGATTCATTTAGTTGCAGCCAGCTGGTGAGCAATATCAGGAGAATGTTGGTGAATCTGACAACGTTGACAGCAGTGTTGACACAGAGCGAACGGATCCACAAGTTACAACCGCCCCTCTTCCGCTACCTATCCAGTCTCACATGGGTTAGTTGGAGATACTATTTCAATTTTTTCTCTCATCGCCGTTTCTTGTTGCGTTTTCGTTTCCTCAATAACATTCTAAGAATAGTACTTAAAAGAATTCTTTTCTCCACACATCTCGGAAAATATGAAGTTTTGTAGTGAATTTTTTTCTGCTCCTACATACCAGATGTGGGTCTAAGGATTCCGTACATTAGGAAAATATAGAAAAAAAAACTCCAAAATCTCCGAAAAGATTAGTGGAAAACTTCATAGTTGTTTTTCGAAACCTTGCTAAAAAGTGTGCGGTAGGAATGCACCCCGAACAGCGTAATACATCGACTAGAAAGCTTAGGAGCATTACCTCCCAGTTGCTGCCATCCTCTCCTCTTTTGCTGCATAAATTTTCCCCCTGTTAGCAGCAATTGGGGGGAGGAAGGCAGCAAGTGAGAGGAGATGCCCCTAGGCTTTTTTTAAAATTCAAGTTCGGTCTCCCATCCCCTTACTGATGAGCACAGGCTTAGGCCTATTTCCTAGATTTGTTTTTGTCGAAGGGTTTTAGTGCGAAATGGAAACCAAGCTATTTTCCTCTTTTTCTTTTCTAAAAAGTAGTAGTCCCTTTCTTTTTTTCTGTAATCGACATGTACAGTATTCGGTATTATTACAATATTCGGTATTGTGACATGTACAGTATTATTTGCTCATTTATAAGAGAAGGACAAGAGCATCTGATATATAGAACAATATATAGAACATACATGGTACACTTACAGAGTAATGCTTTGCGAAAGGATCATTAAATCTATCTAAGCATTACTCTGTGTACGTATGATCATTTTATACATAATGCGAATAGCGACCAAATCAATTTTTCAGGAAAAACTGTTTTACCTCCACTTTCGGTGTTAGTGAATCCAGAACCGATGTACCATTATTCGCAGACATCACCGGTGATGTCATCGATGCAACAGCAGCAAATGCTGCAAATTCAGTGCCATTCAAGACCGCTATTATACAGGCCTTCTCAGCAGTACACTGGGCAACAGCCCAGCGTCGATGGTGGGTACTGTAGCATGACTCAGGACTCGCTTCGTGAAAGTGACATAGCGGCAGCCGATGCTCAATAAGTGTTCAGTACCGCCTCTTTGACTCGTTTTCTTTTTGTTATGTGGGCATAAATGAGTAAGTTAACAAGATCTATTGCATCATATGCATTTCTAACAGTAATGCTCCGCCCACAGTTAACAAAAACAAATGTAAAATTGTTCTTTCTCACTGTTGATCTTTCTTCAGAGGTACAGCTTATCTATTGTTTTCTTTTCGGGTGATTTTGTTTTGATGCCTGGCAACAAATACAAAATTCTTCGTTAGCATATGTAGTAGATTTCACGGTCATAGATCGTGATTTTGTTTGTTAATCAATATCCATTAACCGTGCTGATTGTTGCTTAGGAATGACTCATGTAGTTTGCTCAGATGTGCTTTATTAGAGGTGTTTCGGTTCGGAAATAGCGTACTAGATTTCTATTGTGGCGCTTGTTGATGTCAAGTAGTGTGTTCATATCAAATTATGAATATGTAAACATAGGTTTGTGCATAATCTTTATCAATTGCTGGACATTTGTTTCGAGGGGGGGCGGTACCCTTGCCACCGTGATTGGCTGATTTCAGCCTCTGCCGCAAATCCGAAACAAGCACTGGTGTACTGCTCCTGGATAGCTTTAGCATCCCACACTGTTTTTTTTCTGTAGGATTCATGCGACTAAAAACTTACTGCTATCGATTTGCTTCTGTTAAACTATAATCTTGTTCTTATTAAGCTGTGGTAATGCTTTAAGCAAAACTATTCTTGGTTTATCAAAACACAGTTGACAATTGGGTGGTTATTGAGTGTATCCTAGAGTATTATTAGCCGTTGAATAGGTTTACAATATCGCTCAATTTTCTCCATTTTTCATTGTTTAACTCATAACTTTTGCTCGAGTTAAATCGGAGATTTTCATACCAAAACAGAATCTAGTTGTATCTAGTTAGTTATGTTTTCTCTTTTCTTTGTGTGTGTGATTTTTACCGGTTGTTTTCCTATTTTTTTTTTTGAGTTACTCGAGTAGCTACGCGTCACACGTGTCATTTTTTTCCTGTACCAGCATTTTAGGAATGATGAATGTAATGAGATTTACATAATATTAGTGAAAATTTTGCTCTCATTTAAATCTGTTGTCACTCTTCGGTTTCTTCTCTTGTCTAATCTCCCGGTTTGTCTAGAATGTCATACAGTTGTTAGACGATAAATGTTTTGTTTGGCTCAAATAAAGATTTTAAGAGAGAAATCAATTCGTGGATAAAATTATAATCAATTTTTCTAAAAAAAAGGAGTAGGCGTTTAAGCTAGTTAGCACTCCGATGTTGGACGATTTTAGTGACATGGGATACTTGAGGTTCTAGAGCACTATGCAGCTGTGACTGAATATGGTTCGTATTAAACAGGAGAAGAACAGCACTCGTGGTGTTCACATTAAATTAGAAGCGTATTCATTGGGAGGGCAAAGTCTTTGTTAGCATTCCTTCGATCTTCACTGACTTTTGCGTTCTAAGTTATTACGGAAAGTAGATAAAATAAGCGTTTGACTCTAGAATTCAGGAACAGTACTAAAGTCAGGGTAAGCTCTAATGGGGGTTATGCAAGTTTGTACACATAATATATTCGATAGGCTTTTACATCCACCGCTTTACAGTCCGATCCGGCAGCCACTGCAAATGGGCGCCGGTCGCCGCCACCCTCCGGCGCCCCGGTATAATGAGCTATAAATCACTCGAGCTTGGGAGAAAGCGAAGAAAAATACAATTTTAGTCCATAGTAGACAGGGTAGATAAGCCTAATCCTATGCTTAAGAATGGGTTTAAGGCTTAGGCTTAGGCTTCACTGGAGTGGTCAGGGGTTCGAATCCTGCCCTATGCCCCCGTTTTGCAAATGCATATAGTATGCTGCCTACGACTGCTGCAGTTATCTAACAAACAACAATATAAAAAGTAGCCCGGACGGCTCAGTGGTTTGAGCGGCAGATTGCAATCTGTCCCTATCGCTGGTTCCACTCCGTTGGAGATCCAGAGTTAAGTATCGCAGTGTTTGGGGTTCACTGCTTGGAACGTCCTCCGTGATCTGGACTAAAATTGTATTTTTCTTCGCTTTCTCCCAAGCTCGAGTGATTTATAGCTCATTAATACCAGGGCGCCGGAGGGTGGCGGCGGCCGACGCCCATTTGCAGTGGCTGCCGGACCCGACTGTACTTTTTATATTTAAACATGATTAAGAGAAAACGGCACTGTTCGGCCAGTTTTGCCCCCACAAATCTCGGAATTTTTCTTTGTTCAAAACATCGCGTTGAAGAATTATTCTTCGTGTGTTGCAGCAGGTTTTTTTGACCACAATAACATTTTACTGAAATACTTGGAGTTAAATAGGGGTAATAAAAAGGAACCGTAGCAATAACAATAGATGACAGTGCTCACTGAACTGTGACTGCACAAGCGTTATAGTTAATATATAGGAACACAGAAACATACTACACACATACAAGAACACATTCCTTTAACGGTCACTATTACAGAAAACAGTTCATTTAGTTAGTCGGAAACAACCAGCTCTTTATGCTTTACTGGAAAATTAAGCGGGTTGTTGGGTTCGTACTCCAGTATGGCTTGTGTCTATCACCGCCAAATCCTCCACGACCACCTCGCATGGCGCCTCCACCTCCACCCCCTCCACCACCGGATTTTGGGGCTCCGCACTGATTGTAAGCTTGACAGGAAGCAAAGTTATTATTTCCGCATGATTCACATGGCCAGTCGTTGCTGCGCTGCTCCATGTTCGCATTTCCTCCGCCACGACCGAAACCACCACCTCTACCTTGTCCTCTTATCTTCTCCGCGGAAGCCACCGCGATCACCTCCACCTCCGCTTCCGCCAAATCCACCATCAGATCCGCCTCTGCCTCCAACTCCACCTCTGCCTCCGCGGAAGCCTCCACCAGCCCTCCTCGTTCGCTAGGATCCATTGGTTTAAACTTGGCATTGGAGATGGTCATTGGCCGGTCACCACCGGGGAATGGCTGCCCATTATACATTTCGATGTAACGCTGCGCCACTTCGGCTGTAGCAATTGTGATCATGCATTCTCCCTTCGGCTCCCCAGTTCTCCTATCTGTGTAGATTTTTATCCGAGGAGCACCAGTCCTATCATTTTTGCCGTTATCTCCAATTGTGTTGAAGACATCTGTTATATATGTTTCATTTGCCTTAACGGGGACTCCTTGAACAAACACCGTCTCTTTCAGCTCTACGCGATCATCGTGACGACTTCGAAATCCGCCAGCATCCCCTCTATCTCCTCCGAAGCCACCACGGCCTCCACGATTTTGGAAACCCCCTCTTCCACCGGGATCTCCCGGGCCGCCACGGAAGCCTCCTCGACCGCCGCCACGACCTCCATCATCCCATCGGCTAGGTCCACGACGTTCACCGCCTCCATCGTAACCACTATCACCGCCTCCACCAAATCCACTACCTCAAGGCTCCTCGTCCACCACGACCACCGCCTCTTCCGCCGAAACCTCCACGGCCTCCACCATCATAACCACCACGTCCGCCGCCGCCATCGTATCCACCCCGGCCGCCATCGTCGTAGTCTCCACGTCCTCCTCCTTCATACCCTCCGCGGCCGCCATTGTAACCGCCTCGTGTGCTGTAGCCATCAGGCCCACCTCCTCGACCGCCGCGTCCTGCTTTGGCATCTGGAGGACCAGCAGGTGGAGGAGCTCCGTTGCGGTGGCGTTCTGCTCCATCATTTCGGTGGGGCAGGTGATAAGTTCATCCTCCGACTTAGTTTTTTTTTTCTTCTGGCATAGATGAGTTGAGTGAACGCGTGCGTGAGGCCATAGTGGTCTAGAGCGTGAACAGGTAAACCTGGACCGCTTCCGCGCCTCTCTAAGCGACGTTGAGTCGAAAGTTACGATGGAAACCATAGGTGTTCTTATGGCAGTCTGTTTTGCACACATGAAGCATCGAATGCATTCACACTAAGAATGCTCAAGCTTAACAATCATAGAACGTAGATCTAACATTAATATTCAATTGGGACGCCACTAAGCTCACTTCCGGGCATATGAACCACATGCATTTCCATCACTTTCACCAAAGGGATGGAAATTGTTTGATATGCATTAAAGTAGAAATCCACGGAATCAATCAACCACCTCCTTTCCTTCAACGCTCGATGGCGGTTGCTATTCCCTACTCAGATTAAAACTTTTTCGCACATTTAGGAGAGAATTTGATCTCGGAGGTCTTGAGCCCTCATCGGGAAATGCCTCTCCTTTATCCTCGATTAGAGTCATTCTGAATTTTACGCGCATTGTTCCTTCTGAATGGAGAGCAGAGAGCTCTATCAGCTTACTAACAAGTAATAACAGTACGGGTCTCCCATCTATCTATCTATCTATCTATCTATCTATCTATCTATCTATCTATCTATCTATTTAGCACCACTTTCTCTTGTAGAAATAACAATATGTCACTACTACATGCTTCGAAAAGAGCACCTATTTTCAAATTGCTAGTAATGGCCACAACTGTGTTGATATGTGCAATGGTTCATCTCAAGTTCACTAATCGTCTAACCAATGCTGTGAGTTTCTTTTTTTAATTTTCTCAATTTTGCACTTGCTTCTCCTCTGAGAAGAGTCACGCGTTCTAAATCCATAGCTTTAACCCAGAGAAGAACGATAAGCCCTATTCCACATTATTTCCTCATAGAGGTTAGACCTTAGTGCACTACTCATAAGTAAACTTAGGAAACGATTAACTCGGAACGGAAGAAAAATTAAGGGCCTAGCTAAGGCCGTATCCCATACTTTTTAGCAGCAGTTAGACGCGATGTTGTTAGTATTAAAGCAGAACATGAACCCGGGGGCACCAAGGAAGTCACACACCGGTCTTGTTCTTAGCCCCAAAACCGAAAGTGTGGAAATAACTTCTACTCCTAAGATCTATTCTCACTCCTCCTGCGTTATTGATGTCTAATCTAAATTGAACTCCTAAGTAGCTATTATAAACTTCATGTAATAGAAGCATGTAATGTCGTAGTTTCTGTTTCTATGAGCTTTTTAACACATTAACTGTTTCGGCGGGATCGCCTTCTTCAAAGCCTGCAATGGTAGTCGGACAATTTATTGCAAGAATCAGAATAGCAATAAGGGTGGTGAGTACGGATAAGTAGGAACAAATACAACTCCAATGGTGGGATTTATACACTCTGCGGGGTGGACTTTCAGAACTTTCTCGAGAAACAGTAGATGAAACATTCTAGGTCACGTCAGACACACAACTATCAAGACTCTACAACACCTCTTAATGTGACTTTACAAGTATAAGCATTGAACTTCCTATTCATTCTATTATAGTTGTGAATACGCAAGGATAATTACCCATTGCTGTCGTCTGCAAAAGACGGATAGTTTTCAAATTCCTCATTCTCTTTTCCTCCATCTTTAAAGTCTATTATTGATAAGGATGGCCGCAGCAAGCAACAGATTCGGCTGATTAGTCTTTTTTTTTGTATATGGCTGCAGTGATTCGTTTATTTGTAGAATATGAGAAACTCGATTTCTATTTTTAACTTCTCGCACCCCATTTATAAATCCGGTGATCCGAATCAGGAGGGTGAAAGAGGCAGGGCAGTGAATATTGACACTAGTGTGAGTCATCAATTTTCTCTCTATTTTTCTTTTCAAATTCTAGACCTAATTGTTCCATTCTTGTGCAAACAATTGACTTCTAGAAGCTATCACAGGATCAGAAGAAGTTGTATGACGTCGGTTTTCAAAACCATGGTTTCAATGAATATGCGTCAGATTTAATTTCCATTCACCGGACACTACCCGATGTCGTTGATATGCAGTGAGTCAGAAGAGTCAGATTTGCGCTCCAGAAGTTTAGTTGATCCACCAACGAACTGCAAAAAACTCAATCTATCGTCATGGGATTACAATCCATCAAAGATTGATCAGCTGTATCTACAGATGTCCTGGAAAGTCTGAGGTTTAAGTTTAAAAATTGAGGATTTTCCGAGTCACATCTATGAACGTTAAAACTCTAGGCTTGAAGTTCACCCATTGAAAATGATTGAGGAGAGCTTCAAAGTCAACGGTTGGCGGCGTCGGCGCAATTTCAGATAATTCGTGTTTGGAGAAGTAGGTTGATGTTGTCCTAGACTCAATGTTCAAGCCCTAAAATATTGCGGATAGTGTGCTACTCACTCCGCCCACTGCTTTTTGTTTGTCCCCATTATGCGCGTGCGGAATGATTCAAAACATTCTTATTCCGTTATTTTCCACAAGTAACAATTGAAAATATAATATATTTCATGGACGCAATGCCACAAACGGAACCATGTATTATCTGCATCAGACTTGTTTTTTTTTCGGATGCTTGACGGAGAAGTACGACGAAGATCTGCCAGAAACCTCGGTTATAGTGTGCTTCCACAACGAAGCATGGTCAACACTGCTCCGCACTGTGCATTCCATTCTGGAACGGACTCCGGACAAGTTGCTCAAAGAGCTAATACTCGTTGATGACTTCTCGAATATGTCACATACGAAAGGTGAAGCTTTCGCGAATGTTTTATCACTAGTTACTGCACATCTGCTCACCATAGAGTGATAATGTTTTTCAGAGCCGTTGTCTAGATATATGGCTCAGTTCCCAAAAGTGAATATTCTTCGACTAGAGAAGAGAGAAGGCTTGATCCGGGCCCGGTTACGTGGCGCTGCCATTGCCAAGGGAGAAGTGTTGACATTCCTGGACTCCCACTGCGAGTGCGCCGAAGGTCAGTCATTGAACTTCATCGTTTGTTAGATTCAACGGGCAGTTCGCAAAATACTAAGTGCGTGCAGAATTTCGATGTGCGCTAGTAGCGTGAAACTTTTGCTAAAGTCCCTACGTGCAATCGGCCGAAAATTTTCGAGCGCGCCTAGCGTGCGGCGCGTGCGCGGCGCGGCCCTCTTGTGGCAGCGGTCCCCAGCTGTTCGTCGGATTCTTCTCCCAGGTGAGTGTTCTTCTTTCTTTTTTTCTTTAACTGAAGTTTATCTGAAGCTTTGAGGCCTGTGGTTGACCGATATCGACTGGACGGCCCCGCCCGACACCTTCAGATAAACTTCAATCAAGAAAAAAATGAAGAAAAAACACTCACCTGGGCCAAAAATCTGACGAACGACGGTGGACTGCTGCTACGAGAGGGAAGCGTCGCGCACGTGACCCATGTTGGGCGCGCTCGAAAATTTTCCGCCGATTGCGCGTAAGGACTTTACCTGCACCCCCTGTGGCTCGAGTCTATGTCGCAGTACTGCTGTGTTATAGGTACGTGGTCCATGCCCTCCTCTTACCGAAACGAAATTGTGGTATCATGGGGGAACATTTTGAGTTGAGCATCAACCGCTCGGTGTTATTTTGATCCTGATGGACTCCATCTTATATTGGGTTGTTCGGAAAGTAATTGGGCTTTTCGAAAACAATTTTTTCAAACGCTAGCTTTGGAAGGTTTTTGCTGTTATTATTTGTTTTCATTCGATATATATTAGGAGGACGTATTTGTGTTTCTGTTTGGAGAAAGTGCGCAGATTTCATTTCCATTTGCATTTTTATGATCAATTTGAACATGGAGTGTCAGAAGGAGCATTTTCGGCACATTTTGCTTTTTTACTTCCATAGTGGCAAAAGAGCTGCTGATGCTTTCCACGATATATGTAAAACATACGGTGTTAATGCCTTATCACAGAGCACATGTGACAATTGGTTCGCAAAATTCCGTTCCGGCAATTTTTCACTTCAAGATGAACAACGTTCTGGTCGGCCAGTAGGCGTTGATGATGATCAGTTGATGGCATTAATCGAAGCCAACCGTCATGTAACCGTACGAGAGCTTGCTGAGAAGACCAACGCATCCATTGGAACAGTTCACGAGCATGTCAAAAAACTTGGACTAGTAAAAAAGCTAGATGTTTGGGTGCCACATGAGTTGAAGGAAATTCACTTGACGCAGCGAGTTAGTATCTGTGATTTGCACTTGAAACGCAATGAAGACGACCCATTTTTGAAGCGAATAGTAACTGGTGATGAAAAATGGATTGTCTACAATAATGCTACTCGCAAACGATCATGGTCAAAACCGGATGAACCTGCTCAAACGATGTCCAAAGCTCATCTCCATCAAAAGAAGGTTATGCTATCAGTTTGGTGGGACTACAAAGGTGTAATATATTTTGAGGTGCTCCCAAGAAACCAGAATGTCAACTCGGACCTCTACTGTCAGCAACTGATGAAATTAGATGAGGCAATTTAAAAAAACCGGCCAGAATTAGCGAATCGCAAAGGAGTAGTTTTCCACCAAGACAATGCAAGACCTCATACATCTTTGGCGTCTCGGCAAAAATTATTGGAGCTTGGTTGGGAATTGATGTTGCATCCACCATATAGCCCTGATCTCGCGCCATCCGATTACCATTTGTTTAGATCGTTGCAGAACTATTTGAATGGGAAAACATTTAGCGATGATCAGGATATCAAATCTCATCTAGCCCAGTTTTTTGCCGAAAAAGACCAGAAGTTCTATGAGAGGGGAATTATGAAATTGCCAGAAAGATGGCGAAAGACAATCGAACAAAACGGAAAATATATCATTGACTAATGTTTTTTCATTGTGAGAAAATAAACTTTTTTCTGAAACCCCTAAAAATCCCAATTACTTTCCGAACAACCCAATATTTCTTTACTGGGACACCGATTGGGCCATATAAAAGGGTCCTTTCGCTTCGCCAGTAGACGCTTCTGTTGATCACTGTCCGTTCAAGGCCACATCAGGGGTGGTAGTAAACCTACTGAAACTGTCAGTTAACGATGAACGTTAACTGGCAGCTAACTCCCAGCTTACGGGGAACTGCGGGAGAGTAATGTAAGCTTCATTGGAACGAACATGGTTCTCCAAGTATGATCCTTAAATACTACGACGAAACGGTGACCATACTTGCAGGTGAACTCACAGTTCGAAATCGAACTATGAGTTCCCCGTCACGCTGAACTTGCTGCCAGTATGAAACGACGAGGACACGGGCAGCGAAAGAGTGTGTGGCGCGCGAGACGCAGAACGGCGATCTCGTCGTTTGGCGAAAAAGTCCTCCAGAGGACTTTTTGCTCACGGTTCGAGTTCATCGTTGTAGCCAGTCGAGCGTATACTGACTTCTTTTCTGTGAAGACGCATTTCCGGGTACACCCAGCTGGTCGATGTTCCCACTGTCTCGATCACCATGACCTTCCGCAGGAGACCATCGATAACTCCGATTTCCTGGTGCTGACTTTGACAGCTGAGCCCTACACCTTCCCAGATTGAATCTCACATATTTTATGAGCACGCAGTTACATTTCTGAGCTTAATACATCAAAATTAGATTACGCGGAAGAGATTCACTGGCCGCCTGGGGTATAATGGTCACATAAGGTCCCGTTAGCACTCGGATCCATGGTTCAGAGGTATGTCAGCATACTCCGAAGACAATGGGCATCCCATCTATGAGGGTTCGAAACCTCTGAAGGCCTGAAGGTTTTGCAAGTGCATCATCATTCAAAGAGCACAGTTGCCAGTTAGCTCCTAGTTAGTTCGTGGTTGCAATCCAGAGCTGACAGTTCACCGCAACCTTGTGCAGATCGTTTCGTCGCCGTTCTAGGAGGTTTACTACCACCCCAGAAGTCCTACGAGCAAAAATGTCAAAATCAAAGAGTCGACGATCATCAATTATCTTTGACTGCGCCTTGGATTAACCATTCTTTTGTTCCAGGGTGGCTCGAACCGTTGTTGGATAGAATCAAGCGTAACACTACTACTGTCGTGTGTCCTGTAATTGACTCGATCAATATTCAGACATTTGAATACCGCTACACAAATGTCAGTGTGATGGTGAAAATTCGTATTCGATCTACGTAGCTGTCATCTCTTATTTTAGAAATTTATTACTCTTGTTCAGTCCTACCGCACCTTTGTTGGTGGATTTGACTGGTATCTTCGCTTTACTTGGCACGAGATACCTGAAATAGATAGGCAACTTCGCTCAAGGCTTATCGATCCAATCAGGTGCTTCTTCAGCCCTGCAATGTTTTTCTAGATCTAGATTGTCTCTGCCACTGAAAATCTCACATCATTAGGTCACCCACCATGGCCGGAGGATTGTTCTCTATTAATCGAGCCTATTTCGAGAAATTAGGCACATACGATCCGGGCTTCAATGTTTGGGGTGGAGAAAATCTGGAACTTTCTTTTAAGGTGTATTAATCTTGTATGTTCGATTAAAGGTAAAAAAGCATGTGCAGGTAAGGGTATGCACAGTGAGTGTCGATAAGTCTGTCGATTTTGCAGATTTGAAGGCACGAAGCAGCGCGCTGCACTGAATACTGGAATCACTATCTCGTTTTGCTATAATAGTCAATAGTAGCAATATTGAATATTTCCAGGTTGACACACCAACGAATACGCTAAGAAAAAAGAAACATACTCTAATTCAGCCATTGAGCAACGTGCATAAGATAATGGTTATGTTAGGTGGTGTGGTTTTGATGCTGTGTGCCTTCAGGTCCGTGAATTTTTTAACTCACTCGATGCTCACTGTACAGTCCTCCTCAAAAAGGTAGACGGATTTCGTGATTACAGAAACGCGGTGGGACCTGAACGAGAGAAAGAGAGAGAGCATGCTAAAAGTGAGAAGGTTAATTAGGTCCCGGCGCGGTTGTGCAGCAGCGACGATATGAAACCGGACGCGCAATCCGTCTATCTTTTCGACAAGGACTGTAATTGTAAAGATTTTGTTCTTCTGATCAATGATTTCGATCTAACTGTTTGCTGTAGATCTGGATGTGTGGTGGTACGCTAGAAATTGTACCATGCTCTCACGTAGGCCATTTGTTCCGAACACGGTCACCATATGGGTGAGAGTGGTTCATTTTTTCAATTTTTTACACATTCTTCTCAAAAATAGTGTTGGAAAAGTGAAATTTTCGTCGCCATAATAAAAATTATATTAAAAGTAATATTAGAAGTAAACAAGTAAAAGTAAACTAATACAAGATTTTTATATGTATTGTAAAGCAATTTCAAAAATTTGCCGACCCATTCTCGGGGGAGGGGGCGCGCCTCCCCCCCTCCCCCTGCGTTCGCCACTCAGAAATCGGTGCTGTATATAGATAAATGGTCAATAATTATTCAACTTTTCCTTTTCATATCCAACTTCAATGTCAGAAAAATTCGAGGCAAGAAATGTAAATACAATATTTTTTTTGCTCTACAGAGTATTTTTCTCTCAAGATATCCAAGTGTCAAAATCTCCATCGCCTTCACCTCCATTCCTTCGACTACTATTGATATTGTTTTATTATCGATCCATAATGGTACAGATTTGCATATTATTTATTTTCTGCTCGATTTCAGCGGTGATGGTGACTTTTCCAAAAGGAATTCGATCCGATTAGCAGAGACGTGGATGGACGACTATAAGAAGTATTTTTATGAGCAGATTAATAGCGAACTGGTGACCAATTTATGATGATTGTTGTCATTTGTGGGTACCCTATATGGTTATATGCAGTTATATAATATACAGGAGTTTTCAATAAGATTCAATGGTTCCCATCTTCTGATAGGCCTTTTCCCATTGTATGTATGGCAATTCTTTCTGTTTCCTTTTCTGTGCTTGAAAGGCTTTGAGTTCTTCTAAGAAAAAGCAACAGTAAACAAATGTTTTCCACAAGTTTTTTCCTTGCCCAGGATGACTTTGGCGACATTTCTGAGCGCAAGAAACTACGTGAAAGGCTCGGATGTAAAACGTTCAAGTGGTACTTGGACAACGTTTTTCCCGACCTTTTTGTCCCGGCAGAGTCCATAGCTAAGGGAGAGGTACGTTCTACATTCCATTTCTACTTCTTCGCTTCAATCTTCTTTATATGTCACTATCATGCACTCTCTTTTTTATGTTTGATATCTAAAACATAGGAGAGCAGAGCTGTTTCCAATCACGCTACCACGAGGAGTTTTAGCTACGAAATCGAGGAGCACCATATTGTTTGGAAGCTGAAACCGATCCATATACATCAGGCAAGCCGGTCACACCGTCCCCGTGCAAAGGTAAAGATCAGGTATGAATGGGTCTTTTCCTTTTTTTGGAGAATTTAAACAAATAATCAAAAACAAAAGATCCAGATAAATGGAAAGAACAAGCCATTCAAAAAGTTAATGAAAGCTTCCCTATTCCATACAACATTTCTATATACACATTTCCTCTTGCGGATGCTCTCTTCTACATTCGCTTCCTCCACAGATTTGAATTCATGGAAAGGTCTTGATGCCCGACATTCTATTCTGAGCTACACCACTGCGCTCTGTAAACTTATGTCGGTTGCACACATCACTAGGATAGAGAAATGTGAAAATGTCTTAGTTATGGATGATGTCCAAAAATGGAGAAATACGTCGTGATGTGATCTGTTTTGACTACGCACTCAAAAATGTCACGCTGCGCCCTTGCCATGGTTTGAAGGGAAACCAGGAATGGCGATATAATCACCAGGTGAGTTGCTCTGTAATATATAATACACTCGTATTCGAGCGGATATTTTCGAACGAATATTCGGATAATTCGAAATTTTTGTTATTCGAGTATTCGAATGATCGGAAAAGTAGGAATATTCGATTATTCGAAATTCGAAAGAAACGTTTCGAATACCAACGTATACTCTGTAACCATATTCTACGCTGCATTACAGACGGGTAGGATGTTCCACGCCATGTCGCAGAAGTGCTTGGAGATGACCACAGATGGTGTACAATTGAAGATGAACCCGTGTGACACTTCAAACAAGTACCAGCAGTGGAGATTTAAAGAGTACAACGAGGAAAAAGCGAAGGAATTTGGCGTTGTCGTACCCTAACCTAGCACTACATGCAGTACTTAGCTATTGCAGTATTCTTTTACGGAACCTTAACCAGTCTTTATTTATTCAGCTCTACCGCCTCTAAGTACTCCTCTGAACAGTATTCAGTTGTATGATGATCCCATTATTCCAACTAGTTGACCTACTGTGATACCGTAGTCTCATGTCCCAAGCTCGCCTACACGCGCTCACCTTCACCCTCTTTCTATATTTATAGTAGTTCGTTCTCAAACTTTGTTGTGCTGAGTGTCTACCCTTCAGACGCGATTTCATCGAAAAGTGTGTAGTGTGCAGTTTGTCTTGTCTTTTGTTTGCTTCCAATGCAGAGTTATTATATCACCAGTCTGGCGGCTGACGCCGGACCTACAGATTTCTTCCAGTGCTCGCTTCTTTTGCATTAATCAATCTCATATCCACACTAATATAATTTATTGTCCAATCGAGTTTTCCAAAAAAAAAGAAAACCAACTCGGAATATAGCATTATATTGTTTTCTCCTGCTGCCTTCACGCCAATGGACCCTGCACAGAGTACTAACGCTCCGTCTTGGTGCACAGCAAGTTATCGATTAACATAGCTAACTATCTTCCACCGATTTGGAATGATGACAGAGAATGACTACCATTTCTTGCACGTTACTGTTGGAAAAGTAATGAGAGTTAGACTGAGAATATAAAGATGATGGTGAGGAACGGTTAGGCACAAATGAGAAGGTTGAACACAGGAGTGGTTTTGATGCTGAACAAAGGGCAAATATGAATCTGTCAGCATCACTATCGACTATGAATGCGCGTCTCGACTGTGCAAAAACATTGAGGTGGAAGTCATCAACATAAAGGCTTCTGAGCCAATCTTGTGCAATACGTTCCAGAGAGCGTACCGTACCCAAATACAGCGTTGGAGCGAGATACGAATGGATGCGGCTGCCGATTCATCAGATTTGAAGCCGTATGCTGAAAAGCTGCAGATGCACCGTTTTGAAAACTTCATTTTTCTGGAAGGGCTTCTGCAGGAGTTCATAGATAACGATACTAATAAACTTGCACATGCCAGACCTCCTTATATGTACACAAGATAATTTGCAGCAAGTTCAACCGTGGACGGTGGGCAACAAACACTCCTCCGTTGTAGTGATAATGGGTTAGGTGTGAGGATTCTCCCTCAAAAGGTGGATTGGCACAAATTTGACAACATTCAAAATGTCCCAGTTTAGAGATGAGCGGGCAGTGAAGCTAAAACAAATTGGTACCGATTCTTCGTCTACTGTTTGCTCTTCAAGCTTTCGTCCCCTTAGCAGCGATAGCTGACGGATGGCAGCAATCGAGGGGTGGATAGCAGCAACCGGGAACCGTTGCTGCTAGGATTTCTACCCGAACCATTACGCCGTTCGGGCTGCGTTCGTGCTGCACAGTTATCAGAGAATGTAACGATCCCAGTGTAGTTCACACCGCAGAAGGGTCACAACTCCAAGCTTTCGACCCCTCTTGTATACATAAATCTCACACGACATCATGCCGTATTTTGAAATGAATTTCTCAGTCTCATAGTACGAGCCTGAAATTCTGCTTCCCATTACATTAGGAGCGCTCTGAATCCAGGCTTTGACGGATGCGGTGGCGTCGTAAAGTTAGCTGAAACGGACGATCGATAACAATGTTCTTCTGATACTATTCGACCTGCTCCACCACTCTTGCTTTTGTACACACAAGAAAATGGTCTTATTTATCCGCAAAAAACTAATTACTTCCAAATTCCTGGTAGTAGGCACGGCAGTGTTGGCATGTACAATGATTTACTTTAAGCTCACTGTTCGTGGGAATAGTGGTGTGAGTTATTTCTTCCTCTTTTTTCCTTATTGTTCTTTGTTCTAGAATGTAAACAGTGAATTCCTGTTCCATCTCTCAGTTCCTTAAAGGCAGTGTGTCGTGCCTGAGCTTTTAGGAGATTCCCAATCTCCTCGATACGCTGAATCCAGCGGTATACATAAAATGTTACAAAATTGTCTTGGAATCCGCTTTTAAACTTTTTTTTGGGACGGGATTTGGAAAAGTTCGTCGAGATAAATGGACGAGTGAAGACGTTGACCTTGTTGATCAGACACGTCAAGACGTGTTGCCAACACTGCAGCAATGGCAGGCAGCCAGCACAGTCGCGGACCGCTCCGCCCAAGTGGTTCGTGAACTGCACTTTCGAATCTTCCGAAAGCGGGGTTATCGTCAATTTTATGCCTTTTGACGTACATCATTGGAATCAGCGTGACGAGGAGGTCTAGAGCCTGTTGATATCTACAACCCAAGAAACGAGATGACATACTGCCTTTAATGTCAATGATGAATCGCGATCTCACCAAAAGCTTGCAAACGTGCAATGGCATATTAACAATAACAGGAACCAATTAGCATGTGAGTCTTTCGACTGCATGGACTAGACGGGGAAGCAAATCACTTTGCTCCTGACTCACAGCTGATGTACGCTAATAGCGCCCATGGCAAAATGTTGAGGAGAAAAGCGTTCAACTTACGTTAGGACTTCAATTATCTCCATTGTTAGATGTTGAAGATTATACCTAGTTTGATAAACCCGATGAAATTGAAATCTCATTTTTTATTCCAGTTCTAACTATTGATTTTGTGCTTGTGGTGAGCAACAGGAAGAAACAAAGAAACTTATAAAACATCAACACATACTCGAACTCGATTTTGATTGCTCATCCGAGGGCTGAGCTATGCAGAAATTTCTGTGGTCCGAAATCGTGGGTGTGCTGAATATGTATGCGGCCGCCACTTTATGAACTGGTGTTTCTAAATACGCTAAACAAAAATAAGACAACCCCTAGTACTAGGGTAGTGGCTTATTGATTCCACAGGTTTTTCACCACTTTCGCTGCGGGGTCGGTGAGGACATGTCAATTGGGGTTTTCACTAACGTAAAAAAGAAATATGACAATCGCTTGGCACCCAAATGCTTATATCTATTGGTTTTTACTTTTGCCGAGGATCTGGTGAAGGTACACGCTCTGGGATTTTTCCACACGATGGGCACAAATGTGACAACTATCGATTCTTTTCTCGCTTCTATGCAACGACCTTCAAGAGATTGCCTCCTAAACAGCTGAGTACGGATATGGCAATTTTTTTCATGAGATTGCCAGTGAAAAGGAGTCACTTAGAGCTTGTTAACATGTTGATCAAAAAAAGTATGAGCATTCTGATGAGTTTATCAATGGTAGGAATTGTCAGAAGAAGAGAGTGTGAAATAGCCGAGGTAGGAGCCGGGTATGCCGTCTAGCAGTTGACAAGTGTGTTCTGTAACAAACAGCATTCTTGACTGGGAGTTTTCTTCTACACCTTCTTCTCTTTTGAAGCACCACTGTGGACCCAGTCGGGTTGAACGCCCACTTGCTTTAGATCAACATGCATGTGTCTCGTCAACGTCACTTGGCTGTTTTCACGGAACTGCAAGATCGCGACGTATTTTGCAGTGATGAAATGAAATAAAATCGTTTTCTCGTCAGGTGACGTAGCTTGCTACACACCACATAGAATATAGCGTCAAGCGTCAACTTGACGTGGTATCTTCCTCTCCCGGTCTGTCACAACGGCTTGTTGCCAGATACTGGTGAGCGAGGGAGTATTCAAGTCCGGGCCGCCGCTTAGACCCCTTAGGTCGCCTCTCAACGATCGATTGTTTTCACCTGCTTTTAAGTGATCTGTTCAATTGCCCAAGATCGGTTTTGTTCAGATTTTCTTGCACCCCATTTACAAATCTGGTGATCCAAATCAGGAGGGCGAAAAGGGCAGAGCAGTCAATATTGATACGAATGTGAGTCATCAATAGTTCCCCTTTCTTCCATTTCAGTCCCACATGTTTTGTTTCTTAGTCGAATAAGCCGCTGAATTCCAGAGACTGTCGCCGGAACAGAAGAAGTTGTACGATCTCGGTTTCCAGACCTACGCTTTCAATCAATATGCGTCGGATTTAATCTCTGTACATCGAACATTACCTGATGTCGTTGATAAGCAGTGAGTCAGAAAGTCAGATTTGCGCTTCAGAAGCTTAGTTGATCGACCAGCGAACTGCAATTCGGAAGAGACTGCTTAACTGGTTGTGCAGAAATTTTCACTAAAACTTTTCAGGGGTCGTAACCGCAAAATCAGGGATTTTTCAGTCACACCTATAAGAGATAATAATACTCTGAGGTTGGAGTTCACCCTTTGAGGAAGTGCTTAGAGGGAAGCCTCATACCTCTTGTAATTAGTTCAAAGTTATCGAGACTTCAATATTAGCCATTTTATCTGACAAGCATTCGGCGCTATAACGCCATTATCAAGCCTACAAGATATAATACATCGTCGAATCAGGAGGAGATGAAGAGACTGCATCAAAAAAAAGCCTCACCCAATGGCCGCCTGCGAGCAAATGAGGTGAGGGGGGTTATTGGACGATGATCTCTTACGAGATCAACCTCAATGCTTCCAGTCGCTCTTCTTTGTTGTTAATCTCTGGTGTTCTTCTTCTTATCACCACCGCTTCCACCAACTTTCTTTCCAAAGTATTCGTTAAGAAGCGGTGGAGAACCGTGACTTCGAAGTAAATAATAAGTAAATAATAAATGAATAAAAAATAGATTCTTACATTATTCAGAAAAGTTTCCTTGAGCTGAGTTATTAGCGTTAGAAGTTACGCATCAAGAAACGCAATTTATTTCTACACAGCCTAATAATAGGGTGATTGACCTTATACTCAACCTGATATTATACTCATCTACGCGTGGTTTCAGTTCGAGTCTTCAATATAAATAAATAAATAATGATATAATATGACCATTGGAACTATAATACGTATTTCTTACTTATATCAAGTCGTTTTTTTTTCGGATGCTTGACGATGAAACACCAGGAAGATCTTCCGGATACCTCGATTATTGTGTGTTTCCACAACGAAGCATGGTCAGTGTTGCTGCGCACGGTGCACTCCATTTTAGATCGAACTCCGGACAAGTTGCTCAGAGAGATAATACTAGTTGATGACTTTTCGGACATGCCACATACAAAAGGTGTGAGTTCTCGGCTAATTGTCGCAGACAAAAACCATAGAAAGTTATTATCTTTCAGACCCTCTGTCCAAATATATGGCTCAGTTCCCAAAAGTGAAAATTTTTCGACTGCAAAAAAGGGAGGGCTTGATCCGGGCCCGGTTACATGGTGCTGCCATTGCCAAGGGAAAAGTGTTGACGTTCCTTGACTCACATTGCGAGTGCGTGGAAGGTTAGTCAACGATGGGCAATGATTAGTCAATGTGTTAGGTAGATTTGATAGGTTACCGCAAAGCAAGTAAACAAGAGTACAGAGTTTGATGTTTTTACGACAAAGTTCCTTGAAAGCTATGTTGGTCAATTATGTAATTTCCGTTGACTACTGATTGAATATCTGATTTCATGAGGAATCTCATTTGAGCGGCATCAACGCAGCCGCCATTCAGCTTCTCGCGAATCATTTCAGGAGTGGGGTAGTGTCGTACGCAATCTATGGGATGAAGGATGTCTACTCTTCTGGAGTGATGAGGATGCAAGATCTGGGTTAATTTCTTCAACTGCGTACAGAACAGACTTGAGGCAAGCAGCATGCAAGGAGCAGAATCACTAGTAACTAGCGAATACGCTTGCAACCTTCGTTCATCGTGATTCGAACACTTTTGTGTGGTTTCCACATTTTGTCAAAGTGGACGTTCATGCCAAAACCTATGTGCAACTCATTTTCAATAGCTTGTACCTGGAACTTGTCTTAATTGGCTGCAACACTGCCAGAGGAGGACGCTGGTCCTATCGCGAGATCCTGAAGACACCATTTGTTTCTCTCGTCTTTATCATTGGCTACTGTATCCATCATTGTCACCAGAGGGAGATGGGTCCTATCTCGACTTCCACTACATCTATGCGATCATGATTACACATCGGCCGACCGTCTCATTGGTTTCGCGTCATCCACGAACACTGTCTATCGGATGGGACCATGGTGAAAGAATGCGAGCACGTGCCGGTCCCCATTTCTGCGCTCTAAAAAAAACTTGCGGCGTTACCAGGTTTTATAAATAATGATATTTATACTAATTCGTTTGTCAAAGGTCAAGTAGATCAGCTTCGCCCTAGTTGCTCTAGGCTTTGCAAGATGTGCTTGGGCTCTGGGACTAGGATCTCAGAAGGGGAAATCCCTCACCCATCGTAGTAGGAGAACGATGTTATCACGTCCAGAATTGTGATCACACAAATGTCTCTAGCGTTTGCTAGCGGAATTCATGTGATATCTTGGTTTGATTGGTGGGCACACCATTGAGTCTATTCAAATAAATAGATAAATATAGGGAATTCATGAAGCATCATTTACATGAATACATACATAAAAACATTTATTGCGCTGTTTAGAGGGGCATATCCCAAAGTACCTCCAAAACATTGCTGCGCCACAGCAAAAGAGAGGAACGCCGTTCGGGCGCAAACATGCTTATCCACATGCAAAAGGAGATGTTTTCATGATCACATGCAAAAGGAGATGTTTTCATGATAAAATATGAGAGGAGTGGTCTGATAGGAGGGGCTAAATTTCGCACATGGTCAATGCCGATCTTTGTCTACAAAAAGCCGGTCAGGCACTTCATCATTACCCTGCCAGAACAACGACCACTAGAATTTTCTCATCCCTACGTCAATCCGAAGGCAAGGAAAAATACCCGACAAAAAACTGAAGAAATAAGATGGGAAGTCCTGTCTCAGCCGCCACGTCGCCAAAACTTGGGGAGGTTGCTTACTTTTTGTTTTTCTCCGTCTAAGGGAAGGAACAAAACGGAGCCTTTCCTTAACTTTTTTTTTCCTTTTTATCATTGTTTGCTTTTTATTCTTTCATTGAGTTTATTTGTTCATTGCCACTATCAGACCACTGCTCATTTCTGGCTGGGTGGCTTCCCTCGCGAAGAAAAAAATGCGGAAACCGCGAAAAACGTAAGGGTTAAGATAAGCGCTTGCTTCGACTTACAGCGCATTGACTTCTCCAAGAAGGAACCTCATTTCCCATATTTAGAATGAGGAAGGGTACTCGAGAGTAACTGTATACACAAATTTGATTGGGGCGTTCTGCTATAGATTTTTTTTGAATAGTTTTTGTTTTGGCGCAAAAACGAAACAAACGCGCATCCATAGTTTCACATCCATTCACACCCCTAATAAATTGGGATTGTACTGGTAAAATATCTTGGTTTTAGGGTTGTTCATCCAACTATGTATGTTCCCCACAAAAAATGACACCACAACAGTGTGGACGCTTGAATTAGACCGTCACTGTAACTTACTTGTAACTTGTAACAGGATGGCTCGAACCGTTGTTGGACAGAATCAGCCGTGACAGTAATACTGTCGCTTGTCCTGTAATTGATGTCATCGATGATAAGACGTTCGAGTATCTTTACTCAGAAGTGGGTCTGCTATTTAGAATTCCTTTGCGCATAATCGTATGTGGTTTTTTTAATGATAGCACTTTTTTGGCCCACTTTATAACTGTTGGTGGATTCAACTGGAATCTTGAATTTATGTGGATCGAGATTCCTCAAAGAGTCAGAAAATCTCGTTCAAGAGATATCGATCCAATCAGGTGTGTGTGTTTTGATCTGGATTTTTTACGCATTCTGCTATAATTATCCCCGACGTATCTGATTAAATCAGGTCAGCTACTATGGCTGGAGGACTGTTCTCCATTGATCGAGCGTTCTTCGAAAAGCTTGGCACATACGATCCAGGCTTTCACATCTGGGGAGGAGAAAATCTCGAACTTTCCTTTAAGGTGTCTTTGCCGTTATCTAATGGTAATCGATAACTGTCATGTGAAATCAAAGATAACGAATAACGTGAGGTAATAAGGCAAGCAAATAGTAAAAAAAATATTTACAGTGGTATATTGCATACAAAAAATATTGCATACAGTGGACGTCGATGGCGGTGGCCCTTCCGCGGCCTCGGGAAAGACGCCGCGCAACCGCTCCGCGCGCCCGGGATTGGTGTCATCTGCAGCCGAAATGCTATTTCTAGGCGCTTTTTTTTCGATTTGGTCGAAAATCCTCAAAGTCAGGCAGGGAATTGCCAGAAATAGCATAACAGCAGCGGAAGACATCGATTCCGGCGCGCGCGGCGCGGTTGTGCGGCGTTCCTCTTGAGGCCGCGGATGGGCCACCGCCATCGACGTCCACTATAGATACCTGAGATCAGTGATTTTGTTCACCTTTTTGTTGTAGATCTGGATGTGTGGGGGTACGCTGGAAATTGTGCCCTGTTCCAGAGTAGGACATGTGTTCCGGAGACGATCAATATATAAGTGAGGATGTTTCCATTGCCTAAATTTTTCCACATACCTTTTGTTAGAGGATTGGTGACTTCTCGATCATTTGTTGAAAATCTTGTTCTTGCAAGCCTTCTTGGGTAATTCAGAGATTTTTTGTAGTTGGTCCACCCCTCCCTCACCTATCCAGACAAAAAAATCTAAAAGGTTACCTATCACTCACAACTTCTCATCTAAATTCTTTAACTTATCATTTGTGCAGTGTTTTTCTTCCAGTGACAGTTTCAGGCATGCCCTGGGAGAGAAGGAGGAAGGGGCTCGAAAGCAAAAAAGAGGGCTTTTTGCTTAAAAGAAGCATTTCGAATGTGAAGTTAGTGGAAACGAGCCTAAAATTTGATTGACTAGTACCCAGTATTGAAACTAGTTCAATCCTCCATTTAAAATTCGTCTTTAAAATGATATTGAAATGCGAAACAGCTACCACAAAATCGTTATCAAACTCACCATTTTCGGAAAAGTCCTCGACCCATTCTCTTGAAGAACCATTCCCCTCCTCTCCCTACCAACGACATTGCGCATTCATTCTTATGCATATTTGTTCAGTTTTCGTTTACTCGCTTGATTTCAGAGAGGCTGTTGATGTTCTCAAGGGGAATTTAATCCGACTAGCTGAAGTATGGATGGACGACTATAAGAAATATTTTTACGAGCGAATTGAATACGAACTGGTGACCCGTTCATTTTTGTTTTCATTTACTGAATGCACTAAATGTGCTCCAGACAAAACATACTATGAGGTGTGCAAGGTAAATTACACAGAAGTATAGTAGTTAGGCTGTCATCGAACAACAGCAGATCATTATATTAAAAGTGCATGTACCATCCCTCCCAAAAACCAGCAGACATGGCTTGAAGTATGTAGTTTCGGATTAGCAACTTTTGATAGAGCATCATCGCCAAGAAAAAAATCTTTAACATTCCCTGGATATCTTGAACAATGACATCCTAGTGTTGTTGTTTTTTTTTTGAAATAAAAATATTTAGTCTGCCAACAGATTCTCCTGATCAAAATAACTCCGGTGTAATAGGCCTTACACCGAAAATCATTCTCTAGTGATGAAAAGAGTGGTTCAAGAACACTATATATTTCTGTGGGTATTCTCCATAGGATTGTCCTTATCATTTTTTTGACATTCCTCGTTACTTCCCCAGTACTCACTTGTTTTCATCAGTAGGATTAGCTTTAGCAATCGACTAAGATTGTTACTTAACTTTATTTCGGCTAACGTTTCGGCGTCGTCGCCTTCGTCAGAGCCTGGAAAGCCGAAGTCATACGTAATCTATCCCCTCAAACACCTCATCATGCTACAAGATATCAACTTAACAAAAAGTTAGGATCAGAAACAAGCGTAAGGAAGTAGACCAATATCATGCTTACCTTGGTAGCCGTAAGCCGCGATTTCACTTGTTTTCACTTCTACATACACAGCACTTTCGCGTATTGCAAATCTTTTCGTTTCCTTCTCTCTCTCTCTAGGTATATCCCTTTAATTCTTTGAGGAAAAGCGACTGGAGCCAAGCGTTTCCCACAAACTTTTTTTTTACTTGTACAGGTTAGCATTCTAAGTGAAGGCCATAGAACAGACTTCATATCTTCATATTCATAAATAAATAAATAAATAAATATCACGTTCAGGATGATTTCGGCGACATTTCTGAGCGTAAGAAGCTGCGTGAAAGGCTCGGATGTAAATCGTTCAAGTGGTATTTGGACAACATATTCCCTGAACTTTTTGTCCCAGGAGAGTCCATAGCTAGAGGGAAAGTACGTTCTACAGCCATTTTCGCTTCATCGCTGCAACCTTCATACCTCACAACCTCTGCTTCCGTTTACTTATGTTTGCTATTTAATAGCAGGAAGGCAGAATTGCCAATAATCATATTATGTCTTGGAATTTTAGCTACGAAATCAAGGGGCACCGTATTGTTTGACAGGGACCGAGCAGTATCCGTCAGACAAACCCATTACACCATCTCCGTGTGAAAAAGACGAAGAAAAACAGGTTTGACTTAGGTTTGTTCATTAGGAAGATTCCACCACCACAGACATTAGTTATGTATTTTAAAAAAACTAATAAGAAAAAGGTATCAAAAATAAGCCACAGGGAATTCCAAACGGCTATATGCAAGGGGCGGAACCGCACCTCTCTTGGGCAGAGACACAGATGTTCTGCATGTGTCCCTGGTTTCTCTGCTTCTGCCAGCCAACAATCCGAGAGCCACGCCGCGCCGCGGTCCCGCCCATTGCACACAGCCGTTTAGATTTCCCTGTAGCAACAAATTTTTAGCTAATTGGTGAAGCTATTTTAAGGGACAGACGCTAACACCAAGCCCAGCCGCGCCGCAGAGGTTCTGGTATATGTAACTATTAATTTTGAGTGGGAAGCCTTTCTCTTGAGCCAGAATATGTTCAAAACTATGCTAGCACCTCCGCCAGTCTAGCAAATGACAATAGCAGCTTATTCTGACGAAGGCATCCGTCGAACGTACTAATTTTAGAAAGCGCGACCTTTTGAAGGGTCACTTCTCCGCCCACAAGGACTATTCCCTTGTCGGCATTTCATCCATTTATCTACAAATAATCCAGAAATCCTGGAAACATTTTGAATTTTGTTTTAGTTTTGGATGTTTTCTAAAAATGGAGAAATCCGTCGTGATTTGACCTGTGTGGACTACACAGGCGAAAATATCATGGAGATCCAATGTCATGGCATGAAAGGGAACCAACAATGGCGATACAATCATCAGGTAAATCCGCTCGACCCTCCAGTAATCTTCCGTTCCAATCAACGCCATGTTTCAGACGGGTAGAGTCTTTCACGTGCGGTCGCAAAGATGTCTGGGGATGACCAGAGATGGCGCACATCTAACGATGGAGCCGTGCAATACATCAAACAAGTATCAACAGTGGAAATTCAAGCAGTACAACGAGGAGAAAGCGAAGGAGCACGGTCTTGTCATGCGTAATTATACGCCTGCCACAGTACTAGCACTACTTCATTGAGTAGTATAATATTTAGTATTTGCTTGTGCGACGATTATTCGGTTCCAATTAGTGGATTGTCAATTGTGCCGCCGCATTTTTAAGATTTGTTCACCTTTTCTCTATTTCTTATTGTCTGTTCACGCGTAAACATCCACTCGGAAATGCTATCGTTGTTCTGAAAGGTTTTTGTCATAGTTTTCTGGGTAACTCAATGTTGTTTGGATTCAAGGAGTGAAAATTTCTGAACGCCGAAAAGTCTCCTTTCGTCAGCAATCTTATTCCTACATTAGCTTAGGGCCGTTGTAGTTCTACACATTTGCTTAGTTTACTGGAAAGACGCTCTAGCTGATATCTGCTTGAAATTGGTTCTTCGAGGCCAAGTATAGGACTTCGACATCGAAATTACAGCTCTGCTCGCTTGGGCACTTGCTGTAGAGCAGGAAGACTCTTGTGAGTCCTGAGGCTAACAACACGATATGGGAGAACTTCCACATACCCGAATTGCCCCGAGTAAAGCTAGCTAACAGGAACTACCTAGTCAAGGAGGGCAACCCTTCTTCCTCCGTGTCAGACCATACAGTACGTTACAAAAATTAGTGCATTCACTATTTGGAAGCTCAGACAGAAGCGTCGTCTATGGCTTCCGTACTCTCCAGTCCCTGCAAGAAAGTAACATCACCTTTCTTGTTCTTTTTATGATAAGTGCAGAAATTAGGTTCATTCATCGGCTGGGCTAGTATGCAAAAAAAACTAAAAAAATGAACGTATACCCCAGGCGAAACCAGCCTAGCAAACCCAATTCCGTGTCCTGCGTCTCCTGGTAACGAGGGGTCCCTGCAATAACCAATCATGCTGACCATCACTGGCTGTCTTTTCATGAATCTCACCCCTGGATTTTCCATCTCCATTGTCGAGAGTATGGGGAGGTTGAGTATTATCCAGAAAATGGCAGCAATAGGCTTGCTGAGCAAGAAAAGTGCTTCTGAATGGCAATCAATACTTGGTCAAATGATAGCCAATCGGAGGAAGAAAAATAATTTTCAAACTGCGGGAATCTATTTGACAGTTGTGTGTTATCACGTGATTTCGCATAAATTTTCCAGAGTAAACAATTTTGTTTTTTTACGGTCATGCAAATTCCCTTGTATGCGATAAATCCTGCTTCCATATTTTCAGTTGTGGTTTTTCTTCACCTACAGTCTAGACCCTTTTTACTCCATTCGTTAATCGGTCCGCTGATTTTTCACCCCCCCCCCCCACCCCCCTACTTTCCTCAGTTCGGCCTTTATGGTACTTACCTGATAAGCGAGATAGTCGGAGAGCTGGTCAAGCATCGGTGGTTCAGTGGTAGAATGCTCGCCTGCCACGCGGGCGGCCCGGGTTCGATTCCCGGCCGATGCAACTTTTCCAGAATTTCAAACATCTCGGTGGCAATGAATATCTGTCATACTATATGCACTGATATTCAAACGAATTCTCGGAAAATTCTGAATTTTTGTTATTTCAGTGTGTGAATGATTCAAAAATTTGAAATATTCGGTTATTCGAGTATTCAAATTATTCGAGAAGTTAAAATATTCGGCTATGCAGATATTTAAATATTGGAGCATCCATAATTCGAATGATTGGTCGAATGATAAAATTACCGAGATTTACGTATTACGTATTATGATTTACTCCCAGCAACTGAACCAGCCTGATTAAATGTGAACGACTAGCATGCGTCATTTTTTACTTTTCATTTCTTGTTGATTGCTTAATAAAAAAGTTAACAATACTCATATTACCCACTGGGGAGATGGACCTGATTCGTCTCAAATTAACACGCTTGCGACAGTACCTATTTCAAGCGTAGTGTCAGTGGGACATGGGCGCTTTCTTGCGCGTGGGTCCCGTGCACGACCGGTCGCGCACGTGGTCCCACTTAGTAGCAATTTTTCCATCCCATACAAAGCGCTACTTTGTTTTCATAAGAATTGTTGTTTCTGTTGTACTTCTTGATAGTTCCTTCCATGTTTGTAGTATACTGATTAGATACTGCCACGGGTTTTTAAAAACTTCATGGGTTTTTTAGTTGTCATAATTCGAAATAGCTAGCGCCACTGCTCGAATAGGACACTTACATGTTTATTAGTACATTACTACAAGAATTAGCTAATACGGATGTGTCACAAATGTATGACATCAAGCGAGTGTGCTCGATCGGTCGTGCACGCGGTGGCGAACGTATTAGTAGAGGCTGCTACTGTTCAGCTGAATTCAGAAGACTACAAATCGGAATGTTCGTGCCAATTTAGGTGGAGGTACGCGGATGGGAGAGAAGTAGGAGGACAAAAACTCATAGCAAAGGATCACATTGCGACTATCATTGTCCTATCCAACAATGGGAGTCTTCTAATGCATTGTCGATATGCAGCATTGTACGTCGGGAGTTTGGGAGTACTAAAGGCGATTTTTTGTATAGACTTGAGGAATTAATTTAGCCTTGCAGTGGATTGCCGGGTTACATCGCTGGGAATATTCCATGACTAAGACACTGCGGGAAGATAGTAATCACTATTAACATGTGAAACGCGAGATACAGAGTGAAAGAATGTTTGTTGAATTGTTTTCTTCCTCGAAATGGCGTTTATATTCTTAAGCCTAAAAATCAAGTAATGCAATAGTTCTGTGAAACCACATGGTGAAAGGATTGTAGAGAAGGAAAAGCGCTTTCACATGATATAGAGCTCGTTACGGAAAAATGGCGAAGACATGGAAAAATCGCGACGAAAAAAGCGCAAGGACTTATGTTAACACCTAATATTTTGCATGAAAATCTCGAAGGTCTTTTTGATGTGGAAAAACGTCTTTGAGCGGCTATTTGATGGGCGCTGAACAAAATCATTTTGAACGACGAATCCTATTTTAAAGGATCCGTTAGGGTTGAGGTAGACATAGCTCCTCGTGGAATTTTCTCAAACTTCTGCACAAAGGACTGTGTATTTCGTACGCTGAATACGAACATACTATTCATTTGTTTCGTAACAACATTACTGTGCGATAGAAGTACCATAGAGAGTTGGAATTGCCAGCTCTAACCAAAAATTGGCAATATGGTGCGAAATGACGTTGTTTATTTACTGTGACCAGCATGCGAATTATATAGCCACTATGTCCCAGAAGACTTTTTGAAATACCGTATCCACAGCGTACTAGCCGTAGCCCTACAAAAATAGAGTTGCCAGATGAAATGGGCCTGACTTCCGTAACTAACGTATCAAATCCGAGGTTCTCCCTCAGAGCAGGTTCTTGCAAAAAAATCTTCTTGAGATTTTTCGAGTATTCGACACTATTCGCCAGGGCTGCCGAATAGTGTCGAGTAGTCGAATAACTCGTAATCGAACCTTTTTACTTGCAATAATTCTAAGAGTATTTGAAGGTCTTAAACCTACGAATATTCATGCTTCCAAACCTTAACGAATAAAAGTACAGTTGAATAAGTAAATAACCTTACCGCTAAAATTCAAAAGACATGGAAAAAATAAAACTAATGGAAAACGGAATTTTTTTTCCGCTGGCCAGGCACTCTACTCCCACTTTTTAACCGTCTGGAGGCGGTCAACTTCTATTTCTCGTGCACTCCCGCTCTCCATCTGGAATACACGCGCTCCAAGGCAACATCGACTCACCTCCGCGCTCCAATCGAACGGAACAATTTCAAGAGGAGCCCCCTCCAAGCAGAGTCACACTCGTTACAGTTTATCATGACTTCGTTGTAAATTCCATATTTCCATACTGCGAAATTACACGTTTGAAATAAAAAGAGAAGAATTTGAGGAGTTCATTTTGAATTGTATAAATCTTTCTTATTTGTTCCTCTTTTTGTTAACTGGTTCTAGAAGAATGCTTCCAGTGTCCCAAAATTTTCATCTCTTTTCTTCTTCATCTTCCTATTCCAAGCCATGCCTCGAAAGTGTGAGCGAATTCCTTAATCTTTCCGAAATTTCATTGTATTTACTAGGTTACGGTACAGTTGTAATTTGTGCATTGAGGAACAACTTTGTTGATCTACAACCTGCTCCATTGGAATGAATAATCTGTTTTATTGAGTAGAGCAGATGCGAATCCACTAAAATACAGTCAGCAACCGTTTGCTATCGATTTTCGTAGCTGGCACAGAGCCAGGGCGGCTAGATTCCAGCTGCGTGCCCTAATATTGCGTTGCGTATTGCGCTTCGTTAATTTTGGCTATCACAACTTCATTCGAAAATTCGAGCATTCATCAGATGGGGATCGAACCCAAAAAGGGGCATATTTGTTTTTTCTGCGCATAGTTCATTATGATTTTTTTTGTCCTCAAGAAAAAGTGCCGTCAAATTTTTCAAAATCAATTTATTAAACAGCAAGAACTTGATAATTAGTTTATTTTGACTCCTTATTTTTTTGTTATTTTCCTAAGATATTTGTTTTTGAAAATTGTTTTCAAAATTTTAATTCCTACTCACTTTATTTTTAAAAATTCAACGTATGCGTCCCTAAATAGGCGGAGATACTAGCTCCCCCCTCCCTCCTCCCTCCTCCCCTCTATCCGCTACAGGCGTAAAGCTGAGAATAAGGAATAAGCTATGCACAGGATATTTTGAGTCCAGTGATCTGAAACATCATAGGAATGAAACGTTAATCCGTTTATATGAGACTGCATCCCTTCAACACGTTAACCGTTAAAACTCGCTAATAGTAACAAAATAATAAACTCTTGTTAGTACTTTGGTTTTTAAACCGTTAATTAGGTAGCGGTAACTCGAAACTACTGTTTGTCTGATGATAAAAAAAATGAAGAATAGGGCTCCTATTATTGTATCGCCTAGGATTATCATTCGTTTTCTAATTGTTTGCGAGAGAAAAAAGCAGAAGTATGTGTTTTTGTTTAAAATTCCGGCAGAAAATTCAAACCGTGTATAAACCGGCTGGCAGGTAGCCAAACCAACATTTATGTCTCTTGAAGGTGATTTTTATAATGCGACCATAATACTTTCCGAAAAAATTCTAACCTCACTTTCTCTTAAAAAACATATGGAAATCGCCAAAATTTCTTTGTCACAAAGCTTATAGAGGTTGTCGAAGGTGATGTCACGGATGTCATACCTATTTTACGTGGAAGTATTGATTTTATTGATTTTTTCCGAGGTTGTCTCTTCTCGCATATCTGTCTGAAAACTTGCATGTAGGAGTTTTTCAAGGTGCAGATCACGAATGTAACAGGCGTTTTGTGTCACTGTGTCGATTTTATTGATTTTCCCCTGATGGGGCAGTGATTTTCCCAAATTTTTCGCCTTTAGATAGGTTTTTTCATGCTAAATCTTATGATATTTGTATTCAGCACCTTCTAAAATCTCTAGATATAAATTTCCAGAAAGGTCCGACAGACTTGGAAAAATCGATAAAATCAATAAAGTCGATACTGCCGCGTGAAATGAGTATGATACTCTATCGTGTTTCCGAGTTTGTGACCGGTAGGGGCTGTTGCAGTACAACATTATAGTCCGTTCCAAAAACGACGATAGTTGAGTGTTCGTGCCCATGACCCGCATTTCTCGCCTGCCTCTCCGAATACGGCACTATTTCTCGCATTTTCTATTTCTCTGGTATCTTCACAACTATGTTTCCTGGTGAAACACACTATACCAAAGTTTCTTTCAAAGTATGAATGTGGGAAAACACATTGAACGCGCTCACGCCCGTTTATTGCCATGACACCGACGGATAATGGCAAGGTGTCGGGTCACAGCGAGCGAGGCCATAGTTATTGACAGGCTACAGTATGCCGGAAACTGTGGAGATCACAGCCACTAATCAATAATTTTCCAAATGTAGTTCCCGATCAATCATTCTCCAAATGTCATTTTCGTGTCATTTCAATTGAATGAAAGTTTATCTGTTAGTTGCTAGTTTATCTTATAAATTATCTATTACTTCGCTGTCACCAAATTGTGGCAGTTGTCAGTTCCACGCATAGTTCACTCAGCGCTGCGGCAATGTGACGCAATGTTACGATGCCGTAATATGGCGTCGATGATTAATCACTTCTCTGGTAGCTTGGAGCATAAAACTACCTGACACACTTTAACTGGATTGGATAGAGGGGACTTGTTGTGCAAATGAACTGTGAACGCTGCGCGGATCGTATTTGTTTATAGTGAGAAAAAAACAAAAAGTGTAATTTTTGCAGCTGATTTTACAGTAATAATTTATGTTCATACAGCTTTACTTATTTTAAAATACGATTAAAATATTTTGCTGTGAAATTGCACACTCGTTTTTGTTCCTCTCTCAAAAATTGTAATTTGTTCGAAATCTGACAGATAACAACTGAACAGTGTGTCACGCCTCCTTTACTAATCCAATATTATAAAACTAGGCGCGAAATTCGAATTTCTTGGCAGATTCTGGACATTGATCGACAAAGATGACCTCCGCCTACAACACTGCAAAAAATAACCAAATTTTGATAAAACTAGGTTAACCCACTGATTTTGAGTAGATTTTCTAGCAGAGATTCTCTATGAAATATAAGCTCCGCCCATAAAAACAAGAATTTGCCGAGTATGTACGTCCCTAGCCCAACGCACATTTATTGCGGCAAAACGTGGTGTGTTCGCTGTGGCGCCGTGACCACGCCCACCAATCGTCGATTGCGAAAGTGCTGCTTACGTGACGAGTTGCCCGCCCGAAAAATCGATAATGTACCCATTGCAGCTGTTGGCAAAATTCACACCGTTTCACTTATTAGGACAACTAGCACAAAGATCACTACACACCGGAAACGCATGAACAGCAGTGCAAAACCGTGTAAATCGGCTGACAAGTGTTGTTTGGCTGTGCGCCAGTGTTTGCATGTCTGCGTCTCTCGTTCTCTACGAACGTACGCGAGGAATTGACTGGCGCCGTTGCGGTGTTAGGGGGTTGTTAAATTCTGTTTTCACTGAAGGATTTCACTAAAATATATTATTTTTTGAAATCGGCTGCGTATCAACACGTTCTATCAGCAGTTGCGTGCGCGATAACGACTGCGTTTCAATCGTGGCAGGACCTGCTTTGCGTCGCGGAGGACTTGTTGACGTGTATTTCCATGTCATACGTTTCCACATACACGTTTAACACGACATATCGTGTTAAAGAATGTTCTTCCGAGAATTGTATTTATCCAGTCAGCTAGTTTGCCATTCAGCGCGGTCGCGTCACTCTAGTTGTCTGATTCTTCTCTGCGAGGCAGTAATTTCTATGTGAATGGTCACTGTAACTACCCAATTTTGATTTTTCCAATTATTTAGTTCTTTCTTCTTTGCGGGAAATTCTTTTCTTTCATTACTTTTTGCCATCCTCTGTTCATCTCCTTTTTATCTCTATCAACCGACGCGTGCCGTAGATTTACAGACTCTGTAGAACAGCGTAGTTGTGTCGGGACTACTGCTCCTTATTGATCCATCCGATATCGATCGGACATAACCGTTACGCCTCACTGCGTGCATCATTGTGGAAATCATGGGTACAGCTGTACTTCAACGGCACCACTACCGACCCCAAGCTTGATTTTTCTGAAAAAAAAATGTATACGGGGGCTGTGGAGGGTGCTGGTCGCGAACAGCATCCTCATTCCGCGTGATAACATCGACTTTATCGATTTTTTCGCCGGTGTGGACCTCCATTCGGATCTCCCTGAAAACTTGCGTACAGAGGTTCTTGAAGATGCTGATAACAAATATGATAAAGATTTTGCAAGAAAACCACGACTCAGTATCGAAAACTCCAGCAAAATCGGAAATTACACCCGACAGCGAAAAATTTAGGGAAAATCGAGGTTGTAATGTAAAGCGGTGATTATATTCGTGATCAGCACCTTTGAAAACTTTTCTATGCAATTTTTCAGAGGGATTTGAGAGATGGGCCAAACTTGGAAAAAAATCAACAAAATCGATGCTATCATGCGGAATGAGTATGATATTCGTGATCAGCACCCCCAAATACCCCGGTATACAATACAATGCGTTTTTTTTTCGACCTTGGGGTCGGTAGTGGTGCCGCTGACGTACAAGTAGTACCAGCCATTGTGTGCAAGATAAGCAGTGCGGTAATTAACGGGATTTGTGTGATTACGGACTTGGACACAAAAACCTTTGTCTTGGTCTAAAATGGCAAAGGAAGAAAGTGGAATTTCAGATTTTTCTTATGAGTAAATTTTTTAACAAGATGTATTGTGTGATTCTATTTTTAAAAAACCCCTGAGAGATTTAAAAAATCTCTTGAGATGGGTAGTGCTACATTTTCTTACTATAGTTGGCAACATTTATCTAGCAGTTTGCTAAATAATGAAAACCCCTGTAGTTTGTGTAGTTGCGTACAAAACGTCCGGAAATAAACAAGATTGCTGGGAACAAACATTTACTATGCAAATTTTGGTCCAAATGTCAGCTCAACTTCAAAGCTTTGCGTCCTAGTAGCAAATGCCCACATGTACCCCCCTGGGTTCCCGTTTGGAAGAAGCATACTGTAGACTCTACACGTAGGGGTAAACGTGGTGTGTCGCCGGCGCGCGCAGCCCCATTTAGTTCAAATCGGTGGCGGCCCCTCCCGCGTGCTGTCGCGACGGCTGCTGACCGCTGAGAGACGGCGGACGGAGGCCGTTGATTTCGCGCTCGGCGTCTCTGCGCCTCGCGTGTCTGCGTCTCCGCGTTACGCACTCTCTCTGCGTCGCCACACCCGCCACTCTGCGCTCCGCCGTACGCTGCAGATGCGAACAGCGAATAGGAGAATTGGCGCACATCGAGCGTCTGGCATGGAATGCTTCACAAAGACACTGATGTCAGTCCGCAACTACGTACATTCGTACATTGGCCTGAAGAAGCCCACAGAAAATACAGACTGTACGATGACACCCGTCCTGACCAAGCCGAGTGGCGGCGTTCGCGGTCGCGTCGCGCGCGTATCGATCGCAACTCGTCGCGGCGACCATTGGTTGTTGGGGGCGTGGCCTTGCGCTGGGTGCCGGCCGGCGGCCGCGCCGCGTACGCACACGCATTTCACGTATTCTGCCCGCGCCGCTCGGTGGTGGTGAACGTTACGTACGTGTATCTATCGTCCTCTTACTATGCTTTCTCTCATCTACATCAGAAATGCTCTCCTTTTGTGCTTCTTACCGCATTCTGCTGTCCTAACAGAATAGTAGTGTTTATATGCGAATCGATTGGTTTTGTGTACATTATCGATCGTTGGTCGCCGCATGTCGCGATGTGATGTACCCACGTGTTCGCGTCTCATTACGTTGCGTTTGCTTTTGATAGCGAGCGCACAGCACGAGTCTTCGGTTGTTGCGGGTCCTGGGCGGATCTATAATACGGTAGCGTCTCTCGCAATCATGTGGATTCACACTTGAACCCTGTGTGCGCTACGGACGAGGCATGTGTTTGCGTTATTGCGCATGAACTGCACTTTGTAAATGAAAAATGAAGAGCACAGGAGGAGAAATATTGAGGGAGGGGCGAGGAGAGTTGGAGGAGCGGCACTCATGCTTAGGCTTAGGCATCGGGCTACGTTTAGGCGTAGGCTTGGGCTTCCAGGCTGAAGCCGTCGAGCACTTGTTGGATGTCCACCCCCCCCCCCCACATTCGCTGCTATTGGGAATTGTGGATACCCCCGCTGAACTCATGTAACTTTTTGAAGCCACTGCAGTGTCGGGAACGTAAGAAGATGGCGCTCCGGTCCTTTATTCGAAGATTTTGTGGCAAAAAAGTGCAACACTCTTCATCACGCTCCTTTTTAATTTGTTTTGTGGTTCTTACTCTAAAATTCCACTCAAAACACTCATTATTCTCCATGTATCGCCCAGATTTACAATTCACGGTCATGGTCGCCTGAACCCGTTCATGGTCCTCAAACTGGGACTTGTATAACACTAATATCATGTACGGCGTAGGACTGGTCCCACACTCCGCTTAGAGTATAGCACCCTATGTCGTCAGCGTCATCGATCCCGATCGATTCTGGGAGGAGCGTCTTTGATGTTGATGCTGCGGCATGAATCAATGGCAATCGATAACTTTCAGTGGGCGGCGACGATGCATGGTGCTATACTATATGTGGAGTATGAGTGTAAAGGCATCCCAACGCTGCCACTCTCGTAATATGCTATGTAGCCAAATCCAATCTCATAAACTCATGAAAAGTTTTTTTATAGATAATATAAAAGGGTCATGGAGACACCAACTACTCCGTGGTCTGGATGGGAAGAGGAAGAATCCGACTCAAAGGTGATTTAATTTGACGCATCATGCTTTCAGTAAAATTGCGAGAGAAGACTCTTAAGTTAGCTTTTAAAGATATCGCGGAGGAAGATATCTTTAAAAGCCAACGCGGAGATATTTTTAAAAGATGCGGAAGCACACCACCCCAGAACTAATAGACCATGCCAGGAGTGTCATTCCTTATCGCCTCACATCACTCGTTAACATACGTTGATATGTTAATTGTTACAAAAATGTCGTTAGACCCGTTTTTTCAAACGTTTTTTTGGACGGGATTTGGAACAGTTTGTCGAGCCGAGCGGACGCGTGAAGCCATTGATCATATCGATCGGACACGTCAGGAAGTGTTGGCCAGCGCTGCAGTCGTGGCTGTCAGCCAGCACTCACGCGGACCGCTCCGCCCAAGTGGCCAGGGAACTGCACTTTCGGACCGAAAAACGGGATTTTCGTCACTTTGAGGCGTTTTGACGCACATGATTGGAATCAGCGTGACGAGGAGGTTTAGGGTCCGTTTATGTCTGTCACTCACGAAGGGAGGTGACACTATCTTTAATGGATATCAACGTGGGTTAATGATGTGGCGCCGCACTCATTGGGGGTGTGCAGTAACCACTACAGTCTGTCCGAAACAACGAGTCCGCCCACGCACGCGGAGATCGAGAGGCGGCGCGACTGAGAAGTATGGTGTTAGCTGCCACGTCCTCCACGTCACAGCCAAATCATTGTGAAGATATTAATGAAACGTGATACGCAGATTAGAGGATGACGTGGAATGCTGGCCAGCGTTGCAGCCTCTGGATCCCCGCATGCGTGGCGGTCGTTTCGGGCAGACTGTACCACGCGAAGCATCAGGCAAGTTCTGTGAGTGCACAGTGACGCAATAACCAAACTTTAACACAAAAGGGTTGTATATTCTGTCCGAAACGACGAGTTCGCCCACGCACGCGGGGATCGAGGAGCTGCCACGTTTGCCAGCGCTCCACGTCATCATCCCTGATCTGCGTATCACGTTTCGTCGTTATCTTCATGGTATTGACTATACATTGGTATTCGAACAAATATTTTCGAACGAATATTCGAATAATTCGAGTAGTCGAAATATTCGATTATTCGAATATTCGAATTATTCGGAAAGTTAAAATATTCGATTATTCGAATATTCGAGTTATTCGAAAAATTGAAGTATTCGATTATTCGAATATTCGAAAGAAAAAATTCGAATACCAATGTATAGTATTGACCAATGATTTGGCTGTGATGTGGACGACGTGGCAGCCAACAGCATCCGTCCCAGCCGCGCCGCCTCTCGATCCCCGCGTGCGTGGGCGGACTCGTCGTTTTGGACAGACTATACTAAACAAACTGTGATAGCACTGGTCGAAAAACTGCGCGGCCGGCGCAGAAAGTGGGCGTGAGTTAGACCCGAGAAGAAATTGCTTCTCCGCCAATTTGGGTCTTGGATGAGGAAAGTAAAGTTTAAAATAAAAAATAAAATTTTTCATTTTAACATTAAACAATTGAAATTAAATAGTTCAAATATCTTCGTGTTTTTAATTATTAAATATTAAATATATTATTTTAAATATATTAAACATATATATTAAATATATTATATATGTATAATATATATATATATATATATATATATATATATCAAATATCTAAGTTGCAGTTGTAATACAAACAATTAAGAACAAACCTATGCTAAAATTGTATCTACTGTCTATTAGCTCACAGAGGGCGCCCGATCTGACTTTGTCCGCAACTGCGACTTCATCATTTTTCGGCTAACTGATCTATTTTTTGCACTTTTTGATATCCATATGGTGTGGTTCCCTCCATTCTTATGTTTCCCCACTGCCGTCCGCTAAAATATCCTTCCAGACGCATTCTGCAGGCAAAGTCGTAATTGCAGTCAAAGTCAGATCAGGCGCCTTCTGTGAGCTAATAGACCATATACTGTGAATTATTTTGAAAGCAAAGTTCTAAAATATCCGCAGTTAGAAGATGGTCATCTCATACTGGCAATATAGTCTGTCCGAAACGACGGGTGTGCCAACGCACGCGGGGATCGAGAAGCTGCCACGTTTGCGAGCGCTCCACATCATCGTCCCTGATCTGCGCATAACGTTTCATCGTTATCTTCATGTTATTGACCAGTGATTTGGCTGTGACGTGGACAACGTGGCATCCAACAGCATCCGTCCCAGCCGCGCCGCACTCGATCCCTGCGTGCGTGGGCGGACTCGTCCGGGTAGAGAATACCTCAGACGTTACCTGAATAACAAAAGTGGCACAGAAGATTAGTGAAAGCCATATCTGCTTACCAGTAGCGGACGTAGAAATGCTCATCCCGGGGGAGAGGGGTGGGCGGGGAGTAGGAACTTGGGAAAAAAACTTGGGTTTCGCTAATCCGCATAAAGATATAAAATTAGTGAAAATATTAATCTAGATGCTAAATATTTGAAAACAAATATTTAACACATAATTATAAAAAATAAAAAATTGAGATATCCAGATACAACGTTTCCAGGTATTTATAAAGTACTTTTGTGCGTGGGGTTACGCCCCCGAAGTTCACAACTGCTGAATACGACATTTCTTCGTCACTACTGTTTGACCACTAGTTTGAAGACGCTATCGGAAGCTGACCACACCAAGAAAAAGCTAGGGATGGTGGAGATTTTACCGCCATCGGCGTCTCGGTAGTCTAGTCTGTTCCAGAAACGACGATATTGGAGTGTTTGTGCCTGAGATCTGCATTTCTCGCCTGCCTCTCCAAATACGACAGTATTTCTCGCATTCTCTTTTTCTCTGTCTTCACAGCTGTACCACGGTGAAATCCTACTATATTAAAAGATTTGGTCGCTAACTCCCGAAAACGGTTCTGTTACTGCGCGTCGACTCTTAGCGCATTGTCGATACGCAGTGTTGTGATGAGTCTTTTAAAAAAGGGGCCCCTGGCCCATATTTCCACATTGTGCGCTTTTTTCTTCCTAGATCTTTATCATCCTTGTTATAGGGTGGAACTTCCCTAAGGGCCGGCGTACGTTCTAGGCTACTTTGCACCTGGGATTATCGATTCGTTTATCGATTATATTGATTTTATTGATTTTTCGCTAATTTTGCCTCAGGGGTCAGTGGGGACATGTCTTCCGGGGTATCTCAATGCTCTGAACACGAATATGATAACCGTTTTGTACGGCACTATCGATTTATCGATTTCATTGATTTTTCGCTAATTTTGCCCCGGGCGCGGTGAAGACATCGCTTCTGGGGTATGGCAATACGCTGAACACGAATATGACAACCGTTTCGTACGGCACTATCGATTTATCGATTTTATTGATTTTTTGGTATTAATGCTCACAGGTCAATGAAACCGTGTCTTCTGGGATTTTCCGAAACTTTCAGCGTAGATATGGGAAGCATTTTAGAAGAATTTACCAGCCAAACAACTTTACCTTACTTTTGCGGGAAGGGGACGGAATGAAGAAGTGTCATTTAGGCTGATCACTAAGTGATGAATATCTCGATAGGTTTCTTTTGGCTCAACAAATGTTGGCATTAGATTCAAATAGTCGGGAGAAATAGAGGACCCGAGCAAAAGAGGGTACACCGTCTAGTAATAAATATTCAAAAAACAATGATGAAACTAAACAATTGGATTTAAAGAATCAAACAGACATAAGATTTTTTAAATTCAGCAAGCCATTCTCAGGGGGGGGGGGAGGGAGCTCCCTGCAAATCCTATTTGGAGCCCAATAATCCTAATAATGTCGATTAACGTTTCACCAAAATCCTAGCACATGGTTTTGTTTCCCTGTCATGGTTTTGAAACGAAGTGGTAGCGCTGCTCCCATCGGTTGGGGGTTTTTCCTTGATTTGGACTGGGCCAGTGGTAAACATGCGCCGGTCTCAGGTAAAGAGACACACGGGTCCATTGGTCGGGATTTTCCTGTGGGTTCAGCTAGCTGGGCCAGTGGTAAAGTAGCGCTGGTCCCATCTAAGGTGCTGGTCACTTGGGTTCAAAAACATGGGGCACACGGGTCCGTTGGTCAGCCAGTGGTGAACAGGTTCTGGTCTCTGGTAAAGAGGCACACGGGTCGTTGGTCAGCATTTTGCCTTGGGTTCGACTGGGCTAATGGTAAAAGGCGCGGTCTCAGGTCCGCTGGTCAGGACTTTCCCTTGAGTTTGACTAGGCCAGTGGTAAAGTAGCGCTGGTCCACACACGGGTCGTTGGTCAGGACTTTCCCTTGGGTTCAAACTGGGCCAGTGGTAAACAGGTGCTGGTCTCAGGTAAAGGGGCACACAGGTCCGTTGGTCAGAACTTTCCCGCCAGCGTAAACAAGTGCTGGTCTGTGGTAAAGGGGCACACGGGTCGTTCGTCAGCATTTTGCCTTGGGTTCGACTGGGCTAATGGTAAAAAGCCGACGGTCTCAGGTAAAGGGGCACATGGGTCGTTGGTCAGCATTTTCCCTTGGGTTTGGCTAGGCCAGTGGTAAACAGGCGTTGGTCTCAGGTTAAGGGACACACGAGTCCGTTGCTCAGAATTTTTTTTTGGGGGGGGGGGGGGATCGACTGGGCCAGTGGTAAAGTAGCGCAGGTCCCCTCTAAGCTGCGCACGGGTCCGTTGGTCAGGATTTTCCCTTCACTGCGATGCTGTCAGCAGCAAAGTTGCGTCGGTGTCAGATAAAGGGGCACACTTGTCGCGCCGATCTCAGGTAAAGCGGCACACGTGTCCACTGGTCGGTATTTTCCGATGGGTTCGACTGGGTCAGTAGTAGGTGGCGAGGTCTGTTGGTCGGGATTTTCCCTTGAGTTCGGCTGGCTGGCTCAGTGGCAAAGCGGTGTTGGCTTCATGCAAAAGGAAGACGTGTTCGTTGGTCGTCAAAAAAAGGTCGTGGTCGTGAAAAATTTCAATCAGTCAATTTTGGCATTTTGTGACTCCTCGACAAGCTGTTTGCCACTGTTTAGTTTAAGTTTCTCAAAATCTAGTTTTATTCAGACAGGTGTTGAGACCGAATGATGTGCTTAATTAGGTTTGTTTGCAGACAGTCTACTCGAACTCTGACACCAACACTGATAGAATGCGGTGAAACTTTGAGCCAAGAAACTCACGGGGCCGCTATCTCGCGCAAAAGCCTAGACAATAATTTGCGCACCCACCCAATGTATCTCGCCAACCCCTGGATTACCTCCCTTCCCAGAAACTGATATAAAAGCCTGGACAATAAATTGCGCACCCACCCAATGTATCTCGCCAACCCCGTGGATTGCCCCTTTCCAGAAGCTCAAGCAAAAACCTAGACAATAATTTGCGCACCCACCTTGCCAACCCTGTGGATTAGAAGCTCAGGCAAAAGCCTAGGGCACACCCCATGTAGCCAACCCCAGATCAGGCAAAAGCCCAGACAATAATTTGCGCACCCACCCCATGTATCTCGCCAACCCGTGGATTACCTCGCTTTCCAGAAGCTTTGGCAAACACCTAGACAGTAACTTGCGCACTCACCCAATGTATCCTAGTTAGAGGTATCAAATTACCTCGCTTTCTTTGGCAAACACCTAGACGGTAACTTGCGCACTCACCCAATGGTATCTCGTCAACTCTGTGGACAACCTCCCTTACTAGAAACTCAGACAAAAGTCTAGAAAATAACTTGCGCACCCACCTCATGTATCCCCCCCAACCAGTGGATTACATTCCGTTCCAGAAGCTCAGGCAAAAGCCTAAGCAATAATTTACGCACCCATCCCATGTATTCCGCCAACACCGTGGATCGCCTCCCCAAGTATCCCACCAATCTCATGAAGCATCTTCGTTTCCTGAGCTTAAGCGAAAAATAACCAATAACTTATGCTCCTACTCATTTATACTATCAACCCTGTTGATCATCTCCCTTCCCTAGGCCACGTGGATTTGAGTATTGATCACCTTCTTAATCATCACTTAGAACTTTTTTGGTTTAGTATAAATGAGCCACGTCGTGTCGGTGAATATCGGTGAGTAATGACGAAGAAGACTGGTGGAAATAGGCGATCGGGATGCTTATTCTCTTTTCACAATAATTTGTTTTCAGTTTTTGTTCAAAACTTTGGGAAAGTATAAAGTTTTTAGAATGAGTTTGGTTTGAATAGAAGGATGGGATAGTCACATACAGTGGTGATGCTGAGGGTGTGTTTGTATGATTGGCTTACTGAGTTACTGACCGAGTGGTTTGTACAATACAAAAGCAGTTGTGTTCTGTATTTCACGCGGTCCTTGGTGTGATCGCTGCTCGCGAAAGACAGAGATGGAAAGAATACAACAAAATGATCCACGGATTCTGTCAGTTATCTTCTCTCATTCGCTAAGCTACCTGCTCTTTTTGGACTGAATAATGTTATAGTTATACATATACAGTTGTGAAGTAGTGTAGCTCGAGTTGAGGACGTGAATCTCACACAACCTGTTGGTGCGCACGAAAAACCACACCGGGCCAATACTTTCACACTTTGGAAATTAGCACAGTAACGTGGCTTACGGGGCCACTATACACTATAAAAGTTCTTGAGGGATATGCTGGTATCCTTGCTTGTACAAGGAACTGTCTACCAAGTACCACTTGTTCGAGGGAAAAGTGATTCCTCACAGATAGAGTGTGTTTTTCCAGAAACCAGTATTTATTGAGTGGAGTTAACAGTCGCAAGAACATATGATCTATCCTAAGAATTAATATACTTTTCTTCAACAGACCTTTGTGACACACTAGTAGAAAAACCGGATTTACGCTCCTCATGAAGACCACCTTACCAACATTTGTTTAGGACCGTGTTCGCGAACAGCTCAGTGAGATGCGAGCTCGCGAAGAGGGGAGTGCTGAAAGTGCTGAGCCACAACCGCCACCGAAACGAAAAAGAGGCAGACCTAGGAAGAATCCGAATGAACCGAAGGTGAAGGAGCCTCCTTTCTCGGCGGTAGGTGTATGGTAGGAGCGACATCGCACAGAATCTTTTCAAACTGTGTACTAGGGGTTGTTTGGTATGCTGATCACGAATATCAACTTTATTCGAAACAATCTGTTATTTCCCTGCAAAACTAACATTTTCTTCCAATCTTTGCAACGACACCTCCGTAACGATGTACAGTGGCGTCACGGTGCAATATGTATACGATTTTCGTAATCAGCACACCAAGTATCCCTTAGGTGCAAAGTTTGGGCGGGACTTCTGCTTTGAGGTTTTCGGGCAATAAGCAATAAGCGAATAGTGCCATTCCCCTACTGCTCTGATGTGGTGTGGTAACGGAGTTTCCTTTCAGAAACCGGGGCCGAAGCGAAAAAAGCCCGCTAAGCGGGACAGCTCAGACGAAAGCAATGATGATGGCGAATTCAGCCTTGATGATGGTGAGGACGAAATCCCAGAAGATGATGACGACGAGCCAGAGGAGCCTGAAGACGACCCCAATGATCCGGAATTCGAGCCGAATCGACGAACTAGCCGTCGATTGCGTAAGGTTAGCCTACATTTTTTTGCTCTTCATTTATGTTTTTTCCTCGACTTCTATCTGACACACAGTTTCTCTTTTGGTGTTTTTTTTTTCTTCGTAATTACTCCTAGGATTCTGAAATTTTCGCTTCTTTCAGCCAGTTAAAACTTACAACACCAAAGCGTTGCTAAGGGAAGAAATGTCAAAGGCTAGAGAAACATTTGTAAGTTCTGTCAATTTATTCATTTATGGAATTCCATGTCAATATGTTCATTATATATGAAATTTTCTCGAAAAAACCGGAGTGAATTCCACTTTTTCATTTTCAGAAAGGTAGTGGTCGTGGACGAGGCCGTCCACGAGGAAGCGGTCGCAAACAGGCGGATTTGAGCTTCCTTGAAGCTCACAGTAGAAGGTCATGTGTCTCTGACGCTAACGAGCTTGAGAAGCTTTTACAGGTAAGTCGATGGCCGATGGATTCGGCTGTAAGACTGACAGAAGTTCTTTTGGTTCAGGAAGAAGTGGCGCTCTATGAACAGCACCTTCCAACTCTTCCTCCTGTGATTCCCGACCCGAGTCAAAGGTTATACGTCGTTCGGGTCGACTCCGTTGATGCTTTGGTGAATGCTGGTGCTGGTTTTCGACTGATGACCAGTTGCATCACTGATGACATGATGGTTTCGCTTTTGTGAGTCCATTTTATCACACTTCTGGTTAAGAGCACAAGTTTTCCTGCCATTTCTTTATCTGATGCTTGCTAAGTTGCTATAGTGGTGGCTTCAACTTCCCTTTAACTGAGTTGTGGGTACTACAAAGTAATCCTGAATTTTCAGCCATCTCACCACCGATAGATACTTTGTCAACAATAATGCGGAAGATGTAGTTCAACTTGCTCAAGTGCTGCGTCATGTGGTTAGTTCATGTTTTTCTGTTCAATTCCATTTTTTTTTCGGTAACCTCATGCCTCTGTAGAATTTAGGCATTTTTTTTAAATTGTAATATTTTTTAGTGGAACCAGCTGCCACTGAAGAAGCGTATAGCGTGGGAAAACGCAGCTCGCAAAGCAGCTTTGGAGAGTAATAACGCTAGAGATGATCTCGATTCAGCTGGTGGGTAATAGCATGTGTTGAGGTTTGATGATTCAGGAAAAAAAATTACGTTTCAAAGAGGAAACTCTGCAATGATTGAAATGGTGTGTGAGTAAGGAACAAGAGAGTCTAACAATAACATTTCTGGTACTTACTTTTAGGGGAAGAGGATGTGCATGTGCGAAGCGCACCGATGCCACTACGAGAATTCCCATTCGGCATGAACCTGAAAAATGATTGTATGCAGCCATCAAACGATAGGTCATGGCGAATTCAAGCATTAAATGGTCCCACACCATCGGACATGGTCAGAAAGCAGCGAGCGATCGAAAGCTCCTGCTGTGATGTACGTGAGATGTGGAAATCCTTCATAAATGTTCAGGTTAGCCCCTTCTTTAGATTTGTTTCGATTACACAGGAGATCAGTATGTTTATCGCTCCTTTCAGTCACATTTGCTTGCTGGCCACTATACGGCGATGTTTTATGCCTGCCATTTCTGTGGAGTACTGTATCATTCGGTAGAGACGCTTCTGGGACATGCTGATTGTCCTCGATGGACGAGTATGTTGCTGAATCAGATGGTCAAAGGAGGTGGAAAACAAATTAGGAAGGTGAGCCGCCTAAGTTGATGAGCTTAAGTAGAGTCTGGTCATGTTTTTGGTCCCTCTATTCCTTTACTCTATTTTGAGGTCTCTGTAATCTAGGATCCATTCATTCATTATTGGAACCTAAAATAAGAGATTAATCACATGAATTCAGGTCGAAATGAAGGTGGCCTATCTCTTCATGGTATGTACTGATTGTGGTTTGTGGTTGCCAATACGTGTAAACTACCCTCCTGATCGGCTACCGAAAGCATGGTGTTTCTTTGCGACTGTCATGGTAAGTTTACAATGCTTTTCAGGGGTCTTCTTTGCTCTCAGAAAAGTTAGTTTTTTTTTCTTAGGAGAGTCATTCGTGTAAGAAGCTAGTGCCGCTGTTAGTCTATATGGCAGAGAATATGGATGTACCATCCAGAGATGCTCGACTTCTCATTCATTTCGTGCCGTCATTCTTAAAGTGAGCTTTCTTTCGAAAGACGAATTGTGCATGGTCTTGGATAGTTTTCTTCCATGCTTTTTGATTCAAAAATTTAAGGCTAATTTTCATTTTCTTTCAATTTGCAAGATATGGATATAACTACATAGGTTAACTATTATCTTTAATATGAATATTTATTTATTAGATTTCCATTGTCAACTGAGCCATTTTGCAGGGATTTCCCTATTTCATGCGAGGAGTGCCAAATCAACGCATTTGTCACTCCAGATGAGATGGACCTGCATTTCCAGCGTGTCCATCACGTAAAGTTCAAATGTACGAAGTGTGGAGAATGCAGTGGCACTGAGATGTTTCACAAGTGAGTGCAGACTCGATTTTGTTTCCTTCTTTAGTTGACCTTTTCTCACTCCTACATTGATGTTTTCTTCTTCCATTTCCCGAAAGCATTTGCCAGACGTAGTGCTGAGTGCTATTACTCCATCTTTGTCCAGAATTCTAGATTATACATTAGCTCCCCCAGTTTCTGGGGCATTTTTCGCTGAGGACATTGTCTGCAAGCATAGCATAGCATTGGCTTACTTTCAGAGCTCATCTAGCGTCCCATTTGTCTGATTCGTTGCTACTTGCTGATTACTTACGTACAAGTTGCACATTCCATCCTCCGCCGCACTGCGGTGGGCCACCTGTGGTTGGTGCGAACAGAAGGAGTGCAGCCAGTGGCGGAATAACAACGACCATAACTCCTTGCCCATTAGGACATGACCTGGTGGGTTGCTTTGGTTTTGAAGAAAATTGAGGTTAAATCAGGAGCTTTTTTAGATTGATCATTGTGAACCTTTGGTGGAGATGAAGATATTGAATGCTTTGGACAACGCCAAGGTGTCAACGGCCCTCTCTGAAGAGGAGACTGACGAGGAAAAGAGTAGTTTGAAACGTATGTAACTCTACGATCATAGCTGTTTGTAATGTCGCAACTGTCTGCGCTTATTCCATACGTCGTCAAATTATACGAATCATATTTTCCTTCCGCTAGCGCTAGAGCTCCAATCTTCCATTGTAGAACGACCTGACATGGGTTTCGAGAACTACGAATACAGTGAACTGGAAGTTTCATATGATGAGAAGGAAGCAAAGAAAGAGATCAACGAGTATTTCCACAATGTAAGTGTTATCTATGATTAGTCATGCTCTTTGTCATCGTATGGTGCTACTATTGTAGCTCCATGGTACTAGTGAGGCTGACGATGCTGTTCTGGATTGGCGAACTCGAGTGAACAACTACAAGGAAGTTGCAGATGTTCTTAAGAACCCTGTGAAGAAAATAGGAATTGATTTTTCGGAGCTGACGGTGAGTTGAATCTCAGCTATGCTCATATGCATAAATTCGTAATTGCGCATATACATGAGGCCTGTCCTTTAAATATATAAGTCTGTATTGCTTTTTCGTTCTAGAAGCCAGTGGGTTCTGATAAATTCGCTGACATGCTAGTTGCGAAGTTTACGAAGAGGATATCGTTGCCGATTTCGGCTTGTATGGAGTTACTTTCTGGAAATTTACTGCTGAAAAGGTACGCTTCTATAGCTTAAGATTTCTCAGGTCCACTGTAGTACTGGTAGAAATTCCATGGTTGCATTTCTACTATTTATAGATTCATGTATTGCACCGCTTGTAACACAATTCTTGCTTCTCAGTCAGGAATTGATGTCCACAGTACATCGAAATGCGGAGCCGACACGGTATGTATGAGCGTGTGCCCAGACCTATAGAATTCCTAGAGTTATCATTATTTTAGCTTGTGTCTCTATACTGTCCACCAGCCCCGATAAATTCTGAGGTGAAATGTCCCAGCTGCTCAACGTCTGTGTGCTCAATTTCGGGCTTCCGTGCTCACATGGCGATACAGCATGGTATCTATGTGGAATACAAGGCAGGAACTCATACAGGAGTGGCACCTGAAAGTAGTGAGTAGTGTAATTTTAAGTTTATTTCAATATTTTATTGTTGTATGCGCTCAGCTATGCTCTTTCTGTCTATAAAATTCTTGCTCGTACTGTATAAGATTCCTCTTCCAGATGCCAGCCTGCAGGATATCGCCGCGCGAGTCCCCGACACGAGATCAGCCGTTGCGCGTGACACTGACAACGCTCTCTGGTTGCGATATGGCTTACTACAGCCAAGGTCCCACTTTGACATGCAATTGAAGTTAGCCAAAAAGTATGTAGATTGTTCCCTTTACTCTTTCGCTGGTATGGTCTTTGGTTCCAGAGGTATTAAAGTCATTGGCATGGATCGGAAGGAGAACGGAACGCCTAGCTCCTCCAGTCACGGTTCATCTAGAGTACAAGGTACACCAGTAACGGTTAAACGCACCGCGTTCACATTGAACGATAGCTCACCGCCAATTGGAATGGACAGAAGGGACGATGCCTCGCCGATACCGACGTCGGCATTGGCTCAGGGAATCAATCAACACTATATCAAACCGTTTGTGTTGGTCAACGTGAGTCAGAGCTGTTACTCATCAAGTACAGTATTTAGCAAACCGCAGCGTAAAGTTCCCCGAGTTCAGAATATGCTACGGTGTAAATTCTGTGCCCATCAAACGAGTACACCACAAATGATGAGAGATCATCTTCAATCCAACCATGTGTTGGTGTGCAGAGCATGCGGAAGTGAGTTATTAGTGAATGTCATTGTTTTTGTTTGTTTGTTTGTTTGCTGTTGAAGAGTCATATAGCGCATTACAATGTTTTTAGATGGATTCGCTCACCGTGAGGCTCTGGCGCGTCATGGAAAAATGGGGCGTTGTTCAATGTTTTTCAAAGGTACATTTGATTACGGCTGTCTTCCGCAGTTCTTCATTCTAAACATTCTATTTATAATAATTAGTTAATATTGCTAAAGTCGTGGAGTGAGAGCTAGTCCCCAAGTGAATGCACGATGTCATTGTAATGATTCAGATGCCTCGGTGAAACAAATTTCGGCCGACTGTGGTGTCTGTAAAAAGAGGATGTCACTTGCAAACGCCTACCTTCATCTGTTCCGAGAGCATCTTAGTGCGGTCATGTACGGCACTGTATCTGGGCAGGTACGGTCGTTACCATAGCTGAGACGTGAACATTCGTATTTCTGTGAGCCATTCTCATTGTACTTCAGGTATATCCTGAACACCTGAATCTCCACGTTGATACAAGCCTAGCTGATGTAATTGCTTTGCCAGTTAAAGAGGTCATGCCATATTCGCCAGCATCTAATGTTGAGGCGCCAAGAGACCGAACGAATCGGGAACTGGTGATTTACAAAACGCCGAAGAACGTAAGTTATCCATCTTATGGACTAGTTTCGGATATTTCCCAGCATTTCTGTGCCTTCTTAGACGTAGATTTCAATTTCGGGCGTCATCTATCGCAATTTTTGGATTTTAGCGGTTCAATATTTTATGTTTATGTGAACATTTATAGTAGCATTTACTTTGCATTGAAGATTTTTCACGTTCTATCATACTTTTTGACTCATGCCACGTTCCTCAACAAAAGTTGCACTGTAGACTTGGATGTTTCAGGTAATCTGTTCATGTTATCTTTGTGGAATGCAAATGGCCAGTTTTGAGCAGATGGGACGACATCTTAGCAAACATCCAGAGAAATGGACAAGGTGTCCGTTTTGCATAGGTATGTGTTGATGCAGTTACGGCTCAAAATTGTATTTTTTGGGGAAACAGGGCGGTTTTGACGTTGTGCGTCCTTAGATATCTTTGGCATTATATCCTCCTCCCTTCATATTTAACTTGATATACATTAAGTGTAATTACTGGTTAATCGGGAATGGGTTGATGGACATGAAAACGTGTTTTTTATGTACCAATTGTTCTATATGTACCCCACTCCCCGCATCCTGTTCTCCCGCTCCTCCTGTCAGTAAGGTCATAGAACCATTGGCGCCGACAGTTCATGCGGTTCTCACAATACGTATCACTACTTTCAAGGACATTATTTTGAAACAAAAGGGAGGGCACTTTTTTTCTGAGAAAATTTGCTTTGCTTGGTGGAGGGGACTTGCACTTTTCGGTCCTGGAAAGTGTATAGAAGAATCTGAGAGGAAGCGCTGTTGTAAAGGATCAGGGAATGCTCGCTCATTTAAATTTCAGACTATGTTCCTATTGCAAATCATGAGGCAATGAAAGCACATCTCAGCCAAAGACACATGGAAAGGAGAGATGGTAATTGGGTGGGTATTTAGAGATAGTCTATTCTTGTGAGTTCCGCAACTTTCCGATGAACTGCTCTACTTTCAGAGCTGCAGATATTGCCAGCGGCTGTTAGCACGTGGTAGTTATGCACATCTTCTATATATGTGCACGCAAACGCGAAAATGCGCATTATGTCGTGGAGATCAGTGCATGAAGAATGCGGCTGAGATGACCGTGCATTGGACGAACAAGCACTTGGATATTCTACGAAGGTGTGGATGGGGAAGAGGAAATTATTGATCATCTTTGTGCAATTCTTTGAAGTTAGATTTTTGCAGATTCCAATGCTCTGATTGCGGGATGACTTTCTGTCATGTGGATGATTTCTGGGGTCACCAGTGCCGCTCACATTTCATGCAGCAAAAGTGTAGCTGCGGATTTGGAGTGGTAAGAATGAAATAACTACGGGGTGGGCCTGTTGCACCCTCATACTTATTGTTTTAGGTGTTCTCATCACGAACGGCATTCCTTTTGCACTTTGGCATGCATATTGATGAGGCGAACATGATCTGCAAACTATGTAATTTCAAATTCTCGTCCAGGGTAGCTCTGCAGGTCATTGAGAGAATCCTTCCTCGACCCCACTTTTTCAATTTTAATTGTGGTAATTTTTTAGAATCATCGGCTTTCACATGCAATTATGATGAATGGCACAAATGGGCGACAAATGATCATTTTGGACACGAAACTTGCTGTACCAGAGGTGGGATGTTTTGACATCGTAGTATCGCTTGAGACGTCAGTGAAAAGTTAAGCACCTCTCATGAGAGTTATGGTCTGTGGGAGTCCAGTGGACCACGCAGCAAACCCACCTTGTGCGGCGGATTTATATGTACTGTCTGTATGCTATCATTATTCGGGCATTTCCTTGTTGTTCTCTATAAGGTTTCTTCCCATTTTTACCCACGAGTATTTATCGTACTATTATAGCTGCCGGGTGGAGAGGAAAAGAGGCCAAGACGCTCCAGGGAATTGGACGCTCTCATCGAAGAAAAGAGATGTGAGTTCAAAGCTGTTGGAGGACTTTGTTTGGGTTATCTGTATTTTCATGGGGTTGTGCTCAGAAATTCCATTAAAAATTGGATTTTCAACTTTCACAATTTCCGTTCTAGTGAACGTGGATGTGACCCTTGTCTTACGCGGTATTGTCCGACAAGTCTGCGAATCATTGGGAGAAACCTATGATAGCTCTAAAGACTCACCGCCACCACCAGAGCATCTGACAGGTGCGGACGATGATATCATAGAGATTGGTAAGTTTTCATCGTGTTAGGATTTTTTTGAGGAATGTAAATGTATTCTTGACCAAAAGCACCTATACTATTCAATTACAGACAGTCCCCGCGTTGATGACGATCTCGTTGGAAGCGCGGAGCCATTAACGGATGCTCAGCAGGCCGCTCTCTCCGCGGAGGTACGAGTTGAAGCGGCAGACTTTGTTGGAGAAGCTGGCTCTGGAATGCCAGGATACGTAGAAGATGATGACGATGAAGGAGCAGTGGAATGCATCTCGGCTGAGGTGAGTTCGATAAGTGTTCCGAGAAATCCGCGACGTAATTTGAGGGTCAGAGTTTGTGTGGTTTTTTTTTGGTTCAACTGGCAGTATTCCAATTCCGGGAGCAATTGGCTAAGGCAGGATATGACTGAATGTGTTTATGAGAGAATTTTTGTTTTAGAGTGGTGAGAAAACGGTTTCTGCTCCTGCTGTTGTGAAAGAAGTGCATGATGACAATAACGACGATGAGTTGCAAGTAGTTGCAGAAGTTGAATAGTAAGTTCTTCGCTTTCTTTATAACCTCTTTGTTTCTTCTGTGAAAAGCTGCCCAGTGCTGTCACGTGCGTCCCATTACAGCGTCCCTGGCAGCAGCACAACAACAGTAAGCGCTCGTGAGAAGAAGTATAAGTGCTCAAGATGTAGCTGTACATTCATCACGGCACACGCTGCAAAGATTCACGAGGACACATCTCACAACACCGATGCTGGCGGTATCTGTGACAAGGTAAGCCATGCGTGAACGGTATTGTTAATGGCAGGTAAGCTTTTTAACATTAGTACTCAAAGCCGATTAGTGCGTCCCGCCTCCTCTGGGATTTTGTGAAAACGTATTAAGTATCTACGCGCTCTGCTGTCTAGTAACCTAGTACCTCTTCGTTCCCCTGTGCAGGAAATGGCACATAGACATGGCATTTGTTGAAAATTTGCCCTCTAATTTGACATGATTAGCATTCATCACTTCTCCGAAATGTCGATCGCATATTTATATAAAGAATCACTAGTGAAAGTACTACGGTCGTGATCATAATGATTTATTGCTGGTTCCTGCGCTAACATCGCCTTGCAGCCGCGTAGCAGCGCACCCGCATTGCGCTTTTGGTGCGCTAATTTATTGGTTCCCTCAGCTCCTGGCGCCTTCTACCGCAGTTTTGACGTGTTAGGACGGAGAAGGTCGATTAAGATCTATCAGAATACTCGTGCTGCGAGTTGGAACATGTGAAAACCAATAGCTACAGTTATAGTTCATCGGCGTCCAACCCAGTCGGATAAGAAAAGATACGTATCCTCGTCGGATAGATAGGGATAAGGATCGATACGTATTTTTCTTATCCGACCGGATCGGTCTCCGGTGCACTATAAATGTAGCTAATGGTTTTTCGCAATGAAATCCTTTTGTGGCTATGGTGCTGAGCGATCACGAGTTGGTGCCAGCGAAGAAATTGGCACAGAGTCAGGACGACCGCGACTATACAAAGAAGAGCAGCGACTAGTTGTAAATGTCCCTTAGGATGTTCAACAGCCCACCATGGGGTATCACAAGGAGGACGCTAATGTCGTTTAGAACAAGAATAATGGACTTCTTATCAACAGAAAATCTTCTTGTCTCTAATATTGTAAATATAACAGTTTCATCAAAAGATATGGACTGAAATGTCACCATAGAAATAGCTTTATTTTAACAAACGTTGCAATATTAAGAAAACAAAACAAAACAAGACAACATTCCAAATCTTGATGGTACTAAAGGAAAAATCTACACGGATGCAATCGGCCCCTCGGTGAGAGGTAGAGGAAAAGTTTGAAAAATGGAAACTTTTGCCTGGACACTGCCTCCAACGGTATTATTGGGTAGAATTGTAACGAAGTATTTTGATACTACTCCATAAATATTGGAAGAAAAATTCATTTCTCGCTATAGTTGAGTTGCGAATAACACTGTGAAAATAATTATTTCTATGGTTCTCATATTGCATTATAGATTTGCCTTTATAGTTTGGTGAATTTCGGAAATTCCATCCTTGCAGCCGTTTAATACTTAGTCCGACACATAGCTTTAATCACTGCTGGGGATTAAACTATCGATTTATTCCAGAACATTTTTGTTTAGGTTTTCGGAATACCACTCAGAGGGTTCTTCTTCGTGTGCAGAAATTGCTGTGCGGCGTTCGAGAGCCAACAACAGTTCAAAACTCACAGAGTAAGTTACTATCTATTGCTTTATAGTAAAGGGTCTGATAGAGTCGAATGTTTTGTACTTCAGTTATCTCACGGACCGACTGGCTCGGTTTCGTGTGGTGAATGTTCCGCGATTGCTTACAACACACCTCTATTCGAACATCATAGGAATGCTCACGCAACTAAGGACCGGCTGTTTTATGGGTGTAGTCAGTGCAGTATGATGTTCCGCACGGTAATTTGCTTTCTACAAAGTTATTCAAGTATTTTGGAGCTGTGATAAGCTGCTAATTCTACAGGACGCACGGCTAATGTTCCATCTGCGTGAAGCTCATGGTGTTCCGCTATTCTTTTTCTGTAAAGCCTGCCATCTTGGTGGTACACACGAAAGAACTATTTATGCACATGTGGCTGCGAAATCTCAGCGATGTCGGCAATTTGGAATGCAAAAGAATTGGGTGAGTAAATTTTCTTGGGCGAAAAAGTGCAGCTATAACATCGAAACTGTTCAGACGAGCATCATGACGATAGGGGTATGCCCAGCGAATGTGCTCCATTATCAGCCTAAGAACATTGTGACACACGAAGTGATGGTGTCTCGTGGATCGGTTAGTTTATACATACTGTTGATTTTGTGTACATATTTGGAACCATTCAAGTTGAACGTTTTTTGGCTGCTTCACGGTTTATTTCGTGTGATATGAGCACTGTCGAAGTTTAGGTCGAGGTGGTGGTCCCATCAGAGTGTTCGCATCGGTCATTCCTTGCACCAACTGACTCGTTAATAACTTGCAGAGAATGCTTTTGTACGGTGAGTACACATATTTGCCTATGATCAAGAAGGCTATATGAGGCTTTAGAACGCTCTCCGCCTTGCTTAATGAGCTCCTATTTCTTATCAAATAGACTTAGAAGGAGTACTATCCGTCGACTGTCTTTAAAATTCTTCTGCTTTAGATGACTGCTGCTTCCTTCACGGCTGCTGAGGCATACAGGAATGGAGGTGTTTCGAAGGTAAGTTAAGGGTAATCGTTCTTCAAAGTGTTGTTAGAGTGAGGGACATGCTGAGCGAATCTATGCGAGTTTTCTAAAATCATAGCCTAGAAGTATTATAGATTTTCAACTAGCCGTTCACCTTATTTTGCTGACCGCAATCTTCATTTTTTTCGTGGGGACTTTGTTGTATGTTTTCTTTTGAGCACCAGTAAGTGGAAAAAATGGTTTATCGAAAGCATGAAATACATTCCAATCGAATGCGTCCAAATCCCACATAATTGTGGTTTATTCTTTCCAGGAACAATTATTGTAATTTTGAATAAGTAAGCAGTTTTTAAGGAATTGGCTATGTCGCTTGATAATGGACTGGACTTCCCATTCACTGCCATTTATGATCCTTGCGATGGAGTTCCATCGGTGAGCACTTCGTCATCATTTTACCTTTTTCATTCATTTCGTTGAGATATGTCGTTTATGGTTTCAGATGCTTATTTTGCAAGTGAACTTCTCTTTCTCATACAACAAATTCAGTATTATTAATAAAGGGCCCCTCATAGTTTGAACCTGCCGTCACAAAGAACGTTCTCATTGTAGTCCGTCGGTCGTGCCATTGCTCCTCGACCCCTGGAGCCGCAGTTGCCATCTTGTCACCTTGGCAATGGAATTAGGACCACTGAATCTCCGAGAATAGCTATGCGACCGCCACAGACGGTTGCCAGTGGCGCACGAGTTGCTGCTGTAGCACCACTTATGAACACATTAAAGGTACATTTTTTGAGCTGCAATAGATGACTGATGCATTTTTCTTTCCTGAAAGGCTTATTGCCTTCTGTTTAGCGCCGATCGACAGCTCAAGGTAGTAATTCCGACGTCATCACCTTGAGTGATGAGGAGCCTGGTCCATCAGCTGCGAAACGGTTACCGCCCCCTGCGCAGAAATCTAGGATGAACGAGAGTAGCTCTGGAAAGTGCAAGGTTCGCTTTTTTTCCTCCTTTCGTTGTTCCCGAATCCTAATGGGTTCGGGACAAGCTCAAGGATTTTTAATGGAAATAATTTCTCTTGCATGGTGTTCACTTTAGATACATTTCTTTATAGGTCTGTGATGCCCCGATGCCATCGGCGCAGATTCAATCGCTGCACGAACTGCACAAGAATGGAATGGTGCGTCTTCTTTCTTGTTCCGACACAGCTTTGTATTCTATGTTTGATCCTCTTTGTTATGACGTGCTTCAGAAATGGTTCTGCTTGGACTGCGCAAGTGCACAAATGGACGAAGTCGAAGCGATGAAGCACTATTTCAGTGTGCATGTCAAAGTTGCGGAGCAAAGGGCTATGGAGAGAGGTGCGTATTGGTGATTCGCTGTCGATGATGCCATTCCTCGACATCGTAATCTCCGTCACTGGTGAACATTGTAGCGATAGCTAGGGACCATGATGTGCAGGCTGATCATGATCAGCAAGCAGAGCGTGATGTACAGGCAAAGATAACAACATGGAAGGAGATTAAGAGTTGCGGGATCGGCATTGTTGGGCCTAGTCCGCCATAATTTAACCTATTTTCTTTGATGCATTGGCTGTCTTTTTCCCTTGAAAGCTGTTGACATTCGATGTGTTCTCAGCGATCCCTTACTGCCCGAGGATCAAGCGAAATTCGTTCATCGACTGAATAAAATTATTGAGGGCGCCTTCAAGCGTATCAGATTAATATTGTATATCGAGGTCTCATTGATTGTCAAATGCGACAATTTACTGTTCCAATGTTCGATTGTGATACATTTGGCAAGATTCGGTCGGAAACCTCGCAGACGGGTTTGCCAACTACCCAGGAAAGCGAATTCGTCAAATGCATTGCTAAACAAGAAGTCCCGCCAAATGTATTACCAAGTAAACCTCTACAATAGTATCGCCACACGAACCTAGCTAGTTGTATCGCCACACGAATGGTGCCAATGGTATCTTCAAACAAAAGGGTTAGCAACCGCACAAAAATTTCGATTTCATCAGGATACCATGCCATGATACCAATCTCCAGAGTCCGCTGCCTTACCATCTAGGTCAACACCCTCGATGGTTAAGCCTCCAACTAAGAATAATATGAACGCGTTATCAGAACACCCGTAGAATGTATCGCCATCAGATTCCCTCGCCTCTTGTATTGCTAAACACCCGTATAATGTATCGCCAACACATTCTTCCGCTTTTCATGTTGTCAAACACCCGTAGAATGTGTATTGCCAAACAGAATCTTGACCCATTCTCCCGGAAAATGTATTGTCATGCAAACAAACACATTCTCTCTCCAAATGTATCGCCACCATACTTTAGAGTGGAAAATCTTTCAGGTCAGTTGTTCCGACCACTACACTACGAGCTGCAGTGTCCATTCCCGAAATGCCGTGAGCCATTGTCAACCCTCACGAATCTTCGGATACATATTAACAATAAGCATAGGACGGAGACGGCTTATACATCCAGGTTGGTGTGAAACAATAACTTTAGGGAGGTTTTTTTTTGACGCTTTCTTTTTTTTTACCGGAGAAATGCAACCGAAAATTAATTGATGGCCAGAAGTAAATTGTTTAGTGCGTGCATGTTCCGATTCTGTTCACCGTTTGCGAAATCCAAGCATGATGGGCAACACTCGGCCTATGAAAGGTATGTATTACTTTGTACCTCAGTGTTTTGTTAGACCTATATTTAACTTTAATCTAATAATACTTTTATTGAAATACTTGTTTTCAGCTTGAATGGTGTGGAAGGCACGTGCTGCCCACTGTGTGGTACATTAAATCAGTGGAATATTCAGGTTTTTACATTTTTGAACAATAATGCTGGATGACTTTTTACTTCTGTAATTTAAATAACGAAGTTGTGTAAATTGCTTTAGTAAATGGTGTGAACTTCAGCGTTTGCAAACCATTTTGTTTCAGATGCCTGGGTCAACCTATACTATGAGTCACATCGCTGTGCATGGTTTGCGACGGTACCATATGTGTCGGGATTGCTTTGTATGCTTCAAGGGTGACTATGATGTACGTTTCTTCTGCTACTCCTTTTTATTTTTCACTCTATCCTTCTATCCTTCATATTTTTTTCTGTTCCTGCCCGTTCCTAGCGGAATCTGTTATTCTTTTGAGTATCCTTAACAGTTGAGCATCAAACCGTCGTTTTCTCTATTCATCTCAAATTCAAATAGCATTTACTTGCTACTCTTCTTTTTCAGTGCGTTCGAATGAAAACACACTTTGAAACAACACACTGCACCTTGATTCCCAAGTCCAACAACCGTGAATTATTGTGCAAATTGTGCAGAGAAATTGTACTTAAATCGCATCTTGCTGAACATGTGATCGAAAAGCACTTGGTACGTTTTGTATTCTTAGATTCGGTGAGTAACAGCTTACAATTTTTGCTTGAACTTGCGTTTTAGGTGACGGGCTTCAAATCACGCGATCCTAAGAATCAAGGAAAGCTGATTGTCAAAACAGGCGCAGTGACACGTCGCTTCCTTGGTTTCGACCGCATTTACCATGTCGGCGATGACTCCGACATGGATTAACTGCCGGTTTACCTCTCGCGCCATAATACAAATCTCCTTCCGTCTACTGGCATTTCAGCCTAGTTTTCTTAATTCCTCCATAGTTTAATATCGTTGTTGTGACTATATGATAGGTTGTTTAGACTATTTTTTTTTTCTTGTTACTGGTCAGGGCGTCGGATTTTTCTCGTCTCCAAAATATGTGGAGTTAAAGCCAAAAACGGGAAAATCACCTATCGCTCCAATAGGATTAGGAGAAAACGGTGACATCGTGATTAAAATTGTTATGCTATTTTCTCATCTACACTGCTTGAAAGTTGATTTTCAAAACACAATTTCGTACTGCGCGTTGTGAAGAATTGAAAATGTTCTTTAACAAGGCGTTGTAATTGTTGTCCTAGTTTTTATCCGTGTTCACCTATGAAAATCTCTAATTAAGCGTATTGCTTGTATTATCAAGTAACGGGTGATGTTTTAGTGTGTATGTATGTATGTTGAACGTTTTTAGAAGTGGAATAAATTCTCTCATGAGAAGTTCTTTTCTGAAACTGTTGTTCGAGGAAGAGGTTAACGAATCATGCACTCTTTTGTTGATCACACATGTGCTGCAGCTTTTATCCTGTTAGGGAGAAGATGATGAGGAACTCTCACATAGGGTACGAATGTCCTCAGAAGGGTTTTTTCCTCATTTCTCATTTTCCTTTCCCTCCCAGAGAGGGGTTCTTTGGTAGACAAAGCAGCACCGCTGTCTTGCGTAATAGCGCATCACAGCCCTCTTTCTTAAAATTTCACAGTATATTTGTATATGTCCAGTCTTCTAATATAAACTGGCCACATGATGTTGAAGTCAGGAGAGAGTAAGGCATAATATTTTATCAATTTGTAGAAGTAAGATTCGTGCATGTTGATAATTTTCGTAATCCAGATCCAACAAACGACACTACCATAATTCGACATTAGTGTGCAATTTTAAGAGCATCTGTTGGTGGTAAGGTATGTTAGTGAAGTTGAAGTACCGTCCACTGATGCTTTCCACATCCTTTATCCTAGCTGTGTACTGCAACAGGAGCTTTTCCTTAGTCTGAAAGAAATGATTGCGTTTAAATGTGGTCTTAAGGCAGTGGGCAAAGTTCAACAATAAATTTCTTACCAAGCAATTTGGATCGCCATCCATGTGGGGAAAAACGAACGACAAAACTTTTGTCTGCTCAGGCTGGGTACAAAATGGTCCGTTATTGGACCAGTCACCATTACATGCTATGAGGATGCGGAATAGATGGGTGGGATATGGCCTGGAATAGATTCTTGGTAGGAGTTTTAGAGGTCATAGTTCTGGATCCTCTCATTTTTTTTAAAGTTTTGCTGTCGAATAGCGCTATATCGAACATCTAAACTGAGGTTAAGGCGACTATAATGTCTTGAAACGATCAGGGTAGCAAAGAAATCCGGAAGTGGTGTACAGAAACTTGATTTATCTTCTAGCCTTCTAGCGTTTCTTCCAGTGATCAATTTATTAGGTGATCAAATGTACGCGGAAGAGGCGGGACACCATAAGTCAAAACCTCTCAGGTTGCAAGATCGATCGAAGAAAATCTCCCCAATTCCACGCACCATTTGTCGTTTTTGTTTTTTTCAGTTGAACTTTGTGTTGCTTGCTTGACACTGGCATTGTAGTAGCATCTTTTTCTGGATTCTTTTACATATGTATGTTGAATTTCCTCTCTTACGCCTTTCTGAAAGTCCTCTAAAAGGAATCGTTCCGTATCGGAGTCTTTTTTGAGACATCTATGTGAAAAAGCCTCCAGGAGCCATGCATATATGACTCCATGTGAAACCCTCCAAAAAAGGGACCGACTACTTCAATCATTTTAAATTGAATAGGTGGTTTGACATCGTCTGAGTTAGTACAACCTTATCTTTCAAAATGTAGTATGCATGTCTCTTAGCGCGTTCATAATTTCACAAATTCCAAGATATAATACATTAATGCCATCTGCTCTCATAGACAACTTATCAGACGTGTATTTTGGCTCAATCATTTTGGATTCTTAATGATCCGTGCTGGCCCTCTGCTTTCGAAATTTTTCTACGCTTCCCACAGGTGGGGAATGAGCTCGCTGTCGATGATGTCTGCGGGGAGCTAGTAGGGCAAACTTGACTGTTTATTTTTCATGCTCTAGATGATAAACCAAATTCTTTTCGTTTTCCTAAACCATCTAGCATTCCTGCTGCTTTATTTGGGAAGAGTGGGCCGATGATTGATCCTCATCATTCAAGGCTTGACCCTATTTTTGAAAAGTTCCTGCTCGCTCACGAAATTATATTTTTCACTCTAAAGGAAAATATGAAATCAAACCTACGAATTGAGCTTAGATGCCGAGTGCTTTCCATCGTAATCTTCATCATAGGTTGTTCCTGTGATCGATAACACTCGACCGAGTTTCTCCACTATCTCCTTTGTGTAGTCGTTCAGGGGATCCAGTATGTCTGTTAAATAAGGAATGCTCTCCTTCTCAGGAAACTTGAATACCGTGTTTTGCATGAGATTGAAAGATGCAAATCGCACGATTAAGACACAGTATTTTTGATCAGTAGTTCCATGCCAGCAATGGTGAAATCCATGCAAAATCCATGCATAACCAATGCGTTGGACAAAGAAATCCCTGGGTTTTCCGTGGGTTTTGCATATAATTTGAACGTGTAATTTGCATTTGACTTTGAGGTAGACATGCTAGCACCCCTCAGGCTTACCCACCGTTAATGCGGGCGCTTACGCTTACCCTGGGTAATCTCAATGATGCATTCAGGCTTGGATACTACAATCTTTACTCTTCTGCCGTCTTGGTCCTGAAAGGCTGCCGCTGCAGTCCTCGAGGAGTATAGCAAAAAGAATTGCTATCGACTCGGCGTCTTCATTTTTGATGCGTATCGATAGTGGGCGGGCAGTGACCGATCTCGGGCCGCCCACAACCAATACGTATCATAATCGAAACATTAATGTTATTTGTTGCATTCCTCGGGGGCTGTACCAGCAGCCTAAGGTTTTTCTGGAAAAACACGCCTTAGTCCTCTCTTTTACATGCTATTTTTATAGGCGCCGCCACAGGAATTGTCCCTGACTACAGCAATGCGGTTCGAAGCGTAGCCACATGAAGGAGATTTAACAAGACCATGTATTCAAAACGCAACATGGGAACGACTCGGAGTTTTGGCGGATGCGCCGCGGTCGTGCTGAGCAACATCTGTGACATGGCTGTATGTTTATTTATTCAATCCTATTTGTTCTAAACATTTGCTAATTACAAAAAGCAACTTACCTCTAATGAAGTTCGGTTTCCAAGGAGTGATGATGCTGTATTCATTTGCGAGCACTGAAAATTTATCGCTAGTTGATAGTAGAGTGCACATTTTTCATATTATTTCTGGGAGGGAATGCATCATCTAGGTGTATTTAGGTGTCGCTGCAGCTGTTTCAGACACGCTGAGTCGACAACACGCGACGCACGCTTCATGCGTCGCGGCAGCATCCGAGCGACGTTCTTGAACAAGAACATGCACGAACGCCCTAAATGTGGAGCGTTGGTACTACTCCAGTGGCACCGTATCCTGATCCTTATCGGAGAAGTTGCGCGTTGTAGATTCAGCATGTCTACTATGACCTATTTGGAAGACTCAGCCCCAATTTTGGTTGTTTCAGACCATAATATATGTTTGAGAATTTTTTAAAAAGTTTTACCTCGTCCAGCATATGCAGACAACGTCCGATATTCCACTTTTTCGGCGATATTCGGTCGTTTGCATGGATGAGATCGATTTGCCAAGTGAAACGTGCATTCGCTTGAGAGCAAATGCTGGTTACTCTTCTGGTCGTACACTTCAACTAAGGTTGCAAGGAATGCTGCAAAGTAGCTTCTCGAACAAAGCAAAGCATTCGCTCAAAGATGATTTATTGAAGACGTTTTCACCATCTTTTGTTGAAACGTCGATCACTGCGAAGTCGTTGCACATAGCCATGTAGCAAAAATCCCGAAGATCTGCTGTTACAGTTACAGCCGCTGAAGCTCCACCAATTTTGCATTCTGCCCATTTACCGAACTCCTCCTGCACAGAAGGATGTTAAACGTGGTGGACTAGTCAGTCCAACGAAATTTTCACATCTATAGCCGCTACCATGTTTATTGGGTTGCAGCCATAGGTGCGATAGGGGTGAGAACGCCCCTGGCAAAGTGAAGGGGGTTACCGGGCAAAAAGTGAAGGGTGTCGACCAGGGGGGGGGGCTTTCTGCTTCATTTTAGTAAGAGTTATGGCATTGGTAAGTAAGTGTCAATGCCCTATCCATTGATGTAATACCCAACATGTCTTCAAATGCCATGGAAACTGAGCAAATCTTGCAATATATTTCTGCAAACACACCGTTCAACAGTTTCATGAAACCGTACGATAGCGATGAGTCATCGCTATCGTGCTGCGGATGCTCTAGGATACTGCTTTCAAATGAGGAAACAGCCATTGATTACATGAATGAAGATAGTCCTCAGCACACCTTCATGATATGGTCCACTCATGCATACACAACTGCACAACATTTCTTCTCTCCTACATACAAAAATTTGACACTGAAATTACACCTGCTTTTGAGCTATTTTTGCTTATTACAGCTTTATTCGGAAATGAAACCTAGGAGTGAAGGGTACCTATGTTCTCCTCCTCCAATCCCCTAACTGATAAACCACATCTCGTTTCATGTGGTTGCGTGTCTTTTTCTGTGAAGGGGGGTGAGAATGTTTCTGAAGCCATTCTCACCCCATGCGCACGCCTCTCTTCCCTCATCGCACTATCTCGCCATTTGTCTAACAACGGGCACGAGAATGCCCCGTTGTTTCGGCTCACCCACCCTGTTTTTCAACCAGAAAAGGGTTTCCCCCATACATTTGTATATGGGCGGAAAGCGCATCCTTTCTAATATGTATATATGTAAATACCTACCACTTTCTCGGAAACACAAGACGAAATCCTTTGAAAAACACCTAATTTGTAGAGTTTTCGACCGTCCTGTTGGTACCACTTTTTTGCCTGCTCATCTTACACTAACTATCACAACTCATGCACGAAAATGAAGAGAAAATCTTTGCAAATTGTGGAGGACTATCTTCGTTCCGGTTAGTTCACGAGCTTTTCCATAATGATCTTAGAAACATACATGCTATGTTTTTCATACCCTTATGTGTTCAAAAATTTCTCCGCAAACATGCTATCTATCGCTTCCCACTTCTAATATGTAAACTCTACTAGGTTTAAGCTTTAATTAGATACCCTTCACTCATATCTAATTCTTTATCCTTCACATAGAAATTCGCTCGTCATTTTCCCTGTCTGCGGCAATGGTCACATTGCGCGCTCCATTCAACACTAACGTCATTTCGATTCCTGACTCCTTTATTCACATGGACAGCAATAGAATCGATCCTCTATCATTGAATTTGTTCAGTTTCACCTTACCAAACTTTTGATTTCTTCATTTCCTTGTCTTCTGTAACTGGTTTGGTGAAGGGGGTCTATTGGCCCCCTCCCAAAGTGAAAGGGGTCTGAGCCTTGGCTCGGACTATCGCACCTATGGTTGCAGCGACTTGCGGAAAAGTGTGGCGGATCTGGGGTGGCTATACCTTATTTCAAATTAGTGACTGGCAAACCTCATCCTTGGCAGAGCATCTTCCACAAATGACGTTCAGTGAATGCTTATCGAGAGCACTGTTCGTAGCACATTTCCTGGAATATTTCTTCGTGCACGTGAAGCTCACCGGGCATGGGTAGAAAGTGGTAGGGAAACGCTTACCTAACTGGAGAATGATGCGCAGGCAGCACTCCTCCTCCACTGATCAGTGCCATATTCATGAAATCGGGGTCACCGTCGTTTTCATGAGCAGGCAGCTGCAGTAGCTCTTTAATACAATTACTATAGCGGAAAAAACAACAGGTTTAATAGAGCTTTCGGCACGTTCTTTGCGTAACCAGCGTCAATATGAGGAAATTCATGATATACGGTTTAATTACCCAAGTTTAGGAGTAGTCTATTCCTTCTATTCCTGTTTTTTTATCCGTATTTTAGGTTGAAGCTTAGGACTTCCCCTCCCTTATTGATGAGTACTGAGGGAAGTCCTACGCTTTCAGCTGAGCTTCCCTATAAGGGTAAAGACGAAACGGAAGTTGAGCCATTTTTCCAATTGTTTTTTATTTTTTTAGTAATTTATGATTTGTTTATTGATACTATAGCTTTTCCTCGAAAAATTGATGACTCATATAGATACGCATCTCGGCTCTAGGGTCTTCTTCTCGGAGAAGACTGCTGCTTAGGTTGTTCTTCAGCTCCACCTATCCAAAGTTCCACTGCATTTTACTGGATTGAGTCAAATGTATAATAAGTGGCGCTCCTAACTAGTTGATCCAGCGATAACCTCAAAAGATTAGTTCAAAAGTTGTCGCTGTACATATAAGGAATGATTTTCCTTAACTTTTGCACAGATTTCCACCTCATCTCTTATCCCGGATCCTCGAATCTTCCTGCTACGCCAAACTTTGGTGCTACGATGTACCCGCCGTCATTTCACGGTGGAATTCAGGGGGTCTGTCAGAAGCTATTTGTGGGTCCTTAGGAAGACTCTATTGTCAGAGTTCGCCTAGGTAAATTCTAGAGTTATATTGAATTTTTATGGTCTGTTCAGTTTTCGTTTCGTGCATGATCCTTATACGAAAACTAAACATAAAAGTAGTAACTTAGGTAATTTTAAATGCAAGTCTGGGAAGTTCTAGGGTAAAATCTGTGCGCAGCTGCAAGTATTTTCGTGTAGTGTGACTCCTCCTTCCTTCATGAGAAGGAAAAAGTTCCGCAGATCTTCTTTTTTTTCTATAGATTCTCTTCTCAATTAAGAGATATTCACGTCCGCCCATGTGGATTTGTAATTATTCCTGAAAAGTTTTCTTCTCTGGATTTCCAGCTGTCCACAATCACTTTTGCAGAAGAATCTCTTTTTTCTTTCTCTTCAGTCTCAGAATCTTTCTCTTCACTTCAAGATTATCCTTTTTCTCCATTATCCTTAACCGTTATTATAATATTACCATCGGATGAGCATATATTTGCATTTTACATATACATTTAAGGCTGCCACGGGGCTATCGCAGAGAGTGTATTAGTGTATTAGTATTATAGTGTATGCGTTAGCATTTTTGGGGTTCTAAGCTTTAAAAATACACTCACTTGTCCATAAGTTCATATATTCCACGTTCCTGAAAGGCGGAAGCACTATTTTTTCCTTAAAACTCGGTCCACGAGCGAACATGATTGAGGGCATATCTGGCTCGATATAATCATACCCGTGTGCGCCTATTTTTCTTGGGTCAACTTCTTTTTTCTCGCTGAAAAAACAAATATTATCATGATTAAAAATTGTAATGATTTGCTCGGATAAATTCATTATTTGGCAGCATGGTCTCTGTTACATTTTGTGCGAAGATATCCCATGGTCTTATACGTAGCTTAGACACCTAGTATTAATTGCAGCTGTTTTTGAGGGCTTTTACCTGTACGTGTATGTGTCTCTTTGTCCGAGGGCAATATAGTCGCCAATCCTTTTCGACGATGAGTAGTGGTATCTGAGAGGCACCGTCTCCTTGGTGAATACCCGAATGTGATCGTTCTCCTTGCACGTTAAAGCGGACATGATTTCTTCGTGAGTCACCGCTTAAAAAACCGATCAGTTACAGAGGTAATCCATAAAGACAAAGAAAACAGCGGGGCCACATGTTGCCTGTAACGCTCACTTGAATTCCGTCGAAATATCAAAGTGTTTGCTCCTGTAGAAATCACCATATCTTTCAAGCTGAACAGGTCTTCGAGCACGACAATATTCTTAACTTCAGCCATACCTTGAAAACGAGCGTTTACTTGGCCTAAGATACGATTAATAATATGTAGATGGAATTCACCATGGTCAGATACAATTACTATGTTCACACATTCCAAAATGCCTTCTGCTTTCAACTTTGCTAAGAATTTATCGATCGCTTTATCCACTAGGACTATGGCGTCGTTGAGCTGAAAAGTTCTTAAAGATCAGGCGTTCTTTCGTAGTCTGGATATCCATCGGTGCTTCGTTTGCTCGCACACCTTTGGACCCATAGTCTTATGACCCGTAAAGTCTGGTTCTGTGATGTAAATCATTGTGATGCCTGGGCGTTTCTCTTTCTCCAATTTTAGCCACTCGAAGACCTGGAAAAACCTTGAAAAAATTCACAGTTTCCTCTGTTTGAAAGTGTGTTTAGGTTTTCACACTGTATTGAATTAAAAAAGTTGATTAAACGTTGATTTTGCTTTGTTTTTGCTCCTAGGCTCATACAAAGGAATGATTTAAAAAACCATTTATGCCATTAATAGCTCTTAGCATATGCTCATCAAGGGCTAAATTCTACAGAGTGCATGGAAGAAATAATTCTATGCTTCGTCAAAAATGCGCAAAGGGGCTTCACTCTTTATTTCCTGAGCATGCCATGCTTGCCAGTTAGTTATCTTCGAAAATATGCACGCATTTTTTATTCTTCAACTTATAGGAGTACTTACATTCAGCGTGGGCTGGAGGGTAAGGAGAGAGATGTGGGGGCAAGGGTTGAAGTTGTGTATTTTGCTCCACGTTTTAGAATGTATCAGCAAAAATTCACGACCTCACCTGGTCAAGTTTCTCGTTTGGATGTATCCCTGGAGTGAATGGAACCCTGTAGTGCGGCTGCATATAATCTTAAAAATCACTCTGTTATTTTGAAAAACTTTACCATAGTAGTGATTATTTCGACTGCTAACAATGTAACTCACACGAACTATTGTGGTAAGAGCCAATCCATGATATTGTTGCCGCTTTTCGTTTTGTTTGACGTTGATACAGCGACCATATCTTAAAAATAGGTTGAATAATCGTGGTACTGCAGAGCTTTGCCGGAACTTCTACAACAGAAACAGTGAAAGATGTCCTAGTTTTTGCAGATGCAGTGTTGGTCAGTCTCCCCTGCATCACAGAATACTGCTCGTCAGTTTTTACGCGCCGCACCACCTACGCGATGCGGCAGACAAGTTGGGTGGTGTGCTTGCCATGTTGCTGGTATTGCTGCTTTGCTTGTGATTTCACCAAAAGTATTTCGGATTGAAGAAAAAGGACACAAGGAGAACGGTAAAAAGCATAACCGGAAAACGACAGCGTTCGGCCGGTCTGCAGGCCATTCACACGGCGCGACAGACCAGACGAGCGGTATGCACTATATGTATGTGTAACAAGCGCTGGTTGTCTGGTATTGTTGAAAGCCAAGCGCTTCCCACACTCTTCTCAAGAGAGAAGTGAACAACTCTTCCCAGTCATTAGGTGAAGTTCAATGCTAGTTTAGAGGTTAATTTTAGCCATTTATCCTCACTACTGCTTTCAGATATTAATTACTAATGACCCATTCTACATACATTTTATTTCATTCAATCTCATTCTATACCTATGCCCGACTGGATGCCTTCTGTCTTTTCAAAATGTCGTGCTATGCTTTGCAGGCATCGCAGCTAGCTAATACTATATTGTTCATGCTATAGTACCATCCTCTCACATAAAGACTGACAACGTACTGGTTTTCATTTTCCAGACGTTGAGGCTCCGGCTTTGTTTCTCTGCGTTCCATCATATAGCAAAGTTGGTAGGCAGTTGTGACGGGAGATACGCAGATTTGCCATTGAGGACTGTATAATGGATAACGTAAAAGGAGAGTGCACCGACAGCGCTTGGGCTAGTAAGCGTTAAATAAACGTCATTCCAAAGAGCTTGGTAGCCGTTAGACATGCTTTTTAAACAGCTAACTCTTCCTTTCCTCTTCAACTTTCTGAGCACCAAGATTAGAGTAATGGAAGGTCACAATGCTTGCGGTATAAGAAACCGGCCTCTCGCACGGAGCGCCCACCCAATTTTTGTCAAGGCAAATGTGATGCGGAACATCCTCAGAACAGAAGACAAGTTATGTACGACGACGGGTGCAGTGGTTGAAAACAATGTCGCTCGAATACTTGAAGGGAATGGTTACTGTGCGAAACCTTCGAAGGCTTGGCTCACGCATTCAAGAATGGATGGAATAGCGCTTTCCCTTCCATATGTTGGGGACAGTTCGGCACGAAAAGGTGATTAGGCAGCGAAGGATTTCCAGTTGCTGATCAGATTTTTCTTCCGTCCACCCCACTCGCATTTGCGAAAGCAGATGTTACGAAATCAATTGCTGATATTGCTCTGGGAAGAAAATATGCGAGCAGTTAGGCACTGTATACATGATTATATGCGGTGGATGTGGCGAAAAATATGTTGAGGGACGATGAGGCCACTGCGCAGAAGATTGGACGAACACAGGAGAGCGCTTTCACAACCGGCTTCCTTCCCAAAGCAACGTTTCTCGCGACACAGGACCCTCAGGCACGCGACTGAGCTGCCACCGGTGTTCACGGTGCAAGTGTTGCATCGTCATCTAGCTAAAACTTTGGAGAAGGAAAAAATAATGGAGGCCAGAGAAATCAGAGCCAGAAATAAATAATAGGAATGAGATGCAGGAGATATTGCGGTTGATCACACGATTAGATTGCTTCTCCTTTTAAGGCGCTTTGACTCTGTACCCCTTACTCCATTGCTGCGACCAAGAAAGGGGTGCGGTCATTCTCTGTCCCACGCTGTTCCCTTCTGCTTTTAGTGAGATTTCTTTGTATAGGTCTACAGTATAGTGTTGGTAGCTAGAGTCATCGTCAACGTCTTGTCTCACGGAATTGTTGCTAAATAGACAGTTCATCTGTATCAGATAACTTTATTCTGTATATTAAAGTGTGACGAAGGCGTTAATTACGCCGAAAGCTAACAAGAGTAAAGACACCAGAAAAAAGTCCGAACAACCTCGGAAAAGTGAACAGCTAACCCTTTCTAGTTTGTACGTTTGCGAGAAAAAAAAAACTCACCGGTTCTTTCGTATAGAAACCATCTAGTGTGCTTGTTCCGAGGTATTCAGGTTCTGGTGACACATTAGGGTCGTATATGGTGTTTGCCACTGAAATTGATTAAGTAAATTTCGTAGATTCGTAAAACGAGAAAATAGAAGCAGGAATCTGAAAAATAATGTAAAAAACGAAAAATGATTCATTACCGATGCCATGATGTCCTGGGTGGAGACCGTTGGAAATCGTGACGTGATTCGGGAAGGTTAGCGAGGGGAAACTTGAATACACTCTCTGAATGTGGTCAGAAGTTACTGAAAGAATGCTGCAACGTTCAAAAGTATTTGAGCGAAATGGTCGGGCTCATGTTTTGGTGCTCTGAGGAAAATGGTTTTGAATCAGTTCGCTTTATTTTACGGAAAAGACGGATTCTTCCTTCCCACCTCCCTGCCATACAGCTTACGCCTTTTACTTCCTTGTTCTCATAGATTTGAGAGGTGTTAGAATGTTGATAAGTGGTTTGCACTAGATTATCAGTGCAGCCCAAAAAAGTGCATTTCATTGCACTCTGGCATCTCTTGTTTGGGCTTTTGCAACATTGAAACAACTCATTCGTAAAGCTGTTGCACTAATTTTGAAGAATAATAGCGAAATAAGGAAACGTTGGACGAGATTGGGGATAAAATTCGGGATCTTTGGAATCCTCTTTTTGTTTTAAATTGAGAAATTAGGAATATATGGTAATATTCAGGTGAACCTCATGGATCTAATGATAATTTCACTAGTGTGAATAATTATTCTGAGCTCTTCACGTGTCATGTGATGTCATCATCTAAGAAGCGCAGATTTGTCCTTTTGCAATATTGACTACCTTCATTGATCAATCGGGCATCTGTTTATATTTACATTTGAAGAAATAGTCATATATCAAGTTTAGCAGAAGGATCATTACATAAAGAAGCCCGCTATTGAATTCACTCCACTACAAGTCCTGAAGCTTGGAAAGTTTCATAGATACAGAAGGTTTACGCACAAAAGGTATGAGTTTGGACTCCGTTCTATGCATTGACCTCTTGCGAATATTAGACTGTGGAGCGTTCTATTTTTTATTTCTATTCGTTCTCACTAAAGAGGAAAAGGCATTGGAATGCAGAGTATACTTATACCACTTTCGTTTGATTTCTTTGCATTCGAGATTTCCTTTTTTTTTCCTATTCCACAGGATTTTAGATCTAGCACATTTCTATTGCTGTCCTCGTCGCCACATGACCATCGTTCGCTCCTCAAGTACTCAGCATTAAATTATGTAGTCCGGCATCTAAGCTCTTTTTGTTGGACACTCTGTAAGCGGGTTTGGGGAGCGTACGTTTTTTTGCATTCTGTGCTTGGAACAATTTTCAGATTTCAGCACAAGACGGAGGGGTGCTTGGTGGGAGAACGTGAGATTTTTTAGATTCGACCTTTTCGAAGAAGTCTGAAGAATGCGAGAGGCCGAAGCATAGTTGCAAATTAGTATTCCATCTGGGAAACCTCGAATGCACAGGTATCAATTTTAGAATCAAAGACACCGAGAGTTCTGGATAAGAAACGTCTGAATTATCTATGCCACCATTTTTCTAAAATTAGTGGGCACCGTTATTATCATTTCGGAATTTATCAACTGCTTTCATTGGTGCTGAGAGAATTCAGTAAAATCAAGAATCAATCAGTAATCAGTTTTTTTACACTCTTCCGTCGGAGAAGAGCGTTTGAGAGAAAATAGAGAAGGAGGTGATGGTGATGATGATGAAGAAGAGAAAGATGATGATGAAGACAAAAATGAAGAAGATGAAGAAGAAAATGATAAAGATGTAATTATGAAGAAGAAGATGATAATTATGGTGAGAACACAGGAAAACATGCTGTGCTCGCCGAGAGCACAAAACTAAACTTGCATGCTTCTCATTCAGTTTACATATTGTGACTTATGCACAAGTGCTAAGCTGTCCTCGTTTTTGGGTTTTGGTCGTGGTGAAATTCTCACTTCGGCCGTAACTCCACACTCAGCGATTCTGTCGAAAGTAGGCTGCAGTTTGCGGGCTAAGTATTTATGTGAGTAACCATCTAGTGATATGACGACGAGGGGAGGATGTGGGTCCAGATATCTGAAAAGAGTTCTTTTTTTTTACCCTTCCTTATTGTATATAGTAGATAGCAAACACGCACTTAGGATTTCGGCACGTACGCGGGCATTTGACTTGTTCAGCTTCCTTTCCTGGCTGCACGATTAGCCAAACTATCACGGCGATGACTGCCAGCATGATCAGTAGAACAATTACTTAATAAGTAAGTCTGAGAAAAATCATCGAAGCAGCGCCACTCTTATCCGTCTATAAAACATTACAAATCCTAGTGATGTAGGCGTTAATTAAAATGCGTACTTTAAAACGCAAGCGTTTAATAATTCATGCTTTTGCTAAACCATTCAATTTTAGCTGTGTTGGTGTATTTCAATGTAATCTTTTGTAAGGCATTTCTTCCTGCTGTTCAATTGCACAACATGTGGTGCTATGGATTTTCAAAAAAAGGGAGAAACCCTACTCACCTCCTACTATAATTTTCCCAAGTGAGTTTGGTTTAGAGTAGTCCTTAGCCTTCCGATCCACGGGCTCCTCTCGAATTGCTATTACTCTAGCTCCCATATTCTCCTTAAATCATTTGACGTAACTGCATTTAGATGTAGCTGTGCTCCTCTTCTTTTTTTTTATGAAGAAAGCTCTAGCAATGCGTATTTGTACGAAGACTGTTTTACATTGCGCTTCCGACTTTCCATGAACCTAGGCATGATTACTCGTGTTAGTTGGTTAGTATGGTAGAGCTGTGCGCGTGGTTATTAGTCTCTTTACTCAAGGCAAACGCTTCGACAAGCTCGTTCTCCGTCAGAGCCGGGAATGGTGAAATAGAAACCGGACGATCGTTCACCCACCCTTCAGAAAACGTCTTGAGATTAAAGAGTTTTCTAATCCAGCTTCAAAAGTCCAGGAATGAACCGCTATGAGGAGTGCCTTTCGACCATGTGGGTACTCAATCCTTGCCTGGACAAAGCGCCCACGGAGATTTGGCCCTCACAAATTTCGCAATATTCCTAGGTTAAAGGCAGTGTCTCACCTCATTTTCGATTCTGAGATACTAACAGAATCCGGACCTACTCGACACGCTAAGTCCAATAATGTACGTGATTTTTGATAAAACCGTCAAAAACCCGTTTTTGAGGGACCAATCCAACTTGGCGTGGACGAGTTCCTCGGCAAGGAAACTGCCCGTCTTGCCATACACCTCAGCAGATCTCATTGATCGCACAGGTGTTCTCATTACCGAAAACTGCGCCGCAGGCGGGAGACGCCTCGTCCACCGGCCGAGAATTTGGCCAAATTCTCGGCCGGTGATAGTGAGGTGAGACACTGCCTTTAAGCATTGTAGTGAAAACGAACGAAGTGATCGAATTCCACGAGAAGAGCGGTTTTCATTGCCACTAGTTTAACCTGTTCGCAGAGAATGCGCAAGTTGCCCCGGCCGAAAGAGAAGAAGGTTGGAATGAAAGCACGTTTTATCACAAGGAACGAGAGTGTTCGTAAACGGAACGCCCATTCATTTCACGCTACAACTCATCTTATTTGGACGCTGGAACGCATCTAATTTTCTTCTAAGAATGGGGGCGAATCTCGTAACACACAACCACACCCAAGCTCATTCTTATAAGTTATGATACCCTAACAAGGGAAGGATACTAGGGGGGTCCGACAACTCGTAACGAAATGAATACATTCAAATGCAGTTTTTGATGTGGATCTCAGATTCGTTTTCCTTATCTGCCGCGGAGTTCTCTCTAAAGAGTGATGCGGAATTATTCCAGCTTGCAGAAGGCAGCCTAAAATTTGGGTTTATGGATATATTCTGCCAAAAGATCGCGGAAACTTATCTGGATCTTTGAAAACTTTATAAGTTCTTATTAAATTGTGCTAGCCGACATGTTTAAAATAGTTTTCGTGCATGTTTTCAGCAGATTATAGCTCGAAAGTCAGATTTGGCCGGTTTAGGCAAGTCAAGTTGATGCCAAGTAACTCTTCACGGAGAACTTCTTCACGGAGAACTTCACGGAGGTGTTCCAGCGCTTCGTTCAAACGAGCTGTTAGGTCCAAGATATGTGTAGCATAGATCAATATGATTACTATACATTTTCTTAGTAATGGTAGCTGCTCAACCGAAAATCGTATTTTATCTGTATTTGTATCCATAGCGTTGTAAATAAGACGCAATAAATCAAACTTCGCAGCAGATGAAGTAAACGAATCTGAGATCAGCATCGAAAACTGAATTTAACAGTAAACATTTCATTACGAGTTGTCGGACCCCCCCCCCCCAGTATACTTCCCTTATAAGAATGCTGATATCTACAGCGGTGAAACTTTCGACGGATTTTTGGACAGTTGCTAAGTATTCAAAACGATCGAAACCTCGATTACGAAAATTTCGGCGGTTTTGAAGCACCTCCTCTGATCTGCGCAAGGCACGTTATTATCCGTACCCCAGCTGGCAGTGATCGTTCTTAATCTTCCGCGGTGTAGATTGTAGGAAAAGCCCAGTAGAAGCGCTCGGTCCCACTCAGCAGTGACCACCACTTTCCTCTCACCGCGGGCATGGTCATCAGTCAAGCGCGGTGTTCGAGCTGAGGAGGAGCTGAGGAGCATATAAAAGGCGCTATCATTGGAGATAGAGGTAGAGGATCTGTTATCCGCTCATCGGCACTTTGCTTCCCCCCCCCCTTAATTTTCCCCCTTCCTTTCTATAAGCTATTTATTTTGGTATTGCTTGTAATTTAGTGTGTTGCCATTTTTTGCCATGCTATGTCTCACATTGGAATTAAAATGATTATTACATTGAAATAGGTTCAGGCTTGTTTATGAGAATGAGAATAATCAAGTTCAATAGCTCCAAGAAATGGTTTTAGATCTTAAGTTAAGAGGAGTAAGAAAGTAATCACAGAGGATTTACCCTACTGCTACACTACTTACCTGTTTATTTTACTCACCAGAGATAGGTAGCACCGTAAAATTGAGGATCAACAACAAGGTTATCGGTTATTTAACTCGATCTTGTTCTTATCTTGTTATTTGACTCGTTCTTGATCCAAAAACAGCCTTAGAAATTTTTTTCTGGGACGGCGAACGTCCATTGGGATTGATCTCTTTCAAGCAAACTTGTCGAAATGCTAGCCGTCAATGAGGAAATTAATTAGATCTTTTACAGCCCTACCATATTAATGGACCAACTTTGTCTTTACTAGCATAACAATTTTTATGTGCTGAGGTAAGGAATAGTACTTGAAAAAGCTTATATTAGTTGAAAAATACCAATACCAATGAAGAGCTATAACACCACCTTGTACCAGTGTTAACGCCATTGTCAGAGAGACCACTGCCAGCCTTGCTCTTTTGGCTTTTAAGGCCCGCTTACCTAGGGGAGTCTTGGAACAAATGTTAAACAATGTGAAGGTGTTTGGTTCTTTTGAAAAGTGTATCCAATCATTGTATTCAATTGTATTCAATTGTTTTCAACTGTGATCTAATGCTGAATGTTGCACGTTTCTTTCATTTGCGAGGTTACGTGTTGGAACTCATGGTGTTTGCTTCACTGCGATTCGTGATTCATTCAAAACATGTGTTTGGCTGAGCTCATTGCGTTCGAGGCTATTAGTTAAGATGTAATAGAAAAGGTACCACTGGACATTTTAGGCAAATTTGAGTAGGTATAACAGAATAGAAAGGAAAAGAGCAGGTAAAGGAAGTGCAAGAATATGTTTGCCTGTGAAGAGAGTCGGTGTTATTGTGCGATGTTCGATTATATTCCAAACCCTGAAAATGTATGCAGTTGCCATGAAAATAGGAGATTACATGAAGTTCAGAGTAAACTAAACATTAGTGCAAAAGTGTCACTAAAACTACACGCCCATAGATTTAGCTCTTTCCCCATTAACACACCCATGACAGGGAGCTTTTTGCATCCACTACCATTTGGGCCATTCATGCTTACTGCGATATTTTAGGTTAGTATACAGGAAGTTGTGCACGCGTTTGCAATTAGTGAACTTCGAGCGGGGAACCAGTTATGCACGTGAGAGCCAATATGTTAATTCTGTTATAAAAACATGGAAATGACTCCGAAATCCTTGCGATTCATCATTCGACTAACATATGTAGCTCTACAGCACCTCTTGATGTAATATGTAATATTAACTTACTGAATGTGAAGATTCTGGAGCGACTGTTGCCATTATTGACTGGAGTATGTGCCGTGTGCCGCAACTGTCGAAATAGCAAGGTTTTGATAAGGAATTTCCGTGCCTGTCTATTGAGTGTAACTCGGTACTTTTCGACTATTTATCCGATCATGTTAACAGAATGAGGACATGAATGATAAGGAGTGCTCATAGGGTAGTTTGGAGAGGACATCAAATTCTGCAACCTAAATTTCCAAGAATGGTAAGGGAATACTATACAGGGTAGCTGAAACGTATTGGCACACGCAAAAACGCTGTGTTCTCAGAAATTTACGATGTCTAACGACATGTTTTATGTGAACAGAACAAACACACAACAAGCAACAACATTTAGAGGAATTGCGCGAAATAGCCACCCTTTGCTTTTACATGCTGCAGGTGATTCTCATCCAAATCCTCCTACCCTTTACAAGTTCCCGTCGCGTATTTTCCAAAGTGAAGATTTTCGTGACCCTTAACTTCTCTTCTAAATAGCCCCTAACGAAAAATCTAGTGGATTCAGATCAGGGCTGTTCGAAGGCCATCCATCTTTTGTTAAATATCCAGGGACATGGGCGTCGAGGAAGGCTGTTGATTTAACTCCACGTACAGGAGCCCATTCCTGCTTGAAGATTCCATCAGCATTTCTTTGCTTCTATGGGGCCACATCTCAGTCAAGACGTGTTCCTGATACGTTTTGACACCGATCGTCACGTTTTTATCGATGAAATCAACGGAGTTTCCTCGCCAATTTCTGCCCAAACCATCAATCCCTTCGGAAAAAGAGATTGCGTTGCGATTTTCCATTTATTTCGTTTTTCTGCGGCGGATTTATCAGTTGCCGATCATTCTGACGCTTGTATGCCTTCTTGGTGCTGAGATTTTCTCGTCCAACAACAGGACGTCGTGCATGCGAAGCACCTTGGATAATTCAAACAACTTCTTACACTTCTGTCAAATGTTGCCCGCGATAAAAACGACCATTGCAAAACCCCAGAGAACTTTGGCCGTTGTTCTGCACACTTTGCCGGAAAATATTCAGACTCCGCTATGAAAATGAGGCTGCCAACCTGGTTTTTCTTGACATCGACATTTCCTTCTGATTTCCATATCACAATTCTCTTGACCGTTCGAAGCGGCTTTTTCGGACGATTCGCAATTCGTGACATGTTCAATCCACTTGCCGCCAGTTGAGCGATTGCCGACCGATGAGACAATACATCATTACTAACCAGGAGGTACTCCTGTATGTAGTGAATTGCAAGAAAGTACATGAAACGTGCTACAACACATTTACAAAATGGGTTCCTTTCGCTTGACTCTAACTATCCAAAGACGCGCCAATACTTTTCAGCCACCCTGTAATTTATGAGATCTCTTACATGTGACTTGTGTTTGATAATTTTCTGATTATTTTTGCAAATTTTTATTTGCTTATTGTGAAATGGTGCTTTTTGTTTTCCATTACATCTCGTCTCATCGTTGGCAGACATGTCTTTGATAGCTGCAGACATGTCCTACTCCGCACCCTGCTTCGAGCAATGGAGCGAAGCTTTTACCTATGACATTGAGGTAAAATAGGATGATACAAATTAACGTCTCGCAGGATTACCTTATAAGGGAACACTGTATTTTATGAGAAGATGACCAAACACACAACGACCAAACGATCATTCTCGCTATGGCTAAATATTGTTGCTACGGACATACATACACATGCTTGCTTTGGACCTTCTTTCCGGTGGGCTTTTTTTCCTCAGCGCAGCATGACCATCGGTTAAATTTGTTTTTTGCTCTTTTCTTTTTTTTCGGAAGAGAATTATTGACCCTTCCTTATGAATTGATTGAAAAAAAAAACGATTCACAGCCTTTTTTGGAGCGTCTCGTTTTCAGTGCTTCGAAGTGAGAAACGTACATTTTATTATTAATTTTACAACAGGACGTACATTTTAATACCAATTTCACAGGAAATCTACCATATTCTAACATTTATGTGCATTTTTAAGATCATTTGTTGAACATCAGGAATGTTATTGAAGTTAAAGCGTAAACCCGTGAGAGTTTCAATTTGTTTGACAGTGGCGGTGTATTGTAGTAGAAGTTCAGTTTGATTCTGCAAAGGTAGGGGATAAGAGACGGATGCAGTATGGAAGATATTTTCTTGTAGCATACCATGCAGTTGACATTGCTATCCATATGCGGAAACACGAACGAGAGAACTTTTGTGTCTTCTGCGTTGCTGCAATAGGCGCCTTTGTCCGACCATTTGCCACTGCATCTCAAGAGAATTCGGTATAAATGAGTTGGATAAGGCCTGAAACACCCATTATAGGAAAAATGCTCCTGAAACTGAATGGCAAGATGCTGTTCGGAAGACTACACACGACAGTTTCCCTACTGTTGCTCATGACTAGCAACTCCTGTTCGGAAAAATTCACAATTCATTTTTTCTGGTGCTCTAGTTGAAGGTGTTTGCAGCGTTATAACTCCTTGAAAAAAAGCAGAACTCACGATTTAGAACCAGTTAGTGAGTATTTTCCGTCATTATCGTCGTCGTAAGCAGTGCCAGTAATAGAAACAACTTTGCCAAACTTGGTTACCACCTTTCTTGTGTAGTCGTTCAAGGGCGTGATAATTTCTGTCAATATTATAGAATCTCACTTTTGAAATACGATTTATGTTACTATCGCATGACTGTCGCAGTAAGTCTGTACGTACCTTTGTAAAATCCCGTTTTCCAAGGAGAGAATAGCCTGTGTTCATTCGCAAGAACTAGAAAGTATGTTATTTGTATTAGTTACTAGCGCAGTATGTATGTCCCACTAGTGAGCAATGCGCAAAGTTAAGTTAAGAATCAGGGCGCAGAACAAGGTGATCACCAGAGGTTGAAGAATACTAATTGTAAGTCCAGCCGGACTAAGGAACGAGTTAGGAGGTTCCTATGCTCCAGGTTTCTATTGCGAGAAGTCCAAGAATGGCGGCATCACGGACTAGTAGGAACTAGTGGAATACGTAAACGTGGTGAGAATTAGTCATAATTGATTCAGTGCCAGACCCAATCCTCGAAGAATTCACCACAGCACTCTCACAACTCGAGAACGAAACTGCGGGAAAGATTATGATCCAAAACCCGCTACTTATTTCGCAATGTTAACAATAGTCTCTGTAGAGACACACCTCTTCCTCGAAATGCCGAAAGCGATTTGAAGTGCAGTTCCGTTCCTCCTGTGTGTTTGTTCAAAGCAGGTCGATCGCATGTTGTAAATGGTTTTATTAGGTTGTACGTGCACTTATTTCCAAGCAAATGATCTTTCTTCTCATTGCTATAGATTTCGAACAAGGCCATGGTAAAGGCTGAAACATTCTCAGTTGTATTTCTGGGAGTCAGGAAGTCTGAAGGGTGCACGCCCACCTTCTGCTTCTGAGGTTTTGATTATCGCCATATCGTTACATCCTGCGAGTAGGCAGAATTGTTTTGATTCTGATTGCGGAACCACTGCTTTGGATACTCCTCCGACGGGACATCTGGCCCAATTTTGGAACGATATCTGTTTGATTGAACAAATTTCTTGTGAGTTATCTTTCTTCTGCCAGTTCTGTCTGTTTATGTTTTATTGAATTCACCATTCGGAATATAATGTCTTCTTCAGTTTTACAGCGTGCACGAAAAACTTTTGGACATGCGCGAAAACCGCAGAGAAGCTTTGGACATGCGCGAAAACCGCAAATTGCTTATGCAATGTCGTGAATTTCTGTGGTTTTTTGTTGCTAATTTATTAGAATCTTCGTTTCTTAAAATGAATTAGGTGATTATCACTTTCCGGAATGTTTAAAATAGCCGTGAGTTCATTATTTGGCTCCACACTAAAAGTGTGTGCGTAACCGCAAAACGGCTAGAAATTGCTCATTCAACTGTAAATTGCACCATCAAGCAACTCGAGGAGTGTGGAGAAACTCAAGACCGTTACCGCTCCATAGGTTCCATAATGATGGCGACGAGGAATGTCAGTAAGAAGGTACGAAATGGAGTTCGGATAAAAGAGCAGAGGTCGATGCTAAAGAAAGCCAAAGAAGTAGGAATGAGTGAGACATCAGTTCCCATTAGTCATAGAAATCTTAAATTGAAGAGCTGTAACGAATAAAAATGTTACTCCTTCACGTCTACATTTATTATCAAAAGCGACCAAAGATGCCCTACGCCGATGTACTATTTTGGTGCAAAAATAATGATTGAATGCAGAATAGATTTGCTATGTTTGATTACGATTCGAAATAGTTTTTCCTAGAGTCAGTGTGAGAGATAGTATAATAATATATCGCAGCAAATTTCACGGCCCTTTAAGACTGCTTTTTGAGGTTCTTGCTCGACCATCGATACCTTCAGCAAGAACGGAAGGGTGAAAAAACTCCACTGGTAAATGCCATTTCGTGCAAACTGAGCAGTTACTAGAATGATCTTTATTGAGAGGTCTGTTCTGAGTCTTTGTGGTAAGAAAATTGCTATCAAATCTTTGACTGAACTCTATTCGTGTTTCTATGTAGGAGAAATACCAGAGAGAAATCTCGCTCACGATTTTGAGCCACTCCCTAGCAAGCACGAGGAATGCCAAACCTTGTCTTCCGCTGAGCACTCCCCACACGTACTGTCCATCGTTGTTGTAGCGAGCGAGTAAGTACACTTTCTAAAAGGTAATGTAATTACGGTACCACCATCCGAATAGCTTGAATTCCCACGGAATGTTAGGAATAGTCTGCGGAGGTTTCAGGTATTCATCGTGCGTGTTCAGAGCCAAATCCATGAATGCAGGTTCTCCATCGTTTTCCATTTGTGGTATCTTTAGCAACTCTGCAATCGTTAGACATTATGGATTTTTCAAAACTCTTTGTCATTTCTACTTGTAAAAACTTTCCGTATGGCTATCGAGAGTGGAAATGTACTTGCTACAAAACCTCACTTCTCCACAAATTCATGTATTCTACATTCTGGAAAGGAGGTAGCACAACATTCTGCTTGAAACTCGGTCCCTGCGCAAACATGATTGAGTGCATGTCGGATTCAATATAGTCGAAACCATGAGCACCAGGTTTATCTCTTCTTATATACTTTCTTGAACTGTAATTATAGTCTCATCTTAAACAAGAGGATTGTATTAGGTTGTAACATAAGTTTCCGCTGGTTTTGCATAGGCATTTTCGAAGGCTTCTAATAAATGAATATCGATTAGATTTCGCTTATCTCTAGATAATGTTTTGAAGCGCGTGATCTCGCGAACATTATGGAATGTGGAATCGATTTTTGCGTCTTATTTTGAAGATGTAATTAACTTCGGAGTGAACCCTTCAAGAATGCAGTGGCAGTTGCACGAATAATAATTTTCACATAACGTTGAATGAGAATAACCAAATTGGGATGGAGTAATCTCGAGGCTATTCTTGTTCTCTCTGGTACTTCCCTCTCCATTTTATTGTCGAGCGGTCTCAGGCACCTACACCGAAATTGGTGCCCAAAATTTTCATTATGCCGTATTTCTCTCTGGAGTTGAAGCGAATTGGAGTGGGCCGTTTGGACACTAATCGGTGGAATTTTGGGATTTGTTCCAAGCGCTCTGTGAAAATCACTCCATCCTCCATATCGCTGAGGGCGCCTTAATTTTGTTGGTCGAACTCTCTGGAAAGGCGAAGAACTCGCAGAGAAATTCTTAATAGGGCATTATGTAGCATAAATCTAGGTCTCATCATGCGCCGATTATCAGATCACGAAAATATCTGTTATGGTAGAAACGATTTGCCAAAATCAGTGACCTCTAGCGCTGCCCGACTCAGTCCTTTGCCTCTCAGTCCACGGACTTCTGGAGCAGCGGAGTCGAGCTCCTGCTGTAAAAACGGCAGAAGACCAGCGACTGTTATGGTTCATACTTCGACTGATTCTTATTTGATTTTTCATAAAACCTTTTCTTCGGAAATTTCAAAACAATGGGAACTTATTTTACAACCTACTAGTAAGAAGAGGCGCTCCTGATTTTAAATTGTATCTTCTCATCACCATTTTCTACCTCAGTAGTGATCTGGGACCACATTCATCATTGAGATCACCCCCTCTGAAACGCGCCCACTCCAGTATCAAATTTGGCATTCAAAACAGGTTTTTGACCGCTTCTTTCAGAGTTCAGACACATTATTGGAATCAGCGCATTGAGCCTTTATTATCTCGGTACCCATAATGAAGTGATACACCGCCTTTGAGCGCTTGTGCCGAGGATTCCGAGCGACTGCGTCCATCTACTTGCCAGTGTTTTTCATGTTTATCCTTGTTTATTATATCAAAGTATTCAGCCTCAAAGAATCCAGCTGTCAAAATTCCAAATGGCTAGGCGTCTTCCAAGTAGGAAGCCCACCCTTCCCGCATGCCTCCTTCTCCTCCCTCCCTGCGCCTCGTTCTTCGTGGATCATTCAAATATAGTATGTAAGAGAAAGAAAATGAAAATTCTCACTTAACAACTAGCGTGTCCGTTTTTGTCAAAAGTACTAAATCTCCAATTCTTTTCGACTTGGAATAGTGTAGACGCAAAGGCATAGTGGACTTGGTAAATACACGAACAAAGTCTGTTCCCTTGCACGTCAAGGCTTCCGCAACTTCCTTATCGGTCAGTGCTGTAACATCAATTTAAATTTAGAATTTAAACTTTCTCTGAATTGTACATTGCTTACGATGCGGTCCCTGTTTTTTTTTTTTCATATATGATGTTTATTGAAACATTTAACACATTGGCCACACTATGCTCAACCGGTTGAACATTAATTTCCATATGGTAATGCATTCAGAAAGCGTAGTGTCGCATTTGTGTTGATTGGCTGTATTGTGTTGGACTATACACTAATCTTGGACAAAAAAAGCTCAACATACTTGAATTCCCCTTGAAAATATGCGTTAAAACACCGTTTATTATAGTTAAATCTTTGATGTTGAAGTGCTGGTCTAAAACCACGTATTTCGTTATTTCACCCATCCCTGAATATAGGAAAATTTATGTGTGCCTAAGGCTAGTGTGAGGATGAAGGAATAGTACCGTGATCAGAAATAAAGACGAGATTTACGCAACATAACAATCCATCTTTTTCCAGAGTGTGTAAAAATTTCCTGAGGAGTCTGTCGAGATAGCTCACTACTTCAGTAATCTAGAAGAAAAACGTCTTTGTAGAAGTGTCACCTTCGAGCGACCCCAAAATTACAGTGGAGGCAGATGCACTAGCAAGTACTAGTGACCTGCCACCACACGCAGTAGGTTAAACAACGTTTACAGGGATCTCAAAATGTTCCCGGCCCAAACTACTTCGAAAAAGTCTATAGTGACGAAATTTTGTTGTAGTAAAATATAGGTCCTTTGAACACTAGTACACTTTTCATAGCTCAAGTTCAATTCTTTAAACCGTTCAGAGAGGTGTTTTTCCCACGAGGCAGAGTATCTTCCAAAAGCCTATTTCCGCTTGTTTTTGATCCTAAATCTCATTACTCGACGATGGTGTTCCACAATTCTAGGCAGAGTATAGTTGCTGGGTGTCAGATCTGGACTATAGGATGTGTGATTCAATAATTCGAATCTGCGTTCTCGTGTGGCAGCAATCGGAACTCTTGACTAGTGGCCGGTTGCGCTGTCGTGAAGAATTCTACCATGGTTACGCTAAAAAAAAGCCCAATTATTTTTGAATGAGTCAGCTTGAGTATATGAAACGTGAAACGGCGACTTTAAAGATTTCGGGCTACATTACCGCATTCAAAGTTTCGAAAAAAAAAAGAATGGAGCAGGTCGGGGCCGGAAACTTTTTGATGCTTCTACGTCTAGATCTACTCCATTTACAACAATATGGGAGTCTCAGCAGCGAAGAAAGATCCAGTGGACAGGAGGAACTCATTCCCTAGGCGTGAGGAAAATGTCGAGATCGTACAGTGAAGAAGAAATCAACTCCAGAGTGGAGTTCACTGGAGAATACGTCAAATCTGTCGAATCTGTCAATGAGCCTCTCCCCTATCCAACATGGCTACTTCATCCTCTCCTCTTCGGTTGCTGCTGTCATTCTCACCTCAATGTTGTAAGTCTAATCCATGCACTACTTATGCTTGATTGATGCTTCTTTGAACAAAGAGTCTTGTTATACTTGTCTCCTATAGGTAAAACAAAAGGAAATTTTGGTCTAAGACGTACCAGTGAGAATAGAAGGGTTGGGAACAATAAAACCGCTACCAATAAATACCACTGAGCTTTAGTCCATTTAAGTAATCGTAACGCATATAAATTATGCATTATTTTCATTACAATATGATTGTGTACATCTAGTTTGGGAATCAGATGTATACCGTCATAAGAAACCTACTCTATCCCACCCATCTCACTCTTCCACCATCAGTGAATTATCTTTCCTTGTCAGCTGTACTCCGAAGGATAATTTATCATTTCTGATGTTTCAATTATACTAAGCAGTACCCTTGGACCCGCGGTCCAGTGGCCAGTATAGTCAGGCTCCGTTATGTATGCCATAATCAAACCCGGACGATTTTTTGCATCCATCCTGAGCCAGTTGACTATCTGAAACTAGAATGTTAGAAAGCTCTCCTTGCTTGTTGCCTGTTTGTGAAATAAAAGCCATATGTGATATATGTGACAAGATCTGCCTGCTGAAGGGTCCCTCTAGCTGTCATTCTGCTGCTGTACGGCATCATATAGTCCGGTTGCAGATAATCTGGAAAATTCTGGCACTAGTCATCATAACCAACGACTTTGTCCTGCTTTTCAATTACTTTATGTGATCTAAGAGACACGCACAGCCAAAAGGAAAAGGGACATAAAGATGATTCGACTTGATGTTGTGATGTCATCTAAGAGGTGATCTTCGAGAAGCTCCTGCGGAACTGTTGCATCATCCTAGTAGGTGCGATGAGGGAAACTGACAAGGGAAAGACAGCAGATACCCAAACACTTCAAAATGGGATATTTTTCCTACTGTGAAATCGACAATACCGATCTCAAGTATGTTTCTGCTGAATGCCAGTGCGAAAAAAAGTTATGACATTTTCTGTGCAGTATATACATACGTACGTGCATTTCCTGCATTCACTTACCGCACTCCACAATATAGACGTTAGACAATATTAACAGAATTGATACGGAATTCGTGATGTTGGAAGACAACATATTGTTTTGCCTTATATGTAAAACCTTAGTCTTTGTTTCTGATAGTGGCAGTTGGCACAGCAGTGACCAAACGAACACAGCATCTATAGCTCGCTATTAGGCGTCCAGTTAGTCTGTTGAAATTAAGAGGGTTTGGCCTTGTTGAACACTTTGATCGTGCATGGCTTCTCAAAGATTTTTGAGCAAATCCTAGCGCGTATTAGGGTTCGATGACTATGGGATTCTCTGATATCTCAATAAGAAAGATCCCCACATGTACTGTTGTGCTGAGAACCAATCCAGGAATATGTGGCAGCTTTCCTTTTCCAATGACGTTTATAATAAGACCAGATCTGAAAGCGACAACACTTAAGGTGTTGTTATAAGCACGTAACAGCCTAATATTTGTAGTTTTATTGGTGACCCTATGTGGAATTTTGTGAGTCTCAGCTCTATGTACACCTCTATACAGATATTGCGTCAGAAGAATTGTTGATTCATATTATAGCTGCGAGTGACTACTGCATCACTGGAGAAATCAAAACCATCTTTAAAATACTTCAAAATTAAATCTTCAGGCTTTAGGGTACTGGAACACACTACTTTACTCTCAAATGATTTGCTCAGGAATAGGGGAAGGAGGAATTTGTATAAGCAGCCGCTTATTCCTGAGAAAGTGAGAGGATTTCCGGGGGCTTTAAGAGAGAGGGGTTTTATTTCAAATTTTAGAGAAGGAATTGGATCTATACGGTGAGAGGGCAAAATACAGAATAAAGGAGTGTGTGTTTAGCTTATTTTCTAGGCCTTTTTTCAAGCTTCTCACGTGGGGAGGATCTATGCGTTGTGTGAGATATGCACATTGGAGAGGGAGAAAAATTTCTCTCCGTTCTTTTACCTAAGCACAGGGAAGCGGGTGGCCCGCGGTGACCGAGATGTATGGGGAGGGAAGATTTTCTTTCTATTTTTTTTGCGTGAGTTCGCTGTGTTCCTTCTACTCCTGGGCTTCAAACCGTTTCCTAAACTTAGGCAAGGCAATGTATCGAGCGGGTGGATGAGATACATGGAGCAGATGAATGAATTTTTCTCCAAGCCCTTGTCTGGGGTTGACCAGGTACATGTGACAGGTGTATAATCATATCTTGAGCCTTTGTTATGCTTAGAATAGGGAAGGTACTACGGGTGAGATTCATCCGATGGATAAATGACTTCTTCTCTGCACTTTTGCCCACGCTCAGCAAAAGAAGTAAATCATAGTGGCCACTTAACACCTCAGTCTGTGGTACTTTCCAATGCAGACCCAATGCAAATAGTTGTTTGATGAAATCTGGATAGCATATTCCAGTATTGCGGCAGCGCAAGACGACTTAAGCTCATCAAGGAATGTTACATACGGTATGCATGTAGTTAAATATGTATGGCGCTGCCTTTATCCGGAATGGCTTGCCAAATTTTACTATATGAGCAACTCTATTTTTACTACTTGACAAAGCAAATAAAGTTTTTTGTTGGCATGAGGGGTCACGTAAGAAGTTTTTTCCCGATTTAACGTACCGGTTCTTTCTGATAAAAACCATCTAGCAGGTTTTTTCCAAGGTATTTGGGTTCTGGATGCACACTAGAGTCGAATATTACGTTGTGGACTAAAATCAAAATTGAGGATCATTAGTGAAGTTAAAATAACTGAGTTAATTATAAAGTTTCATTACGTTACTTAGGGAATTTTTTCTTGATATACACAACATTGGTGGTGCATTTGTAGAAATTCCGTTACCTACCAAGTTCGGAGTTACCAGGATGAAGCCCTGTTGCCATCGTGTAATGGTTTGGGAATGTTAACGATGGAAAGCCTGAGTAGACAGCCTTAAGATGATCACATGAGTATCTAACGATGCCAAGAAACGAGTATTATAGGCACCTCAGCAGACACTCCACATTTTGCAATTCTTTCAAATGTCGGTTGCAGTTTGAAAGACAGGTATTTTTTCGCGTAACCATCGAATGAAATTACAACTAGTGGATAATGCGGTTCCATCATACTAGAATTTCTTCATTCAATAGACATCTTCGATGAAACTTTCACAATTGAAGTTCTCCAACAATTGATACTTCTTTTGTTAAGCGGCTTCCAGACCTTTACTGCGGCGACAATCAAGTGACCGTGCTGTAGTGGCTTTCTGCCCTGCTATATTGGTGGACGTGTGGTCAGTTGTTCCATCATATGCATGCTCAGTGCTGTCTGACCAGGATGAATTGAATGAACGGATCGAGGAGGTCTTTGATGGTGCAGATGTGTAGATGTGCTTGGACCACTTTCAGGTCATTGAAGACGACAAAAGTGGCAACGTTAGGCCAGATTAAACGGGTGTATGCCAGGAAGAACGATAGCTGGTAATAGTTGACTGCTATGAATATCTCATGCAACTGAAGCCCCGCCCCTAGATGCATACAGAGATCCACAGGCGCCAACAGCTGCATGTTCGTTGAATATCTTCCATTACTGAAGGGGATTATGACATATTTGAACAAGATTTAGTAGTGCGAAGGCAGTTGAAGCTTACTTTTCATTGAAATAAGACACATCACCGCTATGGGTTATTCAGTTATTATCGTAGGACCCAAAAATCCACATTCGATCTAGCCCTGAACCAAATAAAGTCTTCGGCACTTGAACAGGATACGCTAGCGTGCGCATCGTGCGAGACGGGCGTGGCAACCGTGGTGATTTCGCTTCGCGTGATTGTGAGAGACATTGGCAACCAAATGCCCGCTCGGTGGGAGGTGGGGTACGCCATGCTTAAAAAATAATGGACGATCTTGCTCCAGAGGTGGGCAGGAGGAAGCGAGCGGCTTGGGGAGCTTGCAAGAGCATCGACTCTTCGACAAAATGGTTCTTCCTGCTTTGACGTATGCCTCAGAAACCGGGGCGTAACGCAAGCAGGATGAGATTGCGGTCAGCGTCGTCGAACGCTCTATAGAGTGTGGGGCAATATCTATGCTGGCACTTGGTTGACCTCTTTCATAGTTTCGCCGCTCAGCACGGGACAAATGGAAGCGTTGTTGGCGCCTGCTCAGTATACTCGAGGATCAGTGGTAGTCATGGTGATCAAGGTGATCAAATAACTAAAACATAGCTTCACTTCTTCAAATGGTTACTAATCCAATAAATCGATAGACTCACTCTGATCTGTTGCATTTGCATTTGCAAGAAAAATAGCTTCCATATTGATCCTGCTTGTCGTCAGAAGTGTCAGGAAAGGTTAGTAAAAAGAAACCAAGTGTAACGAGGAGCAGCACTAACATTGGTAATAAAGCTACTGCAATAAACAGATATCTGGCTTCGACAGATTTCATTCTGTCTTCAATAAGTATCTTTCACTGTTCGAGTGAAAGATCTATTGCCAATCTGAAATCTACCCTATCACCATAGTGAGTTTTTGCTCTATCAAAAACACTACGTTGCATTTTTGAAAATTACTTTCCAAAAATGCATTGGAATGATTCGAAGCTTAGGACGATGTTTTTGTGAAAGTGGTGATAGACGTGAGGTTATTGATATTGATCATCAAATTTGCTAGAACAACGTGAACACAACAGCCTGGTAAACAACAAAACATCCGCTTGTTGGACGCTGGGTGATACACTATGGCTATACTCCAGATGGAGCATGGCAAACTTGCTCTAAAAATTTAACGAAAGGCTGCTCAGAACCCCAAAAACAAATTGTCGGCCCAGCTTTGCCCGAAAACAACTTGCAAACAAGTTTTAGCTAGCAAATCATTGTCGACAGTCATCACGCCACGGAAAACCAAGTTGTCGACAAGCTTTTCTCCCGACAACTTGTCGACAAGGAGGAGAAAAATCAAGTTGTCTACAATTTGTCAGAAACAACTTGTCAACAAGCTTTAGCCGAACAAGTTGTCCATGGTATATTCCACTAAATTCCATTGTGAATGATAGTGGGTTGACCGAGGCGCAGTCTCTAGGCGATTGATCTCATTGCGCACGATTCAATCGATATCACACATGTCTGGGCAAGTATGACATCGATTGGATAGCGCGCAATGGCACAATGAACTTTACGAGTCCGATTAAATTATGTGTGATGCACCTTTTAACCCATTGACGACCGCGTGGCTCACCGGTGAGCCGCGCCCCTATTATCAATTTCTGATCCTTACTGCCAGGCTATTTTGCAGTATTTTCATACAAAATGAGTAGAACACATCTGAACAATGGTCATTTAACTGTGGTTCGAGAAAAATATCTTTTTTTTTGCTGTGCCAAATCTCATGAAAAGGATGGGATTTTAAAATCGAGGAAGATCGCACTTCATTTCTTGTGTAGTGGTTGCGAATAATCTGTGTAAGAGCCATATTTTCTACACAAAAACGCATTCGCTGCATCTTGCGCTTCATTGCTGTTTAGGCTAGAGGAATAAAAACGTGCATACTCTCGGGAAACTTCTTCATAGCACTGAAAATACCTTTAACAGACTTGTTTTGCCGTTAAGTAAAGTCATAATTGTTTAGATTCTCAGGTTTTCCAGTCCTATGACACCAGTAAGCTTCCAGTTCTAGATTTCAAATTATTCCCACAACACTTCGTGTTTTAGTCCAAACTATCTTATCATAACACCGTGGAACTATGCAGGCGCCGCGCTCCTGAAATGGGCGTAGGTCCCACGCGCCAGACACGCGAAAATGTGCGCGGTCGTCAATGGGTTAAAGTTGTGTCATGTATTAACTTTGTTCCATTTTCCTCATACACCCTCTGTTATATTGTGACGGAAGCGTAAAAGTTGACCTTCCATGGGATCGGTTTTCTTTAGAAATGTTCGCCTAGACCTCACTCAAAAGGGTTATTTGATGCCCTGATCGCAGAAATCACACTTATTAAAATCACTAATACACAAATATTCGATCGATGTTCTGGACTTTCATACCACGGCGGGCCTTTCTCAGTTGCACGGAAGACTTTAGCCAAGATGTAATTCTAATTTGCAGCCAGGACTAGCATCTCCCTTGAAAGCAACAACCTATGACTGCTGATTTGGGAAAGTTACTACATGCCGGTCCAACCAGAACACCTTTGCCATTGAATCGCTACTCAGACTTCAATCTCGCAGTCCTAAAAGATGTGCAACGACCTTCCTACACATCGAGAACACTTTCCACCCCCTCCTCCCTCCAAATATCATACTGTTGTTTTGTTGCTTCAATAAATAACATTGCTACCAAGTAGACTTTATGCAGAAAAAGGTGTTCAAATTCCCTTTGAGTTAGCCCTGGAACTCAGGCTCACAAATGTACCGCGATGGCGCCTCAAATTGACCGCGCTCGGTATGCCGAATATCAACCATAGAATAATTCTGGGTACAGGGTGGCACGAAAGGTCAGAGTAGTGAAACTGATGTAATTCTAGAAAAGCATTTGCCATTAATGATAGTGAAGGCATCCTCGACAAGCCTTAACGACTTTTGCATTTTTGTGCGGCTGACAGATTGTCAGTGAAAAAAGGCGAAAACAAGTTGTTGACAAGTTTTAGCCGGACAAGTTTTCGACAAGGAAGTAGAAAACCAAGTTGTCGACAAGCTTTTGGAAAATCAAGTTTCAGATGCGATCATATACTTGCTCGCCAAACGCATTTCGACAAGTTGTTTTTGAGGTTCTGAGTGGCAAGTTTAGGTTGTTTCTAGAAAAACCTGTTTGTAAGTAGTCTGATAATGTGCTACGTATACATACCTCCTAAAAGAAGTCCTGTTTTGTTTCTTGCGAAGGAGAAACTCGTGGTGGTTGTCCTTATTTCCTCTTTTGAGCTTTGCGACTGCATAGTTAATTTCATTGGCTTTCGTTCATAACTCTTTACAAATTTGAACAGATACATTTGGAAATTGGAAACATAAATAATTCAGGAATGTCACAATTTTTTGTATAATTCCTCCTTGAGGATTGCATGATTCCTCCTTACACTGCCGCTATAGTCCTCGAGGACTGTAGCACCTTGCGTCGCCGTCGCCGGCGACTGTGAGGGCGATACGCATTGATTGTGGGCGGAGCGGCGGCCGCGGCCGCCATCGCCGGCGACTGGCGATCGCCAATATCGGTGGCAGCCAATGTTGGCGACTGTGACGTCGGTGCCTATCGTTTGGTCGCCAACATTGGCGATTGGCGGCCGCCAATGTTGTCGACTGCGGCGCCGGTGCGTATTGATTGTGAGGGGGCGCCAACATCGGCGGCCGCCGTCGCCGGCGACGGCGACGCAAGGTGCTATACTCCTCGAGGAGTATAGCGGCTACCTTAAAGGCAGGGGTCCACCTCATTTTCGTAGTTCAGCTAACAGCAGATTCTGCATCTACTCGGCGCGATGGTTCCAATGGTATACATAAATTGTCTCAGAATGGTCTATAAACCCATCTTCCAGGACGGGGTCTGTAACAGTTTACCAACCCGAGTTGACATGTGAAGCCGTTGATCTTATCGATTGGACACACCAAGACTCGTTGACCAACGCGGCAGCCGTGGCAGTCAGCCAGCACAGCTTGGAGCGATCCGCCTCCGGGCTCCAAATTTTTACTCAGTTCGTGCCTGTGAAAAATGGGGATTTCGTCGCTTCTGTGCCTGTTGATGTACATCCCAGGGATCAACATGATGAGAAGATCTAGGATATGTTGGTAAATTCAACAGGCAGAACGAAGTGGCCCTCTGCCTTTAAGGATGCTTGGCGGGTATTTGACGACTCTATCACTATGAGTGAAAATGCTGTTTGTTTCCATGATTCACATATGTTGTCGGCACCAACTGTCTGAGAGCATAAGTTCGGTCAACCTCTGGAGATGATAGTCTGGACCCTAGCTGAAGTGTAGCACTATCCGCTGCCGTTGCCAACAACATCGATCCCAGTACTTATCTATTAAGGGTGAAACACGGTTGGCGTCCATGTGGAGTGCAGTGGCACTCTTTTTCCTCAATTTTGTTGATTGGAGGAGTAGGAGCGTCCAAACTTTTTATTTCTAGACACTTCCTGGTCCAGCTTACCATGTTTGCTACTATCCTGTTCTGATAATTGCGGCTTGTTGTGATTGTTCACGTTTATTGGTTTTGCCCTTAAAGCTCGATACTTGAGATGTAGCATAGATCTACAGTCATGACTTGGAAGGTAGTAGACAAGATTTACAATCGCTGCTTGGAGATATCACTAGGCGGAATGAGATCAGCTATGGAAATGAACCACACTGCCTCGAGTTTGTTATCGTTGTTGATTTTTGCTTTTGTGAAGTTTACAATTACTGATTCATTTTCCGCTGCGGTACGCTCCCCGCGGAGTGTAGCACGTACTCTGATGTTCAAGGGATAGGTTTTGAGGAAGGCTGTGGTCCCTATACATTTTTCGAGGGACGAGGGAATTATTTTGAGATAGACTCCAATTGGGGCGAACACGGTCAGTGGATGAATTCTACAGACAGGATTTGAGTGCACTGAAACAACTCCGAATGCTGCAGCGTGTCACGAATTGCCTGTCCTGATTTCAGGGATTGGTTACGTATTGGTGTGCGCAAATTTTCTGTGCTCTTTTCTTGAGGGTAATGGAGAGGTGAGATGGTCCAGTAGCCCTGTGAAGCAGCTTCAGCAAAAAAAAACGAGAAGAGAGACTGTATCCCGGCTAGTAGGATACACAGATTCCGTCTGCCTATAGTGACAGCCAAGGAATCACGCTATATTCCTAACAATACTACTCCTCTTTCAGTAATGACAGAGTTGGCTGTGAAAAATGTATGCTGTCTAGAAGCCGTTTGAATGTAAAACTCTTTATCAGTATTTGGAAGTAAGATACGTACATTTTCGTATTAATTTCGTAGAAGAAAAAAAAACTACCAAATTTCGGTATTGATATGCATTTTTAGAAGCATCTGTTCTACGTCAGGAATCTTGGTAAAGTTAAAATATATTCCCGTGAGAGTTTCAATTTCTCTGACTGTGGCTGTGTACTGCAGCATGAGGTCATTGAGATTCTGTAAAGATTAGCAATTAAAAAGCGACTGCTATACATAGAAACACTTATTTCTTGTAGCATACCAGGCAGTTGGTGTTACCATTCATATGTGGAAATACAAATGAGAGAACTTTTGTGTCTGTTGCATTAGTGCAGTAGGCGCCTTCTTCGGACCATTCCTTGCCACACGTGAGTAAGATTCGATACAAATGAGTCGGATAAGGACTGAAATATAAGTGTTATCTCCTTTGAGAAGTTGCAGGAGTAGCAGGAAAAGTTCGCCTGGTACATTCATGGAAACCTGGGGGATATACATAACAATTATGAAGTGTGATCGTTCCAAAATATGATTGCACTAGTCTTTTTTTTTTCTGGAAACAATGAGAAAATCAGCGCCACAATGGCGCCACATTTTGGATCCATTACGTCACTTCTAGAAAATCTCCCACCAAGTCCCATCTATGAGGAGAAAAAGCACATGCTTCGTCCCCTAGAAGTAATCAGGGTTGTGATTCATAAAACGGTAACCAATCAAACCAACTATGGTTGGCGTGATTGGGTACCGTATAGACCACGTAATGCCCGGAGAGACAGAACGCAAAAATTATAGTTTGCTAGCCTGGTTTTGCTCGGTTTTGTGTTCATCAATCCTACCCAGATGAACCTCTTTCATTCCACCTGTGCAATATTTTATGCTTTTGTTAGCAGCATTTTTGAGTCTTATTTCATTTTTATTCACTGATCAGGACTCAATTTAGTAGCGAACCTCTTCTGGTAAGAGAATCTAATTAAGCTCAGCTCTATTCTCGACGAAGGTGAGCTCTACATCCTCGACAGTTTGGATAGAGCTGCAAATTCGGCAGCACATCAGAATCAGTGTTGCATAAAGGCAGTGTGTCTGTTCGGGGATCGCGCAAGCATGCACTTTAAGTTTCAAGCAAACGTCGAAAACCCCATTAATTTGATGATTCTTTGGTCGAGAATCTCAAAGTTGTTGGCTAATGGGCGAGAGGCTTCATTCCGCATCTATAGCTTGCTGAAGATGCAGCATATTTTTTCAGCATGAAATTTTCGTTCACTCGCTAGTAGCTATAGTTAACACATTCGAAGAGGAGCATCGAATATTCGAATATCGAATATTCGACTCTTCAGAAACCATTCGAACGAATGAATATTATTCGAACGTCCAATGTCAGAAGTATTCGAACTCGAATATTCGAATATCAAGGGTTTCGTATTCGAACATTCGAATATTCGAATATCAAGGGTTTCGAATATTCGAATATTCGAACATTCGAATATTTGAGAAGCATTTGCTAAAGAAATCTCTGCGAATATCGCCTGACATCAAAGAAGCTTGTCTCAAGTAATCAGTTCATTCTTCATCGTAAAGCTTCGACAGTAAACCTAGCACAGAACAACGAAAGCAAAACTTCAATAGTAAGTATCTTCTGCTATACTTCTGAGATGTGACCAGCATAAACCGCGCTATAAGGTAAAATCACGCAAAACGTGGTTGGAGTTATGGTCTCTCTCATAAGTGTGGACATTTGCCGAGATATCAAAGGGGAAAAGAGAACGGAGAAATGGGTACGGGACGCACGGAAGTAGTTGCGAAGAGAAGGTACAATGAGCAAATACTATAAAAGTAGCACGAGGAAAATTTAGACCAACCATACACACTACGATGTTCTGAAAGCATATTGTTCTCCTGGTGCCTTACTGCAGATCTGCAGATATTTCGTAATTGTGGTGATGATGCGTATAATCTGCTTTATTTCACGCGAAAGTTGTGTTGCTAACGCTGTCCGGTTACATCCCTAGTACCGCTAAAGGATACACGCTAGTTTTTTTTTGCTTTGAATGGCGATCGAATATCGAATATGGGCTTCGAATATTCGAATATATTCGGATAGTGCGACCTGTCGAATATTCGAATTCGAATATGTTCGAATATTGGGGGATTCTCGAATATTCGACTATTCGAATATTCGAATATTCGAATTTTTCGAATATTTATTCGAATACGAATATTCGGTTAGAACTATACTAGTAGCTATAGCTGAGAAGTTCATTTCAATGTGCAGCCTTAATTTCTCGTTCGGTTTTACTGGTTTTTCACAAGGAAACTCGTCCGCTTTAATATCAAACTTGGCCCTCAGAATAGGGTTTTTTGATTGTTTCTTTTTCCAGACTTCTAGCTCATCGTTGGAATCAGTGGGTCGAGTTGGACCGGAACCTGTTGATGTCCGGATTAATACATTAATACCTATTTTTGTACCGCCTGCCTGACTTCTAGTGTGCAATTACAGCTATTACTCACTATTTCCTTTCTAACTCAGTTCATGTTCTGTTTTTTTTTAAATATAAGTTCGGTATCTCCTAAGGTACTACTATTATTAATCTAACACGCCTATATGCGTAATAAATAAATTAATAAATATCCCGATACTCATCATGAGGTGACACACCACCTCTAAGTGTGCCTGAAGTTTTCTTGATTGGGCAGTAGAGGTGTTACAACACTCTGGAGAGGGCTAGCACAGAGCCCCTTCTGGCTGAGGGCCCCTTTCTACGCTCTTGCCATAGCACCAATCAATCTGTCAGGTGAGTCGAAAACTAGATAGAAAGTGGCGGTACAGCTCGCATCCGCCTGACAAGGATGGGTTCAGGGCGGAACAAGCAGAACCCACCGAGGATAGAGCTGCGCGAGTGTTCGAGAACTTGGAGATCAAGATCGGCATGGTGTCATTTCTCAAACGAATAACACTTCCTTCGTTTATCGTAATATCGGTAACCTAAGGCGTAGTGGGAATGGGAAGCACGAGCTAATACCCTCCACGAATTGGAATTTGCTGGTAGATTATTTGTTCTGACGGGGCATCAGAACATAAGGAATAGCTGATTTGTTTACATGTATCCGTTGTTCCTAATACTGTACCCATATGATCCACCTCCCAGATGTGCAAGAATGCAGTGTTGATCTTGTGCCGCCGACCGAAGGTCGGCCATTTTATGTTGTGAATTCTGGATGAAATTGTAACCACTGGACCACTGTTTTTCTTGGGTGCCCATCACCCCATGCTGGGAAGACTCATACACCGGCAGTACATTATTCAAAGACGGTGTGGGTTTGGCAATGGCTCTCTAGAGCAGTTTTTTGTGCATTTTTCTCTTGTAGACTCCAAATATGAAGCTAAAATTGAGCAGACACAGTTACGAGCTGTGCTAAATTCTCGCCTCTTGCAACTCACGATTTAGAAGCAGTGGTTGAGTGTTTTCCGTCATAGTCGTCGTCATAGGCAGTGCCGGTGATGGAAACAACTTTGCCAAACTTGGTTAGAATCTCCGCGGTGTAGTCGTTTAAAGGCTTGAGAATCTCTGTTAATATCTTAGGAATTACACTGCTGCTTTTCGTTTTGTCGCTCGATGCAAACCTTTGAGAAATTCCGCTTTCCAGGGAGTAATTAGGTTGAATTCGCTCGCCAGAACTGTAAATGGTGTATTGATAGTTGTGCAAGAAATATTAAGGGCAGCACCCACGGAAAATTTCATGTCCAAAGTTTTGATCGCCCTGAATATTTAGCAGCAGTCGCACCAATTCTAGGAAAGTTGCACCATCGTAGACATCATCATGTCAAGATATAGAGAGATTAGATGCGTTCAGGCTTTGCAAGAGGATGAGCTGTAGCGTGAAATGACTGAATCAAAACTTGCTTTCATTCACACCACCTTCCATTCCGCGCTCGGGCAAATCGGCCATGGTTTGCGAAAGGGCTAAACTGATGACCATGAAAAGCGCCTATTTTATTGGGTGTGATAAAAATGAACATAACATTCGTTTTTACTCTATAATGCTGAGCGCAGAACTATAACAAAATCTGTGAGAGAAAAATTTCCGTGAGTATTGCTTTTAAATGATAGCATGATAACGTTATGCTACGTTATAAACAGAATTTTGCTGAAATTTTTTTGAATACTACCTCTTCCTCGAACCGCTGAAAGTGATCCGAACTGTACTTCAGTGTCTTCTGTGCTCAAATCAGGTCGATCACATTTTGCTGTTGGTTTTAGTAGATTATAATTACAAGTAGGAGAAAGTAACTGCTCGTTGTCATTGTTACTGTAAACTTCGAGCAGTGTTACGGTGTACTCTGAAACACAGTTTGATTTCGAAGATTCTTAGCTCTTACTTACACATGTTTTCATGAGTACTAGCATTCTGTAAAATGTTGGAACTACCTTCTTCCTTTGACTCTCTTATTATTGCCATGTCTTTACATCCTGCGAGGAAGCATAGTTGAGATGAATTCGATTGCGGAACTATTGCTGTAGACACTCCTCCAACATCACATTTGACCCAGCTTTGCAATGCTGTCTGTTTAATATTCAATCCTTTTACTATGTATTAGTAGCAGTTACACTTATAGTTGCTTATCTATTTATTTACTTATTTATTTATTCGCCTAGTCATCTTTCACATTTGTGGTCTTTGTTAGCTTTTCTAACAATTATAACAATTACAGACTAATGGTTTTATTATCGCTCTTGCTGACTCACACCCTGCCTCCTGGCAATATACCCTAACGTTTTGACTCTATCTTTACTCTTTTCAAGTTTCATCAAGAGAAAGACTAATCCAACTATAACATATGTGGGATCCGGCATGCACAACAACTCGCTTCGTGTTGCCGCCTGTTATTATACAATGCGGCATATGAAAGAGGTCAATCAGGTGCCAGCATAAATATTGCCCCGTCCTCTCAATAAGGCGTCTGGCGCCGCAGACTGCATTCTCATCATGCTTGCACAACGTCTAGGTTTCTGAGGCGTACGTCAAAACAGGGAGAGCCATTGTGTTGAAAAGTTGGGGACGGAGCCTGATGCTCTTCGTCTTCTTCACTACGTGCGCGATGCTCTTATAAGCTCCCCTAGCTCGATTCCTCCTACCCAACTCTGGAGCGAGGTCGTTCATCATGTTGACTTCCTGACCTTCCGTTAAGCAAAAATGGGGCTTTCGAGGCCCGTCCGTTTTTCATGAACATTGTTTTCGTCAGATTCAGTTAGAGACCCATCTTCCCACACTCGTTGTCGAAGTCGGCCAGCATCCGTTCCGTTCCGCTGATGGTTGGTGTTATAAGGACGATGTCGTCAGCGAAGCGTAACGAAGAGAGTTAAGTCGCCGGCGATCAACTTGCACTTCTATATTATCCCATCGTAGTCCTTGCATGACGTGTCTCGAGAGTGGCGCTGAAAAGTTTTGAGGACACGGTGTCGCCCTCTCGAACCCATCTCCTGAAATCGACCACGACGTCTGTGTAGAATGTCGAAATTTTGATTGTGAAGTTTCTATAGAGCTGAAAAAATGTCCTGATGTATTGAGTAGGGAAGCCCTGAATGCCCAGGACTTCCAGTACTACTTCTCTCTCAACGGAGTCGAAGGCATCCTCCAAGTCGATAAACGCGAAACAGAGAGGCATCGTGTACTCTAGCGATACATTGACAGTCTCATGACCGTGTGTATGTAGTCGAACGTACTGAATCCTTTCCGTAACCCTTCTTGCTCAGACAGCTCTCCTCCCTCTTGAGTTCTTCCGATCCTGTTGAGGATCATTTCATGTTGATGATATCAACAGATTCTTAATCTCCTTGCCACGCTGATTACAACAGTGCAAGCCAGCAGTCACAGAGGTACACAAACGTATTCTTTACAGGGTCGCATTATATGCCCCTGGAGCCGAGAGGCGGGTTGCACGAGATGTGACATTGTTGTTTTTGGGAAAGCTGCCACTTTTTTTCACGCCCCTTGCTAGCAACTCCTGAGTCCGGCACTGCCTTCCATTCATGCCTTTTAGTCACATTTCTATTTTTCATTCTAGCCCTCACCTAGAAAATCTCTATATCCATCCTCACACTTCCTTCTTCTCATGAAATTTGCAACTTCGTACTTTGTTTTTCTTTCTAGAACTAGTCAGACGCAACCGTTCCTCGTGCTACTGGAACACTATCAGTTTGTGTTTGTGGCTTTTTCATGCGTGGTTGTGATCTGCTTCTACGGGTTTTTTTTAAAGGAATTTCAGAATTTTTTTAAGATCTTCAATGATAACCCCTAGCAGATATATTAAATGTCCAACCTTGTCTTCTGCTGAACATTTGCCACATATTTTGTCTAGTTTTGCTCTAGCCACCGAGGAAGGGTGAGCGCACTTCCTGAAAAGTTGCGTGATTGCAGCAATAGCGCGTGCGTAGGATGAATTCGTACTGAATGGAAGGAATTGTTTGCCGAGTGAGATATGAATCATGTGTGTTGACAGCCAAATCCATGAAAGCAGGTTCGCCATCGGTTTCCATTTGTGGGAGCTTGAGCAACTCTGTAATAATTTAATTGTGCTTTTGGGTATCCTGTAATTTTATTGAAAATGCGTTCCGTACACGTGTTGAAGACCAAATTATTCTGTTGGACGAACTCACTTCTCCAAAGGTTCATGTATTCCACTAGCTGGAATGGTGGTAGCACAACGTTCTGCTTTAAACTGGGTCCTTGTGCAAACATAATTGTGTGCATATCCGGCTCGATATAGTCGAAGCCATGCGTACAACAGGTTGTGAATTGTTTTGCTTCTTCATCATCTCTGAAACCGTGATTTTATCATAACACTTCTTTACTGAAATGCTATTTCAGTGTGTGTACTCAATAGAAGAGCCCATGTACGAAAAATCTGGCGCTGTCACAGCGTTCATAAGCCGATTTATGTAGGAAAAGGTTGCAAATTTACATTTTCACTTTCACGAGGTGTCTCGATTCAACTCGAACCATATCGATTTGCTTGATGACCAACAGTTGTTTGTATTGCAGTGAATATGAGCGAGACTGGTTTTGTGATCGCATAGTCGTATGGAAGACAAGGAATGGGTACGGTGGAGCTCAATTAAATTGAAGAAGCCTCATGAGAAAGAGCTGCTCAGGCAAAGGACCGGCCGGTGAGCCGCAATCCTTCTGAATGGCTTCTACGGTTCTTCCAAACAGATGATGTGGTGCCTTTGAATAGTTGCTACGGTCATTCTGCGTATAGTCTGTTAGCTCAGGGAGTGCGTATGGGGGGGGGGGGGGTGAGTTTGTCTGCGATTACAACCACAGTGGTATTGGTCGGCTGATCCAAGAATACCCTGATATGTTATTACGACGGCAATTTCAGCGCTAGCGGACGAACGCTCTGCGTTCGTGTCGGATCCGCAAAAAACGCACTTTTTTCGACGGACTGCAAACAAGGGTCAAAATGTTTTTTTTCTTTTTTTTCAATTCCTCCTCATGCTGTTAAAATTTCTCAGCATTCATTCGAAATCCCTCGGTAGAACCTATGAGCTGAACAAATTGTGTTTAAAAATTGGGCTGGGACTATCAAGTTCGCGGCTTTTGCGCTCCCACTGTCAATCCAGTACAAAAGAGAAAAAAGCATTACCTCACAATCCTCATGTCTGTTCTTGGAATAATAATTATATCTCCAATTCTATGTGAACTGCTGTAATGGAAGCGCAATGGCATAGTGGAGTTGGTGAATACACGAATGAAGTCCGATCCCTTGCACGTTAAGGCTTCCGTAATTTCCTTCACGCTCGATGCTGCATATGGTTGCTTTGATTTGGATATATTGTGCGAAGTTATGTTTAATTTTTTATTGGGCCTTTGTTTTGTTCTAGAGAAGTATTAAAAAATCCAATTACTTTTGCTGTGCTGGAACTCTAAGTCATTTTTGCACATAAAAACAAATCGGCTTACTTGAGTTTCCCTTGAAAATGTGTGTTGGTGTACCAGTCACCAGCGTCAATCCTCCAAGGCTAAAATAGTGGTCCAAAACAAAATAATCCTCCGTTTGAGCCATGCCTAGAAATCACGAGCTTCTTAATTAGCTTGCTGACACGAATGGTAATAGGAGACTGGAACAGTACCATGATCAGAAACAAAGACGATATTTACGCAGCACAACATCCCATCTTTTTCCAATGTATGCATAAAGTCTCTAATGGAGTCATCAAGGTCAGTCAACTTTTGATCAAGCTGCAAGAAAGCTTTCAGTGCAACTGAAGCCTCTGCTATAAACGGACCCAATCTTAGCTTATTCTCGATCATACAAATTTCTAAGATTGCAAAATGCCATGACTTCTTGACCGCCCTCATTCTGCTTACGAGCTAACCTCACTTATCCTCCGTGTGCGTGTGCATGCACGCCTACGCGTCAAAGAAGTAATCCAGACTTTTCAAAAGAATGCCAGGACGGTTATTACACTCAGAGTCAGACGTTTGTTGACAAACTATCAACGGGGGTTGTATGGTGGGTAGTTAAAGAGGGAAGGGTCGTCGATATTCATTTTGTATCGTAACACAAATTTGCAGGTTACAGTGGGTTTGCTCACAAACTTTTAGCTCTTATAGTCATCCACTCTCAATAAGATCTCTTTCCTATGGAAGACGTTGCGGTACAAAGTCGACAGAACTCTTGATCGACGTATTCTTCACCCAACTATGCAAAGTTTCAGGCTTTCGAAGTGTTTGTTAACTTTGGGGCTTCGAATGACAGTACAGGAAAAGCAACATGTGAATAGAACATTCCAAATTTCGAGGTAGCGGTGCCATAATATTAGGTGGGTAAGAAAGTTCTGCAACACTTCTATTTTCATTTCTAAACCCCAAAAACAGTTTGGCTTTTGAGATCTTGTTAGGATGACTGGTGAGATCTTGTCATAAGGTAGTATGTTCTCGAGCTTTCATGTGAAAAGCATAGGAGAGAAGACCTATCACTATTGGAGTAACAGTGCCCTCGGCTAGTCGAGTCACACTTCGCTATTTTGTCTATTATGGTTTCCTGCGAGTACATCCCGCAGAAAGGGCCGGTGCCAATATATGTGCTGCGCTTGAAGGGAACGTTATTCACCACTCGAGTGTCCCTCGATGGTACCAGGACCCCGAGACTATATATCAAAATGACGCTCGAAAGTCGTCTGAACGCGCATCGGTTGTTATTACCGATGATTTGCAGGCCCCCCTTCACCAACAGCAAAGAAGGTTTTTCTATGCTGTTGGTGAAGGCAGAAGGAATGCTTTATCACGACTTCCTAAGTAGTGACATTACAGTGATGAGAGGTATTTGAACTACTCAAATCCAGAAGTTGACAAGCTCCATTCGTAAAAAGTGCCCAAAACAAGCAAATGTTTATCTTCTGCAAGATAACACTCTTGCGCACTTTGGAAACGGAAGTCGTGGGGAGACTGAGGATTTCGATTGGAAATTTCCGTGACAACTTCAGTATTCGCCAGACCTGGCCCTCTCTCTGACTGTCACCTTCTGCTGGCCGTGAACAACCATCTATGGAAAATGAAGGTGTCAAAGTTTTTTAACCCACAGCTACCACAGCTCTGGCAGAAAGGGAAGGAGAAACTGCCTAAAACATGGGCGAGGGCACTGCACAGTAATGATAAATATATCACTATTTAAGATTTTGTTTCAATGAAGGAGTTCATTTCCGAAGAATTCGTTGTAACTGTTGCTGAATTTTTTTCACCACCCAATAATATGAGAAAATTGAGTGTTCTGGACAACTTTAAGAACACCTTCAAGCATGAAAATAGTCCTACAACTAGGTGAGAGATGTTGAAATGGCAGCCCAGCACTTTTGCCGTGTAGGCAGACAGCAATTCTGAGGTACCGTGCAGGCCTCGACCTTTAGTTTTGTGGCCCCGCGCATTGCCGGTCACTGGTCTGAATGACATGGGCATACCGGGCAAATCGCCCACACAAGAAAACTGATGTACAAGTGATAACCACTAGCAAAGCAATAATATGGGATTTTTAATTCATAACTTTATTTTCTTTCTTTACCTGCCACTGTACTGTGGAGAGCGTCTGTTATAACATCTTCACCGGTATTATGAAGGGTTAGTTTGACGAGGACAGTGGAATTGTGGATATCATACTTCTTCTTAATTGGCAGTTCATGTGTGTGTGTGTGTGCACGAGAACCAGCCATCGAAAACGGAAAATACCTACACCATCGTGTTCAGCGCATCGAGTTATGTACGAAAACGTGGTAAATTTTGATTTTTACCTTGATTTAAGGGTGTTTCGGGCCACTTTTGTCATGTTCAGACATGTTAATGGCCGGCAGTTGTTTTCACCACGGTCGGAATGAATGAGATAAGTTTATGATCACAGGACCATATAAAAGGAAGGAGAAGGGTAGTATGCCTTTATAACGAGGACGATGAACCAGACGGGTGAGGAGTGACAAGGATGGGGATTGCAGCATAAAGTATGTTAGAGGTGGGCTAGCGGTTTGATCGGCGTCCAAAATAAGGGGAACGCCTATGAACGGGTCTGACGATATGGTAGGGGTGCGCCGGCGTCCAAAAGTGGGAAAACGCGTGGAGTCGGGTCCAACGGTGTGATAAGGGTGCGCCGGCGTCCGAAAGTGGGGAAACGCCTGGAGTCGGGTCCAACGGCGTGATAAGAGTGCGCCGGCGTCCGAAAGTGGGGAAACGCCTGGAGTCGAGTCCAACGGTGTGATAAAGGTGCGCCGGCGTCCGAAAGTGGGGAAACGCCTGGAGTCGGGTCCAACGGCGTGATAAGGGTGCGCCGGCGTCTAAAAGTGGGAAAACGCGTGGAGTCGGGTCCAACGGTGTGATAAGGGTGCGCCGGCGTCCGAAAGTGGGGAAACGCCTGGAGTCGGGTCCAACGGCGTGATAAGGGTGCGCCGGCGTCTAAAAGTGGGAAAACGCGTGGAGTCGGGTCCAACGGTGTGATAAGGGTGCGCCGGCGTCTAAAAGTGGGAAAACGCGTGGAGTCGGGTCCAACGGTGTGATAAGGGTGCGCCGGCGTCCGAAAGTGGGGAAACGCCTGGAGTCGGGTCCAACGGCGTGATAAGGGTGCGCCGGCGTCTAAAAGTGGGAAAACGCGTGGAGTCGGGTCCAACGGTGTGATAAGGGTGCGCCGGCGTCCGAAAGTGGGAAAACGCGTGGAGTCGGGTCCAACGGTGTGATAAGGGTGCGCCGGCGTCCGAAAGTGGGGAAACGCCTGGAGTCGGGTCCAACGGTGTGATAAGGGTGCGCCGGCGTCCGAAAGTGGGGAAACGCCTGGAGTCGGGTCCAACGGTGTGATAAGGGTGCGCCGGCGTCCGAAAGTGGGGAAACGCCTGGAGTCGGGTCCAACGTGTGATAAGGGTGCGCCGGCGTCCGAAAGTGGGGGAACGCCTGGAGTCGGGTCCAACGGTGTGATAAGGGTGCGCCGGCGTCCAAAACGGGAGGAACCTTTGGAGGCAGGTTCCAGCGGTGAGATAAGGGTGCACCAGCGTTCAGGTCCAATCCCAATTTGCACTTACTCGGTCAATTTTCACTATTTACTTCCACCGAAATGCGGCACCACAAATTGTTGGAGAGGAGCTGTCCATAGTGGGTCAATGGTTCCATGAACCGCGGTAAAGAATGCTTCTTCGTGGATAGTGTCTGTTCTTCCACCTGCACTAATCTTATCTAAGGACAATGAAAATATGCGAGCGAAGCGAGCACGAAAAGAAGCCTGAGAGTCCGGCGTTAGCCGGGCGATCAGGCTGGTGTTAGAGAAATGCGAAAATGTAAAACCAATAGGCAGTTAAAGCGAGATAAGTTTGCATGAGAACCAGAACACTTACCACTGCACAACAAGCCGGTGGTGTTGCAATGGCTACAGTGAATTAGTGGTTGGATTAGCCTGGCAGTGAGCTGACACATCGTCCAGTAAACCGCGGACATGAGAATAGATTCGAAATCAAGGAGAACCCCCAACTTCCTACTATAAAGTATGCATAATTATGAATGCTTCAGGACACTTAATATCCATCGAGCTATTCTCGAAAGTCTCCTTTGCTTTATATTTTTGTACAGGGTGCGTCAGAATTATTGACGCACCTAAAATGAGTCGTACACAAAATCAAAGATGAGAAGTCATTCTAAATTGGTATTTACAGAATAAAGCTCTTGTCTTGGCAATCAGAATAAATGCACGCAGCAGGCTCCTTTCCTCCTGAAGCAGTCACAAAGACGACGAGGGATTGCATAGCCTCTGCGCTGCAACTAACTCAGGTCGATTTTGTCCCGGACCTTGAACAGATAAGCCATAGAAAGCTTTATGTTTCTGTGGATGACAGCGCAGCTCTTGCTCTCTAAGATATCCATATGAGGTCATCCATAAACTGGAATTCGGCTCACAAGGGAGCCTTGGGAGCCTACATATTCTCTACCAAACTGGAGTCCCTCAAGTAGATTTTTGAGACTGGGCCCGTACCACTTTTGTCTCTTGCACAATAGTCAAACCCTGCCAAAGTACCTATGAAATCAACTTGTGATGGGAATTAAGATAAGCAAGAAAAGGTGTCCTTAGAAGATTGCTTGGCTGAGAAACAAGGAAAGGAAAAAATTTTTTATAGTAGAACATACATGCGTTTCTTTGGCGGGAACATGACAAGACTTGCGTACAAGGACATGCTTCCATGTGATATTTGGAGAGCAAGACCTGCCGTACTTCCCATAGGAGTATCGTTTTCCTAAAGCTTAACTTTCTTATAATATGGAAGAAGGATGGACGAACTTCAGTTGTGGCGCATCGGCGATATTCTCTACTGATATCTTCATGACTTCTTTTACCAGCAGAGAGCGCGCTCCGAACAGGAGTGGATTTTTTATATTCGTTGGGACCGTTATTGTGGGTATGCACATGTAGTGGTTTTCGGGGTGTTTCCTTTTTACAGCATAACTTCAGTGCGTCAATATTTATGGCGTGTCCTGCACAACATTCTTTCATTCCTATTAAGGAATGCCTGAGAGCAGAAGTTGTAGATGATCGGCAGAAAGCAAATGGGCCGATAAATGTCAATCTGTAGAATACATTAGTCTTCGGGAAGTCAAGACATTTCCAATGAAAATAATCCATCTTCTAACCTTGAGAGCGAAGAATCTCATCAGATTATGAACTACGTAATATACACTACGTAAATCAAAGTACGTAGAGGATAATGACTTGTACTATAATTGAAGGGAGCACCCACGGTAAATTTTGCTCTCACCGATTTTGCTACATTCGTAGATCTAACACAGTAGCGAAAACAAACGCAGTAATCAGTTTTGTCGATTTCTACAAGAAAAGCATTTCATTGCCTACAATTATCCCGTTTGCAAAGGATCACCGAAGTCCGAACTTGAAATTGAAGGAGATAGAAGTGAACGCAAGCTTTATCATTAAAAAAAACAGCCTGATCGTAAACTAAAACGCCATATAATATAAAGAAATCGGATGTGTGCCAGATATTATCTGCGATTGTTCATCTCTACGATGAAGAAACCTAGAATTGTTGTGAAAACTGACAGATATCAAAAACAATCAAAATCTCGGACAACAAAATTTCCGTAGGTGCTGCCTGAACAAACAGGCATTACCTCTGTACCCAATGTTGTATGGGCGGTCATGTCTGGCTCATTTATGTAAGCCATGATTAAACCTGGACGGTCCGCTGGATCCATCCTGAGCCAATCAGCTATCTGTAACTAGATTGCTGAGATAAACTCTCGTGATTTCAGTTGTCCTCTCATGTCATAAGGTTCTGTTTTAAAACTCAACCTCCTGAAATGTCTGCTGCGGCTCGTTGCTGGCATTATAATTTATCACATAATCCGGTTGCAGGTAGTCTGAAAACATTCCAACAAGATTCGGTATGACCAATCTCCCTTTACCATTGTCTAGTTAGGTATTATTAAAGCGACGTTAGTGAGATCCTTCATCAGATAAACTACTTCTTTAGATTTCAGCACCTCGTGCATCGAAGGTGCTGAACATGACAAAACATGGCTGCATAAGCCCTAACCATTTCCCACCTACTTTGGGAGGTGGCAGAAAAAGCAAATCTGGGTACGTGTGACGTCAATGAAGTCACAGATTAAGCGCTCTATGATAAATCTCCATGAGATGGGCTATGATGAACACATTCACATCCTCTATGCAAGGCACCATATATGTATGTCTGAGTTTTTTTTTGTTTCCTTTATAAATTGCTTAGCTCTGGCAGTACTTTTCAACTTTTTTCTTGCTGTTGGTCCCGATCCATGATCCTCCGGTTTGGTTTCTTTTTGAGTTCAGATTGCTCTAAGACAACGTATTCAGGCTAGCGCTTGTTCCTTGTTCGATGAGGTAGATAGGGGAACTGCGTGGTTCATAGGACAGTACCCTAGATATCATGTATACTTCGTGGTAACGATTACCACGACAGAACGCAACCCCTTAGTTTCAGAACCAGAGCTTCTGGAGAGGAAACGGAATTTCCGTAAATCAACAGTGCTAGAGACACCTTGAATAAGCTTTTACGATGTTAGATGGATCTTCTCTATTTCCAGGAAAGTGTCGCAGGTATACGTAGGTGACAATTTTTTTGGTTTTTGCCTGAAGTGGTTCCATCTTTTGAAATTTTGAACAAAAAGAACACTCACATGTGCTATTGTGCTCCGAACCAATCCAGGAGTGAACAGCAACCTTTTTCCTATGATGACGTTTGTAATAAGACCAAATCTGAATGTTAGCGCGTTTGGATGAACTACCGGCTAGCATTATCTGCTTTATTATTTGTTTTCTACGTAACACAATGGTGAGTTAGGTTTTCGATGATTCTGTGCAGATTTTCTCTTCGGTGAAATATTTGAATTACTTTACAAGTTTACTAGAATTTATCGGGTTTTTTTAGTTTCTCACCATTTTGGAGTGGAGAATAAGCAAGGATGGGTGCTACGTTATGCTCGTAGTCCCAACTGAGCTTTTTAAGGATCTGCTGAAGAGAATCAGAAGAAGAAAGTTCAAGTATGTACTATGTATGTACGTGAAGCTTCAAGTTTTTAATTAAGCTGTGGATGCTCATGGGAGATAGAAGGACGGAAAAACCATTTCATTCCATCGACTCCATGTTTTTTAGAAAAATTTTCCTCGTACAGGTCGAAATCTGTGGTTTGGCATCATCCTCAATGTCTCATATGACTATCCTTGGGATCTGAGCACAAATTGGTTGCTCGCAGTAGAGTCAAGCCAAATATGCTAGGAAATATCCATGCAGTGAACACTTGTTGGCATCTACGAAGACTATGTGAAGTTAGTTCAGCAGTGATCCCCTACAGGCGCTTCTGTCACCCCGGCTCCCTCAGCTCTGTTTGAAAGGGAGAATTTCTGCTGACGGTTCTGTGAGTTTAGTTAAGGGTGTTCAGTTTCAACTCATTGTCAGTTCTGTGCTGCCCCGAAATTCCGAAATCTTCCGGCTGGTTCCAGTGCAGCCAATTGTGCATATCACGTGGAGTAAGATATGGAATTTTTCCTTTCCCGAGAAGAACGATTATACGAACGAACGATCACGGCATGGATATTTTCTAGCATATTTGGCTTGACTCTGCTGTGAGCAACCACTTCGTGCTCAGATCCCAACGATCGCAGTCCACAAACAGTGAGGGGGTGGTCATCGATCCCATTCAGTGCGCTGAATTGGAAAGACCAACCTGGACATAGCAAGCATACACACTCACGTCTCGGAGTACATCATGACCGCCTCCCGTAAGAGAGACGGGACGAATTCGGAATATGTTGGACTTTGCTTTGACAGCGTTGCGCAAAGGTACCAGCTGGCTCAAACAAATCGAAAAATCTTGCAGCACGCTTGGTATATGACGCTGCCAGCTAATTTGTCGTAGTAAAAATGCAAAGAGAGAATGAGTGCGACAATCCGAACGGCTTCAGTTATGCCACCATTTCATTTTCACTCTGCCATGCCCCGAACGGTTCGAATTGTGGCCACTCATTCTCTAATTTGCATTTTCACTAAGACAAATTAGTTGGCAGCGTCATATATTGTCGTTTAACCATTTCAAGATTTGTTGATCGGCACTGTAGTGGTGGCGGGCAGCCAGCAGGAGTTATCATACCGCTAATGAGCGGTTATTTCGAGCGCTTCTTCTTCATGCTTAGCACAGGTCGTTTGTACAACTTTGATGGTCTTTCGAGCTTCGACTAAATGCTGAGAGGCAGGGTGAATAGTGCTGTTTTTTATGGATGCAGTACTCTATATCGGAGAGACTTGATTATAATGTTGATTTAAAGGAATTGGTTACGAGATCATTGCTGAACGAGAACAGCGCTTTCATAAGGCTTATAGCCGAAAGATTATAGATGGGCAAAAAAAAAAGTCCAAGTGAAAGAAAGCGCCATGACTTCTCTCAGCACCTAATTCAATAGTGGTGATCAACTAACCGTTTCTTTTCTATAGTAACCATCTCGCTTAGTTGTTCCAAGGTATTTAGGTTCTGGATCCATACTAGGGTCGAATATTACGTTGTGAACTAAAGAAGAATATGAGGCTTCAGATTATTTTTGAATATTTCATAGCTTGACTGTTTCTTTTTTTTTGAAGAATCTTGAAGTTTCCAGTACAGCTTGTATATGCATCAAAACCCTGTTACTTACCGATCCCATGATGACCACCATGAAGCCCAGTTATTATCGCGTAATGGTTCACAAATGTTAAGGAAGGAAAGGTCGAGTAGACAGCCTTAAGATGATCACATGAGTACCCTACTTTATCGTGAATCGAGAAACGTAAGCACTTCAGCCTTCACTCCACATTTTGCCATCTTGTCAAAAGACGGGAGCGGTTTCCGAGACAAAAACTTCCTCGCGTAACCATCGAGTGACACAACAATGAGTGGAGGATGCGGTTCCATCACGCTGGAGATCGTTTGCTCGTTTTAAAGTCTACTTCCTTCACCACATATAGTAAATCAATGATTATGACGTGATGTTTGATTACCATGCGAAAAACATTCCTTCATTTTCTAGAACAAAAAAACCCTCTGGGAGAAGCCACCACTGGGATGAGGCTTATTTTCACTTATTTTGTAAAGTTATTTGAAAGAATCGATGACTCATTCTCAGGGGAGTGGGGGAACTGTATGTTTGAGAAACTTACTCAGATCTGTTGCATATGCACTGGCACGGTGGCTTCTCCGTAGTGGTGGTTTTCGATGTTGTTGTAGACCATGTGCGAACAGTGTGCTTCTTCTCTTCAGGGCGTGAAGTTTTCATAAAAACTGTGATAAGCGCAATGGCGACCAAAACACCAATAAGCAGTATAGCTGCTGCAATAAATGGAGATTTATTTCTGGCAGGTTTTGATCTGATTTGCTCTGATGATTGAGCTTTTCTTCAATGAATATTCTGACCACATTGTGTTTGTGGATCGGCGGTGAGCGCTACGGGATATTGTATCTCCACTTTATGATACACTAGTCTGGTCGTCCAGGCTCCCAGACTTTAGTTGGTGCTCGCTTCTCTTGCATATTTTCATTTTTCACAGATGAGATTAATGCAGGTGGATGAACAGAGACTATCCACATAGAAGTATTCTTTACCAGGCCTCACGGAATCATTGACCCAAAATGGACAGCTCCTTTCCAACCATATGTGGTAAGGCTGGACTGTGGTGGACCTAAATAGTAAAAAGTGACCGAATCAGTTAAAATTGGTATTGGACCTGAACGGCACACCCTTACCACACTGTAGGACCCGACTCCAGACGTTTCTCCACTTTTGATGCTTGCGCACCATTATCACACCGCTTGACCCATCTCCAGTCGTTCCACCCCCCCCCCCTTTGAACGCCGGCGCACCATTATCACCGTTTGACCCGATTCCAGTTGTTTCCCCACTTAAGCCCTGGGTTAGCCAGACAGCTAGGCTTGTGTAGCAATAAATTCTAGGACTTACCAGGACCTGAACATCTCACACTCAGAAGGCACAAGCAGGTAGGAGTTTAGCGCACAAATTTTACTTGAGGCGCTATGAAAGGTTTTCAAGGAGAAATGCGATGGTATCCATATGTTTGACGCAAGATTCTCTGTTCTGCATTCTCCCAAAGGGCGATTGAGGGCAGACATATGTATTTGGAATATTCTAATGCCAAGTAGTCACATAAAGTGTTTCGCGTACCTGCTATAAAGAAAATCCTTCGTTTCTTCACGCTCGACTTTGATTTGGATGTTGACGTTTTCGTTCCTGTTGTCGTCGTCGTTGAGGTTTTTGTCTGTACATAACTGTTCGCAATTTCTAGTGTTCCTTATAATGTTAATTTAGAAACAGGAAATGTTCCGAAAATCGAGGATTTTTTTTTGCAACTTGACGATGTTCCGAAAATCGAGGATTTTTTTTTTGCAACTTGACGATTTTCTTGCTTTGGCTTTTCTCATTCGCTGCCAAATATCAGGTTCCAATCAGGATGAAGGACACCCTGCTATGCTTACTAACTATTGCGCAGCAGTCCTGCTATAATTTCGCTGTAGTAGTTCTGCAAACCATAAGGCAGTTCAGTGATCAGTGACCATGTGTAGAAATAGCTGTTTAATTGGGCGAATCTTTATTTGTACTTTCGCTGTGGCCAACGACGTCATCTGCCTCCATATTGTTTTTTAAAGACAGCACTCACGAAATTTCCTACGCCCATGGTTTTGATTGTTTTGAGTACTTAGTAGTGGTCGCAACAATACTATGAAAGTTGTACCGCCATAGCTGTCATGAACAACATCCTTTTATGAGATGCGTTCCAGCGTTCAAACAAGATGAGTTGTATCATGGAATGAATTGGTGTTCTCCTTAGAATATCCCCAGACTTCGCCAGCAATCGTGGCTGTCGCCACGACAGCCGGCTCTCATCGCGATCGCCACGACCGACGGCAATCGCCAGATTAATAAAGTGAATGAGGACAATTCAGACGTGAGAGAGGTGATAGGTGATGTGGCGTGGCGATCGATAGGCATCGTTTCCACTATCGCTATTAGTCACATCGTCATTTCGTTTTGGGCACATCTTCGAGAATATGGGCGATGTGCTCCGTTTGGCTGCGATCCATGGCGATATAATGAGGCAATCGATTCGCATCATCCGCACAATTCTTATAGGGCATTCGGAAAGGAGTCGGTACTGGTGCATTCACGGACTGGAGCTGAATGGTGCGATTGTGCACTATCAAGCATGCTTGATATTGATTGAAACTGGCCGCATATCAGTCCATGATCCTTCCACCAATACCGACTGCCGGTTGAATGGGCTGTATCTCTTTTATCGCCTGTTCATTTTTATTCCTTCTCAACTGGCGAGGTCTGGGGATACTCTAGCTTCTCCATAAATCGCTTCCAAACGAAACCTGTACTACTCGTGGTATTCCTTGAAGATAGTCTTATGAGAAGACTGAGGAGTGATCGCAGTATGGTAGCTTTGACTAATGGCCGCCATTTCACATATACTATCATTTTTTATCATCTTCTCTCTAGCCTGGATCTCCTCATTCGCCCTATTCCCAGCTATTATCACCATCGCCACAAACACTGCTCAAGCAATTCTAGCAGGCCTTCCCCGGGCGCATTCAGGCCTAGCGAAAGAGGATTTAGATATCAGGATGGATGGCCGAGTGGATAAAGCAGCGGAATCTCAGTCATCACTGGAGAATGAGAAGTTAAGCTCAAATCCACGGTGCAGCAAACGGCAATAATGTAGACATGCACGGGTTTTGCAGATAGTGTGCTTTTCCTATTCCTGTAAGTTTTCAATAATTTTATACTGTTTCTGTGCTCCGAGGAATCGTTACGATGTGCTCACTCTGTGGCGAGCTGCTTTTCTAGCAATCCGCCCGCGCTCGTCAAGCGGGCCTCTCGCGCTCGTTTTGCCACTTGCCCGCCCGCGGGAGCGATCTGGGGCGCCCGCAAAGCAAGCGCGGGCGGTCCGCGAGAATTGCCTGAGTGGTCGTCGTGGCGATTACTACGATCATCAGCAAGGTTCGAGGAATCTCTCTCTCTCTCCCTCCCTCTCCCTCTCCCTCTCCCTCTCTCTCTCCCTCTCTCTGTCTCTCTCTTTCCCTCTCTCTGCGGAGCTTTCTAGTTTAGTAACTCACCGTGTCCTTCTTTTTCTTTTTCTTCTTTTCTTTAGTTTCATTTACACCTGACGTCGCTTCTGAGGACTCTTTGACCTTGACCTCAAAACCATATATTTAACTCATGACGTGCATTCGCAGACTTGCTTTACAAGCCATTGAAACAGCTCTACCATCGCTGCGCGATAGGGCTACAGAGCAAAGTGAGAACAACGAATGGAATGAACTGCACTGCAGTGGATCGCTTATCATCGTTCGGCACTGTTGACTCACTTCAATAATACCAGCCTGAGAGTCCGGCTAACGTCGGACTTTCAGGCTTCTTTTTGCTCGCTTCGCATTCGCGTATATGTTCCCCTCTACTGAGCGCTGCCATACCACTATCGCATGGACAGACCCGTGCGTGACATTTTCTCGTTACTGAGCGCTCGCGCACCACTACCGCAAGCGTGGGACTATCTGTGACATCTTCCCCATTTTTCGGCGCCGGCACACCTTCATCACACCGTTAGACCCGGGTCTGGGCGTTTCCCCTCTTTCCCCTCCCTCTTTAAGACGCCGAGACATCCCTATCACGGCGGTGGACCCGTCTACCCCACATATGGGCGCCGACGCGCCAATCTCGCAGTTGTGGACCCATTCCTGGACGCCAGCGTATCGCTTCCACAACAGTAGCCGGTTTGCTACCATTTCCCCCAGCGCCGGTGCCGGCGCAACCCTCATCCGTGTCATCCTTCGTTCGCCTCGTTCTTTCTCTTCGTTACAAAGGTATCCTACCATTCTCTTTCCTTTTGAGCGGTCCTGTAATTAATTTGAACGGTCCGGCCCGATCTACCAATAGGTGCCGACCGACCGGGCGGCTGCTGATTACCGGCCGGCCCGCTCGACCCTTAACCGTTATTATAGTGCGTCGGAGTCCGATCCCGTCGGATAAGAAAAGATACGTATCGATCCTCGTCGGAATCCGATGGTTATCGTATTGATCTGTAGCATCATATTTTGTGTAAATGTCGCTTTTGCAACTAAATTTGTCCAGTATTAATCTTCGACTCTATTTTTATGTCACAGAAGCGTCATCGTGTCTCCTGTGGAGCACGAAACGGACAGCAACAATAACATGGAGCAGGAGCTTCAAAGATACCGGTTTTTCCTGAAGAATTTTCTGTTTTTTTGTAAAGAATGTTCTGTTTACGTTCTGCTTTTTTCGTGTCAGTGACCTTTAAAATTGATCCAAATTTTCCTTTTCGCTCTCACATGCTTATTGAAGAAGAATGTAAATGTTTGATTCTCATTGCACGTGTGTGAGTTTCTAACTATCATTTGGCTATACAAAAGTTTAAATATATTGGCGGTGTTCATGCCTAATAAAAAGCTAAGGCTAAAGCAGAATAAACGCCCGCGGTTTGGGCCACTGAATGGTGCGGGCCTTAATGTGCCAGCACAGTTGCAATACAATGACAGCAGAGTTGGGGCAAGTGTGCTGCTCAAACAGGAGAACTTCCGGCACACATAATCAGCACTGTCTCCAAAGTGCTGCTAAACTTGCAGCTCTACTCCAATTGTAATGGCTGTAGACCTCACCTTCGAGGAGGATGGAGCTGCTCGAATGTCTGAGATGTAGAAATCAAAACTTACCACATTTTCTTACACAACTCGACGCGCTGAACACGTTAGTATAGGTATTAGATATGTGAAAAAGTTTCCGGTGAATAGTAATAATAGTTAGTTATCTTCGCAAATACTTTGTAAACGCTGCTTAGTTCATGGTTCGACATCCGTCAATAATATCCAGTACATATTTGTTTTGATTTGCATCAACATCGCTGTGTTTTACAGTGATATTCATGTCGAATTTGAGCTACGTAAACTTTTTTTGCCACAGCAACCCTACGTTGCCCTTCAAAAACAGAGTAACTATACAAAGTGGATATGATGTTCGTGTTTAGCACGTCGAATAACCCCCTCCCGTACGATGTTTCAGTGGAAAAATTTTGTTTGAAAATTTTGGACCCTCAATGTAGCGTGGTCCCTTTTTGGCACATGTTATAAACGCCGTAAAGTAAAAGCTTGAAGCACTTTGCTGAGATGTGCTACCTCATTCGGCTTATTCACCTACTGTGTCCTGTCAGACTACCTTTTGTTTTGATTGACGTCCCACATGCTTCCTTAGCAGCGCTTCCAATCTTTTGAAGATGTCGAAAAATGGGCGAAGAAGTGGATCGAGTCGGAGGACGAGGCTTTCTACCGCTGCGGTGTCCGTCTTTTCCCAGAAAAAAAGGAAAGCTTATAGCCAACAATGGCCAACACTTTGACTGATGTATCTGCTTTGTTTCTTCTTCAATAAATACTCAATTTTGCTAAAAAAAAGGCGGAAGGTTTTTTACATACCTAAGATTTTCCATTTTTGTTGGCTGGTTCTCGACTGCCAATGAATAATAAGTAGAGGCTTGGCTCCCATAAACAACACAGTCCTAGCTTATCAAATGATTTCGAGTTCCCGGAAAGAACGACGAAGTGAGGAGTAGCAAGGAAAAATGGGAACAGAGAAAATCTTGGGACGATTTCCAGAAGCATCGCTTTCAATTGTGAATTGATGGAATCCTGAGATTAGAATGCTTTAATGTCGATAACACAAAAACACTGCAAAGCTTTAATTTTTGAAAAGGCGTGATCCCACTACCTAAATACAGTCAGATTCGAATTTCACCACCTCGTATTTGAGTGCTCCACAGAAAAAGAATAGTACATACCTTACTTCTTCTCAGTTGGCAGTTCATGTATGTATGAGCTTGTGCACGGGAACCAGCCATCAAAATAGGGAAAAACCTATACCATCATGTACAGCGCATCGAACTATGCACGAAAAGGTTGCAAATTTTCATTTTTAAATTGATTTACAGGTGTTTCGGTACATTTCTGTCATGTTCAAAACATATTAGGTTCTTTTAATAACCGTCAGTGGTTTTCACCGCAGCTGGTATGAATGACAACAGGTCCGTACAATGAGGCATGCGCTGCCGTAAAAATATTTCTTTGTGGTACAGGATAGCGTCTGTTCACTCACATGTATTTATCGCATCTGTGGACAATGAAAATATGAGAGCGGCATCAAGAAAGGTCCGGAAGTCTGGCATCAAGCGGACATCCGGACCTTTGTTGATATATTAGTATATTACTAACAAGTAATGGTGCAGTTTCGATTCTTTATGGTAGCACTGAATGAAATGACAATACTGATTTCTACTCACATTTAATGATAACTATTCTTTTAACGTCTGTCTTAGACAGTGTAATAAATGCATGCATGCATGTATTCAATTCTAAAAATCCTCATGCAAATACAGCAGCAACTTGATACGCTGTGGAATTTTTCGTTCTTGAGAACCGCTTAGCCCATGTAAGCCTTTTCCACGTATTGCTCTGCATTCACAATTCATATCACCATTTCCGTGTGTTTATTGCGCATGATATGGTGTGATATGGTGCTTATTATTGGAACTAAAACGATTTCGGCGGTGCTTCAGATGTTTGAGACTTCTAACTTGTCGATTAGAAGGTATGGGTCAAAAATATCCAAATAGATCTCTGCAGGATAGCAGCGCCTACTCTTATACCAACAACAGTCTTCATTAGATTTGGAAATTTCTACCATAAGAGCCGACACAGGCATTCAGAAGTACTGCGTAGGCGTAGGCGTCACGCAAGCAGGTGTTTCCATCTTGTCAGCTTTCGTTGTAGAGTGCCTCTGCGCATCAATTCTAGTATCCTAGATCTAGCATGCACTTGACCCACTAACCAACCAGGTATGCAGCCCAATGAGCGGTAGTCCGAGGAGGTAGGAGGCTACTGATTGGAGTTGGTAATCCAAATTTTTTTTTGCTAACACGGTTCCCGGGTCTTTTTCCAGCATCAGCTATCTCACGACACCTTCTCTCATTGTATTCCCTATTTTCAGTTGATTGCATACATCTTCTCGCGGTGACGACCCCACAACACTCGTTTCAAGCGAGCGCTGGATTCGATTCTACGAGGACATTCAGAATTATGAACCTCAACGAGGTGGTGCACTGCCTTCAACCCATTTCCGGCCCTGAAGAAGGAGATAGCCCCGAAACGTTAGCCCTCTAAATAAACTGATTACTGATCTCACATATAGTTAGAAATAAGACACAACGAAATTCTGCAAACATTATTGTCGGATGTTAAGCATACATGAATTTGGGTGAGCATATCTGAATCTGGATATTTTCAGAGAAAATTTAATTTTTTGGTTTTTTTTAAACATTGACTGTGAAGTTACCTGGATAATACATTTTATAATCATAGAACCGTTAGCATTTCTACGCGTTGCCACCCCCCCCCCCAAATGTATGCAATTTTTTCTGATATCATCTTATATTCCTTCCAGCTCGGAGTGCCCATAATATTCTCTTCTCTGTATCATGTCGTAAACTTTTATCGCTTCGGCTCTGAACAACACACTGAATTTCAAATAGACCTCATAGAAGATGTATTATGTTGCTCGAACTATCTCTCTCATTTGTGCGTAGTCGTAAAATGAGCAAGTGTTCTTGCTCGAAGTGCCCATGTAAATCGCGAATTTTTCACGATTGTGAAGGTCGTAACGTTGTGCGTTTCGATGACGTATCAAACGCATATATAAGCGCAACATTCTCTCTAAAAGAGTTATTCTGAGCCAAACACACTTCCAGCCATGAAGCGCTTTGTGGTTGTTGTGCTATTTTTGGCAGGTAAGGGTAGGGCTTCATCTCATCGTAATTTTTCCTCCTATTGCTATTCAATTTTCCTTTCGATTCTTCACCGTTTTAGCTTCGCTCTTCTTTCCTTTGCCTGCTTTTCAAATTTCATTCAATATGTTCGATAAAAACTTTGAAGTAATTGATTATGTTGGAATCTAGATGTTAGGCTCACAGAGAATCGTTCTGAGGAAGTTTAACAGAAGTGGTAATGAAGCTGTGAAAAAAAGTCATTCGAAGGGCTCTTATTCATCTAAATTTTCTTTATTTTTCTCTGGACCAGGACATTCCCGTAATATTGGTTGGTATGAATTTCTGGGTTAACCGCACGCTGACAGGTGGAAGCTGTCTGAATTGGCTGCATGACAAGCATACGTTGCGGGCTGTGATTGGTCGATTCATGGGCGCGTCGCGGCTACCGCCTTCAAAAGTACGAGCAGTGGAGCGGGGAAATGGACAAATTTTCAAAGCTTCACTGGGAAAAATGGGTGCAATCATAGCACACAGACAGTGAAAAGGTGGTCATCGATATCTTTTATTGCTTCGAATTTGAAGAACCATCGCGGAACTAAGAGGCATACGAGTGCGACGCGGTCGCGTTGCCGAGTACGTCTTGACCTTCTTCCGTCTGAATTGATTTGATTGATTGATTAAATGCCACCTTAGCGAACATGGGATTCTCTCGAAAGGATCACATAATCAATCTCGCTAGGCGATTGGACCACTTACCCGGAACAGTTTCTGCGTTACAGGACCCATGTGATCGTCTTGATGGTAAGCTTGTTAGCGTACCTGACGTTACCGTTTACTTAGCACCTATCAACATGTCTACCCATACGTGACATTGTCTATACCCGGTACCTACCCATAGGTATTTATACCTATGGGTGTGAGATTACCCATCGTTATCATGATGCATCAGGGCAAGGTGAAATGGTCATTTCACAGTTCAAGTAAAGGGCAGAAGTTAATCGTAATCATCAAGCAGTTGCTTCACGCATTTGTCTTCGGGCTCTTTGTCAAACACCTTCGCGTTGCGTTAAAGTCTTCCATAAGTCTGCGCCTGAAGCCAGGGGCAGGTCATTTCTCAAAGTCGAGGTGTTGTTTATATTCTTAAGATATTCATTTGTTCATTTTCTTGTCATTTTATTTGATGCTTATATGATACGCCATGCCACATTGGTGGGCCATAAGATGTCATGGTGAAGTCTTGAACGAGATCAAAAACACGAAAAGATAGTTGGGGAATGGCTCACTAGGTGGAATCGAAGTCCACTCAATCGCTAACAATTTTTGCAATTTGGCTAATGGTTTGAGGAAGTCTTTACATTAACTTCAAAAATTACTCAAAAAGTGGATTTTTTTAGTTCTGGCTGTATCTTTTCTATTTTAACGGGTCCATGAAAAGTGATACTGGCTTTGGATTTAGCCGTTCATTCTGTCTACATATGTAATTTTAATTTTTGCTCAAAGTGGCAATTTTTTACGACGTGATTTTGACTATTTACGTGGAAAAATTTAATTTTACTAGGTGACACTACACAGTGCGTTTCGTAGCTATAGGTCCACCGCGACTTCTGAAGTGCTAGAAGTTTCAGCCGAAGGGGACTTTTGTGTTCCTTCCATTAGATTCAGGAGCCAGAATCACCTCAAAGGAGCAATTTTCATTGCGTTAGCTTTTTTTAACCTTTAATTTCGAATTTATCAATTTACTCGACTTCTCATATCTATCGACCGCTCGCGAACGATGCAATTTATTAGCAGTCTTACAAAAATCTGAGTAACAACACTATTTTACAGCAAATTTAACAGCAGATCGGCTTCTATTTGTCATCCTAGTCATTAATTGTCATCCTTCTCCACCTATGCTGAAAAAAAAAACTTTAAAAACTTCAATCAATTCTCACTACTCATTAGTGGACGTATAGATATGAAACGTGGAAAAACAGTGATACTGGATTCTGAAACTCAGGAAATATGTAGTAAGTAGGTGTGGAAATTTGTGTTCCATGGTTATATTGTCCGCTGAATCTATCGCCATTCATAAAAAAAGTCCCAAAGTTACTGCATCCTGCACAGCTCCAAGAAAAAGACAAAGACATGACAATTCCTTTCAACCTCAGTTCGTTACCTTTACATTTCTTTGCTACATGCATTTAAAAGTCACCTTATGTTTGTGGATAAATTCAATATGTCGTTCTAAGGGCTCACAAGCGGCTTTGATATGGGCGAAAGCGAAGCGGAAGCAGTCACATTACCGCCTGATGGTGCGAGCGAAACAAGTACAGCGTTACCTTCTGCCAGTGAGCACCAGTCGCTTCCACCTGCATCATCAAAAACGGGCCAGATCATCGGAGAAAAGGTGCGATCTGCTGTAGCTGTCACGTTTTTTTTGTCTAGTTGGAAAAAACACCATGGATGTGTATTTACGATTATTTTATGAGAAGACGTTTGTTTTTCCTCAAAAACCATTATTTCTAGGGGAAAGTGTTTGTTGATCCCTCAAACAGCGAGTGCCCATGCACACCGGTGAACATTTGGCTTGATGTATTCTTCCTTCTCGACTCTTCTTCAGCTATGACAATAAGCGGATTTCAATATGTAAGCACACATAATGTCATCTCATCAGACCCCTGGGAATTAAAACTCGGGGAAAATTTTTGAAAACTTTTGCATCTTGAATTTTAAAAACATTTTGCTTGGGAGTTGCACCACAAATTGGACACTTAGATCACTGCATATGTGGAATCTGTACTGTACCGAATGAGTGTCGGACTCGCAGATGGGCAACAGACACGAGTTGGGTGAGTGCACTTGAACGTATTCCTGATAAGCAGCTGTTTCCGAAGGCGGTTGAGGAGAGAGCGGAGGGGGGGGGGGGTGGATTGGATTGATGGGAGAAATTCTGGGGCCTCTGCTCGTTGGAGATTGCGAACAGTTGGAATTTCGTGTTCAACTTTACTAGAATTTTTTTTAAATTCAAGCTGTTTGAAAATTGTTAGAGAGATTATAATAAGGAAATGAAAATCAGCTGATACCTATCTTGTAAAGACACATTTTGAAAGATTTGGCGACCCATTTTGAACACCCCCCCCCACCAAACCCATCCGCCACTGCCAACTAGTAACAGGCGTCAAGTACTGCTACTGACTCGAAATTTTTCCAATGTTTGATAAGATATTCTAGATTTATTACATATGGCACTAATGCAACATTGCACTACAACCTCTCCCATTGGGAATCCTCCAATGAACTACTGAATTACATGAATTTATCTCTGGAAAGTAGTGTGGGAACGAATATTGAAGCGTGAGTTTTGAACGTTGAACTTCTATTTTCTTTATAAAGGTTCAACGTAATCGCAGTCATTGTCATGTTGTCTTTGAGCTATAGTAGTTGAGCCATTGACTATGTTTTCAGGGCGATACGGTTAGCTAACGCAAATTTCGTTGCACCTCATCATCGACCGAATGCTAGAAAAGTCATCGTTATTATCGCATCCGCATTCGAGTACGTAAGACCGTTATCTATATACTATGAATTCTCTCCTACGCTATTTTCATTCAGAAGTGGCAGATACAACGATCCTACTGTGGCGGCCAACACTTTCAAAGAAGACGGTGGCGTAATTATCACGATTGGTAAGAGGCTCAAAATACTTGACGCCCTTGAGGGTTTAGTATTCTCCCACACCATGAAGTATGATATAATGTCTACTTACCGATAGGCCGCAGGAATTTTTAGTGCTGAGTTATTTACACCCTTAGGGGAACTCGCTGATATTCCTAATGTACTCCATGTACATTCATGTAGTGCTCCATGTACATTTAGGTTAAGCAAACTACTCTTACTCCGAACCGTAACTACGCTGCGCGTTGATTATCGGCTTTATTTGGAGTCCCGGGTACCCACAAATCAGTCGTAATTCTAGGCTACATGAACTGAAGCTAATGATATTTTTGTTTTAACAACTAATAATTGAACAGTACCAGCCTGATCCTGATCGTCCGGCTAATGTCGAACTCTAATGCTTCATTCAGGCTCGCTTCTTTTTTTAAAACTCATTACACACAAACACAAACAAACAGACATATGTGCATACATACAATTATCAGTGAGCCTTAATCGTCATCTTGCGATTCTGTTAGCCTTACTGCACAATAGCTGAAAAGAATAGCCTTGAAGGCAGCCTCCCAGCTCGAAATTGTTTTTGAGCTGGGAGGAATCGTTTCTTTCAACCTTAAAAGAATCTCCAGAATCTAGCGATCACAACGGTTTACGTGATTCCATGCAAGATTGCTGAAAAATCCCATTCTCGAGCCCCAATTTTTAAGGAACCTTTGGGCGGAGCCGGGGGCGGACCTAAGTAATTTTCCGAATGACTCACTCCAATAAGCGCACCTCCTAAGGAAGTTCGTATTCTTCGTGAGAGTTCCTCAGCAGCTTCCTAAAAGAATAGAAACTGTTTTTCCTGCATGACGAGCAAAGGAGTTCACGGTCCGGAAACCCTGCGAATCCGCCTTGGCTCCGCAACCAATGCGAGATTTCAGTGATTCCGGCCAACGTACTTCCTTGCTAGCCGCAAATGGAGCGCATTTTCTATTTTATTGGGGACTTGATGAGGAACTCTCACGAAGAATATGAATTTCCTCAGAAGGTGCGCTTCCTGAAGTAAATTATTTGGAAAGTTGCTAAGCTCCGCCCCCTGCTCCGCCCAAAGGCTCCTTGAAAATTGGGGCTCGGAAATGGGGTTTTTTTTTCAGCAGTCTTGCATGGAATCACGTATATCGTTGTGGTCAACATCTCCTGGGAATTCTTTTCATATTGAAATCTTGAAAACGATCTTGAGCTGGGACGCTGCCTTTAGGGAATGACCTAGCTAACTCGTCCTAAAACGCCGGTGTTGCAGAATATGTGCAGGTTCATGGTGCACCTGTGCCTATGCTCGATACACTTGCTAGTCCTGGATATGTACTGACGAATCGCTATGGTAGAGTTGACGTTTGGGAACTGCATAAACTATTCTGCAAGGGTGCGTTTTACCTTCTTGTCAAAGTTGAAAAGAGCTTTTACTGCGGTGTTTAGCTAATTGTTTCTGTCCAACAAACTACAAGCCGTTCAAGATGAAAGGCGATCTACCGTATGGAGGTTGCTACAAGATGTCCACACTTCCTGCGATCCAGGTATTTATGGCAATATCTCAATGCTAACCAGCAACATTATGTACCTAAACTCTTAATGTTTTTTGTGGATTTATCAGAAAGGGTCAGTATGACGTTTCTGTTCGTTTCTGCAGGTTTTGCTCAACAAACACCAAAGTTACCAAATCTTTCCTCCGCAAACATGGACACATAGTCGAGGTTATCCATGCAAACGCGGCGACATGCCCAAGTTTACCCTTCACCTTGCACCCATGCTGCCTATCTACATTGTTACCCATGCATAATGTTGTCTATAAGCGAATGTTATCCATGGGTAGTAGTACCTACGGGTATGAGATTACCTATGTGAGACTCAACCCCCTCTCCACTATTTAACCTCAGATCTTACAGCCACTAGAGAGTCTATTAAGCCCTCTAACAATTTTTTCCCCTCAGGCACTCGCTCAGAGAAGTTGCCGCCGACATTTCAACGGTTCACTTACAACGGTGGAGAGCCTGGGCAAAGCTGAATTCCTCACAAACAGTAAAGTGTATTATTTGAAGAATGTAACAAGTGAAAAGAATGAATTTTTAGTGATGCGCTCGAATTCTTCCTTTTGGATCGGCCTTCGTTACAAAGACCAGGCCTATCGGTGGACAAGTGGTGACGCCGTGAGTATTAGCATGAATTAGGATCATTCCAGTCCTTTCCACGACCTTCTATTGCCTTGACTGTAAATAGACCAAGCTATAAGAGTTTCAGAACTTCTAAGGCCATTAATGATAGGTTGCAAAAATTCTCAATGTCTAAGATTCCCGCATAATCCAAGAGCGGATCTAAGAAGGAAAGGATACTCGGTCAAAATGGCCAGATGTTTGTTGCCATGTGCCGTTTTCAACGTTTCGAATCTGTATTCCAAATTTCCTGCAGAGTGAGTTATCCATTGAGTTATACACATTTTTCTGTGCACGAGTTAGTATAGAGTACTCGTATATGGCTCCAGGCTGTGCTTGGTAGCTGTTCTAGTATCTTCTAACTACTGAGTGCTTTTGGAGAGAACAAGGACCTCGCTAGTACCAAGCACAGCCTTAGCTTATACATCAGTCACTCTGTGCGGAGAGAAATAGGCGTAACCCACTAGACAGTGCTCCATAGGAAATTTGGGCTACGGGTTCGAGATCAGCGTTAAAAACCGTATATGCAGCATTAGTAAACATCGTATCACGAGTAGTTACTTCGACCGAGTATCCTTCCCTTGTACAAGAAAACGTTGCCAGTGTCAAAGCCTGACAACATTTCTTCATTTGAATACCAACATCTCCAGCTCATATAAGCTGTTTCTATGTCTCACTTTTGGAGTTGTCAGGAGTGGGAGTAGTTTTTGTGAGAAACGGTTCAAAACGTCAGCTTTAACAGGGGAAATTATAGGCTAGCTCACTACATCTTAAAATCCAGTAGGTGGGTTATACGCTTTTCAAGACCCTAGAAAGTGAGATCGAAATGTAGAAGATCTGAACGTGTCATGCTAACCATTCCATAATCATTCTGCAGGTACATGATGATGATTTCAAATTATGGGCAACTCACTATCCAGATTCCCAGCAGGGAGACTGCGTAAGAATGGAGAAATGCGACAGCTGCGAGAGGTATGTCTGGTGAATCAAACGAACGGTTAATGTGTCGTTCATTTTCCGCATTAATTTCAGCTTCTGTATTAATTGATAATGCCTCGCAATAACAGACGCTTTCAGCAAAGTTGCGTGGTACAACGAGTACTGCGGAAGGGACCTAGTGTACACATGTCAGACATTGGCGTGCAGCACAGATCACTACTGCCCTGTGATCAGATGAATAAATCTTCGTGATTGGAATGAAACTTCGTTCTCCGCAAGAGATTTGCTAGCACTGATCATGACAGATTATATGAATATTTACACTTGTCAGGATTAAGACTGTCCACGTCTTACCTGAGGTCTAAGGGGAGCTCATAAGTAGATAAGATATTATTGTTATATTCACTATGCTATTATATATAGTTACATAGTACATATTAGAGGAAGGAGAAGGGGGATTGGGAGCAGCTTGATGGCGTGGCTGCAGGGAGCAGGCGACTGACTGGGATCAGCTGGCACCACACTCTTATGCAAGGGTGCTCCGGCTGGTGGCGCCACACTGCTTGGCTGGTACAGGTCATCTTGTTATGTGACAACGAAAGTTAGCATAGTATGATGATTATGATGATATATGGGAACACATACTGAAAATACATAACAGAGCAGAACAGAAATGCAAGTAAAAGCCGCGAAGATCTCACCAAGAATGCGTCAACATTGAGGCTGAAAAAAAAACAGGTGTTAGGAAAAAATCAGGCCGAGTAAAAAGTCTCCACGGTTTCCGCTACAAGCCGGTTCTGATACTTTATCTCGACACGCTCACCCAATTGTCTCAAAAAAAACATATGCTTAAAATGTGACATTCCAGCTCACTTCTTTGCCAAGATTGTCCTCTAATCCTCGTGCACAAAGTTATATTAATTTGAAAATGACGAAAATACCCGAAGAAATACGGCATGTGATGCTTTTTTTACTATAAAAAGGCAAAACCGCTGCCAGAACAAGCCAAAAAATTTGTGAAGTGTACGGCGAAAATGCTGTTAATGGACGAAGGACCCAGGGGTGGTTTGCTAGATTCCGTTCCGGAAATTTGGATTTCAGAGGTGCACGTCGCTCTGGCTGGCCGGTAAGTGAAAAAGAGTATGAAATCCTGCAACTGGTGGGGCAAAACGACACACTAGCGTCCCGAAATACCGGAGATCAAAGATAATATGGTAAAATGTTTTTGATATATATATTTGATATACGAAATCAGTTTTCAATTCAAAAAAGTGTTTGTTCGAACATGTAGGAGAGACCGCGGAGACGTTTCATACGATCTGATATAAGGGCTTATCATACCTTCCGGTCCGGCAGCCACTTCAAATGGGCGCCCCTCTGGCGCCCCGGTATTAATGAGCTCTAAATCACTCGAGCTTGGGAGAAAGCGAAGAAAAATACAATTTTAGTCCATAGTAGACAGGGTAGATAAGGCTAACCCTATGCTTAAGAATGGGTTTAAGGCTTAGGCTTAGGCATCACAGGAGTGGCCCCACCCAACTCCCTTTTCACCTAAATTCCTAAGATAAACTACGATAAGTGTAAGTGTAAGTGAGATTGGACACTATTTGTGTGTTGCATCGCGTGCGCGCATAGCTCAGTGGGTTGAGCGAATGATCGACGTTGTGGTGGTCAGGAGATCGAATCCTGTCCTGTGCCCCCGTTTTGCAAATACATATAGTATGCTGCCTACGCCTGCTGCAGTTATCTAACAAACTCCAACATAAAAAGTAGCCCGGATGGCTTAGTGGTTTGAATGGCAGATTGCAATCTGTCCCTATCGCTGGTTCCACTCCGTTGGAGATCCTGAGTTAAGTATCGCAGTGTTTGGGGTTCACTGCTTGGAACGTCCCCCGTGATCTCCTTCGGGTAGTCCAGGAAGGCATCGGCAACGTTTTGCATAGATTTCGAAGATAAACTACGACAAGTGTAAGTGTAAGTAATAGTGGAAAACTCTTTCGAAGATAAACTACGATAAGTGTAAGTGTAAGTAATAGTAATAGTGTAAGTAATAGTGAAAAACCACTTTTTCAAAGTTGAGCGAAACCGAGAGAGAGTAACTCCGCCGTAAAGTGCTCCACGAAAGATAAATGACAGCGGTAGAACTACTTCGCAATGGATATGGAACAATTTATACGGATTTCAATTATTTCTGAGGATCCCGAATTGGATGAGCTTTATTATTTATTATTGGGATAACTGAAGTACTGTGTCCATCTATAGAAGAATAACGGCCATTTTTGTATTCGCGAAGCAGTGTACTATAGCAGAAAATGGAAGAGTTGGCTTCGTTTATTGTGTATTCAGAAATCTTTCCCCATGAAAATCACAAAAATGAAAAAAACGTGAAAGTTGTGAAAATGGTCCCCTGCTTTATAGCCTTAACATATCCACTGCACTCTGTCTACTATGGACTAAAATTGTATTTTTCTTCGCTTTCTCCCAAGCTCGAGTGATTTATAGCTCATTAATACCGGGGCGCCGGAGGGTGGCGGCGGCCGGCGCCCCGGTATTAATGAGGCGGCGATCGCCTTTCGCGATCGCCGTCGTCATAGGCCCCAAAGTCGATCCATTCTTTTAATCTTCTCGTCATATGATCGAGGGACTCATCGTACTTGGCCAATTCTCGGCGTTGTCTCGATGTACAACAAAACATCAAAGCATCTAGACTCGAGGCCCAACAAATCAGCAGTTCTACCGGTTTTGGGGGAAGGTCCGCACAGCTCCTTCAGCAGACGAGTAGATGTCACTAACCGTCCTGGTTCTATTTGACCTACACATGATAGCCTGCATAGTGGAGCACTGCTGGCTTTCCCTCAAAAACGGTGGAACCGCTGGCGCGTTGGACTTCGAGTCTGGGTGCTCTTACATATCTTGCCTGAGGCAACGCCGAAAACTGCCATAGGATGATAAGACCTCTCACAGTAGAGCATAGATTAAAATACTTTCAGGCCTCTGACGACAACGGTTAGATTTGGAACAGTTTGTCGACGCTGGAGCCGTTGATGTTATCGATCGGACACGTCAAGACCTGTTCCCCATCGCTGCAGTTGTGGCGGGCAGGCAGCACAGTCACGGACAGCTCCGCCCAAGTGGTCCGTGAATTGCACTTTTGCACCCTCCGAAAACGGGGTATTCGTCATTTTTATGCGTTTTTTCGTACATCATTGAAACCAGCGTGATGAGGAGGCCTAGAGTCTGTTGGTATCTGCAACCCACGAAACGAGGTGGCACGCCACTTCTAAGGCCTATGACATATATCACAGCGATGCTGTTGCCACGACCATGCACCTGATTCTCGTACAAGTGCTCCCATGCCAGCCACGCTCTCTCACGCAAGTTCTGTGATAAAGTATGAGAACCTGTAACATTTCAAACATTTCATTATCATCTGTTCTAGTCATTTTCTTCACAGCGATGGTGTCGTTGTGAAGTATGCCAAAGGCCTAATCGTACATTATGTTTTTATCAACATATTTGTGAGAATGTCACTACGGCGGTACGATTCATTTTCATGCAGCATGCCAGCATAGATCCCTGTTTTCTATGGATGTTTGACTTCAAGGTGGTCAGCCTTTAAACTACAAGGTTTGAAGAGCAGCCGAGTCCCTCCATTTCAGGTTACGCTACAGTTGCTCTTTTGTATTTCTTTATTAGTTTTCTCCATCGATTGCGGCAAAAGGAGGAATGATAAGAAGGTGAGGAGGATATTAAGATGAGCTAACTGCCAATAGGTTGCCATTTGTAAAACAAGCGCTGAACTAGTTCCAGGCGCCCATCCCAAGGGTTCCAGGTAAATTCGCGAGTGTAACAAAATCTAAGAAATCTACCACAAGTGAGTCCACTCCACTCTTCTATAGTTGTCAAAAAAAGTGTTAGTTATCTCGTGTTTCAGCATCATCGTCCTCATCAACCGGTATGTCTTTGTTTATACAGCACAGCCAACTCAAACAAAAATACAACACCTCTGTTCTTGTGTTTGGTCCATTGATATTCGTTTTTTTTCAGCGGCAACGCCGAGAAAGAGTACGTGAGATTTTGTTGTAAGATAAGTTTGAGTTATTAGCAGCAGCATTTATTATATATGATCAGTGATAGGCTGTCTATGTATCAATGAAACCCTGAACGGAAACACAGAGAATACAATACAAATATGAGGAATGCCGTTTGGACAACTTTGCCTGGTTGCCCTATCATTGACTTACATGTTTTGTCAAGAATTATAAGAACTGGAAATGATAACGCCTAGCATGAGTATTTAAACAAAGGAGAAGGGTAGGTCTCATTCAGATGCATGGAAGAGGAACCGGGCACAGTGGGGATTTAGTGTCAACAAATTTCACTGGGACAACATTTGAGTGGCAAATGGGCTCTAGCGCTCCAGAGTAGATTTCTTGGGCTTTGGCGGACTAGAATCGTAAACGCATAACAAAAAAAAACCAGGCTAGCAAACCTACTCCTGCGAGAACTACACCCACGGAAAGCCTCGTCTATGGTTTCGGTCTCAGCTGTCCGCTCAGCACTATGTATCCCTCATCTCAAACGAGAGTTCCATTCTATCACAGAGCAATTACCAAGATTTGCGGGTTCCTGATCTCACTTGGCCACCGGTCCGTTCCGTCCATGGTAGCAACGGAAACTTATTCTCCCGGAACTGAGGAGAAGTTGGGGGAAGTGAGTGCAGAACAGGCCGGAATTGGTCTTGCTCGCCAGTTCTGCTTCGAAAAGTGAAAATTTCATGCCGGTTAACAGATGGCTATGCAAACTTCCGGGCGTAAAACATAATGTGAACAACATCACATAAAACATACATTAAACTATGTTGTAGACAAGCAGCTGGGTGATCAGGTTTATCAAAAGTCCGAGCACACCTGTCGGTGCCGTCTCGTCTATCGACTATGTAACTGTGGAGTAAACCATTGCCCTTAGTCCGGGCAATAGGGCAATTTATACTGCATGCGTGCGACTGTCGCGCATGCGTCTATATGATGAAGAATGAAGCCCAGTCGCATGTCGCGGTCGCAGCTCAGACGCACGAGTTTACGGCCTCGCTGCGGCCACGCGTTCTGTCCGTTGAGGATGTTCGTGCCGTGTAGACCGGTCTTGATGGGGAATCTTTACAAATGGATGCGTGCGACTGACGCACGCAGCTAGTATAAGTTGCCCTAATCACGCTCTAGTACGGCGGCATGGATTACTTTCCATATGTAACCACGATTTAGCATTTACTGCCTACTGTGATAGTCAAAGCGATACGGGTTAGTCAGATATCAAAGGGAGGAGCTTTGCTACAGACACAGATGAGACACTGCGTATAACAAAGGTTAGGTAGCCAAGGTACATCACTTGGTGTGATGGCGTAAAATCACTCAATCATTGTATGATAAAAGCAAAACGATGTTAATTCTTTTTCAGAAGCGACTACAGTTAAAACTGTGACCCAAAGTGAGTGCCGAGTAGTATTCGCTTAGTTATGTTCTTACAAAACTAAACAGTGTTTCAGACAGAGTTGCGTTTTTTTTTTATTTTCTTCTTTCAAATTCTAGCATCTGCTGAAGTCAGCGCGCTTCCTACACAACTTCGAGAAATAATGGAAGCTGAACGCATGGGTATGCGGTTTTTATATGAGGAAGTATGGGACAGCGATTTGCATTATTTATTTCCTTCTGTGTTTTTGTTTTTCAGCGAAGCAACAGAAAGGCTATGACAGCGTTGATATCGACATTGATGATGAAGACCTGAAAAAATGATCACCTCTTCTGAATTAGTTGTGCATTTGTCGAAATTCTAGTGTGCAATGGTTTTCGCTTTTAATGACCGCTATTACTTCATGTCATTTTTTGTGTAAATGGTCGTTTATTGTTGATGAGTATGGAATAGTCAGTCTTCTTCCGCCATCTCTGTTTAACTACTCATGACCTCAAAAAGAAGGTGTTGGCACAGCTTGCAAACAAGCACATAACTAACAAATCGTTATGGACAAGTTTGACGTCATCATGGCAGTCTTTTCAGCTCTTTCAAAAACAACTTGTCACCAAGCTTTTGGCCCCAGGCGAGATGAATGAGATGGTCCATGATGAATAAGATTGGTCCATGGTTATCAAATCATATAGATTGTAAGAAAAAGTACACAAGCCAATTGATATCGATGCATCGAGTGCAGTACTGTGAATGATGCTGACAAACGAGTCCAAAGCTATCTAGTGATGTGCCAGCCCCACAGGGAGAAGTCTATTTTTTAAAGCCATCGACTAGTTTTTCGCGGATATCATTGGTAAATGATAACTAGGAAGTCAAATTTGGCTGGCTCAGGAAGACCGAAGGCATGCAGCGCCATGTTGTTCGCAGATAGTTCTGCAGCAGGTGAGGAAAATGAATTTGAGATCCGCACCATAAATTGCATAAGACAAGATGCATTTTTTGTGAATTCTCGTTTTCCCTTCATATCCTGCTCTGGTTAGCTATTATCAATAGAAAGGTGCAACAGCGTTAAAGGGTAAGCTTACTGCCCTAAATTTGATCCACAGGGAAACAGCAGCAAAACGTCCGTAGAAGACATTTTTCCATTCATGGGTTCAACCATGAACTTTCATTGGGGTTGTGAGTTATTTCAGGTTGAATGGGCGTGAATCGTGAATTTGGAGAGGTCTGAAAGTCCGACGTCTGCCGGACGGCGGACTGGTGAAACTAGTAAATTTTGAATAACATAACACGACATCTTGTCTACAGCTTCCATCTGCAACTTGTGCAGAGCAGGAATTGACTTAAGGGTTGCGAAGAAGAATCCTCCAAATAGAACTCGAAAAATCTCTCCTTCCAGAACAGGCTTTACCACATATTGCATTTGGAGTCGTCATTGAGGCAAATACAGAGAAATTTTTATTCTAGAATGCAGAAGACATGGATGTTACACGTACCCGTGTGAAAACACTACTCGTATTAGTGGTAAATCTATGAGTGTCTATATGAACAATACTAAGACCAAAGAGCAGAAACAATGTAGATGAAACGTTTGCAAAGTGCTAAGCATAAGTCTGAATCATTGAATACATAGACGCAGAAGTACTGAAAAACGTTCAACGGTGAAGAAAACGTAACAGGCTGGAAACGAATGATCTGTAGGCAGTTAATGTAATAGGAGATTTACAATTGTGATGAGGATGTTGAATGTGGCAACAATGGCTAGTGATGTGACTTGTCCAAAGGGTGAGAAAAGCTGATGTGCGCCATTGGAGCATTGTTTTGCGTTCTGAGCGATTTGAATTCATCTTCTTAGCGTCTCAAAATGATCCTAATGGGCACGGTTTTCAAAATAAATTACTTGTGCCCCATTTATCTAGTGACTATAAGCAGAATTTCCACCAATTCTTGCTATGGAGCTGACTGGATGCTGACAGAATGTTGGCTGACTGAGTTGTTACACACTCCTTAGCTGGCACAATCTCTGTAGAATCTCACCACACCTGATAGTTCTTCAGACAATTTTCAGATCTCCTTCAGACAATATTTCACTTATAGTGAATTAAAGCAAATCAACAGATGACAACACTTCACAATCTAACTGGTCTCTCATAAGGATTCGGATAAAAGTAAACGCTAGAAGCAAGCGATGATGCATGGCTTGCAGACCGGCAAGACTGGATTGAAGAAGGTCGCTTAGAAGATAGTTGACTTTGATCACTCAGGACCGTCGTCATACTTTCGTCGTCACGATACACGTCGACAACACTTCCCTCAGCATGTCGCCGTGCCGAGAACATAGTGTCGAAATGGTAGATGTTCTTCGATTCGAGTAACCAAAGCAATGCGCCGACAACAATGCATAGTACTGCTGTAAAAAAAAGTTAAATTATTATAAAAGAGTTCAACATTTTCACCCATGTTAGGATGTGAGGGTTGGAGAGAAGGTGCAATTAATTCAAAGGCAACTCTCAGAAATTTTCACTCCTGAGATGAGCCGCATTCCGTGTAATAGATTGCAAGCGAATCATAAAAATGGGTAGAACACAAAGAATGGTCATTTTACAGCTTATTGATGTGGGAGATCGGCTGAAAGATGCCCCGACTAGCGCGAGCCTCCGCACCAGGGCGCGTAGCACTGAAAGGCCTACCGACGTCCTCATCGGCATATTCAAATATGAAAAAGGAGCCCTCCATTTTTTTTGAATTCTTTCGCGTCTTTTCAGCTATCTCACCACCAGATGTGAGTCCCACATTCTTAAAATCTCAGAATCCGATAAGTTCTGAGACATGAATATTTCCGTAGGTGCTGCCTTAACGACATCGACGAAGTACGTAACTCAAGCTGAGCGCTGGGTCAAGACCACGTATGAGCGGAAGTACTGCGTAAGACCGGAAGCCGGAAGTCTGAGGAATTTCAGAATCTGAGAAAATTCAGAGATTTAAAAGCAGCATGTATGAGTTTGCTTCACTCAACTACTGCCAATTCTCTAGAAATTTAGAAGTCAGAGGCTCGCATAACGCAAAAATTCAAGCACTTCCGAACTTCTGAAGCCGTAATTCCGCTCATTTCTGGTCAAGACAGAGAAACGCATATTTTTCGAAAACCCCGCGTACTAATGAAATCAAAAAAGGTACGGGGAAACAGCATCAAAAGAGTAATCAATCAGTGGTGGTATTGCTTTCGCTTTAAGTCAATTTGGAGAAATTTGATGGTTGTGGTGATAATGATGTGATTATTGCGACAGTGTCGCATCTGTCGTTCAAGTGACTCTCATTCTTGTGGGCAGTACGCAGTTGTCCTGTCGCTTAGTTGCTAGTGTCAGAATCTATTGTCGCCTAGCTTGATTGTTGGCCTGGTCAGTATATTCGCATAATATTTGTAGAAGTAACAATAGATTGAATGCAATTGTAAACGTTATAGGCCTGACGAAGGTATTATTGTACCGAAAGCTAGCCAATAAAGTGAAAAGGCAAGAGTACTCGAATCCAAGCCGAACAACAAACATTTGACATGAGGCTCCGGGATAGCACAATTCTATCAAATTTGGAAACAGTTTAGCCCGTTCTTGCATGGACAAAAGGGCGATAACATTCGTCTCGAACTCCATGTGAAGCATCTACCGGCATCTACTGAATCTTCCACTTCAAAAGAGTGATGCGTTTGAAGTAAGGAGTCATCGAAGCTCTTATGTTGTGAACGGAGTGCAAAAATCGTCGACCATCTAGGAGGATATTACTATGAATGCTAGTGAGTCATGAACGAACTGTTGGTGAGCTGCCCTACCCCAACTCGAAATGTGCGTCAGTCTCTATTCTGCGCCCTCCTCTGTTCATAGTTCGCGCTCTGTCAACTGATGAGTGGCTGAGTCGGTACCCACAATGGGCAACGCGGTTCACAATTCTAACTGTTATATCTACGCAGTTAAATAACAATTTTGTTTGTATCCCTTTCAAAGTAGCGGAAGGATGGCTGTGCTTCAAAGACAGCATCCTTTAACGCAGAGGCGGGAAATTCTGTGTGGGGGATGTTTTCCTTGATTTGTTGCTTTCCCAAGGAGAGATGAACTCACCAGCAATACACGTTGCATGGAAACATATTGAAAGGCGGAATTTTAGAAGAGTGTCACCATCCTGGGTAGGAAACCGAATATACATTTGACGAGGAATATTGAGCACAAAAATAAGGTCACCTAGAATTGTACAATGTAAACGGCAATAAGGAATAAAGAAAGATTAACACATACCAATGCCCATGAACATCCCAGTATAAAAGATGCATCTCGCGAAGTAGTGGGGTAAAAACGCAAGGCACACAAATGAGATTATCCAGGTGTAGAAAGATAGCCTAAACTTTATGGCATTATCCCCCCATCTACGCCGTTTTTTTTATAGCAGTGAAACGCATACTCACCACAGCATGCATGCCGTATAGTACCCTGCTACACGATACTGTCGACCCCAACTAAATCCATCGCCAGAAAGATACTCAATCACCTGAATTCATTTCTCAAAAAGAAGTAGGTAATGGATAAATGAAAAAAACTACCTTCAGGATGGGAAATGGCAGTCCTTTGACGAGTGCATTTGACAGCTCCTTCTCCATTTTATTAACTAAAACAACGGATAAATGTGGCATAAGACGGTCAGTGCGGGTCTCTACTATACTCCAGGCGGAACTATGGCACCTCGCGCCGCCGTCGCTTATATCTATTCTCATAGCCGCGGGTTGTGGCTGCGACCTGCACACAGTCGATACGTATCGATCGCACACGCGACGACGACATGGGTGCTATAGTTCACGGGATGTATGTTAACAGCCATGTAGAATCAAGCACACCTTCAGAGAAGCTGAATCTCTCATTATAGAGTATTCCCTCTGCAATAACGACGTTATCCTCTCCGTGTGTGGCACTTGCTGGAACGTTCCACCATTACAACCGCTTTACGTTTATCGATACATTAAGCAGAAAAAAAAAGATGAATAGGGCGTGAAATGGTATTTAGCAGAATGCGATTCGCAGAAAATTGCCGCTAGTGTCTTGTTTCTCAGGAAAAAGGAAAGTGTTCGGTAACTTCTCGATATATTGTGACAGTCACACTCGCCTCTTCTTCCCGCTTCTTCCCATTCTCTAATAGTCATCAATTTGCTGAGTGGCTATCATGCAAATACTTGACATCTTTAAAATTTTGACAAACTCTATCGAGACAACGAGTTACAGCCTTTCCAGGACTGAAGATGTTACGGCGAAAGATTTTAAAACTCCGTCAATAATCATTACTTGAGGCTTCTCCCGTCACACTCAAACTTAAAAAGCTCGCTGACATCGTTCAAAATATAAGAAGAAAAATTCCAATTAAAATGCACCTTTTAAATACGTATAAAGGAAAGCCTGTCAACTGCGAAGAACAGTTTATTTAGTGCCGTGTGAGGAATGCGCGCAAAAGTAAGTAGCGGAGGCCTCAATGACACAACAAGAATGGGAGCTACCCCAACCTCGACATGACAAGTAACAACGAAAATATTGCTAACATTATTTAGGATCTATGAAGATAAATAATGTCGAAAAACAATGAACCTGTTGCAAGGAGAAGAAACTCTGCCAATTGCTCTGCTAGAGCGTTATAAAATCTGATTCCCTACACGAAGGGCAGTTCCTCAGGTCAAAAAGCCGTATGCTACAGAAACAAAGATCCGGCTACTTATAATCCGGCTTTTGATGGCACATCCAAGCGGTGTAATGAATAATTAAATCGATAAATTGATGAATATAAACAAATGAACAAATAAACAAATGTTGCCGCATTGCATCGCTCAGAAGATCCTCTGCTCAAAGAAAAATTCTGGTGACCTTCAGCTTGTAAAATAAAAACAATAATCAAAATAATTACTTAAAACCTCAATAAAATCAAGAATAATAACTTTAGATTTACAATCTAATATTTTTAAATTATTTAAATTAAATTATATGCTTCATTTCAGGAGTAAACCTTTTGATTAACAGTAAACAATTCGCGATAAAGTTACTATTTTGCAGAGTCCCCAGAATTTTTTCTCCCTCCTTACCTTGGTGCTAGTTTATAGCGGACCCTTGTAGCAGCTGCGAAACTAGATACATCAATTTTTGCGCTCTACAGGAATGTGCCACACAGCACAGGCTACCTCTCGCTTCTGCTAAGCCATGCCCTCGTGCTCGATGACCGAGGCCTACGTGAAAAAGACGTACTGCTCAGAGAGATGTTCAGGTACTGCAGGCCAACGCGAACCAATATATGTGCGTCCATTTTAGCATTCGAAAACGCCTTGTACGTGGTCGATATTGGCGTTTCAGCACGATGCCAACAGGGATGATACAGGGATACTGCAATAAATATGCTATGTGCGAAAATCAACTGATGCTATGGAAAATTGTCCAAAAATTAAGACAGAAATAGATTTGGGGACAAGGTTGTGACGATAGCCATAGATCGGACAACTGACATTTGCTCACCTAGCAACGTTGCTCCGATGCACATATTAAATAGAAACGAAAATGTGGACGTGAAGCGATGTTTACGAACTCCAGGTAGAATTATGAGAAATGTCACGGCTGGCACGAGAAAAATTGAGAACAAGCCCACAATATGAGTATCTAAACAAGAAACATGAGAGATGGCCGAAATTTCACAGTCTGAAACAACCGTGCCGCAGATCCTACTGCAAGCAAATGCGGCGTGGTCACTAATGTGCTACTGAGAAACTGACCAATCGTAACCGGTGTCCGGTTCTCCCCGTAGAAAGTCGGCGCTCCATGCTCGCGGAACAACGTGAACCAGCCGAGCATATCGCATAGGATAAAGCTGAAAAGCAGGTGAGTCGATTATCGATTAGTGGAAAAAGAGGTAATTCACGGTGACAAAGTGGGAAGCGCGTAGTATGAGCACGAAAAATTAGACAGGTAAAATGAAAATGTGACTCGATCGATTGGAGTGGGATGAATACAGAGAAGAAAATATACCCAAAATAACAATGAAAAGCTCTATGAGAAAATGAAAGAGAGCAGAAATCAATAAATCAATATCCACAGAGCAAATTTGTAGGAAACGAGCAGCCGCAATATTCCATTAATGCTGGAGTGTGTTTCACCATGAAACCGGGAAGCATAGTTGTAAAGATATTAGAGAAAGAGAGAACGCAACAAATGTTGCCAAATTCGGAGAGGCAAGAGAGGAATGCAGATCAAAGGCACGGGAACACAATCATCGCTGTTTTTGAAACGGACTATAGAATTGCACTTGTAACAATGCAAGCAGCAAGGAATCGCGTACTCATGACCTAAAATCACATTATTTATTTATTTATTTATTATGTACACTCGAGATGCACCAAAAATAACAAACGAAACCTCGGCGTTAGTAACAGTAATATAATCGAAGAACTCGTATCTATCGATATTAACGGTAGTGAGCCCAAGTAATAGCAATACTAGATGCGGCTTAATGATGTATTACTTAAGAATTACTAAAGAATTACATTACTGAAGCAAGGAAAGAATGTCATTCAATTTACTGGAAAATTTTCTGAGTTTCCGTGCCCAAAACTGCAAGTAGTTCCTACTACTGTGTAACTATGACCTCTCTACCCAGCTCGCTCTCGTTTTCAAGATATCATACATATAATCGGAATCATTAGAAGCTATTGAATACACTGATGCACATGCTTTCTTGCAAAAATATGAAGGGCAGGCGATCTAGTTTTGAGATTAGTCAGTTGGACGAATTAACCAATAACAGAGCTCAGCCGTCCTCACCCTGGATAACTAACGAAGTGGCGGTTTATTTGAGTGTGGTAAAAATATGGAGCATGCATTAGAGCGAAAAAATATTCCTATACGAGAAACTACATAAGGCAGAAAAAAACAGACATTTTTCCAAGTAGAAGGTCGATCAAATCATAATTAAAAGGAGTACTGCACAGGTAATACATTTTGTGGCATTAAAAATCTCCTTTGGATGACGCAGATTGACAGAGTCCGATGTGGAGTCGGTACCGAAAGAAGAGACTCACAGAAACAGACAAATATGCGTCTCGAAGCTAAACTATACCGAATGGTACCGAGTGTTAGCAGACACAACTAAAACAAGGAAGGGCAACTGCGCCCCCGCGATCGTTAAGCACATTTGTGGATGCGGGTAGACAAAAAATCAGGGGAAAAATCGGGCAATGCTTCCAGGCCCACCACACCTTAGCTGCGTACATTAGTGCGTTCGGCTCTAGGTTATGAATGAGCGATTTTACCCTGATTAATGTGCGATTTTATAGAGGTCCACGCTTGCCTTGAAAACAAGGCTAAACAACTGAAGTGGGAGGCTAAGGGCACACACGTGCAAATGGCAAGAGAGACGCCCTCCGTACTTACGGGTTTTTCTCGCAGTTCTTTTTCTCCTTCAACCAGCTCCTTTGTCGAATACATAGACGCGATACTTGGTGGAACATCTAGAGGTTTGAAATTCTCATAAGGAACTGGTAGCTATGCGAATGGGGAACCAATGAACAATTGAAAATGGGTAATACCATGCAATAAACATGGTTAGAGTGAGGGGTATGATGCAATGGTTGTTTCCAGTAGAATTCCAGAAATCCCTATGTGTTTGTGGCAAAAAAATCTCAAAATGAAGTTTCTCATTGATTCTCACAATGTTGTAATGAAATAATGCATTTCGCGAGGTGGTAAGTAGTGAAAGAAAAGGGGCGGTGCCAATACTGCGCGATTGGTGCACTTAAACACCCGCCAATAGAAATTTGTCCTCAGTTCGCTTTCAAATTTGTCAATACCCATGCAAACGTGTTGCTGCGCTGAAGTGCGGACGAGTTGAAATTTCACGACATAAAGAGGTGTACGAAACAATAGTAGAGCAGCATCACCCCACCTCCCCCGCTTTTTCTCTACGATACACCATGGCCAATTTACATTTAACCTGCTTTTTTATTCTTCATTTACTGAAGCTCTCCGTTGGTGATCTAATTTTTATTTCGGCTAGCTTTCGGCAGTTAGTGCCTTCGTCAAACCTTAATTTTCAGATACAATACAACATCACCATGCAGCAGAATAAAAACAAACAAACTAGCAACTGTACCGTGTGGCGAAACAATGATTTTTGACTCTAGTACTGTTTTTTCTGTTTTTTTCTCTTCATCAAAATCACAGAATAAAGCAGGAACAATCATAAGACTGTTGCTATACTTCATCCTGTGTTGCCGCCGCCAGCGACATTGATCCCTTTAGCTACCGATTTTGCGCAAAGAATTCATCTGCTTCACCAAATACGATACCAAAATCGATGACGCCTCAGCGAGTGCAATGTAGGTGCTATACTCCACGAGCTAGTATAGCAGCAGCTTAGCAGTCTTAAATACAGCAACTGGATGCAGTTCGGAGGGTCATTGGGCCCGTTTGACCACCCAGTGCCGAACGAGCCACAAAAAAAACAGGTAGTAGAAGATAAAATAAATAGTATACAAGGCAACAGCTGAAAAACCTGAGATGGAGCCAGAAAAAAACAAAGCAGAAAATGATTTATCAAATCCAGCAGTAAAGTTAGGTGCGGTATTTTTTGGTGAGCGCTTGAAACACGTGAGCGGAAACGTCAACTAGCGATCAACTCAATTGGAGCCGTGGTTAGCTTAATGTACTATGTAGGGAAGAGGGTACGGCTACCAGACATGATGTAGTATCATGTAATAAGGGGAAAAGAGAGAAATAAAAATAATGAAATTAAAGTGGCGCTCTGGCTTGTGATGGTTTTTTTTCTGCATTGAGGCAGCCTAGGGTGAGTTTTAAATTCGACAGTTATAATCACAGAATATAGGGAGGCGAATTTTTGGGATAGAAGAGAGTACAAGAAACTGGCAAACTAGTGAGCAACTAAACCTTTGGTGAAAGGGAAGCGTTGAAACCCGCGGAAGCCTAGAACAAGGGAAATGAGACTGCAAACTCATCTACCCCTGGACGAGATTCTCTTTCTTAGGAAAAGAACATTTGTTTACTTTGCCTCTTCATTCCGAGAGGAAAGAGCCAGAATGAACACTGGAGAATGACCACATTAAGCGCATACATACATTTTTCTAGCCTATTCATCATGAAGGAAAACAGATGGTAGCAAAATCAGACATGGCTGACCCTGCAGCGTTGAGTGGGCAAGGCAATCCCAGCTTCTTATGGGTTTTAACAAGATCTATCAAAAATTAATATTCTTTCTTTATATTATATTTTATTTAGTCTAGAATGCTTACCAACGCAAAAGAAAAATCCACAATAGAACATCCCCCTCCACTCCCCCCCCCCCCCCCAATTGATCAAGCAGCCGAAGTAATGAAGAATGCGCACCTCTTGCGACGACGGAGCCACACAGCAAAACGAAATGATAGCGACACTGCTGCAGAACCAGTTGCTCCGTGACACTTAGCGATAATTGTTAAATTGAGTAGACACTGCGGTAGCTGGGGCTAACGGGTTCTATACAGCTGCGGTCAGTGCAAAAAACGTCACCGACGAGCACAACAGAAACCAGCTGGACACACGTACGTGCAAAAAAATTCGATAGAAATCCAGCAAAGATCGCCAAAATGTTGTCCGGATAGTCGCACAGCGGAAGAGAAGTCGCAAGCGCCCTCACTGTAGTGGCAGGAAATGGCAAATTGTTCTAAAGACATGTGAGACCTAGGTGTGCTGGAATATTTTATATTTAACATATTTTATTTATATTTAATTCACTTGTTCGTTTGCTTTTCTAATCCCTTCAAAACTGAACCAAATTAAACAGGAAACATAAGCAAAAAAACCATTGAAAGTGGAATTTTGCATCAAAGGACGGATTCCTGAGGACGTATGCATCATTGAGACTACACAGGGTAAATGAGCTAACACAACGCAAGTTTACCCATCGTTAACATTACCGTCAACATGTTTACTCTGGGTAATTACAACTATGCCAGGCACTTGAAAGAGCAGATGAGGCGTGGAAAAGATTTTTAAAAAGTCACACAAGGATTTTTCTTCTTTTTTCTTGTGAGGTAGGTATAGCTTAGGGCTTCTCCTCCTTACCGATGAGTATAGGGGGAAGCCCTATGGCTTTTGCTCAACTTCCGTATAAGGGCACAGTACGGAACAGAGGTTGAGCTTTCTCTTATTTTTTTTTCTTTCCTGCTTCTTTTCTATTTGTTTTTCTCTTGATGCTATATCATGTTAGGTTTAGTGATTATAAAGTAACATCTATAAAAACTCCACTTTCTATGGACGGAGAGAAAGAAATTTAGGAAGCAAAGAGGAGGGCGGAAAGACGAAAGAGTAGTGATCAAAGAGAAATAGAGAGAATAAGAGAAGTGGGAATAAATTGGCAGCGGAAGAGAAATGGAAAAGGAAAGAGAAAATGGGAGATGACGTCTCACGCCATTCATATCCAAGATCTGATCATGAGACAGTATAGAGCTGAAATGAAACGTCGTCGTGGTGGAAGCCAAGCATTCCGCCAAATCCTGTTCTTTCATTAGATTTTTTTCTTTGTCAGTCATTTTGCCCTTTGTTTTTTCCCTTAGAATTTGACCTTGGCTCAAATTATCGTGTGATTCTATCTGGTGCTTCAAGTATGGCTTTATTTTTTCCCCTAGTTTTTCTTTCGGAAACTGGGTCTGTGTTCCCACTGGTTGGGACAACCCTGGGATCGAGTGCATTATCGAGATTACCCACGGTAAACATGTTAACGCATTCAAATTTACCCTTCACCTGAACCCATCAAAATGTTTGCATGTATTACTTGACACTGCCTATACTCATCTGCTACCCCTGGGTGATTATACCCACAGATATGAGATAACCAAGCATTCCAGTGACGCATCTAAGCCATGGACTACCTGTTTGATCCATTCGTAGGATAAATGTCAAAACTACGGACAGTTAAAGTACACATGAAGCATTTCTTGGGAATCTCCGTGGAACTGCTCATTTCTGTTCTTTTTTGCAGGAAAAAAACATGAAAATAGATGAGCGAAAGGGCAAAGAATAAATATTTCCGTCTGTGAGAAATATGCGTTGGGAAAGAGAGACAAAACAGCCGATTTTCAAGCTATTCGGATAAAAAAACGTCACTGCTCCCTACTTCCTTAAGTTGATGAAATTCCAGCGAAAGTTACCCACAGAGCGGCAAAAACTTGGCCTCCACATTGTGAGCCACATTCCGCAGCAACAAATCCCATTTACGGGTGGAATGAAAAACTCAGTCAAAAAATGATTGGAGGCGGGTTATAGAAGCCCGCGGTTTGTTCCTAATTCCCTTTAGTCGTGCTATTGCAACCATCAGCTTTTTTCTGCCATAAATTTTCTGCTAAGGGAAAACAAGAACACAAAACTGGAATACCCTGAGTGTTTTGCTCCCAAGAAAAGCAGCAAAAATCAAACATGGAAAGGTGAAAAAAGACAAACTAATCCGGTCCATCGATAAAGCTCTGGTCATCCATCCAGACAACCGACAAAAGATCTAGCAGCAGGAAGCCGCTTCGAGCTTAAACACAGGCGCACAGGTTCACAACAGCAGATCTGGTCGCCAACGGCAGAAGAAATGCGAGAAGAAAAACAAACGGAAGGTGATGGCGATGATGAATTGGCCATTGTTAGAGCCGTCGTACGACGTCGTGAATACAGGACGCGGCTGGAGGAGAGACGGTGCGGTGTCGGCAACTGGCGGTGATTAGCTCAGCTTTGCGGAAGTGGGTTCGAGCAGCCAGACTTCGTCGATGTCTGGATTTTCTGGCAGGATTAAATCTCAGGAAAAGAATAATATGTCAAGCTCATACTAGCTGCACTAGCATCGACGCATGCTTCACAGGCTCCTCTTCACATCCAAGACGTGCAGCCATATAAGGGCATTTAACACACGTACGCATCTAGCATTAATGATCCAAGGTGGATAGAAAGTTGGAAAAAGGTGTCTTCTCAAAACTGGAGCAGAACTTTCCAATTTAATTTTTTCGAATATAATCGTTCTTGTGATTCTGTTGGCGCACCTAGAATGCTACGAATAAATAGATAAATGTAGGCCAACCATATGCCTCTCACGATGATGCACACTCCCCCCGCTGATAGGGATTTTCGAATTTCAATCATCCAGTCGAAGTTGAAAAAAGTGCGATCTTACAGGAGTTTCGAAAAGAAGTTCTTCAAATAAAAAGCCAAAATAGTGGCGATACTGATAATTTTGACTACTGGAAAGTATTACTTACAATCTTAATAATTATTTAGCAAAGGCCCAACGAGGGTAATGGACTCCAAGAATGAATGACATTTTCAGCATTATTCTTTTTTCATTGATCATGTTTTAAATTACAAAAAAATCTGAGACAACCCCAACCCAGTCGTGCATTTTCACCGTTTCTCACCAAAATGTATGAAACAGTAATATCTATTTTCTATGAAAATATATAGTATAAATATAAAATATGATATATGATATATCCTCTTGTATGAATCCTGATAGGGCAACAAAATTTTCTAATATAATATAAATATAAACCAACTAATATGATTGGCAGTGGCAACAGTAACGCCCCTTGTTCTTCAGTGATGTGCGGCCACGCCTCTTTGACGTCTCAGAACCGCCGCGCATACGCACGCACATGGACGACCACGCCCACACTTACGCGAATGCAATTGGGACCAGAACGGAATGGATCTCCGGTGACAGTTGGGAATCACATGACAAGTCCATTTCAGCTTGAGCATTTCCGAAAAATTGATATAAATAAAAGATTCAATCTCCTCAAAAAAAATTCCAGAAAATAACATTCAACTATTTTCTTCCTGCGGAACACTGCATCGGTATAACAGACGAATGATGGTGCACTTTCACGACACAGTAAAAGAAATAACACTAAAAGAAACTAAAACAAAGTAAATCCATCACTCAGGAACAGTTTTTAGACGTCTCGTCTCAGCGCACCGTCCACGGACGCGCTGTCACACCTGTTTATGCTAGAAGAACGGATTGAATCCATTAGGGATCCGCCTTATTTGATATCTTAGCGCGACCAAGCAAAAATAATCCGTAGCATCGGTTACAGTTAGGGAATTTCGTGCTGGGACACAACGACCTTAGCTTATTTGCGAAGGTGCTCGATAGGGAGAGGTTCGTGTAAACTGGGTCAGGGCTTAGATGCACCACTGGGATTACCCGTGGAAAAGGTGTAGAAGTATCCAAATACTACTTACTACCTCTCTGCCTCCACCAAAACATCCGGAGCTAACAAAAAATCTTACCTAATCTAGTTCTTATGGTAAGGTAAGTTTCACATCGATGCTGTATTCAAGTTTTTCAGGAAAGGAGAAGATTTTATTATTAAGACTGTTCTTCTTTAATTTAACCTAACGTGATATTAGTTTAATTCATTGTGGGAGAGAATTGTTTACCTTGATAATTGTTGTTTTTTTTAAATTTTAATAGTAAGAAAGGAAAATTAAAAAGGTTTTATACTTTTGAAAGGTTAATCATTAATTTTAGATTTGTTGTTATTAATTTTTTTACCCACATGTGGTGTCGCCTTTACCCAGCTGCTACCCATGAGATTTGAGATTACTTTCGATAATGCATCCGAGCACAGATCCCATTATCTAAAAAGGATATGAGCTTGGGATTTCGAACGAAAACAAACTTTACTACTTAAAGCACAAGAATTTTTGGATACAAGCACCATATTTTTTAGTCCCCTCGGAAAGCAAAAAATAAACAAAATACTGTCATCGGAGTAATATAAGAATGGTTACAGAGGCAAATAACTTGAGGTTATAGCATGCCTAACACAGGTTTCTGGTTCTTGGTAAGATTGGATGAGTCTTATGAGGCGCTTTCCCTAGCCAAAAAAAAACCCTGCAGAGAGTTGTACGACTGGATTCCTGCAGATCCCACCTAGGTATTCGCTTTAAAAAAAGTCGTTGGTTTCGCTCATTCCATATACCACATAAGTGTCGCGATTATTCTAGAAAAAAATCCCCATTGGCTTTCGCATGAGCACCGGAAAACTCTCAACTTGTCCGGAAGCACCCCCCCCCCCTACGAAAAAAAAAACAAAACTTCAAGCTAAGGCGAATCTCATACTGATCCGAGCAAATTCTAGGTATGTGCTGTCATTTTTCCGCTTCATCAGCGTCGTTGCATCGTTGAATTCAGGCAATGGTGTAGATTCAGGTGAGAGAAACAAACCAGCTAAAGTAATTTCGGAAGAATGTGGAAATTAGCTTGAGATCTGCGGCATCCGAGGGTTTTTCTTTGTTCTATAGCTCCTTTTAAAGTTCTTCGGGATGGAAAGGGAGGGGATATGTGAAGCAGAAAAATATTTTGCATATTTTCGCACTGTAAGCGTCTTAAATATTGCGGCCGACACCAAATATTCCAAGGAATTTTTTACCTTCACGCCGCCTTTTGATTAAAAGGAACGTAAGGTGAACAAACAAAAAATCTCCCCAGAAGGTGCTGTCTAATATGTGCTTTTCATGAAGATCGAGACCAGCTCACCTTTAGCACCAGGTTCGCTAATCGGTACCTCTAGGGAGTTGGGTAAAAACAGCGCCTTCCAGTGGTCTGAACCTGCGAGTGCACAAATAAATAAATAATAATAATGAAATTACTTGTTTATTTATTTAATCGCACTCGATGGTGCGCCTTACAATCAGCAAAGAATAAGAACGAATCAAAAACGAAAATTTGCATTACTATACTTTGATCCAAGAGAACTCGCGAATGAGGTAAAACGAGCGAAGATACTAAACTAAACCAGAAGTAGGTAATTCAGAAGCCATAGGCCCTGTGCCATGCACGCCACCTATGCAACAGCTCACACCAGCTGTCTGGATGCCCTGCTTCCTTAGGGGGTCATTGGACCACGGCGGAACTTCGGCACACGAGTATCAGCCTTTTTTGCACCATCTGACCAATTCTGACCAATGAAGCGCTGAATAAGAATCGAAATGATGGATAGGAACATGAATAGGGCGAGACACAAATGATTCTGGATATTGGCAACGAACCAGGTGCCCAGACAGAATTGCGCCTGAATCGCCAGGTAATGCGGCTGATGGCATTACGCCCGCGCTAGGGCAGGCTAGAGATGACACCGCAACAGGTTCAGGTGCAGCACTGGTGCCGACTCATATGAGCTATTCAGTTTTTAACAAAAGAGAGGCGAATGGGGTGATGGAGAAACGAAGAAAGTGTAGCGCGGAGGTACCGCACTTGAGCACCGCACGCGACAAAGAGAAACCCCTGGGTGATTGGGCAGAAGAACGGCCGTCTGATGGAAAAACGTTAATGAAGACGTGCAGGTGCAGCGGTAGACGAACGGCAGATAGGAATCGGGGCGGACAAACAGGAGCAATGGAGTAACTGAACAAAAATCCAGAAAAAAATCGAATAAATGGCTCACAGGAACACAAAGTAGACGGAGCATAGTTTACAAATTAACTGATTATCTGACAGACACACAGGAGGACAGGCAAATAGGTGAATTGAAGGGAATAGCTGAAGTTATCGTTGAATGGAATACGTTCTGAATGACAAGAAAATGACAAAAGCATATATCACAATTAGGATAGCAAAAAATATATTAAAAAAAGAAAGAAAAGAACACGTAGAAGAACTATCCAACGAAACAAACTGACAAATATGTACAAGTCAAATGATTATAATGCTAAGAGGATGACAAAAGTGACAGACAAGTAAACAGACATCAAAGACCAAGTGTCCTGGGTAGGCAACCAGAAAACCGGAAAAAATTAGTGAGAATGAGGAATAACATCACAGATTAACAAACAGACGTAGAGACAGACTGATTGACTGACTGACTGGTTGACATAGGAATGGACAGAGTGATAGTGACCGAATGGATGAACACGTAAAGGCAATTAATACTAGATGCGTGCGTCAATCGCGCATCAGACGCATACATCTACAAATTGCGAAGGATTTTCCGTGACGATCGGCATGCACATCCTTAATAAAAATGCCACAAAGCCGTCGTGAGGCCACAAAAGCGTCCGTCCGGCTTGTGTCTGAGCTGCGTGAACGCTGCGACTGCGCCTATTCTTCATCATGTAGACGCACGCGCGTTGAACGCACGCATCTGATACAGACTGTCATGTGAGGAGACGAACTGATTGATAGACATTCAGAAAGACAGACTGACTGACACAAGGACAGGAGACAGACAAACAGACAAGCAAACCGACAGACAGATAGAAAGACAGATACAGATAGACAAGCAGACAGGCAAAAAGCTTGACTGCCAGAGAATCGTAGATTGCACAGAGCCACGATTTTATAATGACTGACAGCGCAAAAGCGGCAGAAAAGAAATGACAGACAGAGATGAAGATAGAAAGTAGGAAAAGTAAAGTAGTAGAAAATATAAAGACAGGAAGAGAGAGAAAAAAAAGAAAGAAAGAAAGGAAGAAAGTAAGTTAAGTAAGTAAGAACATCCATCATCATTTCCATTTGAGGAAGTACATCTGAAACCCAAAAATTTAATCTAAAATGTCAGTAGTGGCAATCGATCCAAGAGAAAATCTGGAACCAAAACTTTGACCTCTAAAATCAATAATGGATGATTTTAGCGAGAAAAAAAGTTCTGCTGAAACATGAAAACCCTCGTTCTTGCCGAAAATCCACCAGAGTTTGGAAAAATATATCAAATGTCAAATTAGTAGAGTGATGAGCAAAAGCCGGGGCTGAAAAATATGACACGCAAGCGCCGCACGGTCGTAAAGGTGCTGTCGCCGTCAGTGAATGCCCCTAAACTCTGAAACAACTGGCTGCAACAACACAATGCGAACAGTTTTCAGACTGTCTACAAAGTACACACTCGGCGCACATTCCATTCCGTACAGAAGCGATGGTAAAAAGCGCAGGTGCGGCACGGTTTTTCGGCAACGCTCTATTTTACCGCGTCGCATTCCACGGCGACAAAAATTCGCAAAGGTCACATTTTTGCATTATCTAATTAAATCATCCCGCAACGGCAACAACAAGGACATACATATATGGCGGTGGTGGTGGTGTGGACATTGCCAACATTTCCCGGATATACTCAACCAATCGATAAAAATTGGATTCTCAATGGAGCGCAGAAACTCGTCCACAAGTGCCTCTGACTGGTTAAAAAGTGATCGGTGTGTTTTCCCAATGCATAGACAGAAGCGCAAAACACATGGTATTGTCAGCGCTGCAATCAATACGCATATTTCACACTGCGACTTACTTCAGATGGGATTACTATGCCTACCTATCAATGCCATCTCGAGAAAGGGTGTGGACGAGTCTTGGTGGACAAGTTTTCCGACAAAAACGTATGCTTCAAAAGGGGTCGTAACTAACTTGAAGCGCTGACAATTAGTGTTATAATGTGGAAAGCGACCAGCTAGAGGTAGGCGAATTTATTTAGCTGTGGGGCGTGACCGTCACAGTATAAGTGGAAACTTCACGAAATTAATGCACCGTAGACAGCCTACTAAAATGGATGGAGCGCTCCAGCCAAAAATGGAAAACTCTCGATAAATAAGGAGTTAAAATTTTTTAGAAGCGTTAGTCAGCAATTACAATATGGACGCGACCTGCTGGCAACCCTTTCCGATTTTTCATCAATTCAAAATATTTCAAAAATAGCACCCACCGGACCATTTCTCTATAAAAACTTCATATGTACACCGTGCAGAAAAAATGGGGGCGTGGCTTATCCAAATGCTTAAAGGCGGAGCCCCGCCTCATACTCGTGTTCGAGCTACTATTCATTATTTATTTTCACATTCATTTTTAAACTCCTCATTGTGCTGATCCCGACGATGTACATGAAATTGCCCAAAGTGGCCTCTTAACCCGTTTTGCGGGACGGGGCTTGTAACAGTTTGCTGGAGCAAATTAACAGGCAAAGACGCGCATCATCGCTGATCTTATCGATTGAACAGGCCAAAACGTGTTCAACCGACATTGTTTCTTTGGCGGACAGCCAGCACAGCTGGGAGAGAACCCCGCCCCTGCTCCAAGGAGCGGGCACTTTGACCCTATTAAAAACAGGGTTTTCGTCACGTTTGTGACTTCTGCTCTACATCATTCGAATCAGCGTGCCGAGGACATTAAGAATCTGCTGATATCTTCAACATGCAGAACGAGGTGGACCCATGCCCTCAAGCTGAAATTGCTCTAGGAAACAGTACCGGTGGAGCAGTGCAGGACACTGACTGCCTGGGATGAGAATGTGGAAGAAACTGGAATGGGCTCCCTCTGGAGACCCGTACAGCTAAGATTCCAAGTTTAAAGCTAGTTGAAATCTATTTCAGATTCAAATACCCAGATGTAAAAAATGAAAAAAGAGAAATTGAAGATGAAAACAACATAGAGGAGTATTCCTCAATTTTACGAAGAAATCAGATAAATTCTGAAGCACGGTGGAATAGGTGCAGAATCAAGCCCCACAAATGTGATGATTCACTGATTCAAGTAATCGATTCAATTAGCGATTGAATTCCTGGAAAAAAAATATTGCAAAGAAAACCCACAGTTCACAGTTTTTTTAATCAATGGCACACCTCGCTGTGTAAATAATAAATGAAATAAAAACCCCAAGAAGCGAGGGGTGGCCGTGCAACAACTTGCAGGTATGATATACCAGACCTGCAAGTTGCGCGGCGGCTCAGGGGCGTGGCCCTTCTAGTTACAACCGAAATACAATTCCCTGCAAAAAATTTAGCACCTTTGAAGCATTTGACGTTTCGAGATATCTGCGCGGGGAATTGCAATACGCCCCGCCCATCCCCGCCTTTTCTGCCTCGTGATTGGCCACTTTGGAGATACAGGTGAAAAATTGGAGCAAAACAGCAGGAGCGTTGTTCCGTGAAACAGAAAAACATAAAAATTCAAAACCCACCCCCAAAAAGCGTACTACGTGCAGTCTCTTGAAGTACGAATTTTTTTGTACGATGCGACAAAAGACAGTTCGTGTTGCGCGTGATGTAGCGATACAAACTCTGGAAACGCACAAACGCAGCACCAAGATTTGTCGATGGAACCTGTGAGTTATGGGATTTTTTCGGGAATTTTCCTATTGTTTTCGTCCAGGATATCGCTGTGGGCTGCAAATTTAGTGGAAATCCGGGGAATGAAACTTTGCCTGCCCGGATCTTGCCTTCAACAGAGCGTCATTTAAACAAACGTAATGTCCTTGAAGTCGTCAGCGAAGTTAATGGAACCGTTCGCGATGTAGCAGAGGGTGGAACGACGAATGGCGGCGACGGACGACGACGAAGCGATTCACTGCAAAACGAACAGCTATTCAACAATAACGAGTAATAGAGGCGACGTTTCGACGAACAACGCAGCGATGACGTCATCGTGGATGCGTCCGAGCGTTACGGTTACAAGGGACGAACTGTCTTTATAGGCACTGCAAAGACTGGTGACCAAATAGGTACCGCCCATATATGGACACGTTCGTGAGATCTGCAAGGAATTCAGGAGCGAAATACAGGTAATTAGAAAGTGACCGATGGCCCAGGATTGTGATTCGCTACCAGAATGACGTGATTTTGCAGAAAACAAAATTAACGCGAACTATGCACTCTAAATTTGCATAGTTCGCGTTAATTTTGTTTTCTGCAAAATCACGTCATTCTGTCTAAATGTGCAGAAAAGACAGAACAGGTGAGAGACCCGTGGTAGAACCGTGGGCTAACAGGGATATTGCAGCGGACAAATAGGACAGGAGAGAAAGAAGGAAGGCTGGTTACCGCAAATTGAGCGTAACCGGAGCGGTGTAGTGGGCTAACCAGGGAATAAGGATAAAGGAGCCTATTTGACTGCCAAATTAAATCAATCAATCTAAACAATCGATTATGATGATTTTCTCTGATCAAACGAGGCCCGATCTGATTCCAAACAAGACGCTAATATGCGCAGGAATGTTGCTTGCACAGGTCTGCACAACAGTGAAATTAGCAGCAAAAATTGGTGGGCTAATCGGGAGCTGACCGAGTAGAGATATTGTCTGGACCAAAGCTGTTGAAGTGACGTCATCAGAACTCATACTCTCTGGTGAAAGAGTCAGAACTACATACGAACAGCCATATGCATCCCTAGACCTGTGTCACGAGCGGGAACGATGTGGAACATAACAGTGGGTTAATTGTGGGGTGTTTGCACGTACAGTGGACGTCTGTGGCGGTGGCCCATCCACTGCTTCAAGAAGGACGCAGCGCAACCGCGCCGCGCGCACCAGAACCGATGTCTTCTGCTGCTGTTACGCTATTTCTAGCAGCTTTTCCACCCGATTTCTGGGATTTTCGCTCAAATCGGAAGAAAAGCGCTTAGAAATAGCATTCCAACGGGAGACGACACCGATCCCGGCGCGCGCGGCGCGGTTGCGCGGCGTGCTTCTCGAGGGCGCGGATGGATCACCGCCATCGACGGCCTCTGTACATACGCTGACACAGACATGCACGAGGAGGAGTAATTCTTCGACGAGAATTAATGAAATAGCGGGAAATTCTGCATCATCTTCACATATTTTTAACACAGTTATTTTGAATCATTTGAGTCTAAGATTATTGCCTGGATGGAATTTTCCCAACGTCCGGGTCCTCCTACCAACGGAGGTCTCAGGTGTTCTGCTCATGTTGTAATAAATATAATTAAATGAAGAACAAGACAACAAAAAATCAATATCAAAACAATAATAATGACTAATAAAGACTAGCAATCATGTTCGCATCGCAGAATACGGCCCATTTGGTCTGCAGCGCCGCACCACTCACGCGGCGCGGCACACCAGTTGGTTTGTGTGGTTGTTGCGTGCACAATCACCCCAAACGTTTCGAAATTAAAACAACCTGAAGAAAAATGGTGGAAAACAAGAGAGAAGATCAATGCCGTTAACGCCCGACAACCACTCAGTTCAGCTGGTCTGCCGCGTCGCGTAGGTGGTGCGGCGCGGCGAACAAAATGGGCGGTGCAAGAATGATTCAGCGGCAATGTACAATATAATGTAAAAAATTGATATACGAAAGCATGACGTCTTTAAGGGACAGATAAAAATTAGAGTATTACTCATAGATGATCACAATAGGAACAAAACCATGGGTTCACTGGAGCTTTACGGTGCTATTTCGCTTTTTCACCGACAACAATGTCTAGACACACAATATGCTAGAGTGTTTTCAGTGCTCCAATGAGTAAAAACACGTATTTTTGAAGCTGAATACAATAAAATGTTATAGCTGAACTGTATTGGCTGAATGTAATATTTGCCAACGACAGCATATGGGTAATCAACGGTGGAATAACCGGGTTATAATTATGGTATAACCGGAGCGAAGTGGTGTGACGGCAGGTGCGCTAATTATATTGAAGCACCCGCTAGTCAATGAAATGCTGGAAAGATGAGAGATGTCATTTTAATCCGGATTTGACGAACAGCTGACGAGAAGCTAACCGGGAAATTGCGACAAATAGCAGTAAAACAGCGCTAAATCGCATAGACGACTCTAAAGAAGTCCTACGCTGAAAACCCACAGGAATTGCGATTACGACATGCTACAGGATCTCAAGACGAGGACGGGAAGCCCGTGGATCCTGATCTTCGGCCGACTCTGCCGCGATCGATCGCGGTGGCGTCAAAGCCGCTGCGCGATAGTGATCTTTTCTCGTCGCGGTGCGCGAGAGGCGAGGGAAATTCCAGAAATGCTGCCGGCTAATTGCTGATCAATAATTTTTATGAATAGTTATTGCTGATCGTCGACGCCGATTACGAACGTGTGCAACCGACCGCTGCAGCCACGCTTCTAACGGAAAAAGCAGTGGTGGTGGGCAGCAGGTGAGGGGGTAGGACGTAGACACCGTGGAGGTATGGCAGTAGAAGCGCAACAGCTCAGCTCTTCAGGACTGTATGGAATTGCTGACCTCTAAACAATTTTCAGCAGTATATACAGTGGACGTCAAAAGACGTGGCTCGTCCGCGGCCCAAGGAAAGGACACTGCACAGCTGCCTTTTCTTCCCAATTTGATCGAAACCCTTAAAATAAGGTAGAAAGCTGCTAGAAATAGTATAAAAGTAGCAGAATAGATCGGTTCCGGCGCGCGCGGCGCGGTTGCGCGGCGTTCTTCTCGAGGCCGCGGATGGGCCACCGCCATAACGTCTACTGACATAGTTGCGGTCACCTTGGTTTATTCCGCGTTTTTTTACCCTTCTGACACGTTCTGACACGTACCATACTTTTTCTAACAACTTCCAGCTGTTCCATCCTGTTCTAACTAGTTAGGTGGTAAGCGTTACGTGTCAAGACTTAACAAAATCAGCAGGTGACCATGTGGGAACTGCGTCGCGGCAGCGATGCGGTGCGGTTGCGGCGCGGTTCTAGCAAAGGAGTCACCTAAAACGGCATGACAGCTGCTGAAACTCACATCCCTACATCTGTATTTATCTGATTTGCCACAGCTGTACTAAGTGTGCCATCCCCATCACAAGGAACCTTTTTTTTACAAAAATGAGCTGCAGGTGCAGAGAAAATTTTTAGGAAACAGTTGGAACGCCTTCGGTGAACAGTAATACAGTCCGCCCTCTAAATCGAGCGCGGAAAAGGCGATAAATCAATAAATCGATAAGAAAGACGGATTCTATGAGTGCTGAGGATATTGAATATGAATACCGAATGTGAAAACCCAGCGAATTACACAACTCAAGACCCGGGTCGAAAGCTGTCCACCCATTTTACAGGTTCCTGCAGTGGAATTTAACCATAAAATTCGATTGTAGAACATAAAATATGATAGAACAATGGAAATCTCCACGGCAAATGAATGGATAGCCATAGCACTCTCACTTAGTTTCTAGTCCCTAACAGTAAGTGAAAAGGTTCACTGCGCATCTTGGAAAAAGTCCGTAATTGCGACTCGTGCCCTAGCCCACAATTGCCAACTACCACATTATAATTCTCTTAGGTATGTTGTAGAAGGTAAAATTCTCTACTCGGTTTAATTTCACTAAAAATTTGATCTACTGCTAAGGTTTCTTGGGTTATATAATTAACCATGGAGCGCGTCATACTCCCGCTTTTTCGTTGCACTGCTCACAAGAGAAATTCCTTGCGAAGACAAAGATTTGCTTCTTTGACTGCTTGGAAAAATGAAGTCAACGACTAATGTTTCGACAGGAAAAATAAATACAAGGTATAAGGCTGAGATTCATCACTTATTAGGGAAAATTGCCCGCGAAATTGCTAGAAAATTGCTAGAAAGCCTGCTCGTCCTTAAGTAGAGAAAATGCGCAAATGCTCTGTTCAAAGCGAAGTCGACGGAAGTGGCTTGGCTAAAAAAGCGGTAGAAGCGATGGATAAACTGGATAATAGGCCGGGTAATGTGTACTAGCAGCCAGGAAGCAAAGACAGAGACAGCAACAAACAGGGCGCTGGGGTGGGGGACGTAGGGAGCCGCCGGTGGACAAGTCGCCTACCAGCTACCAGCTGTTTCGGACTGTTGTGAATGAAGCTTTAATAAAAGACATTCAGATGAGTGCTTCGCAACACCCGCGAAACACGTTCTGGATGCAGAATTCAAGCCGAGTTGACAGGAAGAAGCTGGCAGTCGCAGAAATGGCGTTGTAATGGTGGCGCAAAAAACACGCACGCCGACGCTTACGCTTAAGTGTGGGCGGTGGTGAGGTCGACGAGGCTCGCGCGTAAAAACCTCCAATGACGCTAACGTCGTTGATGATGCTGTTTTCTTCACACGAGAAACCACAATGTGATTCAACGAGAGCAATGAGGGTGTCTATAGTTTCCGTTGTTCAAGTTGTCCCCGACGAGTTTCGCCGAGATTTCCTCCGCTGAAGTTGTTCATACTTTTTTCCTGCGTTTTTTCCTCGAGTCTTATTTATTTATTAACTTATTTAATACGCCCGCAGCTGCGCCATAACCTCAAGAATCTCGATCTGTGAGACAGAGCCGTACAATACTGCTCCTAATCTTTGCAAAAAAGACGCGTCCGACGCGTTAATCCGTCGCGAAGCGCCTCCTTTTCGTGACCTTCTTGAAAGTACGGATATGCAAATTTTACCTTACCAATACAACGAATCGAGTGGTTCATGAATTTCTCAACATTGTTCTCTGTACTGGACGAAAACATCGCTGTAAATTTAAGCGAACCTCCTTATATCTGGCCGCCTCGATCCAGAATGATTAAAACACTATATTTTTAATGGTACTTCCTGCAGTGTCAAAAGCTCGGTATTGAAATGACTATATATGCACAGATTTGTCATGAAATGCACAACCTGGCTCTTGGAGAAAAATTGGGATTGGTTCACTTCTAAGAGTGTTATGGACGAACGACGCTTGACGACGGTTTAACGCGTTTGCGCCTCCTTTTTGCAAAGATTAAGAGCAGTGCTGTAGAGGGTAAAAATAAACAAACGGAAAAAAGAACAAAAGGAAAGAAAATGAACTGACGAGAAATAAACTGACAAGAAATTTCTTCGACTGACGAAACCAAAAATCTAAGGATGGAAAGCTAGGCTCAGGAATAATAATTTCATTTAACATTCAACATTTATTGACACGCGGTTATGCGCGTGCGAAAGAAACAAAACGAGTGAAACTAGTGGATGAAAGCGACAAGTATGCTTCACATTACGTGGATGAATAATGAAAAGTTACAAATACAGAAAAAATAAGACGAAGAAGGAGACGCAAAATTTACTTCAGGAATTTGTTCACTACAGTTTTGAATTGTTGGATGCGCGGCGGTACAAGGACTTCTTTGTTGATTTCCGTAGTTTTTTTTTTAATTTCTGCTAGGTCCACCATGTCAATGGGTGGGATGGTCGGATGGACAGTACTGGAGTCCGTGAGGATCGGTCCAGGAATTTTGGTCGAGCCCTCCTGGATTTATGGCAGAATATGTCAAAAATTCAAGACGCAAATTTGCCGCACTAGCCTCGACCCTGGCACTTATTTTGGTTCTTATGTGCGCAATATCCAGAACAAATTCCAAGAAGCACTTTATTGGAACCACAAGAGTCGCTCATTTCAATTAAGGCCTTAAAGGTTTCAATTGAGGAGCCATGAACAAACAAAAAAATCCTTCTTGATCATGGAGGGGTAAGAGCTGTTTGGGCACCGGCCTTTATTTTGCGAGGCAAAAATTGGATGAAATAAAAAAACAGATGAAAAATTATTCAGGAAAAAAAGATGTGGGCAGGCTAATAGGCGGCTTGGAGGCAAAATACCTCTGGATGAAATTTTCAAACAATCAAAAGATTCAATCTACATATTAGCGAGCGATTCAGAGACTAAAGATGGTCAAAGCAAGGAGCCCACGTTCTCAACGATAACTCAAAGAAGTAAATACAACACCAGAAGGTTAAAAAAGAAGCAAATAGTGAAAAGTTCAAGTACGTCATGTCCACTGGTGAACCTGCTACAGCGCTATTTACAGGAAATTCTCTGCAACAGAGAACAGCAATATTTCAGAAGGGAATCATTAACTGGTTTTCTGATAATAGCAGTGATTCAAACCGGTAAGCAATGGAAATTTCGCCGCAACTTCGAGCAACGTCCAGGTGTAGGAGGAAAACTCGAAATTTCCTGCTTAGTTTCCGCTAAATCATAGCTCAAGGTGGCTGTGGACCATCTTTTAGAGTGTGTACATATGTGGATCAGCGAATCCCGCGACTTCGCGGGACAAACGCTAGGAAGAAGAAGAAGAAGTGGCAGGAAGATGTGTATATGTGCATATTTCTTTCAAAGAACGTGATAAATGTAGGTGGTTTACTTTTTGAAGCAAAACATGAGATGAATTACTGCCGTTTCAAATATTTATTTAGTTACTTATTTGTTGATTTGTTTATTTATCTATTCATTTGTTCATTTATTTATTCGAACCACCAGCCTTCTCTGGTGCTACAAAAGACAAAAAAAAACCGAATAATAAGTCATAGAAGGTATTGTTGGAATGCCTCTTGTCGCCAGTTTCCCATCATTATAAGAGGAATTACATTTCTCGAAGGAGCTAAATGTGATCCGAAGGAAACTGTGAGAGAGACACAGCATAGTTAATAAATGAGATACACCTCAATAAGAAAATCAGAAAAAAAAACCCAAGGCTGGCACCAGCTCGAATATAAATTACGCTGAATTGCAAAAGAAAGTTTACGAGAGAGAAATAATTCTTTTTTTCACTGTTGTCTTCTTATTCCTCACTTTTTATTATTTACTTATTTATTATTATGTATAGGGATCATGTCACACATGATAGATTGAGAAAGGTTCTGTCTCCTGGAGATAAAATAGTGAAATGAAACAAGTAATAAATAAATATTTACATAAATAGTGATAAGAGATTGGAATGGCTCTGGATTCGAGGAAAACAATGTTACTGCAATAAACCTCCCTGTGATATTTCATACTCAAATGGTAGTTTTCCTAGACCATTGTTCTACTGTTCTCTTTTTTTTCTTTTGCCACCTATTCTCAACCTTTTTCCACGGTAAAGACCCTTGTTATCATTTTTTCAAATGATTGTTGCGGTTCGTTTTTCGCGGCCATTTTGCTCTATGAATGAGTACATTCCAATGAAAAACGGTTCTCCTCCAACGTGTTACGGTCTCTAAGTGGCTAAATTGCCCCACATTCCATGAACAATGGAATCTCTTAATTATTCGGTGATTGTTTCAGAAGTTTTTGGAAAGAAAAACAGCTTATTTCCATGGGTAGAACTACTCCTAGTTAGTGTTGAAAGCCTTTGAGAACCAAGGTGGACATCTAGCACAATTTGCCACTTTTCCTCTGCTACTTCTCCAAATAACTATTCCCCAAATTTATCGATATGCATCATTCGCAGGTCACATTATCGATAGGGAACACTGAGGTCAGGCACATCTAAGGTGAGAGGTGACGATGTCGCGACATCGGCGTCGCCCCGGGGGATCCCGCCGTTTCCCGGGATTGGCGGGAACCGAGTAACTACAGTATAAATACTGCCCGAAGCGTGATTAGGACATTATCAGCTATTCTGCTACTCAGATATCCGCCTTCTACCCCGTCCGGACTCTACTGATATCCCAGCCTAACTCATTCGTCGTAGGATCCCCCCTGAAACCAATGGGATTTCACCGGGCTTCCCTATGACGAATGGTCGAGGAACATCCAGGAGTTCGAAGAACTCGCTGCAGAATCCTTTGGTGAAGCTTCCGAAGACTTCACCGGGTGTTTTGCAGTGAGCTTTTGGGAACAAATCCTGAGTGCACGAGGTGTTTCACTATGGGACGTGGAGTAGTTGGCAAATGCAGGTAGGTGTTTGATTTTTGTCTACTGGTTTTCCGCTGAAAACTAGCTACCCGTTTCGGGTTTCAGGTAAGTAAGCAGAAGTGCTCCTTTAATTTGAAAAGAAGAGAAGGTCGAAAAAAATCTGCGCATAGTGGAAAGGGGAGATTTTTTATCGGTTACACTTTCGCGCATTAAAGAATATCCTGATTTTCCGTTGAAAAAAAAAGCTTCAAAGGATGTTACTGCTCGGGAATCCACTCGGGAACAGAAACAGGGGAGGATAGGATTAGGAAGTAGGAGGAAACGTTGTTGATGTTCGGAAGAAGAAAAACATAGTGGGATGTCGTATGATCTTCAGAATTTGTTGTTGTTATCATGGTTATTCATTATTTGTTCATTTCTTGTTGCAGTGGTCCGTTTATATAAACATGGAAAATTGAGAGTCAGCTGATCAGCTGATTCACGCACTAGAATAGGACGGGTACAGATGAAAATATGCACTGGAAGCGACCCGGATCTGGATACATCATCGAGATTACCAAGGGTAATTGTATTGTCGCTCGTGTAAACTACGGGAAAATTTGCGGGGCATTAATACGTTCACCCTAGGGTAATCTCAGTGATGCATACTGCCCCGGAAGCTTACCCTGGCTAGCAAAACGCATTTAGTGGAAATGGAACGAATGAGATAAAATCGTTGAATGTGATAAAAGTGGAAATTCTCCAGAACTGGTAAATCTACAGAATTCTATATTATTCATGTAAATTGGGTCATAATATTTCAGATTTGTAGTCGAGACTGTCTAGGAAAATTCGCACAAAAGATATCCATAGGCAACTTGTCTAAAACTCGCAAAATACCCGCTGTTGTGTCACAAGTCACAAAGTACCTGAGGGTAAAAAACTAGATGCGAAGTAAATTTTGACACTGGCAGTGGAAAAATCGCAAGTTGGAGGACAAAATTCTTTTTTTTCTGTTTTCCTACTTCGAATTCAAAAACATGCACGCTACCCCGTGTTTCAACAATAGATTTGAATGGTTTTTTTTCTTCAATTTGGAACTTATTTTTTTCTAGTTTTTCCACCAAACTATGGCGTTAAGCGAGATTCTGTGCAAAAAAGAAAGCTAAATGCTGAGAAATGTTTTGCACACTCCTCCTAGAACTGAGGAAAACTTGCGCTTGTGCTCTGAGAAATTGAAAAAAAAAACATATTGGATCGAGGACTGCAGGATCAGCAGTAGCAGAACAAAATCACATTAAAATTTAATAATATAGGCGTGCTTGGACGAATACCCAACGGATCTGAAGTGCTATGGTATGTTTTACCTAGGAACGTAGTTGTGAAGTTGTTAGAGAAAGAGAAAACGCGAGAAATAGTGCCGTATGCGGTGAGGCAGACGAGAAATGCAGATCATAGGCACAAATACCCAATTAATGTCGTTTTTGGAACGAAATATAACTTCAATAAAACCGCAACTTTTCGAGTGTTAGAGACGCAGAGGAGACGGCAAGAGTTGGAGGTGTCAGAGAAGTAGAGGAAACATCGAAAGGACGCGACTGGGTGAGACGCAGAGGAAGACGACAGGAGTTGGGGAGGCGGAACAAACACCATAAATAGAATGTAATCAACTAATTCACTTGCATAGGAATAAATAAAATAGAAATGACCACCTGAGGAAATAAAAAAATGTAAATGGAGCAGGTGTAAAATTTCTATTACAGAGCACAGAGAAGCAGAGTAAGCACAAACAAACGCGACACCAATGAAGAACGAATGAAAATGGTCTGAACGTCAACTGATCTGCGGCTTTATGCGAGACTACGATTGCTGTAATTCGTTCGAGTGGTTCTAGAACGATAAGTGCAATTTGAGCGCACTTCTATCACAGTGTCAATGGTGTTGAAAGTGGCAAGATTCTCGCTAGAAAACAGGTTGAAAACAAGTTACCGATAAAATGGCGCGGAACATCACAAACCAACCAGATGCGGCTTAATTGCAGTAAACCTGTACACAAGTTTAGTCGATATGTTTTGAAACATAAAATTTACTGCTCTGTGCACCAATTTGCAGCTCGCTCCACCCACCGGCGAGGCGCAAATTACGGATCTTTCCCAGTGTGAAATTAGCGATGATATATTGGGTTAGGGAATAAATTCGTGCGGTTTTTTATGTGCACAGAAGCTACTATTTTCCACAAGCAATAAATGAGATTGCTATCCGCACTAAATGAGTTACAAAGCTCTTCTCCTCGTTTGTTAACGCTACCAGAGATATCGCATGGCACATTCGTAGCAAAAGTGTCCACGCGGCGCGGTTTTGGCGCGGTTCTAACAAGACCTGACACGTCAGCGCGTGTCCTAACATGTTCAACCACTCCCCTTTATTCTAACTATCTTAAACCAACGCTGTACATGTCCAAGCATGTCAGGACCGCACCAAAACTGCTTCGTGTTGTACGGCTTGAATCCGGACGATAACGATGATAAATCGAACGACCAAAGATTTTCTGTGAGGCGAAAAGCATTGAATACAGAGCATGGATAAGTTGTATAAGGAGAAGTATTACTGAGAAAAGTAATTTTTAACAACAAAGCTTTCAAATTCTGTAGCAGGAGAGCGGCCTTATGATCCGCTTGGACGAGATATCGAAATGTTATCTGGTTATTTAGCGGGATGACAAAGCAGAATTCTATTGACTTGTAATTCTTGATTTAGTCTTTCTTTAGAGCACCTTCGAGTGTATTTAAATAAACAGATAAATATATATAAGTAAATATATAAATAAATATAAATAAATAAAGCCTTAAAAACGAGATGGATGTCACTTACAATTGTTACAATTACTGCAGGTGGGATTTTAGCAGTTGTGCGGCATGTTGCAGAACGCTCCTCCTACAATGCACCGCCCACTGTAAATGCTCCCGATAGCGGAATTCCCTGTAAATCCATGACTTCTATGAATTCATTACTCCAAACCATACATATTGAGTGTTTCATTTCTCTGAATTTACATACGAAGATTTTGTATGACAAACAGGGTCATCGGCCGGTGAAATAAGTGGGGGTGGAGCTTGCCGAATGCGGAAGGTGCACAATTACAACGCTCATAAAATAACATGAAAAGTACCCAGGTTAAACTAGAAATCAAAACATGCATTTGTCTGAATAAGCAAATCATACGTCCCTAGAAGAATCTCGACTATTTTATACATTTTCTTTGTTTGATCCATTCGATCCATTTAATCCTGAGAAGTGCGGTCCATTACACTGCAAGGAGTGCACCGTTGTGAAAATATAATAGAACAAGCAAACGGTGCATGGCCCGTGGAGAGTTGGTGTTAAAGATGAGATAGCAGCTGGTTCAAATTGAAATGTCGAGTTTTATAGAGCAACCGAACAGGAAACAATCTTTGTTCTGCACTGTAATGCCGCGAAAAAACCGCGCCGCAGCAAATAATCGTGCTGGGTGCACGGAACTGAAATCTCTCCAGCGGTTCTTCAGCTGAAATCGATGCAATGATAATTGAAAGTCAGCGGCGTTCGGACGAGTTGTGATTATGCTATGGCTCCGAACGAGACGCAGACGCTCAGCGCCGCAGGAAAAAGAATTTTGAACAACAATTGAGACCGGCTGCTAGCGAGTAAATAACAATGCACGCTTTTGTGTCGTTTTTACCGGCTTATGGTATATGGTAGTGTTCTTTTGCGGGCAACGGGCGGACACAACGGGTTCTTGAGGGCAAACAGAAACCTACTGAGTCGGGTAATTTAGCCATAAAACCGCGTATACATTTGCTTAAAGGCAAGGTCCGGTCAAAATTTTCCTCACCCAGGTTTTTTGTTCTCTGGATTCCAAAGCTTATGTTTGGCATGTATCTCAAGTTTTAGAATTCGATATAAGCTCTATCGCTAGATATGGGATAAAATGTCCGAGGATTACGGTAGCCGTGAGAAAACGCGCTCCAATCGACAAAGGCTGCGGGCGTGCGTACTGAACGCTCAGGTACATGCAGCCTATCGAACTATTCATGAAACCATCCCTACCTCATCGTAAGGGCCACCGCTCCTCTGAATTTTGTCGCTCCTATGAATTTTGTCCTACGACGCCACAAATGACAGCATGTAGGGCGCGCTGTACAACGTTATTTGAAAACACGGACGAAGCGAACCCGCAAACGCCGTCCAAAACTGGTTGATGGGAAGCGATTATTGTGAGACTTTTTCAGGGATTTTTCTACAGTTTTTGTCCAAGGCGTCGCCGTTGGCTGCGAATCCAATGGAAATTCGGGAGATGGAATTTTGCCCCGACCTTGCCTTTAAGTTATTCATTGTCAGGGCACAACACGAACACGATGTGGCCACCAGAGGATGGGGACTACTAAGTCCAGGCAGACTCAGAATGGGTTTACTAAGCACACAGATACATATTAACGCTCTTTCAGGAAAAGAAGCACGTACTAGAAAAGTGATGTCAATAATTTCTACTGAAGCCTAGGAATTATATTTCGGTTGAAATGCGTACAGCTCGTGAAGATTTCGGTGCAATGTATCTCAAATCCTAGCTGAAATGCTCAAAAATCTAATCATACCACGGAATTTTTGCGGTTAACGGACGCTTACCACCGGTGCACGTTAGGCCCCGGTGGGACACTGTATAGAAAACTGCTTTCCCCGGTCTTTTTTTTTTCAGATGCTATAGGTCAGCTTTGACCTAAGATGACCAGTGAGGCAATACACTGCGTAAGATCACCTCTTGAACCACTTTTGGTTGTTTCTACCCAAGTTCGAAAAGGCAAAACACCCTGACGCATGCGTCCCGGTGGTAAGTGTCCGTACACGAACAATTACAAACCGCTAGGACCTGTTCGAACTTGTTAGAGGACCTGTCAGAAACAGAAAATTGTCACTGGAGCACGCTTTTGTTCCAATCACGGAAATTTTCCAAGAAATTTCTCTAGGTCGAAGGAGCTTTTTGATGCGCTGTCAACTGCAAAATGTGTGTCTAGGGGGTACCTATTCTGCGACATAAGGACATCCCTTGTTCAGTCATTCATTGAAAGGCAAAACGTTGTTCACCAAAACATCCACGGAATAGAACGGTAAAAATCTGTCAGCAATAGCGGCCCAGAATGACATCAGTGGCAGGAAAAAGAAGAGCAACAGGTAGAAAAATGGAGGGTTTTGAAGAGATATTGAAGTGATCAGTGGGAATTTTCGTTGAAAGGAAAAGTTAAATGAAAATTTGGAAAATTTGAAAAATACGTTTGGAAAATTTGAAAAATAAGTACGACCACAGGAGAATAAATATATCGCAGCAGGAAGAAATGGGTATCTTGAGGTTGGAAACAGGTCAGATTCCAGGAGTCATCCTCTTGGCACTTCTGCAATCTCCGCTTCGTCACCTGTGACCAGGACGCTATCCTAACAATGATAGGAAGAAAGATAGGAAGTTCGTTCAGCGTCAAACTTGCTTATTCGGACACGGCGAGAAAAAAAAGCATCTTGATCACTGCTGAAGCAGATATCCGAACTGAAACTGATCAAACGGTTTAGTTCGGGATCCAAAGCAAAACAGCAGTGGATTTACAGCATTTTTCGGACTAGGGGTTTTTCGTAAATTCAATTCCTATTATACAGAGACAAAGGAGAAGGATATAGGCAGTGCTGGCACGTGATTTCCACATGAAACTGCTATGGCGCAGAAGGATCGGGCGCGGCCGTGAGACGAGGGTCTCTGGTTCGATCCCCGAGGTGGACCCTGGCATGGATGCATCTTTAGGATCACCCCAAGTTAATGTGTTGACGATCATGCTAACGACGGGTTAATATGTGGGGTGTTACCCTGGGTAAACTCAATAATGCATGCGGTCTCTTAACATTCACGCGTTAGCGGTTTGTAAGCTAGAGCGAAGTTCATTTATGTAGACATGTAAGAAGCGCCGAGTTACAAGCGGATTGCTGCTGTTGTGTGAATTAGGGTCAATATTGGCCCAAATTATCGTCCCTCGAACTAGATTAACCCATTATCATTAATTTTTGGAAATTGTACTCCGTATGTAGAACGTCCATGAATCGATCCATTAATGCTATAGCGGTAGTAAAAATTAGGTAAATACAAATAGTAAAGAATAAAAAATTCAGATATTGTTTGTATGGCCCAATCCACAAAAGGGAAAAGGTCAAAGGGAAACAGAAAAGGGAGGGAGTAATCAGCTGGATTCCTCCAAGAGACCCCGTTGAAGCCCAACAAATCCAGAAATCACGATCGCAAAGCACTAGCCCAGGTACTCGGTAACTGAACTGAACCACACGTTCAACCTCTCTTAAACACAACAGCTCATACCGTAACCCGAACAGACTGTACCATTTAAAGGACCAATTCAGAGGCGTTCGCACAGCAGGTGCTCCAAACATGTGTGTGTAACAATCGGAGAACGCTGCGGCAAAAAACGGAACCGTCAGTGCAATGGAATGTGGTCATTGCTCGGACGCAAAATTACAGACAAGGACATATGTTCCATTCCTTAAGGACTTCGTCAGCGATAAACACACACAACAATGTCGACTTAACTGTCGAGCCGCAACTGCCATGTCAAGAAGGAACGCGATGAAAAAAGTGTCGTCGTCGAGGTCATCACGACGGCATGGGAGCGCAGAAAGATCTGCATGGTGAATGGAGAAATAAACAAATAAACAAATAAACATGGATGATAGAGAGGGTATTGGGAAAGGGATGTATTCTTATTTTGACAAACTGGTGGTAAGGAGTATACAGGAGTATACAGTTTGGAAGACAGCAACTATGTAGGTAACTTAAGACAGGAACGGTAGAAAAAAGTTGTAAGTGGAAAATAGATCGAAAGAGAAATGTGTAAACATGTAAACAACGCAAATGGTATAAGGACTACTGCAGATGAGTGAGCAGACTGAACGACTCAGTGATGAACAGAGGGATAATGGGGAAAGAGACGGAAGGATGGGGTGAAAACTGGCACATGACCATACAGAATGGAAGGAATGATCGGAATGAAAAGTAAGGTTGGTGTGAGGAATGACAGAAATGATGAACATGTTTGACAGACTCAAGGTAGGTATTAAGGTATTAGTAGGGCGAATGATATCGAGAAATATAAGTAGTAAATGAATGAATGAGTGAATGAATGAATGAATGAATGAATGAATGAATGCGATGAATGAATGAATGAATGAATGGGATGAATGAATGAATGAATGAATGAATGAATGAATGAATGAATGCGATGAATGAATGAATGAATGAATGAATGAATGAATGAATGAATGAACGAATGAATGAATGAATGAATGAATGGATGAATGAATGAATGAATGAATGCGATGAATGAATGAATGAATGAATGCGATGAATGAATGAATGAATGAATGAATGAATGAATGCGATGAATGAATGAATGAATGAATGAATGAATGAATGAATGAATGCGATGAATGAATGAATGAATGAATGAATGCGATGAATGAATGAATGAATGAATGAATGAATGAGTGAATGAATGAATGAATGAATGAATGAATGAATGAATGAATGCGATGAATGAATGAATGAATGAATGAATGAATGAATGAATGAATGAATGAATGAGGGCATATGCAACTACACGAGGATTTCCTTCTCTTTTTTTCAGAGAGAGAACACCCCAAAATGTGTCAATCCTGGCAAATCTTGACGCAGGTGGAAGTCGAAATAAAAAAGAAGAACTCTAAAAATGAGCAAACTAGAAGTAAAAATTGAATGAAACCTGAAATGCTTGGCTGATGTACATTTCTTCCATATTCGTAGGCTTGTTTCCGTACAGTGATAGGAACGAAACGGAAACAAGTCTATTGCATTTTTTCCTTTTTATTATTCATTATTTGTTCTTCTTTTTTTATTTTTTTCTCAAAGAATTAACTGGCAGCGTCATCGAAACGAATAAACGGTGCATTAGGGCGATTTCTTCGTTAGGGCGCAGCAGACTGAACGATGGCGGACGCTACAATTTCCAATGGTGAGTAGCTACTTCCTTATTCAGTAGGTGACATTATGAACGTTGACTTAAAGTGACACGGAAGGGAAGATGACAATGCTGTAAACAAAGCGGTGTTCCACCACAATAAACCCCAATAAAACAGCGGCAATTAACGTCGCTAGATGCAATTAGGAACAATAAACCTACATCTTTATAGACCAACAATGCAATGGACGATGTTGTAGGGAGCGGTGAGCAAAACCAGCATTATTGCAGCACGAAAGCAGTAAATCAACTATGAACTGCCTCGAATTCTCTACTAGAAAAGTAACGCAAAACTGGCAGAATTGGAGAGTCAGACGAGCAGAGCTCAAGCTTCTGCTCGGTTTTTGTCGCTCACCCTCTCCCCTTCCGCTGCTTCTCACTCATCCAGAATTCTGTCGCTTTACATACATAGATACGTAGCTGTAGAAAAATATACGAATTTGTATTAGATATATGACAATTTATCTCTCAAAAAAGTAGAAAAAAACGGATTCACGGGTTTTTACGTATAGATTTGATAATATGAATGTATAATTGGAAGCTATAGATTGCGTGTTCAACAGGGGAATATTCAATTCATTGAGGGCTGCAAGAAATGGTACCTGCGCTTATGCAAGCGGCCAGATGCCAATCACACATCTTTTCCCAATAAACTTAAACTTAAATATACTTTTACTCGCTTTAAAAAACTTAAATGAACTTTTTCTTCGCAATTCATCAACGACTAGTTACTTTTTCATTGCAGCTTTACGGAGGAATGACCTACTGGAGCACATATGGCAGCGGTAGACAAATGCTGAGTATGGGGACCAGTTCTCGCACGACAACTTCCACGCAAACGGATGCATAAAACTCAGGTGATTCGGCGGATAATGCCAGTAAAAATGATAAATGATAGATTGGATATATTCAGAGATGCTGAAATCTAAAGAAAGAGCTAAGAAAATGGAAGGGATTTCCTACAACTTAGACAGGAACATTGTGCGAGAACTGGTACCCGACCTCATTTCCCCATCACGCCCCTCCCCGCGCCATGAGCCCGAGACGCGGTATATTTTAATTTTAAATTGCAAATTTTTCGCCAAAGCACGTCTTATGTGTTCCATTTGGGACCTTCGAACAGGTGAAATTTTTCATTGTCTGCATCAAAATCGAAAGTATGTGGCCTGTCTGGGGGGTAAACATCGAGTTTCAACGAAAGCAGAAACTCAATGGGTGGAGTGTTTAAACATCCAGTTCTTTGGCAACAGGAAATGTGACAAATGTGATCTGTGGGACTAAAGATGGATGCCACCTGCTTGCACTTTTAGGGCAATTTTGACGGACTTCTACCCCCGCCCCCCCCCCCCCTCCCCGCCTAGACCACCTTTCCTCAAAAAATTTAGGGTAAAAAGTGTACAATCTCTCGGCAGCGATGGGGAATGGGTTCAGTAGGTCTGCGCGATTTATGTTCCATGCCTGAATCGTGGCAAGATCAAGGTGTGTAAGAAGTGAATTACTAGAGAACTGGAGCAGTAGAAATGGGTGGGGTTAGAATTAGGTAGATTAGCGGAAAATCGACGTTAACACAAATATTTTGGACGTCTACGTGATTTCCCGTGAATTGTCTGGGGTAGAGTTGTTGACTTCGCGGGTTGCGCACTTAACCAAGCGATGGTAAACAAGTAAGGCAGTTGTGTGAGTGGTAAGTAATGCTATTGAGTGGCTGTGGAAAATGTTGTGCGAATTACTACATAGTTTCCTTAAAAGCCCCGATATCCCAGGAATCCCTGACGATCTCAACGGAAAACGACAACGACGGAGGAAAACGAGTAAGGACAACGACCAGCACCTCCGCATTGGGAAAAATAGCCAATAACCCGTGAAATGTAATGGTTTCGAGCGTGTTATGGCTTGATGGAATATCCTGTCGCGAGGAACTGCGACGAAATGTGAATTACGTACGGTGGAGAAAAGATAGTTAGCAAGAAAAATGATCGGAAATCGATAGAAGAGAATTCGCTTCGAGAAATGAGCTAGCTCCCAGGAACAGGTGGCACAAAATTTCGACTATTTCCTGAGGATTTTTTGATCGGAAACCCGAAACGCGTCACACCGCATGATGAATTGGAAAGATGACTTGAAAGGGGTATTTATGTATTTATTTTATGCCCATGAAGTGCGCCGAGTAGAAAACAGGAAAGTAAATGAAAGTAACATACAGTTGGAAGGAAAAATTAACAACAGAACGGAAAGACAAACAAACAACCATTCGCGACGATTGAAAAAGACAAAAAAGGCGGTAGAAACACGTCACCATGTACATAGTATATATGTACATAACGCAAACATAATCTGATATTGACGAAGGAACAGATCCATTCGTAAATAAGCTATGGGAACACCTTCAAAAATATTTGCCGCTTCAATAATTTATCTTCAGTCTTCGATCTTTACGAAAGGAGAATTGAAATTTACGTGTGAATGGATTAATAGAGGTGTATTTATTACAGATAAATAAAAATGGGCACTTCAGTTGTAAATGTGAACAGGGTATGTATAGAATGTGTGGTTAATTGTGTAAATGGGGTTTTTTAACGCTCGTATCAGTTTTCAAACTGAAGGATTACAATGCAGCAACACTGCTTCCGTTTTAAAACCTTCGCGACAATGTGCTCAACCGGTTGACACGCATGGTGCGACGCGTGGGTAGGGCACGGCATTTAGTGGTGATTGACCAGGAGGACTTAGTAGGCGTTGAACATATTCAGGGGACCTTAGTTCCAGCGTCCGGGACGATGTGATGCGATCGATAGATTGGTTTTCTGGTTCCCATAGTTTTCACTCTCCTCGGCTTCTAAATGACTTCCCCTGGAAGGCGGTCAACGCTAAATGCATACTCTGAATGAAAATGCCGCAGAGCCAAGTCGAAGCCGCGAGCGTGTACTTCTAACCTGCGTCTGAGCTGCGACTGGTTCTATACTTCGTGAAACAGATTGATGTTTGCCTAACATACTCATCTAATGTGAACTGTACTGTAAGTCACTCTAAATCTGCTATAAATCACTGCAAATATGGACTGTAAATCACTTCATACTTCCCTTGTATCTGGCGCGCTCCAGTGATGAACAGGTGTTGCTTTTCCTGTAGGCGGCGGATCATGTTGAAATTTTGGCTATAGATGCGCACTATACGAGCAATTATCGCTCCAAGACGGCATCTTCGTTTTTGGGAAACCGTCTTCGTTTTTGGAAAAAGCTGTTATTAATGGTCACATTACGTGGATCAGTGAGAAAGCAACGAACACAGAAAAAATAAAACGGAGAAGGAGACGCAAAACTTACTTCAGAAATTTGTTTACTAAAATTTTGAATTGTTGAATGCGCGGCGGTATTCGGAATTTTTTCAAGAAGTGGTTTTTGACCATTTTTGACCACTTTCGACGGTTTTTTTCTCAAAAACGAAGGCGGTTTCTCAAAAACGAAGGATGTCACTTCGGGGGAGAATCCGCACCCCCTAGGCGCACAACCTGGAGTTGACAGAACATCAACACGCTCCTTCGAACCAGAGAAATTTCCTGAATTTCAGGGCTTGGGATGAAAGCGTGCTCCAATGACAATTTTCTGGTTCTTATAAATCAGATAGAGTGAAGGTTACAGTCACCTGGGAAAAGAATCATGGTGCTAGATGAACAGTTTGAGTTCTAGATTTCTAAGTTTACATTAGAAAATGGGATTGTGGTCCTTTGTTCGCTCTTCCTTGTCTATGCACATGCTTGTAAGATGCTAGACGCCACACCTTTTGAGGTGTAATAAATAAATAAAACAAATAAAATCGAAGACAGCAGTATGCACAAAACAATCAGGAACTCCATTCCAGTATAACTAGCATGTATACAGAAAAAGGCAAAGAGAAACAAAATAAATCTAGGGAAAGAAGAGAATCCGTAAAGTGGACCACCAATTGCGGATAATAGAATTAGCAGAGTGGTGATGTTATCGATGACATCATCACAGAACATTGCGTTGGAGCTGATCACCTAATGTGATTAGGATCCTAATGAATTGATGCGTGCATAATGTGCAGCCGCACAAGTACAGAAGCCCTCTATGGGTGGCGACGCGACACACGAAAACTGGTCCCACCACGATGACGCCGCACCCCACCCACATCACTTTGGCGTCTAACAAAGTGATGGCGTGGGATAATAGCAATGCAGCAGCTGTAGTGAGCCAGCCGTCTGTAACGGCGATGCAGCAGACCTGTTCTTGAACTTGTAATAGGCCCGCGATGCTTCATAAGGCCTGTCCCACAGCGTTGCAGCAGCCGCGGACTGCTGGCCATATCATCTCCAGGGGAAAATGCTGCTCTATCGTCAAAAACTGCTCCAGTACAGAAATCGACTGGAATTGTACAGTTTCCCATTCTATGTCGCTGTTGATGTTCGCTGGGAATGTTCCTGTAGCCAAGCCACACCCACCGACCCCACTACTGCCAACTGCACCACTTGACCCTCAGCCACAGTGTCCTTCAGATCAAATCCATTAACCCATCAATCTGCCCTGAGACAACTCGTCCAGGGCGTAATTTCTCGCCCCTTACTGCAGCCAACAGACAGCGAACCGGTTTCATTGTGGAATATGTAATGCACAGCTAGCATTAAATTGCTAGCTGGGCTAAATCCAGAAAATGGGCCATTTATCTGTGACGCGAAAAACACCCGACTAGACCGGTTTCGTAGGGGTAAAAACGAGTTCCCGCTAGCGGTTAATGGTTGCTATAAAAACTTGGGTAACTGAACTTTATTGGATCTGGAAAAACAAACTTTTACGGTGCGCTGGATACAGAATTTAGAGTGGCTAGCGCAGCTGGCGAGTGCTATTCAGATCATTCGTGTGGCAGTTGTCCGAAATGTCCGGAAACAACCAGTGGTTAGTTGATGTTTTTCTGGATAGAGGTTGACAGAGCATTTGTGTCAGAAGGTATTCTTCATATTATCAAATGTATCCGTCGATATTATTTATATGTAATTTTTTATGTTATAATTATAACATCCGGCAAGGAGTATCCTAGACTCTAGAGGGTTGGTTTGGATGATTTCCCATTTCTTCAAGCTCCTATCGTCATCACCTCGTTTACCGATGACCTTTCCTCATTTGAATTTGGCGCCAAGAGCGCGGTGCAAATGTTGGAAAAAGAGTGCCTACGGGTTGCTGTTTCATGTATAGATTAGCAGCCAGCTGTTCACAGACCTCCGAGTAAAAAGTCGATAAAAGCAATAGATCGATATTCATGTGCCAAATTTCCATGAAATTCGTACATATTCAACGCGTTGGAGAGCCCGTTCCACCAAGTGCGTTCCCCACGCTTGAAGAAGAAACTGCGTAAGATCAATGAAATCAATAAATCAATGATGTTTGCACAAAATTCCCGTCAGGTTCGTGACCAGAGTACTAGAAAACTTCGGTAAGCGTATTCATACTTAGATTGGAGCCAAATTGTGAAAAATCGATATAATCGATCAATAACTCGGTGTAAAGATTGGGCACTAATGAGCTCACAGGTACCATGTATTCCTCTGTGGATAATCTCTCCCATGAGTAAGAATGAGCAGAGAGGCCATACAGTGGAGAAGATGTCCCAGATGTTGTGCTTTGGTGAGTAAAATCGATAAAATCAATATTGCACCCGATCTTCTCAGTGTAGCTGGCAACTTGCGAAAATTTTGCGGAGAACGAAGGAAATTTTCGATTAAATATTGAGGATTGAAAAAATCTATAATATTTTCATCATATTAGGAAGTCCAGACGATGTGAAGTTCTGCCCAGGAAAGGCCTACATTCATGCTTGAGATGACTCACGGTAAACGTGTTGGATTCTCTGTTAACCATGGGTAAACTTGTATGGTGTTAACCCGCTTACCCTGGGTAATTTCAATAATGTATGCGGCCCCCAGGTATAAGGCTCCCTACACCTTTGCTGGTGTTGCTGTGATGCTTGAAACGTAGTTGAAATTTTGCAGACCTACTAATGGGTAGAAATCGCGAAAAATTCGTCCGGAAACGAACAAGTTTCGGAGGCTTCTTTGGAACAATGGATGTTGTGGTGGATTTATCATGAGCAAGTAGCCGCTTGTAGGGTCTACAACGCGCATAACGATGAAAACTCGTCCAGAGCTATTATGCTTTGAATGCAGAGAGACTAATGGCTGAAGATTTAGCATAATGAGGTGTGGGGTGGGGAGGATGATCAAGGAATGCCGGAAAAGGTTTTACCTGGGTCAGGCTTTTGCCGGCTGCTGAATGAGCTCCTCTCACAGGCAAATTGTGTTTCATGGCCTCAAATGCATTTGAGACTGGTACAAATTGTTGAAAGGTATTCGGAAGAACCGCAGGTCTGCTGTCGCTCCTTTCTAAGCATTTTCCGACTGAGACAACCCAACTGAGACTGGGACAATCCCCTACTGTTGTTTTTTTGCTTTTCGAGGCGAAGTATCCTGAAAAAAATTGAGGTATCCTGTCCTCATCGCGGTATCCGCTGGAGGTGACTTTGTCAAGTGCGGAGCGCGTTTCTGGGAGAGCTGTGCGACCGAGCTCTATGATTGGCCAATTAATTTAATTAGCCAGTGGCAGAGCTTGGTCGCACCATTCCATCCAATTACAGCACAGTCCACATCCGATTTTGACACAGCGTTTCGAAACCATTGAACTACGATTTATTTTACGAGCAGACACCGGTCTCAGTGCCAATTACTAAATATAATACATTCCATCGTCGTTTAGAGAAGCTAATTGCAAGCTCCGCCCCTCCTCTCCCACCTCTTTTAGTTTAGAAATGTGCCCACAGTACCTGAACGTTAATCCAAGTACTGTATTTCTAAATGTTCCTAAAAAAAGATGTTCATCTTCATATATATATATATATATATTTGTTTATGTATTTGCTTGCTTATTTGTTTATGTACCTGTTTATTCAATAAATTAACTTAGTGGGTGTAAACGCCGCAGCTACTCGAGTAACCTGTCCCATATGTCTAGCACAAATAACCATTGTGACAGCAGAGGAACACACAATCGTTCAATGATACTGAGGAGTCACAGCACTATGAGGAGAAAAAGCCGACGTAGTCACACTGCTCGTAATTCAGCAAGTGTTGTGTAATCTCACACCAATCCCTGAGAAACTCGCCGAAAAACGCTCGGCAACAATAAAAATCCCGTCCCACTGGCTACGGGAACATCGATGACGTCACAGTACGGCGTTCACAGTGGTTGCACTTCAGTCGCCAGTCGAGCCGACTGAGGGATTAGCGTTTTCCTGGTTAGCTGGGATAAATATTCCGAAGATAAGATCCATGAACGCTTCCGTGAAGGTTTTGTGCCTCCCACTTATCCAGATTGGAGGAGTTTACTAGAAGAATGAGGTAGGAAGAAATAGATTCCGCTAATTCTGTCACTACTACTAGTCGAAGCGCGTTAAGGACAATTTATACTACGTGCGAGCGTTAGTCGTGCGGCAGACGCAACGCGGCATGCAAATTATGGAAAAAACGAACCGCAGCTTCAAAAGCATATAGACGTCCACGCATAACACGCACACATTTAGTATAAATTGCACTTTAATCAAAAAGCATTAATTTATTTGTGGTGGGAAAACTCGTTTGCTTGAGGAAGGAGCATCTTTCTCGCCTATGCTCATGAATCTCGCTGGGAGAAGCGGTAAAATTTTACCATTCCTGGAAAATTATAGCTGTAGACGGACTAATTACAGGCCCTGTAGTTTTTGTTGATCTTTCAATAATATTTCGATTTTGTCCTAACAAGTGAGTTACTACATATGTTCAAAAATAAAGAAATAGCCATCCTTGGATATTTTATCGCCGGAATGTAAGCAGACCCAGAAGCTTCAGGAAGTTGCCAGTCGTTTCCATTGAATAGTGTATCAGGAATTTCCTTAAAATTTGCTTCTAAAACTAAGAAGGTTCATTTACCCAAGTTCGCGCGTGCGAGTAGGAGTATAAACGAGGTTCCGACTATGAAAATCCTGAGCCGCCACGGAAATTGTCCTTCTAAATTGCATAAGGCCAGTTTTTAGCTTGATTTCGATGCGGTTGAAACCCCACCCGAAGCAGACGAGACAAAAAAGGCAGGTGTAATCCCCATAGGCCTCCAGAGTGTCATCATCCCAATATCACTTCGATCTTCGATGCTCTAAAACTAGAAACTTCACAAACTGTAGGCCCCGCCTAAAGTGTCTAGCGAATACCTTCAGATTTTAGCGAGACGTTCTGCAAAAACCGAAGAAAACCTATAATTCCACTGTCCTGGCCACGGACTGCCACGAACTGTGGTCGTTCCACTTGTGCGCCGAGTGTGATAAATGCGATTAGCACCGGCACGGGGCGGGGCGTATGGATTTTATTGTCGAAATGGGTTTGCTACGTTGTTAATCACCAGCCCACGGCAATAATAGAGTAGGAGGAAGGAAAAGAGCTTAGTGTGACGATAAACAATCAAAAAGTTGGGAGATGGATGACTTGAGGTTGGGCAAATGGAGAAGCACCCGAACAAAAAGCAATGACAAATCGAAAAGCAAAAAAGAAGGCATCGAGGATCGAAAAATTATTATACTTAAATGACTATGCTTAGAATATCTTAGATTAGGGGAATAGAAAAGTGAGCTTTGGTTTCCATTGAAAAAAAGATGGTGGTGCTACCAGGAAAACGTGGGAGGAAAATCCTCGGTTTCCCTCATCAGTCTTCGGATCGCGTGAAAATTTCGGAGCTAATTTTTTTCCAAAAAATGTTAATAAATCCAAGTCGTTGAGAACACTTATTTAAAACGAATGGCGAAATTAATTTAATGGAAGATCTCCCTCAAAAATCTTTGTTCTCAGACTTTCACAAGTATTTAATACATATAACTCAGCTTCTCATATTACATCCCGCGGTGGTGAGGAATCCCCCCCCCCCCTACCCCACCCTTCCGAAGGGCGTGTCCTCTCGATGTCTGCACCCTACTGATGCCACTTTGCTCATATTCTGAGACCAAGTCAGGCCTCTCGTTTTCTCTGTAGTTCGACTGGGCAAAGTGTGATGTTAAATAGGCCTATACAATATTTTTTTTATCTGTTTTACGAAGTAATTCCGAAAATCCGGCTACCCATTCTCGGGGATGGGAGCGCGCCACCCTCCTCCTGCCACCCACTTCTGTTAATGACCAAGAACTCGAAATGTTCCACAATTTTATTGAGAGATCATCGAAAAGTTCAAAATTCTCCTAAAAGGGACCATCATATTGGAGATGAAGACGATTCTGCTCCAAAAGCAAAATCTGCTCTGGTGCAATTCGCTCCTACTTTTAACTTACCCACTTCCCCATGAAAACACAAAAATACTCCAAATTATGTTTTAGGATAAAGTTTACCGAGTAATTAGATGTTCTTTGATCGTTAGTTGAGAGGCACAGAGTGAGAAACTAGTTGTTGTTCTTTGGCCAGTACCCACATATTTCTAGCTATTCATGACGCATAGTCGACCGGTCGTTTGATTCACAGGCACCACAAAACACTGACACCCATTCTAGCACGACAGTGAGTTCCACTTCTCCAAGGAACTTATACAGAAATGATATTTTAGCAGTGAAGATGAAAATTGGAGAGATTTCTGACGTTCTCTTTTGGTTCCATTAGAAAAAATGCATTTATTCTACTTGCTAAGAAAGATCATAACTTTGATGGTGTATGCCTGTAAAACAAAAAGCATGAGAGAGGAAAGATGTATTTTGAAAACGCTTTTGGTGGGATCCATGAACGTACCAGGGGAGGTAAAGATTCACCTGCTGTTCCAGGGTGGACGAGTTCTCCGAGTGAAAATGAGTAGTTCTTGGCCGGACAACTCGCTTCCGTCAAAAACAATAAGTACTTTTTAGAAAAAAAAACGAAACTTCTCACATTTTTAGATGAACTAGCCCAGGCTCTGAATGACCTAAAAGCCTGGAAGGTTTCGAGTCCAGAATATAGATTAAGAAGTTATGTATTTGGTCATGATCTCAGTCTGAAATTTATTTTAGATGTTTAGTTTTAAAATTAAACAATCATGAATCTTGCCATTGGTATGAGATGAGATAGCAAATTTCTGAACCATCGAAACGTTGGAGCATCAATTAGAACCAAAACGCAGTGGATAAAAATATGCGATGAATAATAAAAACGTAATATAAACAATACAAGTTCAAAATACATAAAATTTAATGTTTGATGTGCAATGTTAGATAATTTGTCATATCCGGTTAATAAGATTTTTCTCAAGTTACATGTGAGCCGTTAGAGCCAAAACAACTCAAACGTAACATTCTTGATCCATTTTAACCTACATGCGGTCTTTCTTGGGTAAAACCAATCCACACCAACTTACGCGCCGCTTTCGAATCGAAGCAACTTACACACGATCTTAAAGGCAGCACCCACGGAAATGTTCGACTTGAAAAATTCAGCGTATTATAAAGGTGTCAAACATTTGCATAAACTCGAGACTTACCGGTAGCACTAAAAACGCTGTTTTTAGAAGCTCATGACCAGGTTAGGGGCAGCAGATGGTCGAGTTGCGTGAGCTATGGGATGAGGATCAATATCAAGAGGTCGATAATACCCCTTTTTCAGCTGTAGAATCTTCGCGCAATAAGTTACTTGTCCTAAACTGCAACCTTTTCTTCGCTCATCAAGATAAGAAAAACCACTAGAAAATGTGCATCACTTATCGAAGACGGCTCTAAAAAATCAAAACATCACAAAATCTTCTAGTGGAGGAAAAATTTGAAAAAAATGAAACTTTTACGAAAACAAGCTAGAGCTGCTGCCATACAGCTTCAGATTCTGCAAAACGCAAATTAGAAATCATTCCAGCCAGTAATACTAGCAAAAAGGACAGAAATCATCGAAAGAAGTCAGAGGAAAAAATCTACCAAATCCCACCAAGACTGCAGCAAAACGGCTGTTCCTATTGCAATTCGCGCAACGAACAAATGATGGAAAACTCGTCCAAATTGACCACTGGCAAAAGATGTACCTGTTATTGTGCTGAGCGCAGTGTGTTGCCGTCGTTGTTATTGCACAGGAACTAATTGGACTGCGCTAAAGTTCCGGAAAGTGCGAGAATCTAAGGAGCGAAAGTTTCCGTGGGTGCTGCCTTTAATGGAGTAAGAACAACTTGCTCTCAGGTTTCTTTGAGTCAAAAGAACTTACATACAATCTTTCCAGAATCAAAACAACTCATTTTAAAGGCAGCACCCACGGAAATTTTTGGGTTGAAGATTTCGCGGTATTTCGGGGTTTTTAGGGACGATGAACTCATTGACAACGACGAAGTAGCGTGAAACACGCGAAAAACACAGAAAATAATGGCCGTATTTCATGTGTGTCCACAGCGCGGACGAGTATTCCGTGATGGGTCCCGCCACGGAACCCTGGAAATGGTATGAATTTCATAGACACGCCCACGGTGAGCCACATGCGCCCACCCTGTCAACGGCGTTAGTTGGCGCGACGGAACCCTAATGTCCGGAGCGGCAGGTGTGTCCACAGCAGTATCTTCGCAGAAAGGCGGCCATTCAAGGTGTTCAACCTACTGTTGGTTTTGTCCAGCGGCCGGCTACATGGTGAGCGACTCATTTCAGAAGCGAAAATTTCCGTGAGTGCTGCTTTAAGGCCTTCGTGAATTAGTAATTGACAGGTAATCTTTTCGGGTCAAAAGGACTTGTACGCATGCAACAGTTAGTCTGTACATATATCTCACGTGTAACATTTTGTGAGTCTAATCAGCTGATTAGGGTTGTAAATTTGAAATGCGCGCTCTTGCATTAAATAAAATGTTTTCTCAAAGCAAAGCTGCAACACCTCAGTCTAAGTTCTATCCAGGATTAGCATTTTGAGCCTTTAATATCTTTCACAAGAAGAGTAAGCGCTCTCTTTCTGGTTGTTGCCACGGCGTGACCTGATATAGCAGGTCATTCAAATTTTGGTTTCGTCGTGGTTTTGGAATGTTGCTCTGCCATCTGAAGCTCTACTAAGGGATGCTAGTGCTCGCCTGATAGCGCAAGTCCTGGGCTATCTGGGCAGGGCAACCCAAGAATCGATTGACGGTCACAATTTCGGTTCAATTACCCAAGTTCGGGATACTTTCGAGTAGTCGATTGTCGCATGGTTTTAGTTGGATAACCCAGCAAAAACTCGCTTCACTCCTTATATGACTCGCGGTGGTGCTCCACTGCAGTTCTACGTTCTTTAACGACATGAAACCCAGGGAATGAGAACTCGAAAATTTCGGTCGTTCTTCTTATAAATCTCTTCAAAGATCAGGAATGAAGTATTCAGCAGTAGCGGACGCAGAAAGGTGGGCGGGTGGAGGGGGGGGAGCGTGGGAAAAAAGTGGGGTCTTTGGGGACCCAGACGGAAAATAAAATTAATGAAAACCTTAATTATAATAGTTAAAAATTAATAAAAAATATATTAAAGATATAATAAAGATAAACTAATAAAAATAAACTAATACAAGATTTTTATATGTACTGTAAAGTAATTTCAACCCCTGCGTCCGCCACTGTTATTCAGAAATCTATGTGTCAGAAAATTCTCCATGAGAAGCGCTTTCTGATAATGCCAAAGGTTAGGCGAGAGATGTCCAGCAATACATTTACAAAGACGTCGAATCTTCAGCGCGCATTTAAAATTTACCATCATAATACTTTTGGCTCTCTGTACAACTTAAATGTAACATTTCGCGAACCTACTCATTCTACATGTGAGCTTTTGCCATAAGTCACATGTGACTTTTCAGGCTTTTTAGAAAAAATTACGTGTAACATTTTGCAAGCCTTCGTGCGTAAAGCCCTTATGCAAGCTAGGAATAATGTTGCATGGCTATATAATTTGGGAACATCTTCAAACTTGAGAGCAGCTTGAATTTGTAATTTGAGATCTTCCTGAGAATCTCTCGAGATGTCGCTGCAAAATTATTTCTGTGAAACAGCGCACAACGGTTCCACACACATAGAATTGTTCATACAGTTCAATACAGCAAAATACGTGCAAACACACAGAACTCGTTCTGAATAACTTCCATTTAACTTCATCTTCACTAGAATTATAAGAATTCCAAGGAACAAAGAGCAAAAAACGATCCGAAATTCACTCTGATTCGTGCAAGTGCATTGAAAAATCAGCATCTAACGCTTAATTGGGGACAGACCCCATAAGATAGTGATGGGTGAATGATATATAATTGTGAATTTGCGCAGAAATTCCACGCGTTTTACGTGTGAATGAAGAAATATCCGCGAGGAAGGCAAGAAAAGGTGTAAGGATCTGGGGAAGATGACTCATTCGAGGTGAACGCAGCCAAGGAGCAGCTGTCATTCCGCGGCGCCTCCGAGCACAGTGTAAGGAAAGTGGCTGTAACAAACGAAAGAATAGCTCTGAGAGAGAAATTCTGCTCATTCGCGCTATTTTAGGGCGTGAACCAGGAAAATGCAAAGCCAAAACGCGAGCCTAACTTCCCAGCAAATGAATTCGCAGAAATCCAGAAAGCCTGAGCGTAAATGCGACTAGGAAGCCGCCTGCAGAGCAAATCCTGTTGACGTTGACGCAGCGCGTCCTTGAACAACGCACGCACCAGGATAAACCGATCCTTAAGCATCGCAGCCCTTATTGGCTTTGAATGGGACACCGTCTCAAGGACGTCGCATTGAATAAAAGAAAGTGTCAGCTTTTGACGCGAAACCAGCTGCCTAATGGTGAAAGTGAGGCTAATCCTAGGTTAACTCTTTCGCCACCTGGCTGCCCTTCCTTTTCTGAAGGCGATATTTGGTGTGGGAGAAGGAAAGGAGGGCAGCAGGTACTCGTAATATATTTTTTTCGTGGATTGAAGTTGACATAAAAGGTCATGAAAACTTTTTCTCAATCAAAAGAAAAATTGAACTTTTTGCCGGAAGCAGGACTTCAAGTGTTTCACAACTCTTCTGATGACACTAATGACTGCAATAATGAGAGGAAGAAAAGGAATATCCCTTTCTTTTCTTTCTTAGGCGAACGGAACTGTCTCATTCTCGCAAAGTTTCCCCATCTTTTCTAAACTGCCACCTTCCAGACCTTTGCTGGCTTATTCTCTTGCGAATCGCCCGCAAGTGTTCTACCAGACAGGATTTTATAGACCGACTGACTCGAACAAAAAAACATACTGTTGACCATGGACTACAGTCGACTTCTGGTTGAATGTTCGCACATACGTTGCTTGTTCAAAAATGACTACACTCTACATAAATTCAATATACATAACTATGAAACTAAAGGATTTCTGAAGCAAGTGTTCTGATCACGACATATTTAGCTAATAGCTGTTGAAAAGGGCCACATAATATTCGAATATTAGTAATTCAGGACTCAATATACCATAACAAATTAAATATTTGCAATCCATGAACACCTCCAACATTTGATCATAGTACAATCAGCCACAAATGAACAAATCTACTTCCTTAAACTGGTGGTGATAAAATCAACATCTTCTGGTTGATAATATTCCGCTAGGTACTCCTCATTTTCACTGCATTTTAGAAGCATGTGGCTGGATGTTTATCTCGATCACAGCGCCAAACGTGAGTTATAAGCCTGAAAATTTGGTAGGTGTATTTCAGAAATATATGCACATATTAATCATCACTTAACTAATACAACTCAGTAGGTTTCTTTCACCTTACTGATGAGTGCAGGAAGAAACCTACTTTCATGTTTAGTTTTCGTATAAGGTTCATATACGAAACGAAAACGGTGCGGACATAATTGAAAACTCAATAATTTTAGAGTTTATTACTCCATGGTAGTGAGAAATTTTTTGCTAAGCTAGTTCTCTTTCAATACAGCTCTTTTAAAACCAAAATCACAAGCATTTCCTAGAAACTTGCGAAATAGCGGAAAAATTTTGACGGAAATCTTCAGTGCAGGTTTTGGTGCCACCAAATATACATAACTCTGAAGCTCAATATACATATCTCTGAAGCTAAAGAATTTGTGAAGGAAATATTTTGATTACAACATATTTAGCTAATGGCTGTTGAAAAGGGCCAGATAATATTTGTATATTAGTATTTCAGGACTCAATATACCATAACAAATTAAGTATGCAAATGTGTACAGATTCACCTCGGCACGGATTCACTCACTTCCCGAGCAAACAACTGAAAAAAAGTTCTTGTCAAACATTTCAATTGGAATAAAAACGAAGCAACATTATACTTGCAATTTGAAGTGCTGGAGGAGCTCTGCACAGCCGTGAAGAACAACGAAGACTTGATATCGGGAATACTGGCCGAAGACTTCAATGTGGTTCATCCGGCCACCGTTCTTCCTCTCAGAAAGCTCCTAAAACATGGAGGTTGATCAAATAGGTTCCCACTAATTCTCACAATTAGACAGAAATAGAGCTGAACACTTTCGGATTTCCGCCGATTCTTTGCAGCTAAACGAACAGATTCCGTTTCTGTAGAACCTCGTCAATCGAACCTCCTTCTCCTCCTCGTCTAAATTCGATCGTCGAGTTTTTCCTTCCACATCTGTGAGAATTGTACGACTCTACTTCAAGTGTTGTTTTCCTGGCTAATTTGGTTTCTCATGGAGAAGAATTATGAGAGATAGATAATTATGTCTAATCCATGCTGTACTAATAGCCACTTCTCAGTCTATTTGCTTTGCAAAAAAAATCCTCCACTAGAATATAGGAAAGCCCTTACAGAGATGGCGAGATCAGAGAGCTAGAGCGGTAATCTCACACTGTGCTTGCTTAAGCTCTTAACAAGGTTTAAATCAATTCTGATCTCCGAAATGGATGATTCAGCTCCTCAACCTAAACAATTGCTAAAAATAACCCTAGTGAAGAAAAACAATAATGCTCTAAAGTGTTGAATTTATTTATACTCAATTTTAATAAACAATAATGTTTCAAAACATTGAACATCCGTGGATCTTTGTGAAGCGTGAAATTTCTAATTTCCAGAGATAAAGCAGCGATTTTTACAATAATCGCATAGAACCTACTGTTACCCACTTTGCCTTTGTAAGCTTTCATGGGAAAAAATTCTCTATTCAAGAACGTCAAGGTCCTGATTTTGCACTGCTCACTTTCAACTACTGTGCGAAGTTCAATTGTGGTGAAATTTTCACCGAAAATGAACTTCTCTTTGGATGAATTCATATTCAGCACAGTTCCACCGAGTTGGAACTGAATCATGCAGAACAACAGCCAGTTCGAAACATGGTCATAAGTCAAAATGTGTAAAACAGCTGACCGAGGTGAATTTCAAGGTGATGTCAATTTTTATTTGTCGGATTTTTTCAGCATGTTTACATGGAATCACATGTACCACTGAGATCGGCAGAAAGTGGGGATTCTTTTCACGCGTAAATCTCATAAACGATTCTGAGGGGGCACGGTGCTTTCAAATGCGAGGATGAGAGAAATCTAAACGATCGACGATTTCTTCGTCAAATTTGTTTCGGCTTTCAGTTCAGGATTTTTCTACCAATATTGAGCAGATTCTCAGCTAGTGTGAAAAAGAAGATTCTGCTCTTTCACTTAAATTTTCATCATGAAGCGTCATCATGAAGCGGTCACCATGAAGCGAAAAGGGGTGGAACACGTGTGCGTGACTGCGCCACTATGAAAAATTATAAACCATGAAGAACCGATGAAGCCGCACCCTCACTCACCGTCGGTTTTTCATATTATAGTTCATGCTTAGTATTGCTTGTACTACACGCGGTGCTCAGAATGTCTGGGTGGAGAAGCAGAACTAGGCGTGAGCTGGACCTGTTGACGCTTATTCATTGGTCCCTGATTTCAACGGTCCAGTCACGGACACCTGTCCCACTCCCTTTTGCCTCATGATGACCCACATACTCAAAATTTTAGTGGGAGAGCAGAATCTCCCGTTACCTAGTATTTCTCAGAAAAGTTTACACGATTGGATGGGAAATTCTGAGTTATATCAGGATTTTCCGTTAGGTAGGAATGAGCTGCACAGCGTGGAAAATCCTCAGGCAGACACTAATTATCGCCTTAGGGCGCAGCTAAAGGCAATGTACAAAACAGAAGCAAGAAGAACTTCATTCGTTGAGTAAAACCATAAACTGCATTTTCACTCTCGTTTTAAGCCGTATTTGAATGACTCCCAATTGAAATGCATGCAAAATAACTACGCATCTTGATCTTTGATTGATTTTTGATCTATTCGAAGTTTGATCTGCTGATGCACTTGGTCTGGTAGGTAGAGTCCACGAATTGTGTAGCCCTTTCAGGCCCTGAAGAAGGCGAATCGCGCCCAAACATTGGTTGTGACTCGGAATAAAGAAATTTATCAATCTCGGGTATCGTTAAACAGAAGATTTCGTACGAATTAGTAACATGCCGAGATTAAATGACAATCGTACATAGAGTCAACTACGGATGTTAACAAGAGTTGATAGGTGGAAGATTTCAAGAGTTCTTCAGCTTGCTAGAAATTTCGAGGCGATCTAGAGTAAGATGGGAGGAGGATATTGTTTGTTCTTTATGGAAAACCTTTGGAAATATTGCAACACTGGCATGGAAAAAGATTTCACATGAGTTTAAAATAAAAATAGTTTGAAAGATGTATAATATGTTTTCCTTTGCAAGAATGAACAAACTCGTGGTCTGTTTTCCGGACAGTGTTAGGAACGAAATCGAAAATGGGTATTTTGACATAGATTTTTCTTATCAAGAAAGCACCCTGCTTTTACCCAGCTTCCGACGAATATATGCGGAATGAGAGAGACAATCCTAGAATTTATCATACAATCTGTTAAAAAAAGATGGTATTATGTTGTCATTGCTCACCTAAAAGTTAATTTTTCAGGTGGGCCTAGAATCCAAAGTGGAACATGTGCAGTGTTTCCACCTACAGAAGATGTGGAGGAAACGAGAGCAACTTTGCGAAGAAATAAGAATGCCCAAGGATCTGTGTGATCTGATTGCAATTCAGTTAAGAAGGAGTTCAAAATAGCTGATAATTTTCTATTTTTTCATAGCCTTGGCTGTAAGAATCGTCTATGTTCCCTAGTTCATCGTTTACTTACAGAATCTCACTCTACATATCGTGCAGGCTGTAGGTAGTTTTTCAGTGAGCATCTTAGTATTCTTTTTACGCGCTGTTGATGTATTATATTATGTCTAGTACTATATTCATAAATTCTAAGACTCAAGTAAGCTAATCCATGGATTCATGCTACATGGCATCCACCAACATTTCTATTAGGTTGTCTCAAAAATAGGCCGTTTTTGGTACGTGCATTCCAAGTCGCGTACCTGAGTTCAAATTTGAGATATTCCTTCGAGATAAAAGCTATTGTTATAAGCATTTCCAGGGTATTTTTGTATTGTTCCACAAGCTATAGGAGGAAGAGTGCTGAAACCACTGTAGTCAAGCAAGTGCAGGGGAGGGGAGGGGGCAATTTTTAGGGTGCCGTGATTTACATAGAATATCTCGATTGAAAGCGCTTTCGCTGTCGCTCCAAAAGGATATTCTATTAGGCAACTTGTCTTGTCAATATAATATTGCAGAGTAAAAGAGCTAATACTAAATCCAGCTTTCATTGCACTAGGTCAGGGGAAAAGATTAGAAATTGGGAAGCACCAAAACTGTGTTCCACGTCATCGCAAATGTGCACTAAAAGTTCGCCAAATTTCAAAAATTACAAAGTAGTTCCGATAGCGCTAGTCTTGGGCTTTGTTATGGTTCAGAGTCTGTCTTTCTAGCTTCTATACTGGTGAAGTTATGAGCTACCAAACTTCGCTACTCCGCTATTTCTGGGACACCCTTATATGGAACAAAATTAAAATTCGAGGTAATATCTCACAACACCCTCCTCAAATCTTCTGAGAAAAATTGTAGAACTCGCAAAATGCCCCAAGGCGTGATTTCTATCTGCACATCTGCTGATCGAGTTGCATGGCGTCAAAGAGAAATCGGCTGGCAATATGCTTTTGACGCTTGAATAGCGCAAAATTTCGGCACTGAATACCCGTTGGCAAAATTTGATCAGCGACGAAAGGTCGACGTTCCATTGTACGCATTTGGCACACGGATGCCAGTGTATAGAAAACTTTTTAGTGATTTTGAAGAAATTAAAGAAAGGCCTCTGTAATCCTCTGGCCTCTGGAATTTTTTGTACAGTGTGTTACCTTTGCAGCAGGAGTGAAATCCGGGAAAATTCTGCAAGAATTACTTCTTTAATCCTTGATCTTTGCGATTTGTTGAATTAATTTCTACAGACGGAAATAAGTGGCATTCTGATTTTTTTTTGCAGGAACAAGAGAAATTTTTTTGAAAATTCCTCTGGTAGTTCCTTTCCGCAAAAAACACCTTGGTGGTATAATACGTCTTTAGAAAAACCTGTGGATGGATGCATAGTTTTGAAGGAAAACTCGTTGCTTTATGTACAGGGTGGGCCATAAATACGGTAACAAGACGTGTTTTGCTTTCAAACAAGCATGTTCTGCCTTGAAGTCATGTTCGGTTGGGAGACCATCTCCGGACGTTTTACCGGAACAGTGCTCAGGATTTCAGGTTTCGTCTAGATCAGATCTGGTGGAACAATAAATTTTAGTACCTACTGGTTTTGTCGTGTGGCCACTCAATTGCATACAATTTTAGTCTATAGTAGACAGGGTAGATAAGCCTAACCCTATGCTTAAGAATGGGTTTAAGGCTTAGGCTTAGGCTTCACAGGAGTGACCCCACCCAACTCCCTTTTCACCTAAATTTCTAAGATAAACTACGATAAGTGTAAGTGTAAGTATGATTGGACACTATTTGTATGTTGCCATCGCGTGCGCGCATAGCTCAGTGGGTTGAGCAAATGATCGACGTTGTGGTGGTCAGGGGATCGAATCCTGCCCTGTGCTCCCGTTTTGCAAATACATATAGTATGCTGCCTACGGCTGCTGCAGTTATCTAACGAACACCAATATAAAAAGCAGCCCGGATGGCTCAGTGGTTTGAGTGGCAGATTGCAATCTGTCCCTATCGCTGGTTCCACTCCGTTGGAGATCCAGAGTTAAGTATCGCAGTGTTTGGGGTTCACTGCTTGGAACGTCCCCCGTGATCTCCTTCGGGTAGTCCAGGAAGGCATCCGGCAACGTTTTGCATAAATTTCGAAAATAAACTACGGTAAGTGTGAGTGTAAGTAATAGTAATAGTGTAAGTAATAGTGAAAAACCACTTTTTCAAAGTTGAGGGAAACCGGGAGAGAGTAACTCCGCCGTAAAGGACTGCTCCACGAAAGATAAATGACAGCGGTAGAACTACTTCGCAATCTATATGGAACAATATACGGATTTCAATTATTTCTGAGGATCCCGAATCGGATGAGCTTTATTTTTCAGATGGGATAACTGAAGTACTGTGTCCGTCTATAGAAGAATAACGGCCATTTTTGTATTTGCGAAGCAGTGTACTATTGCAGAAAATGGAAGAGTTGGCTTCGCTTATTGTGTATCCAGAAATCTTTCCCCATCAAAATCACAAAAATGAAAAAACGTGAAAGTTGTGAAAATGGTCCCCTGCTTTTTAGCTTTAACATATCCACTGCACTCTGTCTACTATGGACTAAAATTGTATTTTTCTTCGCTTTCTCCCAAGCTCGAGTGATTTATAGCTCACTAATACCGGGGCGCCGGAGGGTGGCGGCGGCCGGCGCCCGCCAGCGCCCATTTGCAGTGGCTGCTGGACCCGACTGTAGAACTCAGTCACATGTGTTACCATTTCTCACTGTACCTAAGACTTAGGCTTGCTCAAAATTCCTTAGATGTTGGCAATCCTCAGGAAGGAACGTTAATGAACATAAATCATGTGACTCTGTTCGAAATCGCTCTGAATATCCTTTTCTGATTGCCCTTTTCTTTGTTACCTCATTTTTGACCAACCCTCTATTTATTCACTCATTCATGCAATGTGTTCATTACCGTAAATAAGCATATGATGGATAAGTAATAAATGATATTAAGCATTGTAATAAATATAAGGGCGCGAGGAGTTTTGCTAGCCAATATCTAAATAAATGGCTTGGACCACAACTCGTTCAAAAACAATGGGTACATTGATCAGAAGTATGGAAGTCAGCACTTCACCTATAGTGAGAATATTGCAGACATTACAACAATCTTTTACGTGGCAGTTAACTACCTACCGTAGAATCTCAAGAGTTTTAGACAAAGAATCAGCTTTTTACTTTCTGTGATAATGTGAAGCACCACAATATATCTTGGAGGTGAACCGTATTAACTAGAATAAATCTCTCAAAAAATACAGATTCCTAACCTATTAAAGATTTTCGAAGGTGAATCCTAGAAAAGTCCGGGAGATCATAGCAAAACTAAATTGTCTCAAAAAGTAGCGGCGATCTGATCATCTGTCGAGGCTGAAGCAGAAAATTTTGGCTCGAACAACGTTGATGAAAACAAATGTCCAGTGCTACAGAGAGCTTAGCCTTCGAGTTTAGGGCCATATTCCGCCTGAATATGTTTGCAAATGTCACTTTCATCGACTGGAATCAGTCTGAGCCCTATAAAAGCTAAAATTTCACTCAGTAAATAAGCTTCGACAAAGTATTTTCCGCTTCAATTTGTTTAGCAGTATGTTGGTGGTTAGTCGAGAAAAATGTGCAAATCTTGAACCACCCCTGGGATTCCAAAGACTCCGCGAGAAACAGATGAACTTGTGAATTTCGTTGTGGTGATGGAGTGCTACGGGTGATGGATTGGGTGCTGCACGGAAGTTTGCACAAAAAACCATGTTTTGTTTCGCAGAAATTCCTCTAGTTGCTTATCTAGATCCTGGTTTTGGAGGAAGCCATGCAAACTGGCATGTTATCGGAAAGCAGTAGAATCATTGAAGGCAATTTAGAAAAGAAAAATGGTCTAAGAAGGTCTTCCAATTGTTCTTAGGAGTGGAAAAAAATAGTTCAATGCCTATTTCAAGGGAAAACCTCATAATTAGGCAGAGAAGCTAACAGATTATTTATGGTTCTCGCTTTTTTTGCTCACAACGACTATGGCCTCACAACTCCAAAAACAAGTTGTCAGCCCAGCTTTTCCCAAAAGCAACATGCAAACAAGCTTTTAACTAGCTAACCGTTTTCGACAAGTTTGACGTCATAACGCCACCGAAGACCAAGTTGTCGACAAGCTTTCCTCCTGACAACTTGTCAACAAGGAAGAACCGAAGCAAGTTGTCGACCAACTTTTTTTCAAAAAAAAATTGCAGCAACTTACCTACAACTATCCAGCCAGTTTGTAGACGGAAGAAAGTCACGTTCCCTCATTCCCTCGTTCCCATATACGATGCATCTCCATCGAGTACAACAGGGGTCCCGTAACACAAGTAGGAAGCGAGTGTTTGCAGTAAAATTATGTTCTTTACGAGCGTTGAAGGCAGCACCCACAATAATCTTCACCTTCGAACTTTTGAAAGTTTTCGAACCTCAGGCATTATCCCGACAATTCTGTAATGGAAGTGCTGTCAGAGACCCCGCATTTCGTGAGATATCACAAGTATAACATCAGTTCAACAGTTCGAACCCAGCCTGCTGGCACGAGTTGACCTGCTGCGCAGAAATAGCCGTGGGGCGATGTTGGAACGACTCAGCTGTTTTCACATACAATCGCTCAATTTTTCTTTGAAAAAATTTTCTTCCGAGCACTTTTCCCTACCATTCATACATTACTGTGGCTGCAACCGTCTGTTTGCTTTCTAATCTTACTTTTCACCAACTGTTTTCCATTTTCTCTTTTCATAATATCCATTTCTTCCCATTTTGTTTGTTTGTATTATTTCTTTTCTATTCTTTCTCACTTGTACTCGTTTTTTCTTCACCAGTAGGTCTGTGCGGCCTACACTTCATTTTCTTCTGATTTCTGTTCTTTTTTGACTTGAATGTGCTGCAAAACCACAAAAACATCCAGATCCGTTGAGGGAATACGTAGCGATCAAGTCAGTGTTATCGACTTTTTGCCCTACCTCAAGCCCGACATCCCGACCGTTCTGTTCAATCGCAGCAAATCCAGAGTATCCGAAAATTGTTTTCCGTGACTTTCAAGTAGAAGTGCCCTTCATATTCGTATTTTTCATGGTCGAAAACCCAAGGTTATCTTGAAACCTTTGAGTTGAAAATTTTCATGTGTGCTGCCTGTAATGACTACCCCATGAGAAAAAGTCGAAGTGAATTTTGGGCAATAAGGTTGAATCAAGTTTGTGCGGCCGGCAACTTGTCGGCAAGGAAGCGTGAAAACAAGTTGTCGACTAGCTTCTGGGCAATCAAGTTTTGGATGTGGTCAGAAGCTCGTTCGCCAAATGCTAGCCAACAAGTTGTTTTGGGGCCCTTTTGTCCTCTGCTCTAGTTGTTCTTCTTACTTATTTTTCACTCTCGCTACGTGTAAGATTTGAGCTACTTAGTTTCTTTTTTCTCTATATTTGACTCGGCCCACCTTAGTATACAAATAAATGAATAAATAAATACACGAACAAAATTCAGTTTCAAAGTCTTGGGTATTAATCGGTGCAAGAATAAAGCTACTCCAGAGGGAAGTTTCCCTTACATTGGCTTGGCCGCCTCTTTAGACAATTTGCGGTGAAAATTTGCTCAAAAATGGAAAGTATCAAAGGAAAGTCAAAGAAGGTGAGAAGGCTTTTACAAGTATGACCAATTAAGACGAAGGCCCCCTATGCGTGAGGAAAGCCAAAAACTCGTGTTTTCTACTCCAAGGATTTGCACGAAAAAATTCAGAAAAATCTGTTGCACAAATCTATGAGCGCTCTCTTTGCTCGCTGAATCCCTGCTGCCTTGGAATGCAAAGCAGCCTGCTTAAGGCCGCACTTCGGGCCGGGGCGGCCGGCTCTTCAGTGGCCTCTCTGACTGGCCTCTTCACTGCCTATTTAGGAATCCATTCTCTCCACGCCGACCTTTCACTGCTCCACATCGTCGCCGCTGCAGCAGCAGCAGCTACTGCATCAGCAGCTCCCCCCTCCCCGGCTCCAGCTGCCCGTCGACGATCTCTTCCACAGTCAGCTGATCTGTCGGTCCCCATGATTTCTCCCACGTTCAATTGGTCTTTGTTCGTGAACCAGTTCACTGCTATAGCAAATATTTCACGAGCAAACGCAGTGTCGCCACAGTTTATTGATTTATGCGCATAGAAAATCAATAACTGATCGGTCGGTGAATCCCTTAAAGTCCTTGCACTGATGACGTGGCGTGTTTTTTCGTCGTGGAAAGTACATTCTCATCCTCGTACAACCATCGTTATTTACGACATCGTATGAGTGTGTATTACTCGGCAATGAGCAACGGCCACAATGGATGGTATCGATCGATTTCTACGGAACGTTTTTATCCAGAGGACTTGAGTAATAGCTACTATACTGCAGCTACATAGGGTTTTACAGTCTAGCGAAAGGGTAATTATAGAAAAAAGCATTGGCAAAAGTCCCATATGGAAATCGCTGGCATTTAGCCAATTTCTCACACCTTTTTGCATCATTCATCCTAGGAGCGGGATTAGAATTTCTCAAGGAAATACTTGCATGTGATATTTTCACGGAAAAAATTCAAAGATTCCCTACCCCCTCTCCCCCCTCCTCCTTCCATTCTTTCCTTACCAAACACCCTGATGGGGCTGCATGCATCACTGAGATTACACAAGGTGAACATATCAGGATCTTTTGAATTTGTCCATCATTGACATGGGTGTCACCACTTTTACCCTGGGTAATCTCATTGATGTATCTAGGCCAATAACAACTCCATAAGAAGAGACAATCGGCTGTGTGCCTCTTCGGGATCACCCAGGGTAAACGTGTTGAAAACCCTCAGATCCATCCACCGTTAACACGACGTCACCATGGGCCGCATGCACCATTCAGATTATCCGTGGTGAACATGTCTATTTCCGTGGAATTTATCCATCACTCACACGGGCGCCTCCCCTTTTACTCTGGGTAATCGCAGTGGGGCATCCAGGGCCTTAACAGTTACAAGAGTTGCTCCCCGGAACACGGCCTATATGCATCATTGAGAATACCTAGGATAAACGCGTTGACGTCCATGTTAACGATGAGTAATCTTGTGTGGTATTAACACGATTCCCCTGGGTAAACTCAATGACGTTCCTGTGTTCAGCTCAGCTACGCTGCAAAATTCAGCCCGATCAGTTTGCGAATCCACCCTTAAGCATTTTCTTGGTAATATTCAGCCAAAACCTAACCTAACTAATCTGATAAGCTAACAAGGTTAACCATGCCGTAGTTATAACAGCAGCTCCACCCATATCCGACACACCATTGGCCAGAACACTACTAGTACCGGGATACAGCAGAAGTTCTGATATTCAAATGTATTTCATTTGCAAGAACGTGTACGAATTATTTATTGCCGAACATGGCCGCAATTTTCGTTTCTGCTATTCGAAATTCAAAAATTCGACATCGAATGAGCCCACGGTTCGGATGCTTGAGAAAGAGAGAGATAGCAATACAGTTCTTTAGAAAGGATGAGGAAGCATCTAGGTTTTTCTGCATCTCACTTCTTTGAGTCCAGTCCTGCAATCGAATGATTGAATGAATTGATTTATTTGATTTTTGTATTTTTACTTTTTAACGAATTTATCTAAATTGGAGTTCATCCACTCCTACAAAACTAGAACAGAAAGGCAGGTTTCTATAGTTGTGGAAATTGCAAACAGACAGACAAGCTGACAGACGAATTAGACTAGACAGACAGCCTCCATGACGTAGCTGCCTACCGCATCGTTCCCCTACAGAATGCCCGACGAGGACGGTCCAGCACTGACTCACCCTCACCCCCCCCCCTCTCGCCATCCCCCGTCGATAAAAACCCACAAGCCGAGCCGTCTTTGTCTTGCGTAGTGCTGGTGCCCACATATGCAACATCTGTTTCCAATGCTATCCATTGTGCTCAGAGATGGCCCTCCGGATGTGCGGCAAAAACCGCGTCTCTGTTTACCTTCTTTGACGTTTCAACGCGGATTCGACTGTGATTCGTGGATTTTTGCAGGGATTCTCACTGCTTAGCCTGACTTTTTGCCATCATCGGTCCCTCATAGTAGTCATCATCATATGTGAGTCGGGTGTTTGTCGTTATAAAGGAGTCTATTTGTCGAGGTATTGAGGTTGTCCGCCTGCCTCCCTCCTCACTCACTCTCAGCCAGCTCTCATCCCTCCTCCCTCATTCTGTCTCTCACTCTCGGTGAGTACATTGCACTGGTACAGGCCGGTATCGCTCCGTCACTCGATGGCCACCACTGATTCTCCCTAGTTTGTTCGACTGGTTATCCATACACCATAGGTATTGTATGTTGTGTACGGATTGGATGTGGAAAATTTTAGAGTGGGAAGATTTGAGACATCCATAAGAGAGGTAACAGTCAGCCACTGAGCAGCACCTACTTCTCCCAAACCATCCTATCATAATCGCCTTATTTTTGTGAAAAAAAAGCACTGACATTGGCTATAAAGCATGGATACTTGTGCCTCTTGTCCTCATCTCAGAACAGCTAGGAGTGCTAGCATGACAACTAGAAAGAAGCGAAGAAAGTTACAACTGGTAGCATTTTTTTTCGAAGAATGAATACATAGTTCTGATGCTAAAAAAAAACCCATAAATTGGAAAGAGCTCAAATTACCATAACACTTTATTGGGAGTTTAAGAAACGCTAAACGCCTATCGGACTATCGGTATCTCATGGTGGTCGTTCATGGTTCTTGATAGTAGTCCTCTCAGTGCCTGGGAGGAGTTATTTCTCAAAATTATCCACACATATATGGTAAAAGAAGGGAAACATACAGGTAAGCGATATTCCTTTATGGATTTTTACAGTCGCTTTCCTATGAAATCTTTTCATGCTACTGAAAATTTCATTCAAAATAGCCTCAGTCAGCGGAATTGCAGACCCTAAGTTCATTCTTAAATGCTGCACATATCTCTCAGATATCCTTTGTTCAGTTCGTTCCATGCTTTTCTTAGAGCAGTTCTCAACAAATCTACCTAGATAAGTCTGAGTTTTTGTGATGAATAGAGCAAACTTCGCCTCTAGCACTAACCACACGGAAAGATCTGGAGGATTCAAATCCGAGCTGTATAGTGACCATTCTCTGTGCTTTATGAAATCAGGCGAATGGTCACTGCACCAATCTTGGACAACCTTTGCCTCATGGGTAGGAACAGAGCCTTTTCGCAGACGCGGCCAACTATTTCTTGTGGATGAGGAACGCCTTACAAAATCTCATTCTTTACAGCTTTCTGTAGATTCCAACTCCTGTATTTTTTACTCCATCTCATACATCACAACGGAAAAAGAAAGTAATACATTTGCGTCCACCTCAGTGGCTAGCTCATCCTCTTCATACATCCGTCTCGTCAACTGTAAGGTTGTATGTTTGCGTCTTCTTCTTTTCTTTTTTTTTTTACGTGGTCAAGCAACCTTCTTCAAGCTCTTCTACCTCGAATACTCATCTAAGATTCATCTACAACATCAAAATCTACGTTCTTCTGAAGTTGAAATTGATCAAAAACCAAGTTTACGGCGGAGACGTAGGCGATTCGCTGAAGAAACGAAGTTCTTAAAAAATTGGGAATGAAAGATTAGAAGTGAGTTTCAGCGTTTTCATTCACGAAGATCAGGGGAGTTTTTGCGTCTAGCGTGATACCACCCAGACCATAGCAGATAGGGTGACAAATTCCAGAAACGATTCTGCATTTGCGGTTGGCCCAAGTAGCCCATCAGCCTACGACGCTGTCGTTCACTAACTTTCCTAACTGATCCACAGTGAAAATTTTTTCATCAGTGAAGACAGTCGTGGGGTAACAAGACTGAGGAGGTCGCTTTAGTAGGTGTTTGCACAACTTCTTCCTTTTCTTACTCATTACAATGTTCAAAGCATTTGCTTTCTGAAGACGGGAAGGGTATAAATTCAACTTCTCTCCCACAATTTTCTCGGGGAACTACTACCGATCCCGGCTTTTTCGGCCATTTTGCGCCTGCATCTCCTTGGATTTTGGTCGATCATGCTCTGAAAGATGTTAGCTATACTGGTATTTAATTCTGGCCGCTGTAGTAAAGCGACCTTTGCCCCTCACGTCCCCGTTGTTTCGGAGCTTTCTAAATGTTTTTACCGTATCTCAACAGTTCTTCTGCGCACAGATAACATCTTTACTATTTGTGCCGTAGACTTTCCATCTCAACGCACTTGTACAATGGCACAGTGCGTAGAGCTAGAGAGCGAGAGCTACCATCACGGGATAAATGTTACTGGGGGAGCGGAGATCGGGAAGTAATAAGAACTTGAGAAAAGAACGCGAAGAGACATGGAAATGGTGCAGAATTGAAGTGCACGGGTAATTTTCGGCCGTCCTGTGACATCGCAAGTAGGAAGAAATCTCCAAAGAATACAAGGGAATAACTCGTTGAGGTCCAAACGCTCTTTTTTCTTAAATTTCAAAAGTCTTGCCACAACTAATGTAAACACATGCCCCCTCTCAATTTCTAGACCTATACTGTTAGTATCATAACATTTTTATGTAGCTTTTGAGCATTTGAACTCTCGCCAAGTTTTTTTCCCCAAATTCCAATTGCTCCGTCTTCATTCCATTTTCACGCCCCGCTCATGGGGCTTACTTACTTCCGTACCTACTTACTTGTCCTCCTTAGAATGCACATATGGGTGTCGCTGCTATAGGTGCCACAGAACATTGAAAGCATTTCGTGATTGTTTTCCAACAACGTCTGCTCATTGCCACGATCTTGACCTGCTGCAGGTACAATCTGGAAGACAATGGATATTTTTCTATTCGCTGATAGCTGCTCGTAGAGTCTCTGAGTCTTGCACCCAGCAGTTGTATATTTCGGACAAAAGTTCTCGTTATAATGCTATTACGGAGGGATCTCAGATATTGCAAGTGACAACGAAGTAATTTTGAAAGGATCTAATTCTGGAGACGCGAAATCTTAGGAAAATCTATGGATATTGAGATTGTGAGCGTCCGACCTTCTTTAAAAGAACTGATTCTGTAACAAGACCTTTTCGGGCTTTGATCCAAGGGGTCAGACGCGGGGGCACCCAGCTTACTAGTAACAGCACACCTATTCAATGTGGCGATGCCCTAACACCACTAAACCGCTGTCCAGGAAAACACTAGCGGGTTTTACTTCACTAGGCTGTAATTCATGAAGCGAATACCAAGCAAACCAACAGTGGTTAGAGTGATTGGTTACCGTAAGACTTCACAATGATGACAGACGCAAGACGCCAAAGTTGGTTTGCTCGCCCTGTTTTGCTCGGTTATGCGTTCATGAATCTTAACCCTAATCTTCCTTTTCGTATTTACTCTCATGTTGAATTATAACCTGTGGACTGATTGGGGGTTTGGGAGGAAATACTACACTCGGTTTCTGGCTTTATTAATAATAATTTATTACACTGCTTAAGGAATACGTGAAAAATTAGAAAATACAACGGCGCTACAGAAAAGAACACGAGCATAGAAATCAAACTCAATACGCAAGATTTGACGGTTACATTCAATAAAACTAATAGGTCAGCAATCGTTTGGAAACCATGCGCTTAAAAGCGATGAAGTTAGAAATGGAGGGAGTACAACTATATCTCAATGATAAGTAGGAAAAAACAGCTCGGCAAGGGCTTCCAGGCTCTGACAAAGGCGACGACGCCGAAATGTTAGCCGGAATAAAGGAACTGTGTCAATCTTGGTGTACTGCTCAATTTATTCGAGATACTCCATGGATATTGATGTACACTTCGTGGATTGAGAATCTTGTAGAAAAAAGCCTTCTAACATCGTATCCCAGAGAATTTGCGTCGATTACCAAGTCCAAGCCAAGTAAATTCGCTCAACCATGAATTTACACCCAAAAATTACCTCATAGAGTAATTTGCAAGACTGTTTTCTCTATGCCAGCTGGTACGAAAGACCAAGGACTGGATAATCCCCCCCCCCCCTCCCACAGACGCCATCTAACCATGCACAGACCGGTCAAGTACAGTTTCCTCTGTGTCTCTTACCTGTCAAGGTCCGGCACAAACTCCACTTCTCTGCACTCTTGCCGTTTTTTCTTCCCCGCGCGGTCCATTCCGTTCACGAACACCAATTGATACGAAATGTCAGTCATACCTCAAATCTTCCTTTCATCGTTTCATCCCTTCACAATCGCTCTTTATCTACCTTAGGATTACCTAGGTTATTTTCATCAGTTAAGGCTATTTTTGAGCGGGATTACGATCTGTACACAGGAAAAAGCCGGGGACATTGAGATCTTTTACCTGGCTTCCCAGGAACCGAATGAATGAACAGTTTTACTATTCATATTCTCAAACTTTTTGCCGAATCTGTTCTCTCCAGTGAGAATGGCATTTTCGCCGTGACCTTTTTGTGGAATAGGTCTTGAAAACCAACCACGGCCATGCTGCAGGCAACGAGATCATGCCTTAGAACTCGTCGCTCAGCCCCTTTTGCTACCGTAGCATGATGAATGTTGATCGATCGTACTTATTTTGTACTTTTACAGGGACGATCATCTCTGGCGAGGTCCGATGTCATTTCTATTTCTTACTAGGATAGGGTAAGGTCGTCGGGGTATCCAGCGCTGATTTCATGACAAATTTATCAGGAATAAGCTTGGTGATGTCCAATAATTTGTCCAGCACCCTCGGTTCATCAAGGAGAATACCCAGGAATCGTGAGAAATGTGCATGGAACTGGTGAGAATTATGCATAGTGCGCAGAGAAGGCGGAGTTGTGTGGCCGGTAGAACTAACCATCGAACATTACCCTGTCTGGAATTACTGTGAATCCTTCCGCAAGAGTGAACCGAGAGTCGAATCTTCGAGAGAGGAAGGGGGGGGGGGGGAGGAGAAGGGCAGGTTCTGATCGAGTTCTTTGATGTATCGACTAGTCAAGGGAGATAAGTCAAATCTCCGGAGCACAGTATCGCAAGGTTTTGCATCTTCCAAAAGAGACAACAAGCGAGTAATAGTGATAACTGCTAGACGAAAATCGACGAAATTGGATGAATTCTTTGCAAAAGTCGGTTAAGGTGTTGGGGGGGGGGGTTTAATGGTTGCCGTAAAATAAAGGACAATTTGTGTATTGAACCTCGAAAAAGTGCAAACTTGTAACCCCGTCTCTTTCTGAGGAAGATATTCCGCTAAGTATCATGCCCTTCATTACCCTCATTCCGTGTGTCGAGGGTAGATGCACAATCAGATTTTTAGTCAAGTCGTAATCGCATTTATTATAGTGTTGGACGTGAGCCAACTTGGCGGTGCTTACCTTACCCAGCTAGGAATTTGGACCACGTCCAATATGCTAAATTGTTAAAATTGACAATAGAGCAGCTCTGGAGAAGGTTTTCTGACTGCCAGTAGTTTTCTATAGTCTTTTTTTGCATATGGTGTAGTTGCAGACTTTCAATGGGACTAGGTCTTTGAAAAACTTAGGCTACATATGAGGGATACCATAGGAATAAGAGAGAAGCAGAGAGAATGAAAAAAGCAAGCAGGTCAAACAAAAGTTATTTTCAAGCTCCGAATGACATTTCACAGTTGTGCAGAAAACTGAGCAGTTACTCATGAAATTCCTCATGAAACTCAGAGACGCAGAGAAGCAGAGAAGATTCCCTGAATTGTTCTATGTGCACTAGGGCTCAGTGCAAACTATAAATGATGCTAATTTCAGTGCGACTGTGACGTTTCTAGTCGTCAGCACCCTTTACGAAGACCTTTAATGAAGTGATTCACCCAACAGAAAAGGCTCAGGCATCTCAAATCGATTTTATCGATTTTTTTCTCAAGTGCTCTTCAAGATTCGTTTACACTTCTGTGTGCATGTACTCATGTGACCCTTAAGCGCCTCTCACCAAGTCTATTCAGCAAATATCTTGAAAAAAATCAATAAATTCTTTTTCACCAATCACCGCCTCTCAGGCAATCTAGGCCTACTTGTAACATGTCTCCTTTTTTCGTAGCAGGACCTATAGTCATTTCCTGAAGGATGTCCTTCAGTCTACCGCCTCATGCTTTAGGTTTCTCATTCTCTAGCCGTCTACGCATCTCCATTGTCCCCTATGCTTCCGGTTCTGCGATTCTGTTTCTGCTTTCTCTGTCTCTCTCATTCCTTGTTCGTTGCAATAATTAGCCACGCCCACTTTTTAAGTGCCTCACTTTGACGATTGCGTGTGCTCATAGGACGAATATTAAGCACTCATCTTGAACCACCCAAAAATTTTTTGCGTCAACCAAAAAAAAAGAGAAGTTCGAATAGCCAACACCTTAGAAATCTGTCTCTGCTTCTCTGCCTCGTGCGTTGAGTTCGTGTCTCTAGCTGCTCCGCACTTTTCGTTTTTTTTTTAAATTTCTTTTTCTCCAACAGTTTATTTCGAAAAAAAACCTTACATTTTCGTTTTGCACACGCTCCCTTTCAGAAGTTTTTCTGGGCCTTTTAAACTCTGTCTCGACTCTGCTCGTCTGGACTGTGGCCGAAGTTTCGAAAACACTTCCTTGGAAGCAACGCGAAGTGCGCTCGTGCTACCGTGGTGCACTTGACATTCACAAGTACTCTTTTCTTTACCGAACTCATTCAACAAAATGTCATGCACAATGTGTTGCACGCTTTAGTCGTTCACACAGGCTAGGCGAGGATTTTTTGGAAGAACTGAGGAATATCTGAGACGCTTGGGGTGAGAGAACGTGCGATCCCACTTAGTATGTGCACTCATTGGTGCGCTCTGATTGGTTAAACGTAGGCATTCTGTGATTGGTCGGATGATGACAGTTTGTTCGTACCCAACTACATAACAAAACACCATAATGAGCTGGGTTCTATGCAACAATTGATTGGACATCCAACCCATCTCAAAACTCCTAGGACAACTTGTCAGCCCACCTTTGCCCCAGAACAACTTGCAGACAACCTTCTAGCTGACACAGGACTACGTTTGGACAAGTTTGACGTCATCACACCATCATACCATCCGGAAAAAATGTGTCAGCAACCTTTTCTCCCAACAACATCGGAAGAACCGAAAGAAGATGTCTAAAATTTTCTTACAAGAACAATATGCCTTGTCCAGTTGAAGAAAAGTATGCTATCAGCTTAGTGGCGAAAAAGGAGACAGCAAGTTTCTTGGAAGCCTTGACGGCTGGCGAGTTGCCAGCAAGAAAAGGCAAAACTGTCGCCATCTTCGTACGACTGACAAACCACCAGTGAATAAGATCGAGAACAAGTTGCCAACATGCTTACGAACAGACAACTTGCCGGCAAGGAACGGTGACGGCAAGCTGTTGACAAACGTTGGGACCAACAACAAGTCAGTAAGATTGGGCGAAAGAAAGTCGTTAACAAGCTAACCTGCAAGCAAATATCAGATGCAATCGGGACCTTGCCTTGAGAACTTTGGATTGTTTGGTAGAACTATTTGTAGTTGTTAATGTAGCTCGAGCGGAATCGCAGAATAAATTTAATAAAAATATCAATCATAATAATAGATAGCCGAGAAAAATTATTTCAAATACGATAATGAAAGTAAGTAATTGGAAATAAACTGTTACACGATTTTTATTTGTATCGTGCAGTAATTTCAAAAATTTGGCGACCCGTTCTCAAGAGGGGGGAGCACCCACCACTCTTGCCTTCACCACTGCTAGGAAGTTCCTTTGCGTGAACCTATCATGCCTTTGGCTCCGCCCAATTTCTCCCACGAAAGTAAAGTTGGAGAGCTGATGTGCTTCTAATTTCTTATGCATAGAAATCCGTACATAGGCTTAGTTTTTAGATTGCCCCCAGCGCTCTGCTTGACCCCTGGAACATGTTGGTGATTCCTTGCTCGATACTTATTCTTTTCACTGCTGCGGTTACCTTGGAGGGAACAGTTAGCGGCAGCATGTACTGTAAGCTGTCTTGCTAGGACCATCACAAATTTTCTTCGTTTCATAATTACGTATATGTATCCGTGAGTGGCAGCAGCGGACGTAGAAAGTGAGCGGTAGAGAGCGGTGTGGGAAAAAAATGGTGTCATTTTGGTGACCGCGACGGAAAATGAAAATAATAAAAATTTGGATTCAAATGTTAAGTGGTTGATAAGAAATATTTGAAAAATAGTGGTTAAAATGAGCACTCAAAAGTTAATTTATGCATTTAAAAAGTAAGTTCGAAAATTCGGCGACTCTCGGAGGGAGAGGGTTCTCCCGGTCCACCGGTGCGTAACATTTTGTTAATATATGAGTCCAAAATTATCACCTGGAACGACTAGAAGTATACTTGCCATTTTTTGGTGTTCTTATAATCCTCGTGATTTCTGTGCCTCTTTCCCCTTTTATCGTTCATCTCTTATCTATTTCTTATCTTCTTTTCAATGTTTGTGTAATATATCATATTTGCATGTGATCTTTGCAAAGACTCAAATTGAGCTCTAACGTTTTTCATATCAGAACGTCTTTTTGAAATTGCGTACAACACACCGCAATCCACTGAATTTCTGCCTTCCGCTTAAAAGGAATGATTTCCGTGCAGATTTCGCTCAAAAAGATGTTTTAGTAGTAAAAGAACTAAATCGAGCTAGAAACTATGGCGAGAAACAATGCCACTTTCTAAAAAAACTTACTAAACTGGAAAAAAATGTTCAAAAAATACTTTTTTTCTCAACTTTACATAGGCCATACCCCTCTTTTTTCTGTTCGTTGATACCGCTCTCAAGTTCTAATTTTTGATCATTGTGGATCCAAAAGGAAATCTGTTAAAGCTGAACTATTGAACATCTAATCATTGACCCTGATAAGAGAAATTCGTTGTTATCTGATAGCTGATGGAGCTTGACGTGATTGTCTGGCCTAAAACCTTTTAGTACTACTCGGCAGTGCACAATTTTATTTTTTTTTCATTCATCTGCTTTTCACCTATTTCACATTTCATACCCTTAGTAGGCATATTCCTTAATCTTTTTCTCAAAATTCAATAGATGGCATGGGAAATGGTAGTTGCATAGGTTGGCAGGTTTCCAGACAAGCGCAGACCCTCTTTATTAGCTCCAGCTCACAGTATTGGCCCACTGCCAAAAACGAGTGCATTGATCGCAAAATACAATAAGCGGATGGGGGGGGGGGCACACCATTGTCTAGTGTAGTTCCTACCCGCTAATAATTAGGGTAGTCCTCTCCATGTCATCCACAAGCAAAGGACCCCTATTATCCCACCCCATCCCCCCGCCGGTCAAGTTGGCGCTACATATTTTTGTGCAAGACTCGCTGAGTTGCGGGAATAGGGCGCATTGTTTGGGTGATAACGCTTGTCCTACGCTTATCACAAGCACTTTTGTCTAAGTCACGATCGTAGGGCTCAGCTCAACAGCTTTGTAGTTGCTATACAATTGTTAGGTATTGTCAAACTGCAAGATGTAAATATTAATATAGATATGGTAATAGTGCACATGTAGTTAGTATTGCATTGTCTACGAGTGCCGCCGCGTATCTCTAGCCGCTCTAGCCCCCTTACGGCGCTTTGTTTAACAGATATGTAGTAATAATGTATGTAGTAAGTAGCATGCGTAGTAAATCATAGTATACATAGCAAATATGCATAGCGATAGTGAGCGAGACATTCCGCCATTGGAATCAATTGTCCTGAAAACTTACAACACTTCCAAAACACCCAGTCACTGTATCATTGTCAACTACAATACCTGTCCTAATTTTTGTCCCAAAATCCGTTTCCAAGGGATTAATCCATCCAAAACCGTCAGAATCTTCAGGAGTGGACGAAATCAAATTTTGAAACTACCTCGGAAGCTCTCGATCTCCTGATTCCAAACGTCAAATTTCGTTTGACATCAAAATAAGGAAAACGAAGGAAAAGTAGCCCTGCCAATTAAACCTGTGGGTATATCTGTTGGAGGTGAGCCCAAATTTTCTGCGGGCATGCAATTCTCGTACTTAACCTTCGTTGTATTGCAAGGATAAATGCGGATGAAGTTATCCCACCTAAGTTTCAGTGTTCCGTTTTTTTTTGTGCACCCTGAGTGTATGAATAAATAAATAAATAACTCTACCCATGATTTTGCCAAAAATATATCCTACCTATTCAAGAGTTTGAAATTTTTTTTCGGAAATATTCTCCCAATTTCCTGGTGCAGGTTGAAGGGAACATACATTTCGTTTCAATCAAAATGCTCGGTTTGAAAATCAGCGGCAATGGAGCCGTGAAAATATGCCCTGAGGTTTCCTCGATAATTAGTCGATAGATCGATTTGCTAATATTAATATTAAGAAGGCTAAAAATAGTGAAAATAGATTAGCGGTCATTGCCACCCATCTTTAAAATTAAATCACTGCGGAAATATGTGTTCCTTTGTTAGAGAGCAGGAGCAAAGTGCTGAAGGGGGCTCAATCATGTGCTTTCGATGGAGGTAAAGACGTATTTCCTCGAGGAATCGCTTCGGTAGACCACAGAGTTTTACTGCAAAGTACAATTAACAGAGCTGTTCCTCACTAAAAGTTTAATAGATTATTCCGCCCCTTGTTTGAGTCGAGGAAACCATGAGTGATAGGCGAATTTTTTCCTGCAAAGTCGCCGCTTGCGTACGGGCAAAAAAAAATCCAGAACACTGGCCATACGTCGTGTGCGTAGTGGGAGAACTGGTTTTGACCGAGTAAGATTTGACATTTCGCATCGACGACCTCAAGCACAGCCGCCGCCATCGTTGCCGACCAGATGGCGTCCTACCAATTATTGTCCATCTGTACAAGACCTTCTGGACCTTTCCTGGCTGTTTTCCAATTCCTTGCTATCCTTCCTTCCCTGCATATTTGGCTCAAAGTGCTCAAAGTGCCACTTTCACCGGTCATTTTGCTGTTTACGCTCCTAGTCAGGCACTATTCTCCCTGTCCATAGTATAATCTATGAGGATTGTGGGGATGTGAGCTTGCATGATGCTATGACCTTGGACAAGGCGTACGCTTTGTCCCTGGGGAGGTGCGCGTCCATGGCTGTGGATCTTGCAATTTTGATTTGTTGCTGTCATTCTTGGTTAGCAAAGGATTTCTTGGATCTCTGGCTAGGCATGTATGAGCGAGGGAAACGAATTTTCTTGGAGGTTAGCGGGAAACCCAGAGCAGAAATTTCCCGGGTAAATTCTTTTATTAAAAGGAATAAAGACTAAAATTGGAGAGCTTTCAAGATAAGAAAGGAAATTGAAATTAATGAATTTGAAGGAAATTCTCTGGAGTCCTCTCCATTGAAAAAATGACTCCACTTCTCATTTTACTTCACCAGTTTTCTCAACTGTCAGTGACGATACAATTTACATACGTACATCAATTCATTCATCCATTTATTTATTCATTTATTTATTTATCTTTATACCATATAGTGTGCCCTTATCAACAAATTGGAATCTAGAAACGATACCTCAGAAGTACAAAACAGAAGAAAAGACTTAAAACAAACACAAAAGGTGTTACCTGGACTAGACTCCGCACTGAAATAGAAAATAGTTTTGCTTATTTTTCTCTCTTATTCACGTGTTTACTTATTTACTATGCTTAGATGTACACTTTAAACAAGAGAATCAGCGAAGACATAGCGCGCTAAGAATCAAGAATTCCTTAGCTCAAAAATCGAAGGTTTCTGAAAATCCTAGGCTAGCCTTATCTATTTGGATTCGTCCTTGGTCTGTTTACCTAGTTAGTTGCGAGCTGTTGAGGTTTATATTTTTTTCTCCTCTTAGGTTTAGCTCTTAGTTACCTTCATTTTTCCGTTTCATTTTGATTATTTTGATTCGAGCTCATCTTTTTATGTATTTGGATGAATGAAAAAATAACAAAAGTGACAATTGCTGGCATTCATCCAAATTTCTGGACTGTCATAAATTCCCTCCACACATGGATGGGCAGAGCGGGGAGGGGAGGGGGGGGGGGGTTCGCTCTTGATGGCTTTGTGATCCATCTTAGTAATTGATGGTAAGCTTAGTTATTGATCTAGCAGCTTCTTCTTCCAGCAAGTCCATATTGCAGACCGCCTAGTCCGCCGATTAACATTGGAGCGCGGAATTTTTGCTCAGGAGCGTGAGATGGGAAACTAAGCATCGCTAAAAGCAGATATTATGAGACTTAATTTTTTCATTAAAATTTCCGAGACTTCCATACAAGGTGAAAAATAAGGTCACCAATAGAGAGCTCCAGTAGGTGAGGGATAATATGTTGAAATTGAGGTTCAGAGACAAAAGACAAAGTGTTTTGAATTCCTCATACTGAAGAGTTTGAAATGTAAAATTATGCGTTGCAAAGCCCCCCCCCCCCCTCTTTTACCCATTTCCGCCCCCCCCCATGCATGCGGAGTTAGCTTCTTGATATTGGGAAGATCACTGAATGCTCCAGGAGAATAACGTTAGCCGATAAGAAAAATGAGTTTTCTATGCAAAAAATGAGTTCTGCAAATGAAATTAAAATGTTTTCGGAAATTGTTGGTTAAAATAAATCTTTAAAAATTGAGGTTGCACAAAATATGCGCACATAGCTTGCTTTTCAAAAAAATAAGTGAAATTCTCCCTGCTATCGAACCAGCTTCCTTTCTTGGACCGTCTCTATTTCCATAGGGTCGAAATCCTTCAGATTTTCCTGTCCCGGATTGAAAATTCTGAAAACTTTTTTTTTTCCACAAAATTTTTCCACAATTATCCATCCAGTTACCACAGCAATCCTGGCTATTAATTCGCGCAATGCATTTACATTCATCTCTGCGTCTCTTCTTGCCACACACTCTCCTGCAATCCCCGGATTTTCTTTGCGATCGGCCCCGTTGTGATGTGGACAAAGCATCTTTTCTATTGACCTGTACCGGATATTTGTATAACCCCTCATCTCTCACTCACTCGCTCACTCATTCACTCAACCAGCACCACCTACCGCACCAGCCTTGTCACTACAGTACTCACCTTCCGTGTTTTATCGATTTTCTTGGGAGGGAGCAGCTGAGAATTGATTGGTATTGATTGACTCATGGGCGTGTAGTGACTTGTTCACATAGTAGCATATGGGGCTTCCCTACGTAAGCCCGTTAATTCATATAAAGCTCGCAACCTATTTTTATCTAGAAACAGGCAATTACCGTAATCTCGCATTTAAAGGACATGTTGATGACATCGACGCCGCAATTGTTTATGAGTAGATAACTATTTCCAGTAATTGTAACAATAGCCTTCTCTTTCTGTTGTTACAATTACTGGAAATCAACAATTACAACATTAACAATTACTGTAGAATTACGGTATAATCGTATTTCTGCAGTCACAGACAAGTTTTTTTTTTTAAAGATTTGCATTCACGTCTTCAGGATTTCTATCCCTGAACGTTTTTTCCCAGTTCCCATTGAAATCGCATCCATGTACACAAGGTTGATAGAGAATCCACAAAGCATGGTTGAGCAGGTCAACACTGGATTGAGATTTTGATCGATAACCGATCGATAAACCGGCAAAAAATGATGTATGGATCTATGGTCTAATGAATTTTGCGTTGGTATAACCATTTCTGGTCTCAAAATACGCAATAAGATTCACAAAAGCTATTCTCTGCAAGGAGGTCAATCGATAGATCACGAGACCATCACCATGTAGGTAGGCGTGTCACCGCAGAAAATCGATAATTGATCGATCAACATATCTCTACAACAATATTTCATAATTGGTGCCACCGCAGATGATTTCTATTGGGATGACCATTTACAAGGTCAAACGGAAATGCAGTCAATCGATAGATCAGTTGACCATCACTATGTAGGCAATCGTGTCATCTTTGAAAATCGATAATCGATCGATCAATATACCCCTACATCAGTGCTTCATGAGTCGTTTAGTACCATGCGCTTATCAGACTACATGTGTCTTGTAGACCACTTAGATGGATCACATAGAGAATCAATATTATTGATTGCTGAAAAGATCACTTCGTGACAGACCAGCTATACCTTTCGGAATGTAGATTTGATGATGGTCCCTCTTAGGGCTTTTAATTATTTTCAATAAATTCCTCAACACTGTGCAGTGTTCTTCTAGACGAATGTATTATAATCATAAAATCAAAATTAAGGTATAAATATAATAAATGGGACCATCAATTCTGCACAAATATCGCAGATCCGGCATAAATCACCAATGGGTTATTATTATTGAGTCTCCGTCTTTAAATTGGTCCATAGCGACTGACCCAGTAGATCATTTTTTGACATGCATATTGAGTCAATAACATGTCGAAGTGGGTCAAAACGTGTCTTTGGGCGATCGATAATTGTCGGACGCTAATGGGGTGTTGAGGGAAGTGATTGATGCTGTTCAATAGTCGTTCATCTCCGACTAATGAGGGTCAAAATGTGGTCGGCCGCGCCTGGACATTTGAATTGGTGCCTGAACATTAATTCGTAGCATCGTCGATTTATCGATTGATTATTGATTGATCCACTTATTGTATTGGTCATTTTGGCGCTGAAATGTGGCCTGTGGTGATACAATTCAAAAGAGAATAATTTTCGGTTGAAGTGCTTCTATACATGCTTCCTCATGGGTTCCACTTAATCACATTAAACAAATAGGTATTGATCCACTTTGGCCTATGTGTTCAGTAGACCCGTCATTGGCCCCGCCCACATCAATACGGCATGTTTCGACTGCCATATGTGTATCTGTTGGTATACACGAGCGCATGAACACATATGCAAATCATTTGTAGTGTACGCCAGTACGTGAGGTCGTGGAAACTAGTCCCAACGGACCCCGTGGTGTGACGTCACTGTTCGTTTATCCGGATTCAAAAATCTGGTCCGCTGCGGTAAGAGCGCAGGCCAGCGCAGCGCACAAGTGACTTTTTCACTGTTACTCTGCAATAAGTGCTCAACTGGTTTGACAGGTTTAACACGTATTTGTAGAGCGTCATTACGACCGCAAAACTCGCTACGCTTCTGATGGAATTTGAATTTCCCGCCGCCGAGAGTTCTCTATATTCACCTCTTTAAACGTCCATTATTGCTCTTATCTTTCCTTATCTCCCAGGCTCTATTGCTTCACCTTGCGAACCTTGTGATTTCTAATCAGCAAGATAGCCGAGCTCATTGTCTTTGAAGCGTTGGATGCCTGGCTGCCTCTCGCTAATCGATTATCGATCGATCTATCGATTTGTTCAAGTGCAACAGGCAGCCGGTGGAGAACTCGTCCCGCTTTTCCGGTTCAGTTGCCAGTTCTCCACGTAACCTGTTTAATCCCAGCGATCAACACGAGTTGTATACGTATGCTGACTACTCCCTCTTGGCGTATTCATCATTTATCTATTGATCATTTCATCGATCGATATTTTAATGGTGTTCACTTTCATATAATCCCTTCTTAGTTCTTGCTATATTTGTGATCTTATCACTCCTCAAACAGCTTTTAGAGTTTCAGTGTTCAGCATCAGCAAAGCTTTTACAGGCATCGATTTATCGATCCGCTATCGATCCACTCGCCTCGTGGCTTGTCGCCCATTCATTCGCCTCGTTCACTATTGTCCATTTGGTTTTGCCAGATGTGTAGTGTGCTATGCGTTCTCAGCAATTGTACACTTGCGCTTAATCATCGATTCCATCTCTTTCTCTCTCATTCGTGTTACTATATCGATTTATTGATCGACTAGGGGTTCTTGGAAGTCCTCAATTTCACCAGAGGCATATGTAGTTCGGAGTTCCAAGTATGGCATGGCGCACTGTATTTATTGCCGTCGTAGCACATCGTCAGAGTGTTTTCTTGTGTATTGATTGATTTCATTGATTGATCGCTGCAGTCACAACAATTTCACCATTCTGATAAGGAATGATCCCAGATTTGGTAGACTTGGTGGAATTGGGATGATCACAAAAAAATTCTAACGATGAAGTGCCAATTTCACTGATTTAGCTGCCAATCGATAAAATCAATAGTTGGGCCGCTCTGACTAGCCTTGTAGCCAACCAGTGACCAAATTTAATCGATCGATTATAAACAGAAGGCGCACATAGGAGGTGTATATGTGTACGTGTGTGTATATGAGAGGCAGCTGTGTCGAATTATGCACATCTAGTGAATGCCTGGCAAAGAGAGAAAGCCAGTTTTGAAAAGCGAACAACAATGCGATCGATATTCATGATATCAATGGCAGCCATAGGTTCTTATCTTAATGGAGAGTTTAGGAAAGGCTCAGTGTGCTTTTGATCTATGACTATTACTGTAATGAGAAATTTGATCTACCCAAAAAAAAATTACCTTCTGACTTCATGGCAAGGTCATCTAAACATAGGAAACTTTTATCTGAGGAAAATCTCTAATTTTAATTTTTCCTCATCCAATTTATAGTTGAACTACGTCTCCGGAAAAATCAATGACCATCCTTCGCAGATGGACCTTACGTGGAACTGAACTTTCATCTAAAGGAAGTCTACTCTTAACACAATATTCCTCTCTGCTTCTGGGAAAATTTACCTACCTTTTCTGAAAATTTTTTCCGAGATTTTTCATTGTCCCCCTTGTGGATGTGGCAAAAATTCATCGAACAAGTACATCAAAGCGGTGTGTGCTGTAGCCAATACGTGGTGTCTACATGTCCTTTTGTATAGAATTAGGTTGGAATAAAACGTGAAATCCGCTGATTGAGGTAGACTCGTCGATTGGAGGTAGGAATTAAGGTTAGCCCTACTATAGTATCTAAATTAAAGGAAATAACAGTTTTCACCAAGATATATTGCAAAGGTTCGGTCCAGTGGAAGATCGTAGCTCCATTGAGAATTAAAAATGTGGTATTAAATCTCTTTATTATTCTCCCATGCTCAAAAGTCACCTGTGTGACTTATTATATATAAATTTGCATCGTCGTGAGATATGTATAATCTGTTAGCTCAGAGAGTGCCGATGGGGTGGCTTTGTCTGCATTTACGACCGCACTGGTTCCATCGATAGAAGAACACCACAGGATGCGTCCGGAAGAAGATTTTATAATACTAATTGGCAGTAGTAAAACATCGAGATGTTAAAATAAATAAATAAGTAAATAAATATGCATATGCATAGCAAAACTTACAGAAAAAGTTTAAAAATTAGATCATTTGAACGACACCCATGCTGAGGTCGTAATTGCAGACAAAGTCACTCCATCGGCCCTCTCTGAGCTGACAGCTTATTTATGTATGTGCACGTAAATGAGACATAAAATAAACAAGTGTCCCTAAAGAATTTAAGTCTACAAACTACTCACTTTGTACTTTGTAAGACGTGTGGAAATTTTTATTAGCATCACCTCAATTTCTAACTCTTTACGATTGCTGTAATTTCTACGCACTAATTTTTGGTTGTTTGAGCTTAGATTTTTCCATAATGGGTCAAAAATCTCATAATATTGTTGAAATTCTTGCTTTCTTAAGTCCTTTTTTCGTAAGGACTTAACCTATTTCTCACTCCTTCCGTTATGCCTGCCATGGTCATGTGTAGTACTCCTCTTATACTAGCGAACTATTACCTGAATTGGAAAATTCATCAAAACTGCTGAATAGAAGAAAAACCTGCGGTATTTGTGATGACAGCAGTCCGCACAGTAAATGACGTGTTTGCAAGAGGGTTGGGTAACGTTTTACCCTGAATCCATCCCTTAAGCCTCTAGATGTAGGTGTTTTAGATGAAGAGGGTTGTCTATGCAAGCTTACCGAACCAGTCTCACTCTATAGTAGAGCGTGGATATTCAGGGAAAGTTTGCTCACTATTTCGGTTGCTGTTCTGGAATATGCTAATGATAAAGAAACGAAAAAAGAAGAACGAAAGAAAAAATATAGCTGGAAGAAGGAAGAGAAATCCAGTATATTTGATGTTTTTTGGTTTTTATTAGATTTAAGAGTCTTTAATCAAAAGAGTCTATAAACCTGCTGCTCCATAAAAAAGCACAGCACAATTTTTACCCGATAAACTCGCAAATACACTATAGATTTCACTTTTTTCCTGAGACGAACAGCATATACGCTGAGCGTTGAGGTGTCATATTTCCGTACACAGTTGCCAACGAGCATAGTTTTAGCAGGCGTTCTGTTTTGATGCATCTTCACCAGGGCAGCAATAAGTAGCAGTTTCTCTGTTTGTCGCCACTTTTTCTTCTCAACACTTCCGCAAATACGAACGTACTGAACTTCCCAACGTCCATGCAGTTTTCCCATTCCATCTAACATGTGGCCGGAGCGAATGTCTATCTGCACGTGACCATCGGTACGCATAAAGTTCGCTAGTCATGTGATCACTTTAACCATGGCGGTGAGAAAATGAGTGATAGGTGCGAGTGGCATGTTCACACTGGTCACTTACCCGTTTTGCGAGTGGCATGTTCACACTGGTCACTTGCCCGTTTTTTTTTTCACATATTTTGCTAATTAGTCACTTTATTTCTCATTTTTCTATCGAACATCCCGGAAGGAAGCGAGTGGGATGGACGATAACCTGCCAGAATAGTTTTAATGCATCCATTTTAATAATCACAATTTTTTTTGCAAAGATGGGCCGTTTTCCACAGAAATTGAGCAAAAAAAAGATGTAAATGAATATTTTTTATATAATTTGAGAATTTTTTGGGTGGAACACTGAAACCACTCTCTGTAAGGGGTGAGAGGTGTGGGGGGAGAAGAGAGTGTAGTACTGCCCCTAGTTTCCAACATGTCTTGGGTGTCTTTCTGGCTTAATTTTGCCGCCCCCCCCCCCTCCTACCCCGTCACCACCATCATTACAGTCGCAAAGCTGTTCAATCGCGATATGGTTTCGTTACGACGCTTCACCGGTTCTAACATGACTTGACAAGTAACATGTATGTTGTAACTTGTCATGATGGAGGTGCATCGTTAGATCTCGTTAGGATGCGTTCCGTCGTATGTCAAAACGTGTGAGAACTAGTGCACTTTATAGCAAAGCCGCGTCACAGTGGCTCTGTTTAGCGACTGCGAAGCTATTTGGTATTTTAACAGCGCAGGTCGCATGCATGATTAAGATAACCCAGGGTAAACGTGTTAACAGCTCGCAAACTTACCCATGGTTGACGCAGGCGTCAGCATGCTCACTCTGGGTAATCTAAATGATGAATCCAGGCCGCCCGAATAAGCACTCAATGGATGCAAGATTAGCTAGGGTAGTTTTATCCTCGATATGAGTAGGCAGGTGACATAAATATTCAGCAGTAAGTTGATTCAGCACCGCGTTCATGCTGTCCGCTAGTCGTCCATAGTAGCGCGATCTTGCTCGCACGCATCGCAAGCGCACGCAAGCGGCAGCGAACAGGGTTTGTCCAGACGAGTGCTAACATCCGAGCTCCATGATTTTTGAGCACTATTGGAAGAATTGTCATTGTTTTCGTCACCAGTATTTCTATGCTGTGGTGATTTAAAATAGGTATTACAGCGACGAGAACAGTAGCGCTTCTACCGGGTGACAGAGAGTATTGGCATCAGGATGGTTAACCGCGCCGCATCTGTGCTGCGCCGCGGTCCTTGCCGGCAGTGCAGTAACAATTGCCATTCACTGTAGTGCAGTGGCGGGCGCAGAAAGTGGGCGGTGGGGGAGGGCGCGGGAAAAAGTGGGGATTAATGAAAATGTCAATTATAACAATAAATAACTAATAAAAATTATTATTAAAATTAATAAGACAAATAAATGGTTAAAAATAAACTAATACAAGATTTTTGTCTGTGTTGTAAAGCAATTTGGAAAATTTGGCGATCCATTTTCGAGGGGGAGTGCCCCCCCCTCCCCCTCTGCGTCCGCCACTGCTCTACTGTACACAGAGCAACAATCGATCCGTAGATCAACTGGAATGCACACGTAGTTCAACAAGTATAGATCATGTGCGAACATGCACATGATCTATACTTGTTGACTAACAGGTCTCCAGATGTAAACCTGTTAGTCAGGACCAGATGATTTTCTCTGAAATTCAAAGAAAAAATCACATATCTCGTGATTATTTTCAATGGCATCCGGTTCAAAGCCATTGCAGTCGCCGGACATCTGTCACTTTTTGCTGTGTGCTGTGATTACCATATCGTTGTCTGGTGCCAGTTGTCCTGTTTCTCACATCCGTATGGGCTGTTTGAATGATGTGAACTATGCAGCGTTGTGTGCCGATTACTCATCGTTCGACATTTAGACGGCTCCTTAAACAATAGTAGGCTGACTGCCTATCGACGATGTACATGGGGCTGTGACTGTAGGGCTGTAAGAATATTGTACTAATACCGTAATCACCTCACCGTGCTCGTTGTTGTACTGAATGCACTTTGTGATATGCGCTACGATGGGTGGCTGTAGTTGATTTTGTTACACATTGGGGCTCTTTTTGACAACTCTGTGATCGGTGCAAGACGCGCCGTATTACAGTACGCCTGCATCGCGACAGACGGACGCACGCACGGACGGACGGACGGATCGGTCGGTGGCTGCTGGCCGTCGGCGTGTCGGTCGGTCGACCTGGTCGATTGTTGTTCTTTACACAAAACTCGCGTCGACTTACGGCACAATGCCGTTTCTTTTCGTTTTCGCGTTGTCGTTTCGCCTCCGCCTCCTCCTCGACCGGCGTACGCGGCGATCTGGCCGCTCTGAACTCGTACTACGCCTGTTTACTACTGGCTTACAGTACTTCTAGGCTGAATTCCGGAATTTCCACTGGATTAGCTCTACTCGATTTGGTTTCAGAATCACTGCAGGATGTTGCTCTCGTCCTTTTTTCTCACGTATATCTATATTTACCAGCGTACATTCATATATCTGGATATAAAAGTCCATGCAAGATTATGGGATTTAAGCCTTTCCCATTTCCATTTGGTATGTCCTACAAAAAAAGAAAAACTATGAACTAAAACTAGGATTAGAAGAGAACAAATTGACATGCGAAGTTGGCCTTCTTGTCCTTTTTCTTTAGCTGTAGACCCCTAAATTTTCAGCGAACCACTCGCTAAATTACTGCTATTTTCTGATGCTCCTGAATCCAAACAAGATCCCCATAGAGGTCAGAATTCACAGATTTTTTTCGACAACGATTTAGTAATAGTTTAAAACGGTGATGAAAATCTCAGGAATATGCATAGTCTGTTCGCTCAGAGAGGGCCGACAGAGTGACTTTGTCTGCAATTGCGACCTCAGCGCGCAGTCGTGCAACTGATCCAATTCTTTTTGTAGTTTTTGATCTGTATGTTGTATGATTCCTTACGTTATGATGCTCAGTGGAGTGCTCCCATCGTTGAAACCAGGGCTGCGGTCGTAATCGCAGACAAAGTCACACCATCGGCTTTCTCTGAGCTAACAGATTAAACACATCAGATGTAACACAAGCGCTTGGGTTTCTTCCAGGCATGATTGTTTCGTCAGTCTATCATTGCTTAGCAATATTTTTTGTACCATTTTTAAAGGATTTCCTCTTACGATATCTCTGCTACAATGCTTTGCACCTAAGATATAGCGGGCGGGAAAAAGATCAGGTCAAAAAATGGTGTCAACATCAAATTTTCGGTCTTCGATGAGCACCATTCCTCCAAAAAATAGGAGAATGAGCTATTCTGTTTTTGTTATAGCTGTACATGACTTTGTAAGGGCAGTAAATCGCAGGATTTGGGGCTGTGGACTTTCTGAATAGGGATCCATGCTATAATTCATCCCTAGGTACGATCACGCTGATTTTCCATCATCGGCAATACACAAAGTAAACATTGGTGTAGCAGTGTCTGAATTTCGTAGCCAATATACACTGAAGTTCCTAGGAGCCTCTAGAAATTTGAAAATAATTTTCAAGGAGAAGAAACTTGGGGGGTGGAGAGAATTTTGGTTGGACCGTGCAATATATTTACTGGCCACTCCTACAATTCTAACGAAGAGTCTGAAGAATAACAATATATCTGATGCTTCGACGATTTGTGAAATCCTGCAACTTCTGGATAATACAGCGCATTATTTTCTCGGCATTTAGGAAACCTGGACATTACTTCATAGCGCCATTCGCTTAGCTCATTACAACAGCCTCTAAGGCAGAGTAAGCATAGATATGTAGTTGAAATTCCACACGTAGATAAATACTACATTTCTACATATGTGATCGGATGTACAAATCTCTCTACATGACCTGCACTTTTCAAAAAAGAACTACATCTACCCGTTCAACATGCGAAGAGAACAAATCGTTGTGAATCTGGATTTCAGTCATCGTTTCTGGAAATCCTTATAATTTATGGATGCTGTCTGTTTCTTGACTTGCTTTACTATGTGGCACATAGCTCATCGAAACCACGAAATCTGCCTATAAGCTCGAAATTTATGGCATGGCGCTCGGCCGTGCTCGACGGATGTTTCACGATCATAAATATTGAAGAGCGATGGTGGGAATCGAGGGATTCGGCCGATGGTGTGGACTTTATGGGGGACAAGGGGAGGGGAGGGTTTGCTCTGTAGCTTATGCATGGTTCACTAGTGAACAGGTGAATTCTCCATTGATTATGGAACTTAATTCGTCCTTGTAGATGCATTTGTTAACTAAAGAGTAGGCCTACGAGGACTAAGCTACCCCACCCTCCTTCCCCCCCCCCTCCCTTCCTCGCCGGCTTCTCCCCCCTGCCCCTTTGGAACCCCCAGAAACAGCGTTTTTACAGCAATTACCTAGCTGTATATACACAAACGACGGCCAGTGAATGCCGCGCCAGCGCGCATGGACCTCGTTTCCCATGCAAATTTTCATGAAAGATTGTTCGTATTAATCTGGTCGTCGCATGCTGTCACATTCGCAATGAGTGATGAGGGGATTATGGGCGGGTGGAGCGCCGCCCGCCCGCTCCCCGCCGAGCATCACCACCAGCAACAGCAGCACCAGCGGCTTGTGTGCTGCTGAACCCGCGGACCCCTCGAATTTGTTCGGGTAACTCGACCCGATTCGGTCATCTCACTTAGCACGGGCACAGGTCCGGAGAAATCGGAGAGATTTGTTCGGTTTTAAAGCGTTTTTCATGTGATGTCGGCAGATTTACGCTGATTAGTCGGCTACCAGTTTTCCCGCATTCTCATAATTTTCGGTTTCTTGTTTCGCGGATTTTTTTCCAGCTGCAGGGGTGGGGAGAGCGGGGGGGGGGGCAGAATTGGTAGGCTAGCCGAAATCTGAGGCTGCATTCATCGCTGAGATTCCCAAGGGTAAACGTTTTAATACTACACAAACAAATTAATCCATCAACAGGTTTACCCTGGGTAATCTCAGTGATGCATCCAGGCCCTGAAAGAACTTCCTAACTCACTCTTAGCAAGAAAAATTAGCATTTTCCAGGGTCAAGTCTCTCATTGTAAAGTTATTAATTTTACAGGTAATGTTCTTTCCGCTTCTACATATTTTCACGTTTTTTTTTACTTTTTTATAAGTGATAGTGTGTTTATAAATTGGAGCTCTGGGAAATTTTGAGGACAAATGCTTAGGAAACGTGCTTCGAAATTTCCTATATTCTCCCCAGATACGGGAGGAAGAGGATTTTTTGAAGAAAAGCTGGAAATCTATCATTATGTTTATCCTTCCATGATAAAGGCTACATCACTGAATATTGCTAATACGACCCTTTCTCATCCACGTTCTCTCTTTTTCTTTTGTTTGCGGACGAGATTATTCGAGATTGCGTGGTACACCACGGACATTTCACTTTTTCTTACGATTCCATAGAAACTCTAGTGCCCGAAAGGGCAAGATCACGGCTTGTTTTCCAATATTTGACCGACGATAACGTTTTTCCTCCTTGCTTACTCAATCCATCCTTGATACTTTCGCTGCTGCTTGCGTTTCTGAAGGACAAATTGACGTTTCTCTTGTTCAACGCTGTAATTGGAACTTTTCTGCCGTTATTCTCCTTAGATTCTGAAGAATTCTGGTACTTGAAGATATGTATATGAAACAGGTGGAATATAGAAATATAATGTTGTTCCACGCTGTTAGATTATATTTTATAGTGTGAAAATTTCATTTTGAACCCATACCGTTTCCATGTTCTATATTACCCTGCTGGTAATGTCATCAGGGATCCTTACACAAAAATTTTCGTGATCATCGGCAAATCGTAAATCGTAAATTTCCACAAATTTCCTTTCTACCATAATCCAAACTGGACACCGTACGCTTACCTTGCTGGCTCTCCATTTACCTGACACCTTAGCTTCTTCCCACATTATCTTGCATGACCTAACGTATCCTGTCGTCAAGGCAGCTTTTTCGAGATCTTGCGCACATATGCCCACTATCGCCACCAGTAACTCACCTGTCATGAATTTAGTTGTGCTACATCGCGCACGGGCTTTTTCCTACCGTATCCCGGGATCCGGACCTTTAATATGTGGTTTTTCTGCGCGGCACGTTCAAGTAGTGTCCGGACGTGCACACACGCATACACACACCTGCATGCACCGCATGTAACAGAATCACATTTCGATGATTTATACGACGTTAGATGGGACGCGCCGGGTTGGCCCTTGCGTTTCTGGGTCAATTGGCATGGAATTCTATGGGAGACAGTCAGAGACGAGTCACTTTCTGCAGTTCAAATCATCTGGGAGACGTAAAAACACGGAACTCTGGACGGGTGATATCAGTCAGTGAGACGCTCACACCCCGTGAAGATGTGCAGCTACAGCCAGTGGCCATCATTTTTTTTTATACGTTTCCTTTTCAAAAAATTTATGGACACGAAAAAAATTCGTGTTTTCTGTGACGATCCCAGTTTGAATGCTTCAGCACCAATTTGTATACTTTATCCCTTCAAATTTTGGGGTCCAAATCTCCAGACCTAACAAGAAATGACGAAGTTGATCTCCGCTTGAACAATTTTTGAATTTTTTCTCGATTATACGGCCGAACTGCTGTTCTTTTTTTTCTTTCAGCATTATTCGAACCACGCTACATATTTATGAGTTTCCGAAAACTGACAATTTTTCAGGAAATTTCAAAAAAAAAAAAAAAGAACTTTTCCTGGCTCTAGAAAGTCTTCCTCTCGCTAAACTACTCATAAGAATTGATCAGTTCCATTCTCCCCATTGTTGTTCGTTTTTTTCTTCTATCTGGAAATTGAAGGTTTGTTCCGTTCATTGTAAGCTTTGAATCATTCCTCCTCTCATTTTCTAATTCATTCATTCATTCATTCATTCATTCATTCATTCATTCATCCTCTCTCACTCCTTCCACTACTTCGTGCTTATTCTCGTCAGCTGCTTCCTCTGCATAACAAATAAGTTCCTTCATCAGGATGCAAATGAGAAAAAAGTGTTGGAAGCTTCCTCCTCGTTTGCCTTTTCTTTGTTTTTTTCTAATTTTCAGTTGAAAATACTCCTTTTGGATTACCAGTATTTTATTTTCACCTATTCTAATTTATTGAACCTCTGGGAGTTGCAGGAGGGTGCACTGGTCCAGCATTTGCATATTTTGCAGTAAGGTTGTTGTACTTGATTGAGTGAGGAGAAGTGGATTTTCGAGGATTTTTGATGTTTTTTTAAATTGTACTTTATAATGGTTGTAAATTGGCATATGCTTGTGTTTTGATTAATTTATTTATTTCCCAACGACCGCTAAAGATATAACTTTTAGAATCATCAGTTGAACAATAGTCAATTGCTACTGTGTGTACTGTACCAGAACGCCACAGGCTCACTCTTGCTGCTGGACCACTATTGATTTTTGTCAGTTGTCCTAGCGTTATGCTCATCGCTGGAACATTAGGGAAATCGCGTTGTGGTGTGGCCAGCACATAAGATATGCGCTCGTACAGCATACCAATGATACATTCAGCCGTTTTCATTACCGTAAGACAGGCAGGCGGCCGCCGACCGGCCGGCCGGCTGTGCCCTTTCAGAAGTGAGAGTGCAGCGCCGCGCATTTGAGCCGTGAATGCATAAATTCGCAGTGATTCCGTGGCTTTCAGCGATATACCGGCTAACATCGTAGTTTATTCGATCAAAGATTGACGACGCCCCGGCGCCAGCTGCCCAGGGCCCGCTTTAGGCCAAAGGTAACCCCGAGTGCTCATTTCGTATGCAATTTTCGATGTGTGTGTGTGGTAATCAGAGGTGGCCCACCCCAGCCACCACCACCACACACACAGCCAGCCACCCGAAATTCCACTTGTCGATTATTCAAATCACGCTCTCTCTCTAGCTGTGCTGGTGTGAGAGGAGGGCATGTATTGCCCCCGACCACCCCCCCCCCGTTCTCGGTTGATTGCCTGTATTGTATGCTGGATCGGAGCGATTTTTGTGGATGTGGGAAATTGCGGTCACGTGATTTTGCAGATGGTGCGATGAATTGGCTATTTCTAGTGATACACCTACACGACTACTTCACGACTTTGATCTAGTGGAGCAGATTTCAGGGATTCAGCTGGGATTTGCTTCGCTGCAGATGCAGAGGCTTGAGATTTCAGATTAGCTGGCTCCTTACTGGTTCTTGGCCTCGATTTATTTCCTATCTTTACGCTGGGAAGCTCTTGGCCTAGCTTACATAACATTTTGCACATTTCAACCAGTTTCAACGGTTACCCGAAAGTTTTCCAGAACCTTGGACTACTTTCCTCTCACTCTCTCTTTTATCCTTTATCTACACATCTCAATTCCCTATTTAAGCATGATTATCCCTTCAACTTTTAGCATTATGTTGTGGAAGCTGAGCCGAGCTTCCATGCGTAAAAATAGAAAATAAATCGAGGCCGAATATTGTGCCTGCTGCTGCTCTTCTCTTCTTTTTGTGTATTTCCGTATTCCAGAGCCGTGACCACACTTCCGGTCTAGTTCAAGCCCCGAAACCGGTGTGTGAAAAAATAAACAGCATTCCAGCTCTCCTACATTCTTCTCAGAGCTCTTATTTCTTTCAATTTATCTTCAAGCTGCATCTTTCCTTCTACATTCATTAATAACTTGTATCTCTTTCAATGTCTCTTCACTATTCCTTCTTCTCCAATCATTCCTTTCCTCTTCACTATGTACATTCGTCATTCTGTTCGGCGCATCGCTACTGATGTTTTATTTTTTTTTGGCTTTTTTTCCTTTTTCAGGAAAACAGATCTTTTACTCCTGCTTATTGTTTTATGAACCCCTTTTCTAAGTAGCTCTGATTGCTATTATTCTTCACAATGCTATTTTCCTACCGCTTTCTGTTCTCTGCACTTTCTTCTTTACTTCTGTTCGCTTTCTTCCTTTCATTCATTTTTTTGTCTTCTGCTCCCCCATGTAACTGTTTCATGTTTCAAAGCCGCAGCACTCTTTGTTTTTCTTTTTCTGAAGTTTTGTTGAGCGCAAACTTTTCTTTTGATTTTTTGTGCAACAATCTGGGTTTGAATTAGGAATAAAACATTAGAAGAAGAAACAAAAAGGGGTGAAGCAATGTGATTTGCGTTTGATATTCGTTCATTTCTCCGTGTTTTCCCAGTTCCTTATCGATTTCCTTCATGAAATTTCCGCTACAACTTTAATTTTCGCACTAGTGTTCTTCATTTTTCCTCCATTGCCCCAATATGTAGTTGTGAAACCGTTAGTCCATTTCCTAGTCGCAAGTTCCTGATTCCATGAATTTGCATTTTCACAAAATTCATTGCATCCTTTTCAGGCCATTGATTCGGCACTCATACATCGACAACACTCACTCGGATGGAGACCTTCGTGCCTGTTTGTTCAATTTTTTTCCAATATTGTGGTTGATTAGGTTCACATGAAATTTTCTAGTCTGAATTATCCTTATGTGGGAATATTCCTGAACGTTGTGGTCCTAGAACACCAACGAAACGAAACACTGAGGGGTTTTGAGTAGGTCTTATCCCATTTTATATGACGTTTATTCCTTTCCATGATGATTCCTAAGTCAGAACCCCCATAGGAAGCAACTAAATCAGCTTATTCCTTCCCAATCCTTAAACGGCGCTGAATCCCCATCCAAGGCACTTCTGACATTTTTACAACTTGTTCATGTGTCATAATGAGGCACTGTACGAAAGTTGTCCTTTTAGTGTCAGGATTTTGTCTGTCTGATTACTTCACCTGCACCATTAGGCGGCTTCAGACGATAATCATGGTATAGCCTTCTTTTCAGGGATTACAATTTCCATTTCTTGGAAATTCACTCAAATCCGGATTATTTTTAGAGCAGATCAAAGACTCACGAGTGTCTAGTACTCTCAGAACCAAATAGAAACCGAACAAAATTCATTTAATTGTTCATCTAGGGCTAGAGCCGAATAATTCAAATGTTTAGAAAAGAGCCCTAATGCCTTCTTATTAATCCTGAACGCTAGTATGGCTCCCTGTTTTTCGAACATCTAAACTGTAATCTTGTTCGAAGTCGAGTTTTCCAATTTAGAATAAACCAGTAGGTATCTGATGCATCATTCGGTCCTAACCATAGTGTCTTGCCGTCCTTTTCGGGGCAGGAAGTCGTTGGAATCAAGCTCTCTTTTTTATAGAGTATATATACTTCCTCTTGCTCATCCATTCACAATGGGCTGTTGCTCGTTCTGCAAAGATAGCGCTACCCTTTTTTCAACAATTGTGGATTTCTCCCTGCAACTGAATATCCAAAAAAATTACAATTCAATGACACTTTGAAACGAACACAATCACGATTTGCGGTGCAGCCTCGCATCTGCAGCGCATCACCACAGCGGTGCGGTAACGCTGCGGTGATGCCTTCTCCTAACGTATCTTAACAAGCTATTTGTGGTTCTAACGGGGCATCACACACCCAAATTTGTTAAGATCTTGCTGCTCTAGACGTGTAACAATAGGTGAATTGGGATCAGGATGGCCGCGACCATAGAGCAATTTGTACAAGATGCGTGCGTTTGACGCGCGTGCGTTTATACGCTGAAGGATAGGCTTTGCTGACGCTGACGCTGTTCTGACGCAGGTGAGATGCACGCATCTGCTGGCTGGCTGTCATTTGTGGCGGCTGAGCGGTATTTCCATTCAGGGTGTACGTGCCGGGTTTTATGAAGAAAAAAATCTTACATAGTTGGAAAAATGGATGTGTGCATCTGACGCATGACTGACGCACGCATCTGGTATAATTTTTTACTTTATGGGTAGTGAGTAGTACCAGTACGATTACTCCCTGCAGACAGGTAGTCTGCTTTTCATAATCTGGCTCAGAGGGACCTCTTCAAGCAATCTACGGATTACCCCATTTGATGAGGCCCTGCGCGAAGCACGTGTGGCGTATCCTGCTTGCTTAATATGTGGAGGGGCGTTAAGAGGAAGGTTGGGCGGGGGGGGGGGGGGGGGCAGGGTAAACCAGTGTCAAAACCAACCATACAAGTTATCCTAACCACTTAGGAGCCAACCCTGAGCTAGACTCACTCCGTGCCATTCACTCCGTCCCACTCCTGCTCGCCCCCCCCCCCGTCCTCTACGTGAAATCCGACATCGTCCCACAGCCCACCACTTATTGCTCTCGGTTGCACTTAAACTGCCGCACACTAACAACAATAATGGTCAAATTTAAATCTGAGCGAAATTCACGAGAAATTTTGCGGGAAAACGGTGCGTTCGAGCGGGTGTGCGTGCGTGTGTCTGCGTCTCCCATCAGAATCACAATGCCTCTGGCTGCTAGCTGTACGGGCGAGCGCCGCTCACATGAATGCACGGTATTGTTCGGTGCGTACCAGCTGTATGCGAGGGCGTGTACAGTTAGTTCATTTACCGTACATACAGCAGTAGCGCGGGGAATCCTGCTTGTCAACCCCCGGTCGTTGAAATTCGCATGCATCAGGTAGTGAGTTGATTTTTTCGAGTGTTACCTCAGTTTTGTATGTGGATATTGATTGGTGGGTGAAACAGGTAAACAGTGGCACTGATACTTACCTCTGGGATACGCTGAATGCGCCTATTTTTTTTTTGTAATTCCTTATCCTCATCACTGTCTTTTGGAGGATCGTTTCCACTGTTTGATTTTTCTACTACTCAGGAAACCAAGAAGCCGGGTACCGCGAGGGTTTGCATGTGTCCTGCATGAGACTGAGAAAATCATAGGATTTTGGGTTTTTCAACGGATTTGCATCGTATCTAGAGACACGCTCTAAGAACCTAACCACAGTGTTTTGCATGAGAATGAATCCCACGATTAAGACATGCAATCTTTTAATCAGTGGTTCTATTCCAGGAATAGTCAAATCCACGCCGGACCCATGCGTCCCCAAAAATCCGATTCAAATCCGATACAGAGCGCACGAAAAACTCATGCATACCCATACAAAACCCATGCAAAGCCCATGCAAAATCCATGCATATCCATAGGTTAAAAAAACAGTGTTTTGCTCCAACACACATGCCTTAGTAATGGGATTTGCATCATTCAATCTCATATAGAACACGGCTTTTAAGTTTCCTGAGTGGGTTCCGCATGAACGTGCTTGAGTTGAGATATGGGTATGCACGGATTTTGCATGGAATTGACCATTACTGACATGGAACTATTGATTTTTAAAAAACCGTATTTGCTCCAACACACACGTCTTAGTCATGTGCTTTGCATCTTCCAATCTCATGCGGAACACGTTCCTGGTTTCCTGAGTAGCTTAAGAGAATTTTTCAGGCATTTCAAATCCACGAATGCCCAATGTCTTTCCTGCAGCGGTAGCCAGACGCAGAAAGTGGGTGGGAGGGGGGGGGGGGAGCGGCTGGGAAAATAGTTGGGTCTCCGCCGTTTTGGGGATCCAGATGGAACATAAAGTTAATAAAAGGATAAAGTGGTCGGCGTTAATCAATCCCGTCACGAGGGATGCGCCACGCATTCGACTTCATCTGAGCATAGTAGAGGCGTTGAATGCGTATGTGCCCTGTACAATGACTTGCGGGGGGCACCCGATGTACCAAGTCAGTGCTTCATCCTCCCAGACTCCTTTGGTACCAATTTACCGACCCCGGAGGGATGGAAGGCTTGGTTGGCCTCGGGCGGGATCGAACCATCGATCGTGTGCGTGCGCAGCGAGCCTCTTACCACTGCCCCACACGCGCCCCGGAAACTAAAATTAATAAAAATATTATTTGTAGTAATAAGTAACAAATAAAAAATTTATTTAAAAGATTATAATAAAAATAAACTAATGCAAGATTTTCACTTTTATCCAATGCAAAACACTGTTCTCAGGTTCCCGGAATATTATCACTTTGCTTTTCTTAGTGGGCGTGTGACAGCGCACAATAAACTTTTGAGGTAGATCAAACATCTACAAGTCCAACAAATGTAGCACTGTGTGACAAAAGACCAGAAATACTTGCTGAGAATAGACCAAAAATATTGAATAAAGTAAATGAAGATAATCAAAAAGGTGTCGATCAAAGAATGCACAAAATTTTCTCTGAATGAAAAGATCATTTCACCAAGGCTGTTCCATATTAATGGAATGCACTAGCTGAAATATGCCCAAATGAGTACAAAAATGAACAACAAAGAGGATAGACTTCTAGTAATCACGTGAAAATCCAGAGAATCCTACTCGTACCTAGAAGCAACATCTTATCACAGGATCGCTTTTGAGGTTTTTCCTCAGTAATAATCGCCAGGCGACGCTGCTCACAATGTTATACATGATCATTCTCAGAAGTGCCGAAAACCCCGTTTCCTAGCCATTTCTTCCGAGGAGGAATGTTTGTTGAGATGCTCACAGCCTTGTGACAGAATGGGACCTCACCCCTCGTTGCCGGTGGTGAAGTGAGGGTTACAGAGACCAGAGCGCTAATATAAGCCAAGGAATCTAATCATCAGCTGATCAGTCTCAACACTTCCCCTAGCTAATCCTTAGTGTTGATTCCTGGCTCATGTCTTCTTATCTCCCTAGTTTCCATCATCTTTCGCTCCAAAGTCTTTGTTAAATGATGATGGAGGACACGTGCAACCCTGGTGGTGGTTCATTCCTGTGTCTCAAGGTGTCGCATTGTGAACCTCGTCGACCTCGAGTTTCCCTCTTAAGGACGAGCCCAAACACGGCTTTCTGACGATTCTTCACGGAATTACAGTACCGGCCAAAATTATATAGCCTTTTCGTGACTTGCGATACTAAGCTCCTCACTTCTAGTTGTAAAATCTCAGACTTTAAAAGAGGCCGAGGTTTTATAATTGCCAAGCACGCCTAGCTTAATATGAGGAATCAAACGGAGCAGTGCTGACCTCGAAATGTGAGGCAAAAATTAAGTTAATTTTACTTGAATGTCCGTGAAACGTTATTTCTGAATTAACTCGAAGGAGATCTGGTATATGCTGATCTTTGTCCCTTAAATGAACGACTTCCACAAGATACTAGTCTATTTCACTAAATACATCACTTTTACGCTAAGGTTCCACTTACAAAAGTCATTCCGCGGCCCTTTGTGGGTAAAATTATGCCACAGATTTCGAGCTCCATTAACAGAAGAATATTTATTCACCGAAATGGAGGGGCTCTGCTGATTTTCCATTACTCTCGATCACCTACAACTCTTATAAAAGTTTGAGCTTACTGGTTTAGCTTTTTCACAAGTTATAACTAGGAAGTGAATGAAAGTTCAGAAGACTACAATTTTGGGCAGTACTGTATGTGAACCAATGAGGCCACAAATCAGTATAAAACGAGCGCATCAGAGAATCGAGTATATATGGTAATAAGTATAAGTAGTTCTGTGCAAGACTACCGTATTTCAAGCGTTTGACGACACAGTCATATTGAGTCATAATTCATGGATCGGATTGGATAAACTTTCACCCATTGAGCTGAACGTTCTAAAAACTAAAATAAGCCGGATCCGGCAAAAAGTAGGTCCCTTTTGCGTCATTCTGCTATTTACTAATTGTTAATTAATCACCTGTGGAATTGTAAGTTGATTGCTTACGCTCGCAATTATGAACCAAAATGGTGCGGAAATGAAAACGGTGGCTATTTATTGCAAACTTTCTAACACAACTGGTGTACTTTAGCAGAATTGGTGATGGGTTATGCTGAGTGTCTCATGGGCACCATAACTAATCCGATAATGCCATCATGGGTTCCGTTAAGTTCTTTAATTAATTGTTCATTCAACTCGTGTTGAAATGTGAAATTTAGTGGTGTATGCGTATCACTTTGTGACTTTTCATACGAGATTACTGTACTTCTATTTCTTTTCGCAAGAAAACAAAGGGGAAATGACCTTCTGAAGCTACCGTAATCCTGCCATAAATAGCAGCGGAGATGCATGAGGTGCATGTATCGCTGCTGCCTGGATAATTCCTTGATATTTTTTTATGACTGAGGCTTTCTGCGGTCAAGTTTGTAGGTCATTTCCACTCTTACTATGAACATAGGATATTTCCCCTCAAAGTAAATTTATGGAAACTTTCGAAGCCTTTTTAGAAAGACGGTAATAGCCTGCGGAAAAGTAGATAAAGCCCTTGTTTAGATCAAGAAATGAATGATACCAAGAACACAGCGGTCAAGTATTCTAATGTTTTTACACTAGCCGGTTTCGAGGCTTAAACTAGACCGAAAGTACATATATATTGCTCTTCTTGGCGCTATTGGGTCATGCACCCTTTCATCAACAGTTCCCCACGATGCTTCAAAAGTATATTAGTAAGAGTTTTTTGAGACACACGAATGAGCCACCACCAGTGTTGTACGTGTCCTGCATCGTCATTTGACGAAGACTTTGGAGCGAAAGATGATGGAAGCTAGGCAGCTAAAAAGACATGAGCCAGAAATCAACACTAACGATCAGCCAAAGGAGGTATTGCAGTTGATCAGCTGAAGTTTGGATTCCTGAGCTATATTTCTGCGCTCTGTTCCTCGCTGTACCACAGCCAACGAGGGGTGAGGTTACGTGTCTTCTTTGTCGCCATTCAGTTGTGCTCTTTTCTTACTCATAAGTTTCTTCATGTACGTAGGTTCTACTTTGTCGGTACTATAATCAAAAATCATCGTTTCGCCACACGGTGCAGTTGCTAGATTGTTCGTATTCTGTTGTATGAGGATGATGTTGTATTGAATCTGAGGATTAAGATCTGACGAAATCGTCAGATGTCGAAAGCTAGCCGAAATAAAAATAAGATCATCAATGGTGGGCATCATTAAATTAAGAGTAATAGCTTCAAAAGAGCTTAGTGCTACATATACTAACCGAGATGACAATGAGAATGTGAAAAGCACAAGATGCTACAAGATGTGGTAACAGAGGAAGTATGTGATGTTGTGGGCCTCCGTCCTTTGTGCCATTGACCTAGTTATTCAAAGAAGTGCACCACAACTATGCTGTGTTTCCCATTTTAGCCTTTAGTTCATGTACAAGAGAAAGGTGGACTCAATTAGTTGCATAATATCATACCTATATGTTTACGTTCTATGAGTGTCGTGCTGTATGGCTAATGAGATGAACAATCAACGTCATTTCCACATGATAAATTATACAGAAGCGTACCTTATAAATATTCGTAATGAGTGTTCTCCTCTCATAATTTTATGAAATCGTCTTTTCTTTTGATTAACTCGTAGGCTGTTCTAGAAATTGGAGAATTTTATGAGGACGGTACATGTATCTAAACGCTCGAATTAATAAGGTTATTCTAAAAATATGCAGTGTAGAGATTTTCTTAGCTCATTTATAAAATCACATTTGCTAAGCCAACTGCCCTGAAACGGTCCTTGTTTACCGAAAGAACTTTCATAGAATGTTCCCATTTATCGAGAAACTATAAGATGAGAATCAAAAAAAGTGAAAAATTTAAGAATTTTCAGAATTCTCCCCCTTTTCTCCCAGAATAGCAAAATTGTTTCCCCAGCGTACTCTGCATTAGGTGTAGGCGAGAACAGCAGCGACTTTCCCAAGCCATTTCTCACAAGGGTACTATACAGTGCGTTTCATAAGTATAGACGCACCCCAGAAAACACTGGCACACAGTTCCACGTAACTTTTTGGAGAAAACCACGAGTGCCAATCGAATGAGCGTGCCCAAAAACCTTTGATTCCGTCGTTTTACCCGAAGTTATGGAAAAAATAGGTAGATCCAGCACTTCCCCTTCATAGGGACCGTTTCATAAGTATAGACGCACTTTCAGAAACCGATGATTTCACACAGGGAACTTCCTTGCAACAGCGGATTTGTAGCTGATAGGTCTCCACAATTCCCAAGCAACTCAGAAAACATGGGTTGGCGTAGATTTACCCATCTTTTCCGGGAAATGGCGATCAAAACGGCTCTTAGTACAGGCAGTAGCACTTTCCAGGTTTGTTGTGCCTGAAGATGTGGGGTTTCGGCCATAAATGTCAACTGGTGGGATGCTGCAGGGATGTTCGATGTTGGTAGTATTAGAAGGCAGATAGTACCGTCGAATAGGGCTTCTCAAAATGCTCATTTGTTGAGCGACTGGTATAGGTCACGCCAGTTTTTTGATGGAAAGTGAGGTTTTCCCTTCTGTGTGCTGCAAAAAATTTAAGAATTGAACACTAAACGTGCTCTTGTGATTTGGGGAATTCGATTATGTAGAAATGGAAATAATGCCTAGGATGTTGTTATGGGAGCAAACATCTCCAACTTTGGCAGCGCCTACCTCTAAAGATGCTCGTTTTGAGAGAGTCTGGCTCTCCTTGTATGTCATCCCCGCGGCGTGCATTCATTATAACACAGTCCGAATAAAGCTTTTCTCATCCTGTAAACTCATTTAAACATAGCACGGGCTTCCAAAATATCCAAAACAACCAACTCGTTTTTTCGAGATAGCGATCACCGCGTTCCTTCCGGGAAAACGAAGCTGTGAAGCTTTTTTGAAAGGGATAAACCCAGGTAAGAGATGAAGTCAACAATGCACAATGGTGATGTAGCGAATAAATGCCTTTTTAACCCATGCACTGCATGACGGAGCCGACGCAACACCATTAATGCACATCATGTGCTTTGAGTTCAGGCAGGGTCTGCGACGCCGTCTTTGACGCGATGTCTTCTTTTGCATACCAAAATTCTTCCTCCGATTGTAGGACTCGATATCTTATACATACATGCAGGTGAACCCCGAAGAACCTCCCCCTACCCGGAGATCCTGCGATTTCACCAGCCTACTGCATGTAAATATTTTAGCTGCCCCAGCCTCGCTCCAAAACGCTGTGATCCAAGTTGAAATGCAGATTTACATTGTAGACGCTTATTAGTTCTTATCAAAATATTGAGCCCAGTTTTTCCCCTGAAAATAAGATTTATTTGTATTTTCTCATGGACTGCGTCTATACTTATGAAACGGCACATTTAATGGTGATGTGCCAAATCTATCCCGTATTTTCCATAATCACTAGTGAAACAACGCAATCTTAGGTTTTCTGGCATGCCGAATCGATTGACGTTTGTAACTTCTCTCATGAACCTGTGATGAACTGTGTACCGGCATTTTCTAGGGTGCGTCTATACTTATGAAACGCACTGTATTTTTCCGTTTGAATCGGGAAAGGAATCTTGCTTTTTCCGGTTCGTTAACCGCTGCAGACAACAATTTCGATGTGTTTCATTTTATGACCAACACCAAGGTCATCACGACCTCCAAAGCACAAATAACCGGCAGCAGTGACCGGTCGATGTGCAACCCATCACTGGGAAATTGCCGGGGACTACTGCTGCAGATGCTTATTGATCGAGCGGATTTGGTGTGGATCATTAGCGGCTGCATTGGAATGCGGATTTTGAATGAAAAGAACAGTTATCGGACTGACCCTTCATTAAAAACAAAATTGCATGTACTTAGTGCAAGAACCGGATTTCGTGAGTGAAAGTTGGGAGAGGGGAAGGGGAGAGGGGGTAAGAGAAGTGAGGGTCGGAGGCTGAGACTCGTTTGGTAACTAGTCATTCATTGCCCACAGCAAATTATATTGCTTTATTTATAATATTAATATATATAATATTTCATGGCAAATTCAATATTGTGGAAACCCCGTTCAGACGAAATTGTACGGCTACTGAGATTGATGGATCAAATCCCAGAAGCATAGATCACATGCGATCTGCTTAAAGTACGCCTGCTATCGCAGAGATCACTGCCCCTGGATAATACGTATGCCAGTGTATGACCCCAATAATCCCCATAATCCACATATAGAGGTTTTCGAACTAGTAATTCCTGGCAAATCTCCTGTGTAAGGAAGGACTTTAAGCGGCTACTGATGTCATTGGCTTGATCTACTTAGGAGTACATATGTACATAGTTCAAGCAGCATGGCTGCTAAGGATTTCGTGCCAGGAAGTTTTATGAAAACAGTGAGGTATGGCTTACAGTTATTATGATCAATCATGAGGCGGATTTAGTTCTATAATCAGATGTGTTTCGTGCATGCTCGGTAGTCGCACCTCGTGTTTTACACTCGTAAATAATTTTTGCCGGTCTGTAGACCACTTGCTTGGGGATGAATGGTTAAAAACAGCCTTCTCTGAGTAAGTAATTGGAAATCGATGTTATTTAAAGATAGTTCTGTTGAATTAGCTATCCGGGAGCCTTATGTAGTAAGAATCTATATAAAGTTTGCAGAATAAGATCCCTGTGACCAGAGAACTTCTTTCCATGTCGTTAGGAGAGCTGATAGCAGGTAGTGGTGATATCCGTAAACCCATTGCGAGGTCACGTCTTCGCCTATAGAACTCTCCGTCGAACTGGAAGATGTTACATTCCACTGTTACAAAGAGCTCGTAACTCATTTTCTCTCAGTTTGAGCGTTTGAACTTCTGTATGTTGGGTACGAAGAAGTTTCAACATAGGCAGCACAACAAAAGTACGTTGTTGTTCTGTTGTGCTTTTTAGCTGCTCGCTACTCGGCTATTGTTGATGTTGGTTGGTGTAAATAAATGCAGCATGTAGACATATTGTAGGTCTTAAAAAGCTATTCTCAGATTGCTTCAGAAAAATGGAGCGTTTTTGTGTTGACCTTATTTTTCCCATAGTTTTAACGAACGAAAACGTCGGCGAACGATATAATCCTTTTAATTAGCATTTTCAAAAACCTCTGGGGCAACTACCGATGTTTTTGTCTGTTTTTTTTTCAGAATTTCCTAGTTAAAAAAAATTCCAACACCTCTGATAACTGTGCAGCACGAACGCAGCCCGATGCTAATAGTAATGGCTTGAGTAGAAGCCCTAGCAGCAACGGTTTCCAGTTGCTGCCATCTTCCCCTCAATTGCTGCCATCCCTTAGCGACGGCTGCTGAAGGGACGAAATCTTGGGCAGCAATGGAGGGGAGAATGACAGCAGTTGGGAACCCTTGCTGCTAGGGTTCTTACTCAAATTATTACGCCGTTCGGGCCACCTTCATGCTGCACAGTTATTAGAGTTACTTCGACTCACTGCAACCCTTATGATTTTGTAGCTTTTGCATGGACTTTTTCTGTTACACACTTCCACCGGTTGTTCTATTAATTCAATTCCTGTAGATAACATTGCTCACCGTGTAGATCGCTTCTTCAATTCAGTTCCCATTGCTTTCAAACGAGCTTATGGATGATTTTTATCTTGACACTTAACCCAATTTGTGTCCATTTGATCTATACCAGGTGACCTGTAGCAATTTCGTTGCAAATGGATTATGGTGCTTTTTCTGCCGATTTGGCTATCCCTTTGGCCTACATACGCCTCATTCTACACTAGTTCCGTTCATACTTTACTACCAGTCACAGATCATATGTACAAATGTGACTAGATCCAAATAATTATTAATCTGATCACGTTCTTGTAGACTATTCAGTTGCTGGATTGAGTTTTCAGAGAGAATCGTTGAATTTTTTCCTGTCACCTAGCATATTAATAATGTTCCGACTAATCAGAAGCTGTTATTGTGAAAAAAATCAGACATTCATTTATTCTTATTTCAACCATCATTTCATATTTATTCATATTTTTCAAAATCATATAAGTTCTAAGTATTGTTAAATATTTGCAAGACACAGCAAGCTCTTCTGTGCTGTTGATGTAAAAGATGTTCGCTGCAGTTGAGAGTCATGAAATTTGCAACGCAGACAGTGCGGAGACCGTGTTTTCGATTTTTCGGACTGCGGAGGTTTTCCTGGAACACAACAAGCAAAATGGATTTCCGTCCGGGTTCCGATCATGAGAAACCGAAACGAGTGCTGTTCGATTATGAAGAAGAGCTTACATATCTATCTACATATGAGCTGTAGATCACCCTATCTAGACCCTAATCACCATACAGGGGACACATTGATGGTCATTCGTCCAATGACAGTCGCCAAAGTTGGCGGACCAGAATACGAATACAGCGTTTCAACCGCTCTTAGGCTTCTGAAGAAAACCTTTCCACCGTCAGGCCGACAACAGCAAACTTTATGAGCTTTTCGAAATTTTCGCGGATGAGCATTTTCCGAAGCATTTTCTGTGCTTTTCTATTCTATTTCTAGGATTCCTGCAAGATTTTTTCCTTCGACAACAATTCTCCATCACTCAGCACCCTGAAAACAACTTGTCGACAAGAATTTGGCGAGCAAATTCCTGATCGCATCTAAAAATTGCTTACCCAAAAGCTTGTCGACAACTTGTTCTCACAGTTCCTTGCTGACAGCTTGTCCGCCCAAAGGCTTGTTGACTTGTTTCCACCCTTCATTGCTGACAGTCGCATCAACTTGTCCGCAATTTGTTCTCGCCCTTTCTTCGCTCATCTTCCAGGATCAAACTTAAATATAAATTATTTTCTACACATTCATGGTATATACGCAAAAAATGGCTATTGATTTCTTAGCTATCGATTTCTTACTTGCTCTCACTTACTATAGCTGTATGCATATTTGTGCACCTTTCTCAGAAAAATGACGCAAAAAAATGCGGTGAACCTTACAGGCCAGTGTCATCCTTCCCGGTCTGTGGCCGACCAATCAGCCGGTCCACCACCATTCATTGCATGTCTCATTGCAGAAAAACCTACGGAGTGTAAGAGTGAATTGACCCCAGTTCACTGAGCCCCCTTAATACACTCATACAAAACGCGACCCGATTTCTCCTGATTCAGGGTCGGCTATGTGGGTCAAGCCGAAGATTGCACGATCCGTGCTGCGCGTCATTAACCAGTCAATCGCGTCACAGCTTCACCGCTGCTAACGTGTCAACGTTCCGCACAACACGTTGAGCCAAGTCAAGTTTTCCACGCTTCCGCACGAATACGTAGATCAGGTTATCCTAATTTTTGAAATGAATTTGTAAGCAATTAGCATGACTGCCTCAGCAAAACAGCTGTTGCAGCGCATATCTGACATTTTTTAAACTGTTGAGAGATAAGTACAGCTAATGCTGTGGCATATGTTTGTTTACACCCTTTCCACTCTCTGCCATCACTGTGCTCTTTTGACTAGTTCTCTCTTCGACAACTCATCTCCTATGGTTTTTCGGCATTTCCTTGTATTTTTTATTCAACTGAAAAAAAAATACTAACCGAATGTAATGTACATCGTGCAGAGCGCGATTAGTCTCCAGAAATAAGAATGGGTGAGTGTTGGGATGAGTCAATCAGGGAGTGATTGGGTGAGCGGGTGGGTGAATGAATGAATGCGTGAATGAATGAATGAACGGATGAATGAATGCGTGAATGAATGAATGAATGAACGAGTGAGTGAATGAATCAATGGATGCGTGATGAATGAATGAATGAATGAATGAATGAATGAATGAACGAATGAATGAATGAATGAATGAATGAAGGGACGAATGAATGAATGAATGTGTGAGTGAATGAATGAACGAATGAATGAATAAATGAATGAATGAATACGTGAATGAATGGATGCGTGAGTGAATGAAGGAGCGAATGAATGAATGCGTGAATGAATGAATGAATGAATGAATGAATGAATGAATGAATGAATGAATGCGTGAATGAATAAATGAATGCGTGAATGAATGAATGGATGAATGAATGAATGAATGAATGAATGAATGAATGAATGAATGAATGAATGGAGTGGCGGGTAGATAGGGGGCGAACGAATGGCTGAATGAATATATGAATGGAAAACTAAAAGATCCACTGGTTGGATGAATATTGAAGCCCTTGAAGTAATTTTTTATTCTATTTATCCAGTAATTTTTTATTCTATTTATCTAATTTATCGAATGTATATGTATTTCATGATCAATACGGCCATATACTATTGTATTTATTACTGTCTTCCTGTTATATTTACATTTATTATCGTGATAGCTTATGAATTTCGTCGCATTATCGAAGATGGGTAGTCTTTCATAAGCTGCTGCTATTTCTACGGTAGTCTCTGAAGAGGATATACTACATATTTTATTACTACAACTATTTGTATAATATAAATCCTATAAATTCCGCTCAATACCTCGAGATATACCTCTTCCTCATAACCCCTCCTTCACTCCACGTCTGACTTCATTTTATCCACTAGTCCGCTAGTAAGACTGCAATTAAATTCAGTCCAGATCGACTTTAATTGGCTGTGCCCCTGTGTGTGTTTTCTCTGCCCTCTCTGCGCTCTCCACAACATTTCTCATCTCTCGTTTCTACTTTGTGCCAATATGAATTGCTCGCGTTGAACTGGCAATCAATCTTTTCTCCACGCTCGGCCATCACTCTCCTTCCTCGTTTTTCTCGTCGCTTTTTGCTCGGCTCACTCCTCACCGGACGTTGCATTTCGTCCTTGGGCGGCTTTAAAAAGCTTATTTGCCAGCGAGAGGCGTTTGCTATGTGTTTCGCTGTGATTTCTATCTGCTTTTGTTTCTTCTTACACGGATTAACCACTGCCTTTTTAGATGAGGCATCGCCTTGGCACGGAATCTACGCTTCAATTCTATGTGGAACCTCTGGAGACTTGCCTACAACCACGAGGGTGATAGAGCAGTATGTAAGATGCAGAAGCTGTACGTCAATTTGGAGTTTTCGAGCTCATGAAATCTTGCTGAGCTATGAAAATATCCATAAAAATGGGGAATATTCATGTTAAAGATAAAGAGAATGAAATTGATGACCTCAGCCGCTCTCTTTCAGTTCGTGAACCTTCCGTCAAAATCTGACCACAATCAGAAATAAAGGCTACATTCCTAGAATGTAAAATCTCTTCTAGCATCCTTATTTTTTACATTTCGGGTGTTCGTGCTCCCAAAATGGCCTAGACTCCAGCTCTTCCTTCCTTACTTACCCCTCTTCTCCCCCAATTTGCCTCCGCCACCGCCATTAACGTATGCACACCTTCTAAAAATCTCTCGAGCTAAAAAATTCTCGGAATTTTTCGGGAATTTTCATGGATTCTCATGGATGGAGATGGATTCGGCACACATACATATGTATTATACATATGTATGTGCAACTTCTGATCGAGATCAAAATCATTGACGACCTGACCCCTCAGTTGTCTAAATCCAGGGCATTTACAAGGTCAGTGATTGTTTAGTTCTCAGTTCTCTCCTCCTATCCATTCATTTATTCATTTATTCGTTCATTCATTCATTCATTCATTCGTTCATTCACTCATTCATTCATTTCTTAATAAGTACTTGTGTCCATGTATACATGCACTCATTGACTCAGTCATTCTTAACTACTTTCTTTTTCTCGTTCCTTCCTTCTTTCTCTCTCTCTCTCTGTCCCTTTCCTTTATTACCTTTTGAGGTGTTGATCTCGGCAAGCTTTTTATCCTGCAGTAAATTCGTATACATTTACCCCCCCCCCGCCCTCTACGTTTCCTCCTTCTATTATTCCATGCCCTCCAGTAGTGCTGTAGCTGTTTTGTTTTCAGGGATTTCCCCCTCGGTTGCAGGGTGTGCGCGCGCGTTGGCTATTTTGCACTTTATCGCTGACATAATATCCTTCTTTTTACATGCGTAGTGAAGTCAGCTGTCCTCTATACACACACAGTCAACAAGGGCGTTATATAGCTTTGAGAAAAAACACCACACTGGTGCTATGGATTCGAAGGGTCCCTCAGCTTCTCGCCCAGCTCCTAGACCTATTTTTATTCGAGATTTCCTGGATCTTATGTTAAACTCGCGGATGTCGCTTGGCTTCCCGGCCATGCACGGTTTCTGCTTTGAGAGTTCGCTGTGGTTCGATTTGCTTTAGTTGGTTTGGCTCGTCCGTGTGTGTATGTGTTTGTGCGTGTGTAATTAGCCCAGCATTCGTCCTTACTTCCTTGCTCGATTTAGCAGCTATTTATACGAACTCTCACTCGGAAGTCGGTCCTGCAGAGAATCTTTAAGGTGCTGAGCTGACGCTACTGACGTCATAATATGATTTGGAGAGGAGGCATTGTGGAGGTCCTTCCTATGGGATGATTTCTCCTGCAATTTTTATGCGCTTTCTGCAGTATGGCGTAGTTTTTGCTACAGCTCGTTTTCTGCATTTTCTCGTGTTGTTCCGTGTGGTGCAGTTTTGTGAGTGCTGTTTGCGTACGTACATATGTATGTGCGCCAGTGCCCCCCCCCCCACATGGTGCACATTTATTGATCTTCATGTGCTGCGTCTTATCCGAGTTCTCGTATTATATTGAAGCACTTGAGCCATTCTATTCGCATCATCATTCAAAGCCCGCCCGGCCGGCCGGCCACATACGCGCAGCCGGCAGGCAGGCCCGCCGGGGCCCCGCCTCCGTCTCCACCCCGGCCACCCCCTCCATCGCGCTGCGGCCATCCCGAATTGGCCGCCGGCCAACAGCCGCTTTTATCAGAGAAGAAGTTCATCTAAGCAGCAACTTAATTAGTTGCATGTGTTGGTCATCGATTTTTTGCTTCCACGCAAGTTAATTGCACCCACACTCCTCTTCTAAAAAAGTCGCGTGTCTAAAGGGCTATGAATCTTGCAGTCGTAGTGCGATTTCCCTGAAATTCAGGCTCATTTCACCATCCTCCTTCTCTTGGCGGGCGCTCTCATGCGACCATACTTTGACCTACCAAAGAGCAATGCTTTCAGTTTATAGATGCGGCTTCCGTGTGTATTCTGAGACTAAGAATCTGCCTTGCTTTCATTTAAAACTGCCAATTAGCTATCAATTTCGAAAGCAACTATTGAGCGCATTCTGTGCGCGAGTTAAGCCTATTACGTTGCAATTTTCCCCGGAAAAATTTCATGCTATCCACTTAGAGCTAATATATGCCCACGGATTATCGGACTCAAGCCATTCTCCCCATTGAACAAAGGGCCAATGGCCTCTTAACCCCTGCCTTCCCTGGTCCAGCCATTAAGCCATTAATAATTATAGATCCCGGATGCGCGCTCCAGACAATATAGTAGTGTGCACAAAGTCCCTTGCGCTTCAATAGGCTAAAGCGAGCAGTTGAAAGGCCATGGCCTCTTGAGGGCCCCTCTCCAAGACTCAATAAATTCTGCTGGAGCTGTGGTTTCATCGCGGATTTCTGAGAATTCTTATTGTTTGCTGAAGAATAAGAGCAGCGAGTTTGCTTTTTTTTTGTGGCGATTGCAAAAATTCGTAATTGCAAGGAGAAGAAGGTCATTTTTTTGCGCTAAAATGTTCTGTTAAGATGATATGATTACTACTTACCAGTGAACACTACCTAAGCGGCTAATTTTATCCAGCTGTACGGGTGCTCTTGAAGATGATATCCTTGATGTTGACAGCATCTCCATATCCTTATCCTTTGTCGGCCTTTACCTATAACACTGGGTTTTCGGCAATCTTGCATACCAATAAACAGGTAAACAAGCAAACAAATAAACAAATGATCCTTAGGCATCTGCAGTTAAATTTTAACCATTAACTTTGACTTTTCTCTGTTAACCACTCACCCGGGAGGGCATTCAATAGGATTACGCTTAGAAATAATGGAAACCTTTGATCCAAGCCTTTGAATACCCAGTATTCTTTGGATTCCACGATGCCTCCCTACTTCATAAACACTTGAGGGGTTGAAGGTTTCAGAAATCCATCACATTCTGCTTCAGGATCTTCTTAGAGCTGTTATCCTGAACAGATCGTAGACCACATCACCTATTTTTAGCCGTGTAGGGGATTGTCCGAGATTGAGCTGGATTGATCCTACTTTTCTGAGCCCCTACACTCTTGTATAATTTGTTACGCTTTCACATTTTGCTCCTTAGCGTTTAATCTGGATTGGATTGAATTTAGATCCACGAAACTCTTCCTAGTAGAAGTGCAGTGAGTCCTGCCCGTGGCAAAAACTGCCTTTAAAAACTCATAAAAACTAAGTAATTTAGTTAATTTATTTGCTGAACATTTCCAAATATGGCGAAGGCAAAAAAGAGGGCTCTTCCCGCAGGACCTTCTTCTTCTCTCTTGTCCGAACATTCGAACATTCGATTGTTTCCACTCATTCGAAGACGTGTCATTGAGTTCAAACATATCTCATAAATTGCCTGGTTTTAGCTATAATGAAAAACTTCGGGTACCCCCTCCCCCACCACTGCCCTTATGACCTCACCCTTCACCCTAACCATACAACAACGATTTCATTCAGCGCTGTTTCTCGTGCTGACGCTGTGAATCAGCGTCAATTGTCCGTAGTGTGGCGACCTCGATGGACACAGACACACAACCAGGCCCTCATGTGACTCATCGCACTCCCACTGACCTCGATTTTCTCAATGCACTTATGACCTGGCCATGCAAAACCCCTCACAAGAGAGTCAATCAGGCACCATTTTCTGTGAAGATGTAGGTCTCATGGATCCCCACGACGACAAGATGTCGCTGGCGTTTCTCTGGGAACAAACTTCAGAGCTGGTGAATGATTGGAGCACATTCGGATGCTGACAGCTTATGAACGAGGCATTTCTTCATGTTTAATGGTGCATTCAATCGTTCCAGCTGCTTGAAGCTCATTCTCCGGCTTGTTTTCTTCGATGTAGGTCTGTGCTACTGGAGAGTTTATTTTTAAAACCCGTACTTGCGCTTTTTTTTCTGAAAATTTTCAAACCACTGCAGAAAATAAATGATCATACAGAGAGAGAGAGAGCAGGTATCCAGCTCCCACCGAAACACGCCTTCCGGTTTAATTACCCAAGTTCCCTCCCTATTCATTCAAATCTTTTTTTTAGCGTTTTTGACAGAATATCCTCTTACCGCTTTGCTGCAACTTGGATTCTCTTCTTCATTACCAAGGTAACGAAGTTTTTGTCCTTGAAAAAGTTCAGGATTTCCAAATTAGCATCACGCTTCGTCCAATTGGATTCACCTGCGCACGGGCTGAGATCATTTTTGTGGATTTTTCCGTAAATGAACCCTGGATGTCAAGCCAATGTATAATTCTTCATTAATACGATTCCTCGCAATCGAAGCGTACACATTTTTGATCTAAACAATGCTGTTAGGCGAGGTTTAGCAGATTTCTTCAAAAAATTATATGCGCCGCACACATATTGTTGACATAATTTCAGTATAGTGCTGGAAAAAAATGAGGAGACCCATTAGTAACCCAGTAGTGAACTGTCTTTAGTCCCTGTTGATGTTATATTTGTCTCTGTAATATAGGGGTATCAAAAAGTTTCCGGCCTAGAGTACTTCCAAGACGTTTACAGCGACGAAATTTTGTTGTGATAAAATATAGGTATCTCCAACACTAATACACTTTTTATGGCTCGATTTGAATTTTTTAAACCGTTCAAAGAGCTCCTTTTCTCACATGACTTAGAGCATCTTTCAACAACCGACTTTTTGACGTTTTCGACCTCCAATCTCATCGTTCGAAGATGCTGTTTCGAATTTCCGGACAGAAAATAGCTGCTGGCTGCAAGGTTCAAACTATAGGATATGTGCTTCAATAATTCGAATCCACGTTCTCATGTGGCAGCGACCGCAAATCCTAATCTGTGGAAGCGTGCGCTGTCAAAAAGCATGTGAAACTCACTATGGTTAGGCTAAAGAAAAGGGCCGTTATTTTTGAACGAGTCAGCTTGAGAATATGAAATTTGGCAGCATGGTTTTCAAGACTTCAGGCTACATGATCGCACTCAAAGTTTTGAGAAAAAAGGGATGGAACAGGTTGAGGCCGGAAACTTTTTGATACCCCTATAGTACTAAAAGTTTGGTAGTAAATATAATACTTCCGTTGGTAGGTACTATCGACAATATGCTCCTCCCCCTTCGGCCTTTATAAATTTATCAAATTGCGTCTTTTGAATAAAAGAGCCGAAAATTCCCATTGCATATTTTTTCACTGATGGGTTTCACTCTCAGTGAAGTGGATCAGCAACGAAAATAACATTTTCTAAAGCTATGACCCGGAAAATTGCCTGAAAACCTGGAAAATCCAGCGAAATGAGGGATTTTTTTCATTTCCGGCTGTGAAATTTCGCGTGAGTTCAAAAACTTCAATTTAGAAGAAAAATAGAATAGAAATCAAATGAAAAATGATTAAAGCGTTGCTCCTGCCCTTACGGAGACTGCAATCTGATTGAAAAATTGCTTACTATTGGAAAAAGCCAAGTCTTATTTCGTATTCTCTTTTTTTGCTTTTTACTCTGTTTAGCACGCCTTATTCTGGCATTTGCTCAGTTTTCCTTTCATTTTTCTGGAAATATCTATGTTATTTCAAGAACACCCCTTTCCATGAGTCAAATGAACAAATTAATAAATAAATTTTGAAAAAAGAGAAAAATAGCCCTTGGCTTCGATGCGGCTTCCCTCATGTTATGGACCTATCCATGCGTAGTAGCAAATGCATGGACTTCCGCGTGCCCATACATGGTTTTAGCATCTCTCATCTTGCAACCCCCAATAAACCCTCAATAAAAGCAGTTTCTCCCGCTTTTTCACGCACAATCTAATACCATCCTGCTGTCATTCACCTGTCATTGTCGCCCTATTCATCAAGCGTTTATGAGTGATTTCCCTCATCTGCTCGAAAATCCGCGTGCTGCCTCACGACATACCGGTCTGACATGTCCATAAAATACTCGTCGCTCGCGTACTCGTTTCTCAATGCTGGTTGTCGCTTTTTACGTTTCACTAGATGTACATGAGTTATGGCTGTGCATTCGAATGCGGTCCCACCTGGAATTACCAGCGCAACGCAATGATACAACAATGAAATGGCGACCAGATGTCGGTAAATACTACTAAATGTTGTTTATATTGTAGTTATTGCAGCAGAAGAACGTGATTTAACGCAAGGCAGAAGAAATTGTAGTAATATGTGGTACCAAGAAACCAGGCAGCTCATGAGACAGGACAACTGCCATCAATTTCTAGATCAATATATCACACTCATCTAATTGTGAAGAAAAAACACTATGAACTATGGAACTATGAAGGAATTAAATATTATATATTGGTATTGTTGGCGAAACTCTATAACTGGTTAGTTTCCAAAGTAATTTCTTGTTTCCTAACCAGCAGAGCGAGAACTGGTCCCCGCTTCACGCTGAATAGTGAAGTGTGTACCTTGCAGGTTCACTGTAAGTTGGAAAACAGTTGAACGTCCACTAAAACCGCAAAGGTACTAAAAATGGAATAGAAGCTCTGTATGCGTTTTCATCTCGTGAGAAGTTTGTAGGTTGTTATTCTTCAATTGCTGAGCTCGTCCCCAACCGAGATCCTTGCTTCCCATCCAGAACGCGCACAAGGCAATGATGACTTAGATGACCAAATGATGACCAGAGCAAGGCTTAGATGACAAATCAACCCAACCAATAATTCAGACGAATCCGCGATCTACATCTTTCATCAGTACTTCCTTCTTGCGCACCTTTATAAACCTTTATATTAAGATGTCAAAATGCTTTGGGGATCAGTTCTTGCACCTCCAGAGCAAGCAATACAATGACTTCCACGCTATTGATATCGAAAGTTATGGGAAGAGAAAATTTGTGATGAATGCTAGTTTCTTGTCAGCTTCATCTAGATTTCTGTTGCTCATGAGAAAACAAGGAGAAGATGACCTCACTTTAACAGCAAAGATGAAGGCTTGAAGCACTGAGAGTGATCTCATAATTATTCCACATCCGATTTTCTCAAGCCTTTTCTCAACCACCGCTTGGTGAGGCACTCTTCCGTATTGTATGTATGTTCTAGGCTTGAAGATGGCGTTACAACGACGAAAGAAGCATTCTTCGTCCCATAGGGTTATTGAGGGGCCGAAAAACCAAACCATGCTGATACATTCAGGATGTGCAGAAGATCTTGGATATTGGCCAATCACAGTTGTCCTGTTTTTAACCAATCACAAATTTGCAGAAGTATTCTACTAGAATCTGCATCTAAATTTTTAGCAAGCGTAGTTATTCCTTGTCAGAGTATGTGCACGCAGCTACGAGTCCTTGGGAAGGAGTCCTCATTTATTTCTCCATTCTGCGTCGCTACTATGCGTGAGTATACGCTCGGATCACATTACTTCCAAGTATTGCGTATGTGTGAAATTTCTTCAGCAACGCTGGTGCAGTTGAATAATTCAAAGGGTCGGCGAGAGATTCCCAGTGTGCTCTTATAAGGCGCATTATATTGCGCTCTAGTTGGCTCTTTCGGGACAGCGAGTAAAGGAATTCGCAACATTGTGAAAAACTATGATCGATGGACCGCAACATGTTCATTCATTCATCCCATCCATTCATTCATCCGTTCATTCATTCATTCATTTGACCGTCCATTCATTCATTCATTCATGCATGCATGCATGCATGCATGCATTCATTCATTCATTCATTCATTCATTCATTCATTCATTCATTCATTCATTCATTCATTTGCCCGTTCATTCATTCATTCATTCATTCATTCATTCCATTCATTCATTCGTTCACTCACTCACTCACTCATTCATTCATTCATTCATTCATTCATTCACTCACTCACTCATTCATTAACTCATTCATTCATTCATTCATTCATTCATTCATTCACTCATTCATTCATTCATTCATTCATTCATTCATTCAGACTCACTTCACCGCCCATTTGTTTATTTACTCATTTTTCTGCTTTCACCAATTTACGTATGTAAAACTCCCTTGCTCAATTAACAACGGCTTGATTTTTCTTGATTTTTTCCTCATTTTTTCGTTCTTTTCCTTTGCTTCTTTGTTCTCATTTTTCCTGTCATTTCCACTTGTTCTTTCATTAACTTTGCTAATCCTTTCTTTCATGCCGATCTTCACACTCCTTGCTTTCTCGGTCACTAATAAAGATCATCTTGTTTATATCTTTCTCTTCTACTTTTTTTATTTTGCAAGTTTGTTTATTTGATCAATCCCAGAACTAGTAACCTCCTTGTGACTTGCAGGACCTACTTCCCGGAAAGTCCAATTTTGGTCATGATATATCAAAAACATAAGATAATTTCAGTTAAAGCTAAAAATATTTGGAGAAGCAGAGGGAGGACTTGTCCTTAAAACCACTGGAAGAGTGTGTATAGTGCAGTAATCCCCAAGTAGCGCATTATTATTAGTTGAAGAGCGAAATTTATGACCGGGATCATTATGGATATGGAGTATTATGGTATTATCTGTGCCTCTGTCCGTGTTTTGTTTCCAATAGATGAAACGAGTTTCATACTCACACTACTGTTTGGGTTTACGATCTGTCGCTGGTCCTCCTTTTTCCTTTTTATTTTATTTTGTTTTATTTTTGCATTGGCGGTAGCAGATACTTCCACGGTTCATCTTGTCGGGCCACCCACGAAGCTGAGTGAAATCGCTGTCGCCTGGAAAGACTGCCCGTCCAGGAACAATCATTCGGACGCGTGTTTCTCTCTCTAATGACGTTATAAATCTAATCCGCTTTAATCTCACTGCCTCATTTCGACTGGCGACGGGCAGAGAGGGGCTACCCTCTCGTCGGCCATCTCATCTTTCTCTCCACGGCTGGGGCTTCGGTTGCTCTTCAGCCTATTGCACTACTTATTCGACGAGCCTTCACCACACCCAGCATCCAAGCAAATTATGAGCCGCAGCGCTGTGGGAAATTTCCACGAAATATCGCCGGATGCTACGGGGCAGGTACATCTTTCAAGCAGAATGTATGGCTTGGTTTCCCTGCCTTGAGAGGTTTTCGCTTATGTTCCGCTTTGAGAAAGATAAATATCCAGATTTTCCCCTCTCACAGCGTCCCGAAGGCCCGTATTTATAGTACGCGTCCACTTTGTGTTGTTGTTGATTGTGTGCAAGTCCCCTCGTCGTCCTCTTCTTGTCTCGTTGTCTAAGCTTTCCATTCCAGGACATACATAGACGTCGCTCTGGAAAGTGGCTGGAAAGCACTAAGGTCCTTACTGTGTTTTTTATCCATGATTTCGTTTCCATTTCCTTATTTGTTTTATTGATTCACCACAAGAAGAAATAATTGGAATAAGATGACAAAAAAGCGAGTGAGTGATTGCCATCTAGAGGAAAAAGAGATCCATAAAACCTATTTCAGCTGACAAGATCTTGTTCATTTCACTATTCTTTTTTATTTTTCTTTGCAGCTTTTTATCATTGTTCCGAAAGCAGCTTTATCTCCACCTTTTCTTGTTCTATGCCTTTCTTTCGCTATCTACTTAATATTCTCTTCCACATCTGTTTTTTTTTTCTTTCTCCAGTTTGAATATTAAATATTCGCTGGCTTCTTGTTCTTGTGTTTCTTCCTCCCATGGATTCTTTCTTTATGTTGGTGTAGTGGCTGGTTTTGAAGGTCACATCTTGTCCAGCACGCACCAGAAAGTCGATTTGTTAAGAATTCGTTGCAGCTCATTTTCATCTTCTTTTCTTTCTTATTCTCTTTTTTTTCTCCCAGAAAGTTCATCTTGTCCAGTTCAACCCATAATCAAGTACATGCAAGTTCGCCGTAGCTCATTCATGTAGTTGGACGGTAGTTGGACGTGAGCAGTATTTATACGTAGTTTCTGTGTTGATTTCAGTGCTCTAGATCGGAATTGCGCTCCAAACAAGAAAGTTTCCAAATTCCTGTATTTTGTGGTAGAACGTTTTCCCAGTCTTCATATCAAAGCCTTAGAGATAATATTGTTTCTTATATTTTTGTCCTAAACCCTCTATGTTTTTTTTTTGCTTCCAGAATTTGCTGGAAATACCACACAGGGGCGCCTCCCCCAGCGCTCTGAGGAATGGTCCCCAAGTTTTTTCGAAAATCTTTTATAAAACAGCATAAATTTTGTGTCAATCTGTTTTCAATGCTTTATATTCATCATTATTTTCGAATAACCATCTCCAATAATTTAAATTCAAAATCAATTTTTAATCACTTAACTTTTCAAATTTCTGTGAATCAGGTCCCGAAATGGGCGGAGACTTCGGTTTCTCACCCCACAATCCCCCCACCTCCTTCCAATCCCCATCTGCGTCCGCCACTGGTGCACAGCATTTATTTATTTATTTATTTATTTATTTATTTACTTAATACGCGCATTGGCCTTATAGTCTATTTCAGCATGAAATCATGTAAAACACTAGGAAGAAAATGCAACCAAAAGAAACAAAAAAATGAAGAACGTAGTGTGTGACATTGAAGAATGGTCAGAGTAAAAATGTCAAAATAAATAGAACTAATGAATCGATGTTCTCTTGCTGAACTTCCAGCAAATTTCCAGCGTTCAGCATAGCGTACAGCTCGTGCGGGCGCAGAACTTGCAAAAAATCAATAAATTCAATGAATCAATATTGGTCTTGCAAAATGGTTGTCAGATTTGTGAATTGCATGCTGGATAACCCCAGCAGACATCTTTCGACCCTGATTAGGGTAACGCTATGAAAAAAATTTTTGTTCGAATTTGGCGCCCATGCACGTCGCCCAGATTTGAAAAGGTGTCATAAGGGCTGCTACGTTTTAATATATAGATACCGAATAATTTAATTTTTGATTTAAAACTAATTCAAGCGAACAGTTTTCTCCTCCATTTCCTCCATTTCAGCCTCAGACCACAGAACTCTGTCATGATCATTGCTCTCTCTCTCTCTCGTGCGGCACCTGTTTTTGGTGTGTCAGTTGTCCGTCGCGCCGTTGTCATGCGGCCCGCCCAACGCATCGAACGAAGTATAAGCACGCATTTCATATGCGGACCAACTGAAATATTCATTTCAGAATGTGCGGCGGTTTGGTTAATGGAGTTTACTCGCCGTCGCCGCCCTCCTACTCCCACAAGTCGCCATCGCCCTCGACCAGCCGTTTGTCATCTCAACACCTCAACGCCAGCCAGCCTGGCCCGGCTCAGCTCACCTCAGGTGCATGAGGTGGGGGGTGGGGGAGCGAGAGAGAGCCCTTCTCCAAGCTGAGGAGGGGATCCAGTCACAGCTCCGTATCTGTTTGTTCGTTCTTTCTTTTTTCCAGGTCTCTGGCGTTTTTCAGCGAAAAATTATCGATTTTTGTGAGAGGGCATGTGTGTGGTGTGCGTCTTCTTTGCAAAAAGGCCACCAGAACTCTGTTATTCGACACTTTCGTCCGTGTGTTTATGCTCAGAAGTGCTCATTGCTGGTAATTACGGACGAAGCTGCAGTAAGGAAGGTTAAATGACTGGTTGTAACTCTAGTAAAATATGTTCTCTGCCATTAACCTCCGCTATCGCACTTCCTACAACTCAATTTTTGATTCATGGTTCCCGAAATTTCCGAGAGCAGCTGCGTTCCGCGGAAAATCCCAGAAAATCTCGATAATTTCCGGAATTTTCCTTGTTGATCAGTAATAAACGACCAAATTTCCACGAAGCAGTGCAGAAAACTAGTCCAGAAGAGAAATTTCCCCATGTATACTTGATTTGATTGTTTTTTATGCAAAATTTCTTTCTTCTTTCGTTACTACGCACTACTTTTTCTTCCTTCCACTATTTTGACTTTTTATTTTGATGTCTTCAACGGCAAATGTGTTTGATCAGAATTCACTGAGAACTTCGCTAATTTCTAAAATTTCTATTCCTGTCAGCAATGAATCACGAAGTCTCCACAAAACAGCGCAGGAAGTCAATCCAGAGCGGAAATTCCCCTGCAATTAATTTTTTTCACTACAAAATTTCTTTCCTCCTTAACTGCATAAGCTTTTTTATTTCCACGATTTCTAGTTACTTATTAATTCTTTATAGCGCGCAGGACACCATTATTATCATATGGCATCGATAGCATCGATAAAATGTTAGGAATGACGTGAATTCTCATTTTTCTTCCTTTTCTGGAGAATTCACTTCTGTTTATTTATTTATTTATTTATTTATTTATTTACATAACGCAATTGCACTGCACATGATGAAACTAAAGGTATAAAACAGAACAAAAGAGACAACCAAAACGAAATAAATCGTCCTGTCGCCTAATCACCACTTTTACTCACCAACCAATTATAGTTTTCCACCATGATTGGCCGATTTCTATCAAATTAGGGACTCAAGAGAGCCATAAAAAGTTTTTTTTTCATAATTTTCTAACAGATGCTGTAAATCGCCATCAGAGGCTGGATAATGAATGACTTGAAAGCTATAATATGGTTAACCTAGAAATTAAAGCGATGCTGGTATTAAAATCGTTGCCAATCTTTTTTCTTCTAATTTCCAGACTCTTTCATGGTTATACTATATTTTTTACTTTCAATGGAACATTTCCGATCACTTACTATAAGTTTTGCAGGTTTATTTCAACCTAAATTGTGTCGATGTTGTGAATTCCTAGGTCTACAAGTCGTATCATCAAGAGTCATTGGGAAAACAATCCCATCCAAAAGGAGGATTTTTCTGGAAATCCTCAACTTTTTTCCAGTTTTATTGTATTTGCAGCTATGGCAATGAAAGATTTAGGTGCTCCTGGTCATCCCACTTTGTACTTGGACAAAATACTGGAGAAAAACTATGGTGACTTTTCTCTCTCTGGGTCCACCTTCATCATTGGGATTACTCAAGGTAAACGTGTCAACAACATGCAAATTTTTACCCTGGGTAGCCTCAATCATGCATGCAGGCTGAGCAATACACCACTTTCGTTCGCATTCGACATTTTTCGTTATTTCGCTGGAATAAGAACGAGAATCGCACTTTTTTAAAACAAAATTTGCACTGGTCCTGAATGGAAGAACCGCATGACATCGCACTTTTCCTTTTCTTTTTCCTTCCTCACTGGCTTCCATGCATTTATCTGCTTCTTTCCACTTTTTCACTGGCTTCGGATAATCTGCTCGAGCAGATTAGCTGCCTGCCATACATCATCGCCATTCTCCAGCTTTCCCCCACCGATCTTTGTGCCCTATGGGGAACAGAAGCTCCCCCCCCCCGCCAGGCCACCCGACCCTCTCCGCTCTCCCATCTGCCGCTTTTCTGATATCTCGTTATGTTCACGTTCGATTAATGTCATCCAGTCGCATGCATGGAGAGAAAACTTGCTAGCGAAACTCGGTCTCGCACCTGTCACCACGCGAGCAGTAACGCCCTGTATTCGTGTCAGGACCATCATTGGACCACACAGTAGGCGTAGACCACAAGTGCTGGTCAAAGATCGTAGATCGATTGCGCTCTGCAGCTGCACGGTGTTCGTTCAAAGTGCGGCGGCGGCCGCGGCGGAAAAACCGCGGGGAAAACATGGAAAAAGTGCTTTCCCGCTGGGGAATCCGGGATCGTTGTGCGGCTGTCGTTGTTCTGCGCTACTTCCGCATTTCATATAGAAGCTAGGCTTATTCAAAGAGAAACGGATAGAAATGTATAGTAATACAATATAATGAAGTAAAGTATATGGAAGGCCAGATCATACCTTTACCTTTAGAAATAACTGTGCTTTCATTGTTCCTCATTGGTGTGCTGTAGAGATAAGGTGTTGCGAGGAGATGCAGACGACACAGAAATGACATAATAGTCTGAAGTAGTGATTTCATTGCTTGAAAATCCTTGTTTCTAGGATGTGCTCGATCCCAGAAAGAGAAAATCACTTGACGTCTAGCTTTCCAACACATAGCCTAAAGCCAAAGATTTAAATTTTTTTTTCCAAAATTCTATTTTTATTTTTATCTTAGTCTCTCCCCCTTATAATTAACCTTGTCAACTATATTCCTATGAATTCTTACCCTGTGCATTTCATGCAGACGTTTCTTAATAGCTCATTTCTTGATTTTTCTCATTTTTCTTATTGCTTTTTTCATGATTTTCAAAAATGAACCATGAGTTAGCTTTAACATCACTTTGCCTAGTTCCTCACCGTGGCCCTTGCCTCAAAATAAGCGAAACCCAAATGTTCTATACCATTCTCGACCACGCAGTTTTTGGCGCATTTGCACATTTTCCCAAGCTCCAGCTCTCTTCCTGTCCCGAAATTTTCTTGAAAAATTTCTAGATTTTTATGGCCATATTGGTCTATAACATAGTAATATTATTACAATACTATTATATTTAAGAAAATCGCTAAAATCACAAGAGCTCAATGATCTCTCAAGTTGAACCGTCTGAAAAATGGTGCAGCATACCGGTGAGCCTCTCGGTCGTCAAAAATTTAGAATAGACTTCGTGTTTTAGCAAGAGAGATCAGAGATGACAGAGAACAAAAAATTCATTCAAGTCTGAAATCAAATACTAACACTGTTGGGGAATTTTGAGTTGTTCCAGAAACTACGCAAGTTATGGAGAGTTGAAAGAAGCAGCGGAACATGCTCAGTATAGTTAATTCTACTTTCTAAAATCACCATAATGAATAATGGTATGAATATTTGAGAAATTTTGGGTAAACTAGCTAATGACAAATTTCCAGCTCCAGAAATTTCCAAGTAATTTGCAATTTATTGCTTACTGAGTCGTTGTACTCATTCTTTTCCTTGCTTTTTAACTTTTCTTTTCTTGTGCTTTGATTTCCACTATCAGTGGACGCGTCCACCAGCGGCATTACCCAGAGTAAAGTTATCACCACCACACGAGTTAGCCTGGGTAATCTCGATATTGTATTCAGGCCCAGGACATCCATTCGGAGGTGGTGAATTGGCCGATTGATGTCGCTGCAGAAACCATATGTTCTCACCATTATTCGTGGTAATGCGTGTTTTAAACTGCATTGGACGTGAAGGTGGACTTTCTACTTCCGGATCCACTAACCCTTCCTTTTGGAAAATTTTGATCCTATAGACATGCTCCGCTTCCTTAAAGGCAGGGGTCCACCTCATTTTCGAGTTCAGCTAACAGCAGATCCTGCATCTACTCGGCGCGGTGGTTCCAACGGTATACATAAATTGTCTCAGAATGGTCTATAAACCCGTCTTCCAGGACGGGGTCTGTAACAGTTTGCCAACCCAAGTTGACATGTGAAGCCGTTGATCTTATCGATTGGACTCGCCAAGACTCGTTGACCGACGCGGCAGCCGTGGAAGGCAGCCAGCACAGCTTGGAGCGATCCACCTCCGGGCTCCAAATTTTTATCCAGTTCGAGCCTTTCAAAAATGGGGATTTCGTCGCTTCTGTGCCAGTTGATGTACATCCCAGGGATCAACATGATGAGAAGATCTAGGATATGTTGGTAAATCCAACAGGCAGAACGAGGTGGCCCTCTGCCTTTAAGCTATTTTTGCTACAGATAGCGTTTTTTGGTCTTTTCCATGAGTGCTAGCTAATTTTTTAACGCGAAGAGTCCACAATATTACGTCGTTTTCAGCAGATCATCTGTTGGAAATTTATCCTCGCAGTTTATCCACTATTTCTGGCCACATTCTCCCTCTAAAACTGTCTACTTCAATGGAAAAAGAATCAGAGAGGGATAGGCACTTAACATAATGCTTCCTAATCGGATAATTGCATTTCGAACATCTGCACACTTCTCAGGCTACCGTACCCAACAAATGCGTTCTTTTTGCGAATTCTGTTATTGTGTCAGTGTGAGAGCGTAGCGTATGTGTGTATATGTGTGTGTATGTGCATGTGGGTGTGTGCCCTTGCCTCGTCGTCGTCGTCGTGTGTTTCAGAGTTCATTAGGCGTATTGCTTGATGTCTGTGCACTCTGTGCAATTGCGTACTGCCTCGCCCAACAGCGCTGGCCAACGTTCTGCTCAATAAGGTTGTGAATTAGTGATAGATTGACGCTGCATACGAAACCACGCATCGTGCAGTGTATATTTACACACACAGCACACGTTGTTGCATGGAAAAACGACCTTAAAGGCAGAGGGCCACCTCGTTCTGCCTGTTGGATTTACCAACATATCCTAGACCTTCTCATCATGTTGATCCCTGGGATGTACATCAACAGGCACAGAAGCGACGAAATCCCCATTTTTGAAAGGCTCGAACTGGATAAAAATTTGGAGCCCGGAGGCGGATCGCTCCAAGCTGTGCTGGCTGCCTGCCACGGCTGCCGCGTCGGTCAACGAGTCTTGGCGTGTCCAATCGATAAGATCAACGGCTTCACATGTCAACTCGGGTTGGCAAACTGTTACAGACCCCGTCCTGGAAGACGGGTTTATAGACCATTCTGAGACAATTTATGTATACCGTTGGAACCATCGCGCCGAGTAGATGCAGAATTTGCTGTTAGCTGAACTACGAAAATGAGGTGGACCCCTGCCTTTAAGCTTAACAGCTGTTTTGAGAGCACATAGGAGATGAAAGAACCGTGCCGCACTTTGCAAAATATGGTGCAGCTGCTCCTGTTTTACCTACAGTTACCTTCAAGAGGCGGAAATTGCCCAGAAGTGGATCTTCTCATAGTTTCTGGAGGGTTTTTGGGACATTTTCTCTAGAAATCCTTCACATTTGCCTGAAAACAACTGCGCCGCACTTTGCTTTGCTACAACAGCAACAACAACACTGCGCACATCGTTAAGACAATTGTTCCCTTATGCAAAGCCCCCATGCTCTCTCTCTTCACTCACTCAGCTGACGGCAGCAGAGCAGCTGTACTGGCCTGCAACCACCACGCTATCCTCGCATTGACCCATTCTTCCTCGTCCCCCCCCCGCTCCATAGTTTCATCCATGTTTTCATGCGATTCGACATTTTAATAACCGCGCACCACTTGCAGGTAAAAAAAATTGGCGCCAAATTCAAACTCTCTCTCTCTACCAGTGTTAGTCAACTTTCTACACTAGTGCGCTAACTTGTCGTTGAAATGGCCAACACATTTCTTTTTTTATATCCCTTATCATTATTTCTTTCGAAAAAATCAATTATTGATTGGTGTCCTCAACAGGATGTCTCGTGAAGCCTTGTAAAACTTGTTTTTTAACGCTTCCACTGCTCAGACCACCGCGAAATGGACCAGTTTTTCTGGATCAGGTGTGGGTTTTTAGTGGTCAACGTCCACCTGCTCGACAGGCGGCCAGACTATTAGAAACGATGAATGACTATTGTTTTCCCTCCAGTTCCTTACTTTTCATTACCCTCATTTTATTCATTTTTTCTCTTATCCTACTTATTTTTATACATAATTTTCTCTCTAGTACATGTAGTTGGATGCTGGATAAAATGTTGCGCCAAGCTCGCTATCCCTCATTCTGGATCTTGTTTTGCTTCATGAACTTCTTTTGAAAATTATGGGGAGTGGGGAGGTGTTTCTTTTGATGATCTCCTCTCATTTTCTTTGCTTTTATTCTTTTAAATTTCAGTTAGTTTCAAAAAATTTAGGTCTTCATGCACTACATACTTTTTCAAAGCTATGTGGGCCTTCTTTGGAATTCTGAAGATTTTTCTGTGGAACAAAAGTAGATGGAAAGCGACTAATATTGCTTAGACCCATCTAGATCACAAGAAATTTCCTGCAGAAGTAAAAATTGGTGGACTACTAGTCTGAATTAAATTGAAAGTTTGAAATAGTTCCAGCAAACTTTTTAGTAGCAAAGAAATTGCGGCGGGGGTGAGCCAAACCACTGCCTTTAACTCGACCCAACCTGGAAATAGATTCTGAATAGTAGTGGATATAGTTGTGGACGGCATATAATTCTGTCTGTTGTTAATTTGTTTGTTTATGCATTCACTTTTTTACGAGTTTTTACTATTCGGCACAGTTCACCCATGTAATAAATAAATTGAAAGTTGTAAGCCGAGGGACCATAGAGTTTTCAGCGTTAAATTAGGAAACACTTAAGATGCGATATCTTTAAAGTTTTATGCTGTACAGTTACATTTATGGGTCATGGCACTCCTAGATGGTACTGTAAATAAATGAATAAACAAATAAATAAATAAATAACTGTTGATGGTGCAATTACCCTTTTTTGGTTGATTTCCATTTCCATTTCCTTTCTGCTTTTTTTCCAAATTTTTTTTTGGAAAAAAAAGCTTTGTCTACAATTGACCCGTCTCGTTCACGAATCGGTCGATGTGTATCGTATGCACGTAAGAGGTTGGCGGACGAAATAACCTTGAAGTGCGTAGCCCCTTCGGAGATTTATAGACCATTATTGGAGGGCTGGGGATGTTCATTACATAATGGCAGGGCAAGGCCACCACCACACCACACCACACATACACACCATCATCATCACTGCCAACCAACCAGCTGTGACTTTTGGTCGGACGATACAACTCGTCCACTATTCATATCTCTCCTATTTGTCCCGATATCATACGTATTGATTGGCAGTGATCAAAGATCAACCGACGAGCTATCTGTTCCAACGCTTTGCGACACTTTTCCTTGCTTCTTTTCTCTCTCTCTTCGCCAAACGTTATGTCTGCGTGGGGCAGCTGATCGTATCGCTAGATAGCGTTATTGTTCCAAAAATTCAATAGTTTGCTACAGTATTGCTGAAAAAAGTTAAACGACATCTGTCACATTTGTTCATTGATTGGTATTGACTGGTTTTGCATCGTCCAATGAAAAAAAAAACATGTTATTCCAGTGCGCACTAGGGTTAGGTTTTTGAAAATCGCCCCCCTCTTCATCTTTTCTTTAGCTGAAAGTCATCTCGCCTATTCGATCAATATATCGATCGATGATTGAATAAATGCCGCTATGACCAGTTCAGCGCTGTTAAATAGCCTACTGCGATTTTTCTCGAGAAAAAAATGCCAAGGACACTGTGACGGTTTGGCAAACACATAAACTCCAAGTTAGACTGTAATGATCTACCGTAACCCACCTTTTTATCCACATATGTGAATTTATCAGTGCTTTCATGTCTGAGCACAGGGTTAGGACAGCAATCAAATGATTGAATCATAATGTGCATTGGATTATGAGTTTTTTTTTTCGTCTATGAATTACCACAGCTCATGGAAGGGCTACAAATCAACTTGTTTTATTTAGTTATTTTATTTATTTGCTTATACATGTAGAATAAATAAATCTAGTTCATATTAGAGCGCTTTACTATATAGGTATGACCTTCCAATACATTCAGAGCCAGAAATCACCGGATTCGTTCTCAAACTATCTCTATCTCTTCTTGCTCCATCGCTCTAATTTTTCATTACCACCATATTTCAGAAGAATTTTCGACTATCACTGTGTCAACGAGCTCTCTCTCTGAGAGAAATTTCCCTGATCTCCATGTAGGACTGAATTGAGTTCCATAGGCGAGGAAGACAACATACTGCCTCCTTCTTTATGATTTTATGCAAACAAACCGCTGTTTGGGCCCCTTTTTTGTGATTTTTTGAAAATTTTCTACTAAAGTTTACGGATTTTTTTTCATGAACACATCACTGATGGAGCTAACCTCTTTCGAGAGTTTGGACAGCCCTTTGAGGTTCGGTCTTTGCCCACGAGAGCCTTTCCCTTTATTGACACAAAATTGTCTTTTCGTCGATATTTTCACCGCCGATTCTTGGCGTAAATGAGATTTTTATAATTATTTTCAGAAACTCCACGCCCACTTTTCAATAAATTTGATCTGTACTCTTGAGTTTAGTAAACAGCAGAGTTTTCTCTGAGTCTATTGCTTGTATTTTGTTCGATCATGTAGTTTGCGCTCGATGTGATCTGTGATGGATGGGCGATTGCATGAAGCACGAGGTGCAGCATATATTTACACTCGTTGTTGCATGGAATAACGACGACTAACAGTTGTTTTCAAGGAGCGTAGGAGATGAAATAACCGTGCCGCACTTTGCACTGCTGTTTTAAGTAACTTTTGGGAAATATTGGCAAATTTTGCCCCTATTTTAAAAAGTTTTCATTGCAGAGGAGGTCTACGTATGAGTAGGAATTATATCCCGACAGATATTCATTTCTCCTGCCTGATTCCTAATTTCTTTTTCAGCTGCGGATCCATCCTGGGGTGAAACTCATCTTTAAGGATGTAGATAAAACTTTACCACGAGGTATGATACCCTTCCATAAAGTAGAGGGGGATGTGGCATTCATCACGCGTTTGCCCTTACCGACGGGGTGGGCAAACATGAGCGAGTTATATTATTTGATCGGGATAAATTCCAACTGAATGGTAAACTTTACCTCCCTTGCATAGCAAAAGCGGAAGCAGCCCCCCCCCCCCTCCCCCCCAAGAAAGAGTCGCCAAATTTTTGGAACTACTTTACAATGCAAACAAAAATCTTGTATTGGATCATTTGTAGTTGTTTATTTTTATTATTATTTTTGAAGTAATTTTTATTACTTGTTCCTTATTACAAAAAAAATAGTTCCATTAATTTTATCTTCTATCTGGGTTCCTGAAGCGGCGGAGACCCCACTTTCCCCATCCCCCCCCCCTCCTGCCCACCTTCCGCGTACGCCACTGATAGACAGGTATAGATTCCCTTGCATTTTACCCCGTAGCCTGCGGATAAATATTTAGGTGATACGTATAAGACCCTGGTGGTTTTTAGGAGTCTTCAGAGCCGCAGATACACTCCAGATAGAGTACAGCCCCTGGGCCACCGTCGCTAGGCGACACCGATTTTGATCCGTATCGATTAGCAGTGGGTCGCGTCGTGGCGTTGCACGCCGAGCTCCGTCCTAAATCGATAAATATTGAAATCATTGTGCACGGCGGCGGGACACAGGGCGTTATACTCCACATCGAGCCTCAGGACTCGAGTAGCGGCAAAAATTCTCCCACAAGCCGTCTCTAACGTTTGGAAAGTTGATTTCTAGTCGGTGCCACTAGTGCACATCCGGCTTCCGGCGTCCATAATTTTACAAAAATGAACATCATCAACAGCTGCGATCGTAAACGTTCGACTGAATTTTCGTGGCCAGACGTGACTTACTGCCTCTCGCTCCTTGCTGAGTTTCGTCATAAGCGGCCGGGCGGGCCGGACTGACTGCACACAGCAGCACAGCAGCACTTAGATTGTTACGTTTTAGTGTAATCAACACGATGTGCACGAAAGCTGGAGTCGTAACCAGCGGTTTATTTGCATTTTTAATTAATAATAAAACGACCGGCAGTGCTTTACGAGCCACATGTTTGCGGCCGGCTCAACGGTATCTACCTAACGTTAGCGCGCCGTCGCACGCCACGCTGCGCTTATGCTCTCGAGGTGCACTTTAGCTCTAGCTCCCCGGGAAGGGAAACCCGTTAACCTGGGTTACACCTGCTCCAAAGAACCCCGTCCCCTTCCCCTCCCTTGCACCTGGGTTTGCGGCTTAGTTAACGCCTTGCCGGATACGTTTATCCCAATCTAGAACTCATGAGATTCCCACAGAATTTACCCAACGGGATTCACTAAGGTTTCCAAGGGGATTGTGACCCCCTAGTTCCTCCATAATGGGCCAATTCCCTGGCGAGATATGTTTGAACTTTACAGGTCTCGGCATCCATTCTGTCCCTTTGGCCCGACGACATTCTTAGGCGAAGGGCTCCAATTTTTGCCTGAGAAACTTACCCACCCTTGGTCTGCGGGTGAGATAGCGTCTTCACTTAGACGTTCATAAGTTCCATCAGGGTCCACATGCATTATTGAGTTTACCCAGAAGAAAAGTGCTAATACCGGGCAAACTTACCCATCGTTCACATGTGCGTCAACGCGCTCATCTCGGTAATCTCACTGACGCATGCTTGGCCAGAGGTGGCATTTGTGAAATTTTAACCAAGTTAACTAACGATAGCCACTCTGACTAGCAATTTAAGAGACTAGGAGGAGTTAGGTTCCAGCCCAGAGATAATTCACGCTACTAAAGCTGTAACCTACGAGGTCCACTGTGATCATTGTTGGTGCATTTTTTGACCGGCGTCTCTTCGTCCAGCGGTAACAAAGTTTTCACCTGCACTAATTTATTTTTTCTAAAAAAACACTTATTTTTATTAGCCATCAGTTATTAGTCATTTTTATTCACGGAACGATCTAAACCTACTTAGCAACTTCATTCTCAATAGTTCCCTATCTCCTTTTTTTTCAAAGGAAACAGACTAAACTAAAAATACTAGACTAACAGAACTGAAAATCCTTGACTGTCTTCAAATTCACTTGTCTTTATGAGAATTTAAGGATGACTCCACTCGTGTAGACGCTAAAGAGGTAACTCGTGTTATTTTATGCACTATAGCTGACTGTTTGAGGACCAGCGCTTCGTAAATTTCCTCAATCCTTTATCCTTTACGTCGTTCCGAAAGTGTCCGTTGCGCATTCATTTGTAATTTTCATTTCATCATTACTCTATAGCCTTCACTCCTGTCATAGTATTGGGCTAAACCTGGCCCTTAACACTATGGTGGGAAGGAGGAAGTGTGTGTGTGTTGAATGTTCAGAAATCTTAGAAAACTCTTCTGCATTGTTTCCACGATTTCCTCGCTCTTGCTTCCGGGAAATTTTCAACCAGGTGAGGTCCAAAGCGGGTATTCTCTTGGTGTGGTTGTTCACCTTACTCGATGGGCTTTGTATTTTACGTAATGGTCCTATATAGCCATGGTTTTTCGACACATGGAGTGAATAATGTAAACTTCTGAGAGGGTTCATCTCTTGGAAACGTATTGCTTTTTGAGGGTAGCGTAGCACGGATAAAATGCGGCAAGTTCCAGGATTCCGAGTAGAATTGAAAGGTGTCCCTATTTTTTGGCGGAGGGAAGGGTTACCATGGCCATATTCCGTGCTCCATCCTTAAATTTTTCAGGAGAACATATATAACATAACATAACTCTATGTGAGCTTAGTGGTACCTACTATTTAGGCCGTTTAGCGCGCGGTACGTTTGGTTTTGGGTTTTGCGCTTATATTTCTAGAAGACTTGTTAAAGTTTGAGCTTCGATTCCAGGGATTTTTCTCATTCTCTTTGGCCTAGGTGCTTGTTCCTCTTATAAGCTTACTGACGATAGCACTGGCGCTTTATTGTTGGCCAAGCTCTGTCCTGGGCTATTTGTAGCGCTCCTGTGTCTGAATATTAATAGTAGCCAATATTCAACTGAGCATTGCCTTTCATTTCTCTTTACACATTTGGAAGCGCGAAGTTCAAAGCGTTAGTACCCATCCACGACTGGTCGGGTTCAATTACTAGCACCTCCCGGGCAGAGCATCTCATACTCTTCACTAGACTCACCACAACGATAATTGCCACCGGCAGGCACACTACGCCGGCAGCTGCAGCAATGAATTTCAAACCCAGCAGTTAATTACAGGGGGTTCGTCGAAGTCCGAAGACTCCACTCCTCTACTCCATCCGTCTAGACACCTTGTACAACTCAGCAGACCTACTATAAATTGGGTTTCTCGATGCTGTGAAAGCTGACCACGAACCTCTGCGTCTCTGGCTGTTGGGGCTGCGCTTTTAAATATATTGGCAGCGCTGCGTTCCGCCCGACTCCTATTCCAACTATGGACGGATGATGAAGTCCTGACACATTTCCGCACCGCCGATTCTCATTTTGATAGCAATTCTATGCGCGTTGTGTAGTGACGCTTTCTTCAGGGGCTTACCCTTGAACTTGAAAGCTATTTTTTGGTCAACTATTCTTGATATGTGGAGAGTTCTACTCTTATTTCTCTTTTATATTTTTTATTACATGAATTTTTATTGCTATTTTTGTTTCATGAATTTTTATCGGTACAGTTGAGAACAAAACAATCCGAGAAATAACAGGTTCCGATATAATAGATAACAAACAAGATTGACTAGGGACGATTGGGGTAGGGGTGGTGCCATGGCAGGGAATAGCAGTGGCCAGCAAACACTGCAGGGTATAGTCCGTTTCAAAAACCACTGTAGTTGAGTATTTGTGCCTATGATCCGCATTTCTCGGCTGTCTCTTCAAACACGACACTATTTCTCGCGTTCTTTCCTTCTGTAAAATCTTCCCAGCTAGGTTCCCCGGTGAAATAGACTACACATACATATGTGGGCTTTGGATACCATCTTAGTAGGTCCATCAACCCTGCCAAGCCCAGGTTCGCTCAGATGCACGGGAATGGTTGCGGATAATCAAGGAAACAATTGATTCTTCAGAGATAGTCGTCACATCTGAAATGGTACGGCAAGTATCTATTAATTGTGGGGGGTGGGGAAGTACGATAAATATTAATTTACCAGAGTCTGAGAAAGAATATGAACAGGTAAAGCTAGAAATGCCTTGTTGAGCGGAGATATTTCTCAACAACCTATTTTTCCCGCTAAACTACTCGAGCCATATGTAGATGATTTGAAAATGTGTATTCCTGTAAAATATGTATTTGTGTTTATTCAACTCTCACACGTTTCCCTTAAGAAACGTAATAAATAAATGAATGAATGAACTTTTTTATGGAACGAATGCTATGTCCTACCTCAAAAAACGACCTCGAGATCTGTACAGTAGGCTTTATGGGCTGCTGAAAGCAATGGCACACGTGAAATGTCTTGAAGCCATCGGGAACTTTGGGTGCTAGGGGAATATTTCCCACAGTCGGCCCGGGGAATTACCAGGTTTTTTGAAACTCTCAGCCGACTGTGGAAGATCACTGATACTTCATCAAAAAATGGCCTGTAGTTACTGTTGTATTGTTTTTGAATTGGTAGCAGATTTTGATTTATACTGTTCATCAAAACGAACCACTGAAACAAACTACAATTGCTTAGACACCTGGAGAAAGGTTTTTTGGCCATTTTTGAGCATTTCAAGAATATCACTGGAATCGACGCGTAGAGCTGGTTCCGAATCTGTCAACAACTCAGTATCAAAATGAAGTGACACTGCCTTCGAAGCCAGGTTTATCAGAATTGCTGGGGGACTTGCTGGGATAAGATTCTTAAAGTAAAAATTACCTGCTTCCATTCGCATTCTACTCTTTTTCTGTTGTCCAACACCATTCGGTGCATGCCTTCATTTTCTCGTTTCCTAATATGACACAGTGTATTCTAACGGAATTTTGTTTGAAAAAATGTGTTGATAACTCATTGAAATTTTTTTTCTCAGAAGTAGTGGTCGTGGAATTTTCTTTATTTGGAGTTAAAGCAAAAAATCCGCCTAATATTAAGTATACAGGTGAATGATGTTCCGGAAGCAATCTCAGGGGTTTCGATAACATTTTAACAGATAAAAAGCCGAAACTAATGGTTCGTCACTAAAAATTTAAACCCACTACTTTCAGCATTACTTACATAAGTTCAAAAGCTTTAGTTACCAAAGTTTGAGATTATTTCTACTCCAATTCTTATTCTGTATTCCCTGGTTCCACCGACCCGACCTGGCCGACCAAGAGGACAAGAATGCAACTGAGTTGGTGAGTTTTTTTATTAAATTCACATTTTGACTGAAGCTTATCACTCCCCCTCCTTACTGATGAGCACTGGAGGAAGTCCTACGCCTTTAGCTCAGCTTCCGTATAAGGGCAAAGCACGAAGCTGATTTTGAGCGACTTCTTCATTTGTTCTTAATTTGTATTTCAGTAAGTCAGGATAAGACTCTTCATCGATCATAGCAAAGTTGTGCTCCCTAGCCCTAATCCCGAAATCCCGGAAAACTCCCATCTCCGCTCCCCGCCCAACAAGCCGCTGCGGGTTTTGCTGGAGCGTATCGTCGAGCAGATCTTGCTGAACTTTCCCATCGCCGGCTGTTTCTCGTCTTCACCCGTCTCCGTTCTCTTCTTATGCGCTGCACACTCATCGATGTTATGAATACATCCATATGAATATCGCACACCAACTCAACGCCGTCGTCGTAGTTTATCGATTTATCGATTTTTTCTTCGATCAATCAAACAGTATCCGTTTCGATGAAATCATACATTTTTCACCACAGTAAACAAGTGTGTTTACTATATGGCTGTCACGTAAGTCAATAGTTACATTCCTGTCCTCTCTTTGATTTCTAGGCCTTCCTGGGATATCTTGCAAAATTGTGCAGTATCCTTGCAATTTTCCTCTCGCTGTTTTTAGGGGTTCTATCGGGATATTTTTGCTGTCCGAGGGCAGCACAACTCGTTGTTTTTACTGAATACCTGTAGCTCTGACGGCGTTTCTTTGTGTTGGAGCGAAATCCTTTACAAAAAAGTAGAAATTGCCTTCCGTTAGTTGCTTCACATTTAGCCCCTATAATAAGTTCTCGGTTAGGAAAACCTTTCACAAGTTACCCCATTTTGAAGCACTCTGTCTTTCTGATAACGCTGAGCCTAAGAATGTCAACCTCAGGGTAATGTCGAGCTATGTTCGGAGAAATTAGCGTTAAAGGATGGTCACGGATCTTCTGCTAACTGTGAAATGTATAGAAAAAGAGTCGAATCAATCCCCAGAGTTATTTTCAGAGTTGAGGGTAAATCCTTGCGCTGACGATGGACAAGTGAGCACAGGACATATATAATAGAATCAAAAGCAGCTAAGAGCCAATATCAGCTGATACCTACAGAGGTCGATAGATCGTTGAGGTTACCCAGGGTAAACGTGTCAACGCTCCAAATTTACCCATCGTTGAGAAGGGCTTCAACACGTTTATCCTGGGTAATCTTAATGATGCCCTAGGGGTCTCACGCATCATTGAGATCACCCAGGGTAAACCTGCTAGCACCACACGAATTTGCCCATTTTTAGCATGGGCGTCAACACGTCTATCCTAGGTAATCCCAATGATGCATCCAGGGTCAGGTCTAGGTCCACTGTGCTTTTATGCACTCTACTGTGCGGTACAGCCTCATCGCGTGTGAAGCGTGGACCGCTAGGCTCAGGATTCTATGAATGGATTTCCTTACAGACCCGAATACTGGAAATATGTTCGAATATTCAAGTCCGGATAAGTCCAAATTCCCAATGTTTGAACAAGAGAGCAATACATTCCCGTAGGAATGCTAGCTAGGGCTACAGAGCTTTCTTTTTTCTGGAAAAATCTGAGGTTTTACATCGATTCATTATGGATTCCTTAACAATGGTAAATATGCCCTCATCAACCTTGTAATTCCCCTGGGGATGCTTGATTGCCTCAGACGTATGGATTTTCGTCATTTGTTCTCGTTTTTCCCGATCTTCACCACTTCTCCAGGAATCTTCCTGGTTTTTCTGCACATTTCTCTTCCTGCTTCCGCGTTCACAAGCTTTTTTCGCCGTTTCGCCTAATAGACTTGCAGCCGCCCGCCGCCGCTGCTTGCACTTTTGCAGCGTTCTCGGCTCGGCGGACGGCCTGATCACTGGTGGACGAGTTTTTGATCTACGCGCGTGTGAGCGACGCACGCGCGGCGATCGCGCCGCGGCGAGAGTCCACATTCATCATGCAACGCTTCGTCATGTCTTTTTTTCCACATGTGCCCTGAAGAAATCGATTGTTCTTCAATCCAGTGTGTGTGGGAGAAGAGACCGAGAGCAGAGCACAGAGTAATTCCCCCCTCTGCTCCCGTGGCCTCATTCTCCTCATGGAATAGCAAACACCAACAGCCCAACGAACACCATCAGTCACGTTGCATCTCGTGCTTATGATGTTATTGGTCTTTGATCTTTGATCACTATGTTTACACTTCGTTGTGATTGGAAAGAGATGACATTGAACGCTTTGAATGATATTACACTCTTTCTGGAAACTCTGGGACTGACCAGTTTGTTGTTGCCCTTTGATCTACGCTAGCAAGACTGACAGGTGATCGGAGACAGGTGTGACGACAACTGTCACAAATTCGCCGTAACGTATAGGCAACGATTTTTAGAGGTTCTCCATAACTGCGAGAGTAAAGATCCTTGCTGAAACTGTAACAACTCCTTGCTTACCTTAAAATTATTACTATGAACAGTAGTTACACCTCCAACCAGACCATTTGACATTGGAAACAACTTGGAAACAAGCAATTTTACAAGTTGTCTGAAGGCTTCAGACAACTTGTCTCAAGGTTGTTTTCAACTTAACTCTAAGCTTGTGTCCAAGCTTGTCTCAAGGTTGTTTCCAACTTAACTCAGAGCTTGTATCCAAGCTTGTCTCAAGGTTGTTTCCAACTTAACTCAGAGCTTGTATCCAAGCTTTGCCTTATTTCCCATGTTGTTTTTAAGCAGTGGTACTGACAGTGATTCACATTCACAGTTCATTCACGAAAACGTATTCAAATTCACATGTCATTCACAAAAACAGAAAACAGAGCGCAAAACCGCCAACAAACAACATGTAAAATGATATGATATAAGATACAGCAAACTCCAACATAGGGAAATTACTCCGACTATGGATTGCTTGGGGAGACTACAGCGAAGTGTAGGTTGTGTATTCATCTGAGTGATCATTTCTTTCTTCAAAATACAACTGCCGATCGCTCCGCACTTTCCTTCTGAAGTTAACTCTGAAAAAAATGTACATGATACGTTAAGGTCTACATTCACTTCTCAACTTGGGTTGCAGAACAGACTCACAGTGCCACTTTAAGCATATCTGCCACAATATCTTCAACACCATCAGCATTCACCTTGGCAGCTTCACAAATTGCACGGATATACCCTGCAACAATTGTTTTTCACTGAAGAATCATGCTATAGAATAATAGACTTAGTCTGTCTGCAAGTACTGTCTATCCGAAACGATGAGTCGGCCCGCGCGGTCAGGGATACTTGGTGTTAGTACCCCACCCCCCACCCCCCAATTCCATTTTCGCTGCAAAATCTGAAAGCAAAGTCACCCCCCCCTCCCCCTTGAGCATACGTAGGTACGTCGAAGGATCACGAGAAATAATTTTTGCTAGAATGTCGATCATCTTCTGACTTTGTTGTCGATAGCTTGGTGCTCTCATTTTAGAGTTGTGCGTCTCAGCTCCGCAATGGAAACGTGTTATGTATATAAATGTTGCCTGCAATGGGCGAACACCACATTTTCTTTAGCAAAAGTGACAAAAGCCCCATTTTTGAAGCGGTCGAAATGGCTACACTTTTGGAGCCCGGAGGCGGATCGCTCCAAAAAACAGATCGCTGTGCTGGCTGCCTGCCACGGCAGCAACGTTGCCAACGAGTCTCGGCGTGTTCAATCGATAAGATCAACGGCTTCACACGTCAACTCGGATTGGCAATCTGTTACAGACCCCGTTCCGGAAAACGGGTTTAAACACCATTTTGAGACAAATCACTTATACCGCTGGATTGAGAGTGTCGAGCAGATGCAGAATCTGCCATTACCTCAAACACGAATGTGAGGTGGACCCCTGCCTTTAGCGTTATTTATAGTGCGTCGGAATCCGATTCGCATCGGATGTGGGCTGCGACGGTCGGATACGAAATCGGAACGACGCGTCGTGGCTTTGTTTATAGTCCGCAAGCACACGATTTCGGATCAGCTGTTTCCATCCATGAATTTCGCATGTTTTCTTTGCAAATCAAGCTGTATTTATCGGTTTCTGACTTTTTTTCTTTGGTTTTTGGAGTTCTCAGCTTTTGCAAATTCCCTCCAACCTCAAGAATTTTATTGTAATCTTCCACATAAATAACATCATATGCTAAACACCACACATTTTAGTTTTGACTGCTCGCTGAGCCTCACTTTACAATAAATCTCTATATATAAAGTAGAATGTCTGTGAGTGTGTGTGTGTGTGTGTGTGTGTGTGTGTGTGTGTGTGTGTGTGTGTGTGTGTGTGTGTGTGTGTGTGTGTGTGTGTGTGTGTGTGTGTGTGTGTGTGTGTGTGTATGTATGTATGTGTGTATGTATGTATGTATGTATGTATGTATGTATGTTCCTTATAGAAATCGCGCAGGGTGAACCGATCGGGACCAAACTTTGCATGCTCATTCCTCATGGGCCGGCGGAGGTTTTAGGCTACTCCGTGCCAGGCATTATCGATTGATTTATCGATTTTATTGATTTTTCGCTACTTTTGCCCGGGGGCGGCGAGGACATGTCTAATGGGGTTTCTCAGTGCGCTGAACACGAATATGATAACCGTTTTGCACGAAATATCGATTTATCGACTTTATTGATTTTCCGATATTTCTGCACGAGAGTCAGTAGGGTCAGCTCTACTGGGGTTTGTCAGTGCGCTGAACACGAATATGATAACCGTTTTGCACGAAATATCGATTTATCGATTTTATTGATTTTTCGATATTTCTGCATGAGAGTCAGTAGGGTCAGCTCTACTGGGGTTTGTCAGTGCGCTGAACACGAATATGATAACCGTTTTGCAGGAAATATCGATTCATCGATTTTATTGATTTTTCGATATTTCTGCACGAGAGTCAGTAGGGTCAGCTCTACTGGGGTTTGTCAGTGCGCTGAACATGAATATGATAACCGTTTTGCACGAATTATCGATTTATCGATTTTCTGATTTCTTGCTATTTTCGGCCAGAGGTGGTGAGGACATGGTTACTGGGGTTCCCCAATACGCTAAACACGAATATGATAACCATTTTGTGCAGAATATCGAATTATTTGTATGATTTTTCGCCATTTTCGTCCACGGGCCGGTGAAGATGTGTCTACTGGGATTTTCCGTTGCGCCGTACACGAATATGACAACTATTCTTCATGGATATATCGACTCAGTAATTCTTTTGCTCTTTCTCCGCTTTTGGAAAGGGGCGGGGTAGGAATATGTTCACTGGATCAATCGAAAACGCTAAACCCTAACTGCGAATATGGCAACTGCTTTCCATGAATTTGACACTGAAGTAACATTACTGACTTTTCGCTTACGGGTCGGTGGAAGAGGGTTACATGAGCCTGCTTATAAGTTTGCCACCAAAATTATAGGCATCCGCAATGAATTTGTCGGCACTAGCAATTGTCCTCATTGGTGTGAAATTGCCGGGGTAGTAAAACACCCGAGCGAAGCCGGGTATGCCGTCTAGTTAAACATAAACACAACATGTTAGCATCCTACTTGGGGAGTAAATGATAGTTAGTGACACGAAAGAAAAAACAAAAGAAAATAACGACAATGGGGTGAAAACAGCTGAGAAAATTCGCCCCACGAGGTCCTATCGAATGATGCATCGGAGTCCGACGTCGCATCGGAGCCACTAGTGGATCCGATGCGACGTCGGACTCCGACGACGATTCGGAGGCAAATCGTTCCGATGGAGTAAAAACAGGCGTCGTCGTCGGACTCCGATGCGTCGGATTCCGACGAGGATCGATACGTACCATTTGTTATCCGACGGGATCGGATTCCGACGCACTATAAATAACGCTTTTAAGTGAACCAACAAATGATTTTATCAAGTTAGCCAGTTAAGGTGGTCGACTATGTGTGGCCAGGCAGATATTGTTTCAAAACTTAGCGTACCACTCCTCAAATGTGAGGCCATCTTTTACACCTCAGCCTAAGAAGACCGTAAACCTAACAGGAACGAATGAGAAAGGAAGCACATACTCTTTGGCCGTTGATGTAGGTCCCGTTGACTGAACGGTCATTGATATGGTATTTCTCGATACGGCCACTGGCGCCTTTCACGCCTATGATATCCGCATGATCTCTCGAAATCATGTTTGAAGAGCTGAAAATAGTGAGTATGAAGAAAAACAGGAAAGAAATAACTTTTCTAATATCAGGCAGTTCCCCAGACTTTGTCTTCCTTCACCATAATCGCAGCTACCACCAATGATCACCGTTACCATCAAACGAGAATGGCAATTGTACGGATGAATTGATGACAAAGCCTGGAAATACCCTTCAAGAGAGGCTTCGAAGGATTTGGAGACCCGAACCCAAATGGCGAAGCAGTGCACACTGAAGCAAAAGTGAGCGTCCTCGCGCCTTGTATGCGCTCACGTGGAGAAAACATGTATTTACTGGTCAAAACGCGCTGAAACGCCACAATGCTTCTGAATGTACATGTCTACGTGTGAAAGACACGTTTTTACCCTTTGTTTTCACCTTTGATAAGATGGATACAACTTGTTTCCAGCGAGATATGTTGGATCCAAGTTGTTTCCGCCTCAGAAAAGTTGGAAACAGCTTGTCACAAGTGAGGCATCGCTCTCGATAAATTGGAAACAACTTGTTTCCGGGAAGATGAGTTGTATCCAACTTGTCTCTGCCTCGGATAAGTTGGAAACAACTTAACTTTGGGGAGATAAGTTGTTCCCAACTTGTTTCGGAAGAGATAAGTTGGAAACAGCATGTCTTAGCTGAGATTAGGGCCGAAGATATGTTGTATCCAACTTGTTTTCAGCCTCGATAAG